>JADLZK010013337.1:0-738420 GCA_015847255.1 Hyparrhenia diplandra
ATCACTAATGCACATGATTAATTAATGTGAGGCCGCCACCATCACGCTGGGGCTAGTCACCATACCGACGCAAACTCACTATTGGCTTCGACATGGACTCTATGCTCGTTTGTATTGAAGGACCTAAACGGCGACCGGAGGGGGTGAATGGGAGCCTCGATTTTCCTTTTCAATTTTGGGTCATTGGCTCAACCCCCAACCTCAAAAAACGAACTCACAAAGAAACGAGTGATACAAGTGCTAACCGGTAGCAAGATATCAAAATCGAAGAGTTAGGCACAACGAGTCCAACTAAACAAACAGAGATCGAATCGAGCTTGAACGGACAATCATGGATAAAACAATAAGCACGGGAATTACACGCTCTCGCGGGACAGCGCGAGGCAGCAAAGCCTTCATCGATGACCATCGCTGCTTGTCCTGCAAAAAAACTGAGCACGCAAGATAGATATCGAACAAGTCGAGATGCTAAACATGCTGATCCAAAAACACAGAGAAGACAAGGTGCTGCACTTGTCTCCTACTATCACCGAACAGAAAGCCGTGAAATTGTTCACACGCTGCAAGCATGAACTGCTAGTGCTACTCCCTACCGCCGCCGCAGATCAGACTCAAAACAAATCTTGCCAACCGAGAATCATTCATGCATGAATCGCTTCAAGCTAGGCAAGTAAACAAGGCTATCTTTGTTTGGAAAAGACAACTCACGGAGACAAGAAAATGGATTTACCAATTGAAATACATTCCTACAAATTTCTTTCAAAGAAGCATCGTCCGCTCAAGGCAAAATACAAGCTGCTAAACAAATTGGAATAAATGATTCACTATTGCTTGATGGTGACAAGGCCGAAAGATTAGCACATGAAAAGTGACGGCTCGCCGCTACCGCTTCTTTGGAATTTGCTCGGCCGCTTCTCGCTTGACCGACAAACCGACGAACGAGCGAAGGGGCGCCGAAGGCCGCTCAATCGAGCACCATCTTTGGTAGCGTTGCTTGACCCATGGAAATCGCTCGGTCGGCGTAACTCCGCACAAATCAAGACAAGCAAGCCTGATCTTTGAAGCACTCTCGGTGCTACCGCTCGAAACCGCTTTCGACGGGGAGCGAAAACGCGGGGACGATGAAGAATCTGCGACAGAATGCATTTAACGCCCGCCTCAAAAATCGCCGAAATCCACGCCAAATCTCCATGAATCGAGCTCAAATTTCGACCATTTGAGATTCACCTAGCTACGAACCAATCCCCAAAGAATCACACCGAGATCAACTCGGTCACCGGGAAAATCAGATCGTAGCCATGAACGAAAGTGGGGAAAAATAGCTAAGAACGCAAATCAACAAAAATCACAAATCAAAGTGACAAATCCCGGAGGGCATGAGTGGACTAAGGGCCACTCTTCCTACTAACGAAAAATCACAAAGACAAAAATATCCACAAATTTGTTCTTGGACCTCTAAACAAGAACCCTAAAATGGGAGAAAAATAAAAACGAAAATGAGAGAGGCAAAAGAGGGGAGGATGGCTGCCATCCCTCTATATATGGTCCTTATTTCTCATCCCTATTTTGCCCTCCGATACATATGAGCCAAACCACTAACCCTAGGGCTATTTTGGTCGACTCGATATTTTTCGATCCGACGGCCACCGCGCCTCCTCATCGGTAGCCTTGCATCCACGCAACCTCCCCCGATGCCGCCACGTGCCGCCCTTCCGTCCCACCGAACGTCCGCCCGGTTTTGAGGCCCAAACCATGAAACCCCCGCCGATGGTTTTGAGGCCCAAACCACCAAACCCGCCGATGGTTTTGAGGGCAAACCACCAAACCTCCTCGACACGTGTCATCGCCGCCTTGATCGCGAAGTCGCCAAGTCATCCGAGCTCCCCCTCCGCTCGCAGACGCGCTCGCCGCCTTGACCCGATCGACACGGTCCTCGCCACGCCCTCTTGCATCCGTCGATGTCCCGGATGTCGACCACCATGGCTAGCCAGCCCGGGCGATCCGGTCCCTCGGTCCAAGCCTCACGTCCGTCCTTCACCTCCTCCCCGGTCCGTCGGCCCCAAGACGTCCTCCTTGGCCCCTTCACCTCGCCGTCGCCTACCATCTCCGAGCTCCACACACCGCACAACACGAACCAAGAGATACGCCTTCGACACACCCACGTATGCCTGAAACATAGCCGGCGAGAAAAAGATAAAAGAAAATAGAAGGAGAATGTTGATCGCTGACAATCACTACATCACAAAACTAAACACATGCGACCTAAATCAACCATGTGTTCGCAATCTCCCCTTTGATGAGTGCATTGTCAACATTCAACACAAAGACGTAATAAGATAGGAGAAAAGCACATCCAGTGATCAAAAGCTAAGACAACCTCACTGGATAGCAAACATGGAGCAAAAACTTGGTTCCCAAAAAGACATAGGCAAAAGGCTCAAAAGGCTCGACACAACCAAGCTAAGACACGCTAGTCCTCAAGAAGAGGTAGAAACGGGCTCAACACCACTAGCACAGCTCCAAACCAATTACTTTCACACACAAGCGGCTAGACCCTCAAGACAGAGGCAAAGGCTCTACACATCTAGCTCAAAGTGCTACTCCCCCTGGACAAATGCGCCATCGTCTTTTTTCTTTCTCCCCTTGTTGGCACATGCACTAATCAAGCTATGAAATGCAATATGTCACAATGCAAAGCTTCAAGATTATATTCAACCGAAAGTGAGAGAGTGCTCAAAGTGGTACCATAGCAACAAACTACAAGTGCTAGCCGTGAGCTCAAGCTAATCGATGATATGAAATATGGCACAAAGCATTTTGAGCAAGTTTCAAAGTTTTGCAAAAAGGAGGTTCACCATCAAACATAGCACCTAGCACAAGTAGAGAGGAGATCAACTAAGTGCTCAAACATGTAAACCGGGTGAACTACCCCCAAATAAGCGCTCAGACATCATGCTAGACATTGTTGCACAAACTTGTGTTCATTTTAGTTCAGAGTTGCAAATGTTCACAAGTTACAAGAGAGCATGCGAGTGGTTATCCACATTTGCCTTGCCTTACTAATCAACCATGTCAAGCCTATGCGTGAGCAATGATTAGCTTAAGACAATGGTCCGGGTCAAACACAATGAAGTCCAAGTTCATTCAAGAGTGCAAATGAAAGCGGCCTCAAACTTCAAAGTGTGGCAAAATGGACCCACTCGATCTTTTCATCACTTCACTTTTAGACTTCATGTTTTAGCATGGTATTATCATAAAAATCTAAGCAAGTGAATGAATCAAAGCATGAGACATAGCTACCAAGCATACACATAAAAGCTCAAAGGATCTCAACATCCTACTCATGATAGAAGCTAGCTCAAGGGTGAACCAAGATTTAATTTCATCATTCATTAATCAAGTTCACATTTTGAAAAGAAATGCTCAGCTCATAACATACATCACATGATTAAAAAGAGCTCAAGCTGGAATCACTATCATATTCATACTACTAAGAGCACAACCTCATTCGAATCAATATAAAGATGAAGCTCATGATATGCAAGTATGATACAAAAGCAAAAACAAACCTAAAACTACATCTATACATCAACTACAAAGCTACCCCTCAAAAAGGATAGCAAACTCCCAACTCCCCCTCAACCAAAGACACCTAGCAAAAGAAAACTAGGAAACAAAAGGGCACAAAAGCAAGCATGGCATATAATACACAAGATAACACAAAGCTATCATGAATAAGATGGCTAGCCTACCATGGTATATACACAAGCAAGACATAGAACCAAAATGTGCTAAAAATATACAAGTGAGCAAGTGAACAAATATCTCATACCACAAGTAGGGAAATCATGAATGTACAAGGCATGAGTGTATATGATAGCTCACGATCGCGGTGTAGGTGTCACAATAAAGCACATGCCTCTTGGAGGCCATCAAAGTGGTGTAGACAACCATCAAACCTTGATCACACCACGATAAAGAATCGAAGTTACACCAGGCACATGTTCTCCACCCCATGTCCTCATACCTACACATGAGAGGACAAAAGAAACCCAAGTCTTGGATCCCAAAGGGTTAACAAGCATAAACTTGGGAACCCAAGACTTAGTCACCTACATCATTGGAAAAACATGGGATGAGCAAATGAGACAACACTGGGGTTAGTAAACTTGGAAGAATACCAGTGTTGACCATCTTGCCCAAGATAGATGTTAGGCACAGAAAACATCCCATGACCCTTCTTCCCAAAGTGCTCACCACGCACAACAAAGCGTGGTGCACTCCTCCTGTCAACCTCAAAACTCCCAAAGCGAGGATCTACATCCACTCGCGGAGCACGATCACCAAACGGTCTCACAAACCGTGACCCAAACCTCTGAGGCCTCCTACCTTCAGGCCTAGCAAAAGCGCCTCGAACCGACCGCACACCCCTCTCATACATGCCAAGTGGTGGGTGATACATGTCACGGTTCTCAAACTCCACTCGACGCCTAGCATCCTCTTCCTCCTAAAGCAAAACTCAACCAAGTGACCATCTCTCTGGCAATACTCACAAAGTGATACCTCACCTCTCTTAGGTGGTGGTTGGTTCACTCTCTTGGGTGGATGGTTCACTCTTGTTGTGGTCTTGGCCTTAGGAAGGGTTTCCTCAGGGATCCTGGGCAAAGTGTCAAGTGGGTTCTTGAGGTGGTTCGGTTTGGGAAGCCACACTTGTTTGGGAGGTGGAGTCTTAGTTGGCTCTTGGAGAATGCCATCTTGCACAATGGGCTTGGTAGGCTCGGGTGGAGTAATCTTGGTAAATTTTGGAGTGTTGGTTGGTTTCTCACTCGAGCTCAAACCACTACCTTGACCAACCTTGTCATAAATGACTTCTCCCTTCCCACCTATAGCAAAGCCCTAAACCCGATGTGTCGGCCCCCCTCTTGAACCGACTCATCATCATGCCAAGCCGCGGCTCTCCACAAGACACCCAACTCAAGACAGAGCGAAGATACTTGATCTCCTCTTCGACTCTCCCCTTGTCATGCCTACAAGACATGAGCTCCAACTCCAAAGCTTCACACTTAGCACATCCCAAAGACGGTGCTATCCGAGTTGGCCTTCTCAAGCACAGCAAGCTTGGCGTCTTCTCTCGCCAACTCGGATCGCAAGTCGGGACAGGACTTGCACGCACTCAACAAAGACGGCCTAGACTTCAAATCAACGTGCTCATCTAGCAAAGCCGAATACTTAGATCGCAAAGACATGATGCTAGACATATGCACAAAGACAAGCATCACACTCCGTCTCATCGAGACATCGACAAAGCTTCCTAAGCAACTCTATCTCCGTCACGCCCATCTCCCACTTCTCCTTGTACTCCTTTCTCTCCCTAGCGGCACGCTTTAAGCAACTTCTCTTGACACACAAGCGCATCGCCCAAAGATTCAACCTCATCGGAGAGAGATTCGATTGTAGGAGGTACCTCGGAGGGAGAGGAGTCGTTGCCCGTGTGGTTTGGCGCCGTTTGGCCACCGCTCCATCGAGGGCCATGGTGCGTAAGCCCCGGGCTTGGAGTCGGAGAAGAAGCAAAGTCCATTTAGCTTGTCCTCGACCTTGCGCTCGGACTCCTCATCGCTCGAGGAAGATTGTCCGTCCGAAGAGTCGTTGTCGAGGTCGCTGAGGGAGGCAAGGAAGGCGTGCTTGTGCTCCTTGGCACGCTTGAGGTACTTCTTCTTGATCGCCTCCTTGTCGAAGCCCTTCTTGGACTTGTGCTTGCCGGAGGTGTACTCGCGCTTGTCCTTGCGCTTTTGTCGGAGTCGCATTTGTTGAAGTAGTACTTCTCGCCGAGTACTTGTCCTTGTTCTTCTTGGGGCACGCGGCGACGGTGATCCGGATCTCCGCTTTTCGAAGCATCCGCCCTTGGATGGGCCGCCACGCCGACGGTTCAAGCGGTTGTTGTGGAATCATGAGAATCGGTGATGACTAGTGCAAGCTCATCATCCCCAAGGCTCGCCATCTGCTCCTCCTCCACGCGCACACCAAGGAAGACAAGGCGAAAGAAATGTGATGGGTTAGCGTAAGAACCGGAAACGCCTTACCCGAGACGAGAGCAACATTCGGCGCGGATGGGTTCTTCGCCTCGCCCCTGGATCTCGAGCCTCGATCTCGTAAGACTTGAGCTTGTTTGTAAAGCTCGTCGGGTGTGAGGGTGTCGAGTTGGCGGACTCCATGATTGCGACACCTTCACATCCCACACCTTCCGATCCGTAGCGCATAAGAGCCGCATCGCCTTCGTGATCATCAAGCCTCCCTCCGAAGGCTTGTTCGCCAAGCTTGTTGCGAGATCGCCTCGAAACCTAGCAAAGAGAGAATCGATGGACTCGCCATCAAGTTGGATTAGGTTGTTGTACTCTCTCTTGTAGGTCTCATATAGGCGGGCCTTGACTTGTGGGGTTCCCTCGTGGTAGCTCTCTAGTGTCTTCCACACCTCACGAGCGGTCTCACAAGTGGCAACTCTCTCAAACTCAGTGTCTTTAAGGCTAGAGAACAAGACGCTCCTCGCTCGGTTGTTGGCATTGTGTTGGGCTATTTGTTCCTCACCCACTCGAGCGGCTAGCACTTGGTAGTTCTCATCCCTCGACAATCTCCCACACTCTCCAATCCATCCCCATAAGATGTGCTTGCATCTTAATCTTCCAATAGGGATAGTTGGTGCCATCGAACTCAGGAGGCTTGCCACCAAAGTGACCAAACCTCTCCATGTCGCCTTTCATGGATCACGGACCGATTAAGGTGGATATGATCCTTAACCGCTCCGATACCAATTGAAGGACCGAAACGGCGACCGGAGGGGGGGTGAATGGGAGCCTCGATTTTCCTTTTCAATTTTGGGTCATTGGCTCAACCCCCAACCTCAAAAAAAACGAACTCACAAAGAAACGAGTGATACACGTGCTAACTGGTAGCAAGATATCAAAATCGAAGAGTTAGGCACAACGAGTCCAACGAAACAAATGTAGAGATCGAATCGGAGCTTGAACGGACAATCTGCGGATAAAACAATAAGCACGGGAATTACACGGCTCTCAGACGCCAGAGGCAAAGAAAGCCTTCACCGATGACCATCGGTGCTTGTCCCGCAAAAAATCGAAAGCACGCAAGATAGATACCGAACAAGCTGAGATGCTAAACATGCTGATCCAAAAACACGGAGAAGACAAGGTGCTGCACTTGTCTCCTACTATCACCGAACAGAAAGCCGTGAAATTGTTCACACGCCGCAAGCATGAATCGCAAGTGCTACTCCCTATCGCCGCCGCAGATCGGACCTCAAAACAAATCTTGCCAACCGAGAATCATTCATGCATGAACCGCTCAAGCTAGGCAAGTAAACAAGGCTATCGTTGTTTTGGAAAGACAACTCACGGAGACAAGAAAATGGATTTACCAATTGAAATACATTCCTACAAATTTCTTTCAAAGAAGCATCGCCGCTCAAGGCAAAATACAAGCCGCTAAACAAATTGGAATAAATGATTCACTATTGCTTGATGGTGACAAGGCCGAAAGATTAGCACATGAAAAGTGACGAAGCCGCCGCTACATTGCTGTTTCTTTGGAATTTGCTCGGCTGCTCTACTTGATCGACAAGCGGCGAAAGAGCGCTCGGCGAGCGCCGCTCAATCGAAAGCACCGGTCCGTAGCGTTGCTTGACCCATGGAAATCGCCGGATCGACGTAAACTGCACAAATCAAGACAAGCAAGCGTCGATGCTGAAGCACTTTCGGTGCTCTTGCGCTCGAAACCGCTTTCGACGGGAGTTTAAACGACAGACGATGAAGAATCTGACAGAATGCATTTAACGCCCGTCTCAAAAAATCGACGAAATCCACGCCAAATCTCCATGAATCGAGCTCAAATTTCGACCCACCGAGATTCACCTAGCTACGAACCAATCCCCAAAGAATCACAACTGAGATCAACTCGGTCAAGGGAAAATCAGATCGTAGCCATGAACGAAAGTGGGGAAAAATAGCTAAGAACGCAGTCAACAAAAATCACAAATCAAAGTGACAAATCCCGGAGGGCATGAGTGGACTAAGGGCCACTCTTCCTACGAACGAAAAATCACAAAGACAAAATATCCACAAATTTGTTCTTGGACCTCTAAACAAGAACCCTAAAATGGGAGAAAAATAAAAACGAAAAATGAGAGAGGCAAAGAGGGGAGGATGGCTGCCATCCTCTATATATGGTCCTTATTTCTCATCCCTATTTTGCCCTCCGATACATATGAGCCAAACCACTAACCCTAGGGCTATTTTGGTCGACTCGGATATTTTTCGATCCGACGGCCACCGCGCCTCCTCATCGGGTAGCCTTGCATCCACGCAACCCCCCCGATGCCGCCACGTGCCGCCCTTCCGTCCACCGGAACGCCCGCCCGGGTTTTGAGGCCCAAACCCGCGAAACCCGGGCCGATGGTTTTGAGGCCCAAACCACCAAACCCGCCCGATGGTTTTGAGGGCAAACCACCAAACCTCCTCGACACGTGTCATCGCCGTCTTGATCGCCCGAGTCGCCAAGTCATCCGAGCTCCCCCTTCGCTCGCACTTCGCCGCCTTGACCCGATCGACACGGTCCCGCCACGCCCTCTTGCATCCGCCGATGTCCCGGATGTCGCCCACCATGGCTAGCCGCCCGGCGATCCGGCCCCCCCGGTCCAAGCCTACGTCCGTCCTTCACCTCAGCGGTCGGTCCGGTCGGCCCGGCACGCCCTCCTTGGCCCCTTCACCCGCCGTCGCCTACCATCTCCCGAAGCTCCACACCCGCACAACACGAACCAAGAGATACGTCTTCGACACACCCACGTATGCGGTGAAACATAGCCGAAGCGTAAAAAGATAAAAGAAAATAGAAGGAGAATGTTGACTGTTGACAATCACTACATCACAAAACTAAACACATGCGACCTAAATCAACCATGTGTTCGCATGTATTATACGCTTTTTTTGGTATCACTAGGTAGATGATTACTTTAGAGTCCTATTAGATGTAGAGTTTTCAAAGCCCATTTCAAAACCATTTTTGAAAAGGAATTTAAATCAATTTAAATTTTGGATCCAAACCACTCATTACAATAAAGTATATGCACAACAATGTTGCTACACTCTACGTTAAGTTTTATTTATGAAAAGTTTGTATTCCTATTTTCGCACTAACACAAAAATACAAAATTAAATCAATTTATATCAACTCCAACAGTAAAAATTTTAGGTTGTTACACGCGCCATCGAGAACCGAGGTTTTTTTTTTTTTCTTTATGACCCACGTCGTCGAGAAAATTTTAATGGTGTTAGTTTTTGTTTCCGGGTCCGAAATGACGGTGGTGGCATAGAAGGAAACGAAATATAATTCAATGGCTTTCAAGGGAAGGCATAAGTCTTAGTGGCACAAAAGAAATGTTATGACTTCCAAAGTGACATCAAACAATTTTTCTCAAATGCATAACAATGTCCCAAATTTATCATGTAGAAAACATATATGGTAGTTTACACAATAGGAAATTGAACATCTAGTTTGTTACCACATATGTATATAAACAAACAAAGAGCTTCTAAGGTGGAATTGAAATATATGTAAATATCACCTTCACCATTACAAGTCTCATTTAACTATTCAAGGTTTACCTAACATATTGATGCAATAGCTATAGTTTTATTGGCTTTGTGTATTTAAAACTTTATTCATTAGATTGATGTAATATATCAACAACGCATAGATAGATAGACAAAGCAAGGAAATAAAACATACAACATTTATGATAGATTATAGTCCCAAAAAAAGTAATAAAAGTCTGCCAACAACTTTGGCTTTACAATATAGAACTTAATGCAGTAGAAATAAAATATAGTAGCACCACTTTGAACTCTAATGAGTGATTTATTCGTCCAAAATGTTTAGGACAATTCAAACAGCATTGTTGGTGAATCCACCTGAAGACTCATCACCACCATCATGAGGAAGGGTGTCAATGTCAACTCCAAACAGTCGCAAACGCTTTTTTGCCCTTTCCATTTCAAGTGATGCCGATTCAGAAATGTTGATTGTTGTGGCATAAGATTAATTGGAGGCATCAACTCCCCCTGCATCCAATGGACAAAGGCTTAAATGTTGGAACAATTCCATGGCTTGTACCAACTCCAAGGCTCTTATGGACCCCCGAATCAACCATCAATCTAGATGGAGAGAAGATTCGACTTGGCACATGATGTGGAACAGACATGGTAGCAGGACAAGGCTTGATATGAATAAACATGAGGTTTCTGCTTGTAGTCTTACTAGCATCACGGTAGAAGGATACAATATCCCCTTTCTTGAGATTCTTCTCCTTGATAAAGACATGCCAACCCTTGGTCAAGACATAGGTCTTCCTACTGTTCCAAAGGCAAAAGCGGAAGCGCCATATTAATCCTGTGGACAAGTCCTCAAAATTGAGGAAATCACCATCTCCACCACTCTTGGCCTCTGAAATCTTGGGAAAGCACTCCTCAAGCATTGCTTTGGGATCAAGACACGATTCACTTACCAACATCACTAGTGGTCAAACTTTTTGCTGAACATGTACTCCACATAAATGACCTTCATATCCCTTTTTCTTCCCCAAATAGTTCTAATGCTCCATGACCATTGCTCATGCCGATTGGAAAAACGGGTGCGCACATGGATGACCAAGGAGAGACATACCTAGGCATTGATATGGGGTTTCCCATTAGGAGGGGATTAAAACTTGCTGGGGCCTTCCCCATCTGCACCTCCATCTCCCTTGAAATTGTTCTTGCCGAGAAAGCCATAGAGCTCTAGAGTAGAGATGTTGTGTAGAAACAATTGGTGAGGTAGGGGGAAATGTGGAGGGGTTGGTGGGATTAAGTAGTAGCTGGGTTATATTTCTTTATATGCCTATTTATTGTGCTTATTAAATTTTCTTTTGACGGCATACGAGAAAGTGGTTCAGATGATTTGGTAGCACATTTCAACCTTTGACCCTCCCATGAGGAGAGTAGGGTGCCATTTTGACAGCATATACTTGGAGCATTAATGAGTCCATATCTTTTTATACTATTTTCACTTTGTCTCTAGCTATTTTCTAAAATCAAGAAGTACAATCCCTCAGGTGAACAAAGAACACACCATTCAACGATTGTTGTGGGTTGGTAACCACGGTAAGTGTTGATGGCCATTAACACCCATTTTGACTATCAACACCGCACCCAAAAATCAAAGTAAATCAAAATAAAAAAGTGTTTATGTTTATAATTCACCTAGTACCACTTGTATTTTGGAGAAAAATATTTGTATGTAGGAAAAATAAAAAAATGGACAAATATGGAGCATAGGAAGTAAGTGGACTTGGTAGAGCACTATGGGGCCACTAGGACATGTCAGTCAACGCCACCAAGCCATGTTGGCCGAAGCCACCTGGCATCAGGTGATGCCTTCTATCCCCTGCCACGTTAGTGATCCGTGGGGTGGCCTCTTGGGAGCTCCTCCACTGTCCATTCAAATCGCTTTGATCCAAGGGCGTGGTAGAGTTGGAGTGGATCCATGCGCCCACTATCATCCAATTGGAGGGAAACAACCGCCTAACCGACCGATGTCCCGATCGAGTAAACCCATGTGTTGTTCAAATAATCGCCATTGGGAGCCAATCAGCGTCATTGAATGGAGAGGCAATGTAGTGGGTGGTCGACCGACGGACACCGGACACCCAAGTCACCTCCACCAAACTTCTCAACTACCTACAAGTACCCCCTTACTCTCCAAGTTCTATAAAAGGCGGGGTGGAACTCAGTGAAGAAAACCCTGAAGCATCCATCAAACATATAACAAGCTTTAGTAGTAGTTCTAGAAATAGTAGCTAGCAAGTAGTGGTGAAGAGTAGAGTGGAGCTTCGCCTTGGGAGTCTAGAAGAGTCCTTTGGAGTCTTTGAGTCTAGTATAGCTTGTTTGTAATCTTTTAGCATTTACTTTATTTTGTACTTTACTTTGTTTAGTAGTTTATTCAAGTAATATAGCTTCGCATTAGTTCAAGTCTTGTCTTGCTCTTAATCGTCGTTAGTGAGCATAGGTGCTTGTTCTCTAGCATAGAGATCATAGTTATCTTAGTATTTAGTTTGTTCTTATCTAGTAATCACTCTGTCGTTTGGTTAACGTGACTCCTCTCTAATTGAGACAGCGAGTTTATAGATTAAGAGTGGTGCTTAGGCTATATCTTGCATGTGGACATTGCTAAATCCCTAGATAGTTTCTAGAAATGGACAGGTGGTGACAACCTTGCTTTCCTCTGTATTCCACTACGTTGGGTCTAGTTATTAAAATGTAGGGCTCATTATGCTCTATTCCTGATTTAGTTCAGGTCAAGTACACCCCTTTTACTATAGACATTCCAACTATCATTAGTTATCTTTGTTGTCTTAGATTAAACTCATTTCTTTCACACAAGCAACACTACACTTCTAGCTACTTAATTATTGTGTTTCGCTACATCCACACTACATAGCCTACCTATCCACAGTGTCCTAAAGAACACCTACCCACCTTCCTTTGGAAAATATAAATTTGACATCTGGTACTCACCAAGTGAAGTGCTACATGATAGTTCTATACGCTTGTAGAATCCCCTTTCTAGGCACACATGTGAGCCATCAAACAGTAAGCTTCAAATTGTTTGTTAGGGGCAGATGAGTGGACACCCAATGGCTTAAGCATTCTAAACACTCACGGACA
Organism: Hyparrhenia diplandra; assembly: GCA_015847255.1. NCBI lineage: Eukaryota > Viridiplantae > Streptophyta > Magnoliopsida > Poales > Poaceae > Hyparrhenia > Hyparrhenia diplandra. The sequence goes on from JADLZK010013337.1 coordinate 12,768, forward strand.
CGGGCGATTTATCCCATTTCAGATTTTGAGCCCTATATCTAGCAATATTGTGTTCTTTGTTTTAGGGATGCTCAAAAGAGAGTTCTTACAATGGGGGAATCGCTAGAGAGAGAGAGAGAGAGTTGGAGGGGGTAGTGCCGTGCTATTCTAGGGTTTGTTGTGAGATCGTTTGATCAACTTGTCTTAGTCCGATCATCCACTTCTATGGGAACCCTTCTATACTAGAAGGCAATACATAAGAGCACACATCAAAGGGTTTCCTCTATGACTTGGAGATGTTCAGAAGGATCCCCTTATTGGGATGGTGATGTTGAGTTTGATCTGGAGATGTTCCTCTGGAGTATGAGGATATTGTGGGTGCACGAAGTGCCCTAGGAAGCTAGGTTCCAATTGGAACACTTCGGTGTGGTTCCTCTGGTGGGAACATGAGTCGTGCTAAGACGATGGTCCTTGAGTTGAGGGACATGTGGGAAAAAAAGGAGTTTAGTTGATAGACCACACATGTGAGTGATGGGTCTCATGTACATATGGTTTGGTGGAAGGTGCTTGCTCAAACCCACCTAAGGACTACCACAGGCTCCACCACAAATCATAGCATCTTTGTATACACAAATTCCAACTAGGAAGAAGCCCGTTGCTCAAATTAGTGTAGAAGCCATGTTTGAATTTTGAAACTGGAATTAACTTGCTCAACTAATTTACTCAGACCTGGGTGGAATAACAATGCCATGTCTGAATCCAGATCTGAAACTTAGTTCTACATATATAGAAACTTAGTTCTGCAGACATAGAAGCTTAGTTCTTGCTGCTAGGAATGTCTTGTATTGGGTTACTCAATGATGGGACATGAGAAGAAAAACACATATTCAATTTCTAGCATATTGGACTTCAAGTTCTAGAATCTCAAGCATAGTAGGTCATGTATGGACTTTGAGATACAATATTCCATTCCTTTTTATCTTACCGAGCTATCGGGGCAACGGAAAAAAACAACTCGAAGTTACGGTTGTTACAAATTGACTTAAAATTGTCAAGAGTTACCATTGTTACTAGTTGACTTAAATTGTCAAGTTGTTTCTTTTTTTAGTTGGTTCTTTGTTGTAGACTTCCACCAATTTTAGGCAATCTTGCTATAGTCATGTGAGATTTTAGGCAATCTTGTTAAAAACAATGTGTTGGTGGCTTTACTTCAACCGAGTAAGATGCAATTACTTAATATGAGAGTCAAGTAAAGTTGTAAACTAACAAATTTGGTTCAATCACCATAATATTTGAGTTGTTTAGGAAGGTTAATTTGCAGAGTTGTGAATTGCCCTAAACAAGAATGGGAAAAGTGCAAGCATCGAAATGGAGAAAATCACTTGGACTAAACAAATGGGAGGGGTTAGCTGATTGATTCACCGGCCACAGGTCCCAAAGCATATGAGCAGAGCAATGGGTTCTTCTCTAGGCTAGGGGAATAGACTGAACAAAAATGTGGTAACTCAATTTTTGGGTCCGATATGGCCTAGATAAGATTGTTCACGACCATGCAAAGCACTTTGACAAAAGAAACCTAAAACAGAGGTATCCTACATATATGATGAAGCTACAATTACGAACGATGAGGCATTCTTATACATTCAATTAGAAGGTCACACACACATTCGGTCAAGAGGGAATAATCGGTGAAAAGGCATGAGGGTTAAAAGAGCTAAGCCGCTCACTAATAGTTGAGCTTTCGTGGGACTGATCATACATCAAGAACTTGAAAGATGTTTTCTTACCTATACCTCCGTACCCCATACCCCACTATATAATGCACCACATGTGAACTTGACTAAAGCCACCCAATAAATTGCACAACAGTCATAAACTTTATTGCGTGTACCAAAAAAAAATTACACCCGGCATTAACTAACCATTCAAATTACACCTAGCAAAGTAACTAACCCTAAAATTTGGCCCAAAAAGTATTTTTACTAGTCTGCAGCAGAGCCCATAGAAATTTGGCCCAAACACCCCCTTCCTTGGTCCTCTCGTCTCAATCTCAATCTCTCGCCAAAGCGGAAGGCAACGCCGAGCACGAGTACACCACGCACGACCCCTATGCCCCCGATTCAGACATGACGCGCGAGTGACTGGCCCTGCCGCCCCACTCGGCCGCTCATAGTCGGCGCGGCCACCCACCGCACCACGCTTCCAGCCCCTACCCACCCCCATGCCCGACGCCCGCCGCCTTCTCACCTCCGCTAGTCCGCCCGGTGCGGGCGTGTCAAGCCCCGCCGCTTGCTATGACAACAAAGCCTTCCAAAGCGCGCATTTACGGTGGTCCCGGCGGGCGCTAGCCACCATTGGCAAGGATGTAGCATATTGATTCTATTGTTATTTGTTTGGTAAAGAAATGGAAAATTTATCATAGATGATAGGCATAGTCGAAAATTCCATATGTGATGAAGCTATTATCTCAATTTGGTTAAATTGTAGCTATGTTTCCAAACTTTTTTTCTCTAGATTTTAGCATGTTGCACATGACTAGGACTATCCCTCGGCGAAGTATGTGGCTGAGTTTTGGCCAGTGGCGGAGGCGTTTCCGAGTTGAACTGTGTTTTCATCGTCGTTTAGTCATTGATGGTGAGTTCATGTGTTTCTATATCAGAAGTTTTAGATCTTGTGTGTCTTGTCTTTCCATTTTCTATGTGTCTTCTTCTCTCATCTCTTCGGCGCAGTTGGGTGGCAGTGTGTGTTCGTCTGCGGCTCTTCGATTTGTTGTCGTTGGTGAGTTTCTCCCCTCATGTTTTTGTAGATCTACGTTCTAGTTTTGATTACTTAGTTATGGATGGATTATGTTTGTTTGATTTGGCTCAAGCTAAGCGAGTTTCAGGTCGTGTTTGAGTCCTAGGTTGAGTTTTTACTCGAGTCGCTAGTTGAATCGAGCCGGTGGTCTTTGTCGTTGATATTGTTTCCCTAATCTATTGGTCTTGTTTGATTTACAATGAGTTGGACTCATAGTCATTTTCTCTTGAGTTTTTTTATTTTTTCAATATGATGAGTTGCGCATTGTGTTGATAATTAGTTGTAGATCTAGTTTGGCAGTTTAGTTTGTCTTTGATTCTCAGTTTCTATTGGTTAGGGATTCGTATATAATGTTAGTTATTTGCTTTTTTTTTCTAATGGATTATTTGCAAGTTGGAAATGAGTCATGGTTGTTATTAGTAGTTTTTGTTGCATGTTTTGGATTCTAAAATCTGTACCGTAATTTACTCAGGGTCTATTAATGCCTTTATAATTAATTGATGTTATTTGGTTTTTTGTTAAATTAATGCTTACCTATATTTGATCCCATGTTGCAGTGAAGTTTTTGGCTTTGCTTGTAATTTTCTCGTTTGTTGCTGATGATCAATCATCCATATTGGTTTGTAGTTGGTACTTGGTAGTAGTAATAGTTCAATTTTCATGTATACAATGTAATGTTGATCATAATCTAAATCTGTACCGTGTACTCGTTGTAGCTTAATATCCCCCTGTATATGCTTTTGAATTTTTGGATGATAGAGTTCAAGTGGATTGCTACTTATGTATCTAGTAATGCCTGCAAACTTTGTAGAAACCTGAATGAACTGTCCACATAGTTTCACTTTTTTTTTTTTAAACCCTTCCACATAGTTTCCATCCAACCATAAAAACCATATAAGTTATTGTGCATCACAACGGGTCATACAAGTTATCGGGTTCCTAAGCATAGCAATTACTCGGACCTATCATACTAGATAGTACAAATCATAGGACAAGGTATATATGCACGTGTGCCAACCGACTCCTACAACCAAATGCATACATCACATAGTAGCGTATATACAAAAAAAAAATACAGGGGTTATTTATTATGGCTTGCCTTGGTTCAATACCGGGTCAGTGAAAAAGTCAACAAGGGCTTCAGAGCACCATCAACGAGGACCTCCTCCTTGTACTCACGGCTCATAATATAACATCTGTGGAAAGAGCATGATTTTGGAAATATAACAAAATTAGTTTCACATTTTTTTCTTATTTTCCTATGATTTTTTATTAATTTTCGAAGTTCTGCATTTTTTTAGCAAAAGTTCTGCATCTATTCACTCCAAGCATTGGCCACGCGGCCAGCTGCAGGCCCAGGTGTGCTCGGCCACGGCCCAAAAGGCGCATGGTGCAGTGGCCCAGCTGGCTCCCTGCCAGCAAATTTTGCTAAAAAAAAAACCCTGGAAAACCTTATCTTCTCCCTTCAACTATTCGTAGGAACAGAGTGCCGCACCGGCCAGCCCAAAATCCGACGGTGCCGACCACGATAGAGGAGGACTAGGAGGTGCGCAGCAGCATCCCCGGACTATGGCGGACTCGCCCCAATGCTCTGCCCGCGCCTACGCCGAGCGCAGCAGTATGGCCGTGTGCACGCACGGGGAAACGACGGCAGCACGAACGCCAGAGATGGGCGGCGACGAGCTCCTGCCAGTGTACGAGCTCCCCTCTTCGCGCAGAAAACCCGGGCTCGGCGTCGCCATGCGCTAGTGACGTGGTAAACATTTCAAATATAGTTAAAATGTTATTCAAGTTAGAATTAAACTATGAATAATAGTTATGCAACTGGATTTATAAATAAAAGCTCGAGAAAAAAAAATTATATTTGGATTAGAAAACTAAAAGTAAAATTAACTATATATAAATCCAGTTGCATATAATCATTATTCAAGCTAGGATTTAAACTGTGAAATTCTAGAGCTAGTGACATGGTAAACATTATTACTAACGCTTAGATTATGTTGTTATGATTCTAACGCAACTTGAATGGGGTCGAAATGGAGTTAAAACGTACTCCCTCCATCCTAAATTGTAAGTCGTTTGACTTTTTTGATAAAAAGTTTGACCCCTCGCCTTATTCAAAAATTTGTGCAAAATATCACTTTTTTTGTTGTGGCTTCTTTATTACTAAAAGTTTTTAAAGAATGACTTAAATTTGACTATATTTAAGAAATTTTTTGAATAAAACTAATAGTCAAATTTGGAGCAAAAAAAGTCAAACGAATTTATAATTTGGAATGGAGGGATTAGAAGTTATGTTGGAAACAAGAGATGGATGGCAACTGTAAATACTACGAACTATTTTTAAATTAAAAATAATAAGAAATCAGATTTTGAATGAGCGGAGGGACTAAGGGTTCTCTTTGGAGAAAGCAGAGGGAATTTTCGCAAAATAGCAGGGCTTCCACTTGTACTGACCATGGTCAGCTTATACGGGGTGTTGATCTAGCAGCGAGTCGCAGGCACTGAAGTCCGATGATAGCGCCATGGCCAGAAAAGCTCAGCCTCGCCGACATATCACTAGAACGAGGTTTCCATCCATCAATAGCTATGGGGAAAGCACATGTGTAAAGAGGATTTAGTTTCAATCTTGGCCAAGAAAGGAAGGTGCCCAGATTTTAAAACCAATGTGACGGAGAAAGAAGAAAGAAAAGAGATACGACCAAAAAATCTCCTTAATAGATCCTATATTTAATGTAATATAGCTCATAAAAATATACATTTCACCCTACCTAATAGTTCTAAAAGTAGTTTATACTATTTTTACCCCCAGGTGTTTCTAGATCTGCCACTGCTCACAGCAGTGTGGATTTCAACCAGCAGAAAAAAAATAGAGGAGTGGGGCCGATAGTTGATTAGTCACCAAAAAAGGATGGCTGCATGTGGGCTCAGTCTCCCGTTGGGTGGTCTGCTTGGTGTGGGCATACAGAGGGTCCCCTTAGGCGTGCAGGTGAAAAGAGTAGAGCGAGTTGGCTGGCAGGGCCTCCTTAAGAAAAGGGAGAGAGAGGGAGTAGGTTTTCTAGAGTGACATTGATTCAAAACCATTTTCTAAAGGGACTTTAAACCATTTTGAATTTTGTATCAAAACCACTTAGTACAATAAACCATATGCACCAACATGTATGAACAACAATGTTGTTGCTACACCCTATGATAAATTTTTATTTTATAAAATTATTTTATTTTTCTATATTTTCATGAGCAAAAAAATTAAATCAATTTATATCTATTTCAAAACGGAGCAAATTTTAGGGTTAGCTAGGTTTAGTTTTTTTTTTTTTCTATGCCACTGCTGGCAACCAGAAAAATTTTAACAGCATTAGTGTTGTTTTGGGCTTGAAATGATGTTGATGGCATAGAAGGGAAACAAAATATAGCTCAATGGCAATTAAGGAAGTATTAAGTCTCACATGCACATAATAAAACGGTATTGATACAAATAGAAATAGTTTAATTGCATTTGAAGCTTTATTCACTAGATTGATGTAATAAATCTACAACACACCGATAGATAGATAAGACAAGGAAATATACAATGTTTATGACAAATTATAATCCCGTAAATAGTAAGATAAAGCCACCAACAACTTTGGTTTTACAACATAGCATTTAATGCAGTAGAAACAACATAGTCACACCACCTAGAACTATTGAGTGATTTATTCATCCAAACTGTTCGGGACAATTCAAACAACATTGTTGGTGAATCCACTGGAAGACTCATCACTAGAGTCATGAGAAGGTATGTCAATGTGGGCCCAAAAACGGTCGCAAAACGCTTTTCCGCCCTTCCAATTTCAAGTGATGCTAATTCGGGAAATGTTGTTTGTTTTGACATCGATTAGTTGGAGGCATCAACCTCCGTAGATCCAAAGGACAAAGACTTCCATGTTGGAACATTTCCATGGCTTGTGCCAAAGCCGAGCTCTCATGGACTGGTCATCAACCCTCAAGTTGTATGGAGAGAAGATCGGACATGGCACATGATGTGGAACACACATGGTACTAGTATAGGGGCTCGATATGAATAAACATATGGTTTGTGCTTGTAGTCTTACCAGCGTCTCGATAAAAGGATAAAACATCTCCTTTCTTGATTCTTCTCCTTGATGAAGATATTCCGGCCCTTGGTCAACACATAGGACTTCCTATTGTTCCAAAGGCAAAAGCGAAGCGCCATATTAATCTGTGGAGAAGTCCTCAAAATTGAAGAAATCATCATCTCCACCCATCGTTGGCCTCTAAAATCTTGGGAAAGCACACCTCCCGCGTATTGCTTTGGGATCAATAGGCGATTCGACTTACCAACATCACTTGGAGTGAGAATCTTCTGAACAAGTACTCCATATAAACGAGCTTCATATCCCTTTTTCTTCCCCATATAGATCTAATGCTCCATGACCATTGCTCATGTCGGATTGGAAAAGCGGTGCGGAGACATGGATGACCGGGAGACACATACCTAGGCGGTGAAAGTTGGTTTCCCATCATGAAGGGATTCAAACTTGGTGGAGCCTTCCCATCATCTGCACCTCCATCCGCCTTTGAAATTGTTCTTGCGGAGAATGCCATCGATCAAGAATAGAGGTGTTGCGAAGAATTGGCGAGGTAGGTGGAGGGACAAATGTTGAGGGGGTTGATGGGATTAAGTAGTAGTTGGATTATACTTCTTTATATCCCTATTTATTATTTTTATTAATTTTTCTGTTGGCAGCATGCGAGAAAGTGGCTTTGATGATTTGGTAGCATAGTCGAATCCTCGAGCTTCCCATGAGGATAGTAGGGTGTCGTTTTTGGGAGCTTGTCATGTTTGGATGCATTAATGAGTCCAATATTTTTATATTATTTTCACTTTGTTTCTAGTATTATCTTAAAACACTACTACCGAAAACTTATTGGAGGCGAAATCTTCCTCTCCACCGCATTGTTCTTCTTGGCCCCTTTCTTCTTCTTTCGGCCCACCCTATGAGGCGACCTCGTTGTTTGCATCCACGTGACAACCAACATTCCTCTTGTATCGACTCATGCTAACTCGTAAAATTCTCGCACTCCTTGCCCCGATATAGGATACAATGGTTAGGGAAAGCATCAAACTTTTTAAGCATCGTCATTGCCCGGATCAGCTTCTTCACCCAATAGGTATTGGCGGGAACCTTGTTAGGTGTTGGGTACTTGGTAGCAAAGAGACTTGAACATCAACATCTGGAGGTTAAAATGTAGCATTGTACACTTCTTGATTTGTCCTTATAGAGACAATCAAATGTCGCCTCTTCATCTCACTAATATTATATAGCCACCTCATGCATCCAAACATAACATCGTCTTCGTTGATGTGGTCGACCAAATCCTCTAAAAGTTGCACATCCTCAGGTTCCATCATAGTAGCCTCCTAACCATCATCGTCGTCACCACCATGATTGACGTTAGCCGTGCTTTGGAATATATCCTCCATCGTGATGTAATCATGAGCACCATTGTCATTGCCGGCTGACACTGCTATAGGATCTAGATTCATCGGTACCACTTTCGTTGTTATCGACCAGTTTCTTCTAGATTCACCCCCACTTGTATCTATATTGTTGCCATCAAAAGTCTAGACCATGTAATCCTTCACAGAACCATACCTAATCAAATGAGATTGCACTGTGTTGTGTACATGGGCTTTCAGGTTCTTATAGTGAGAACACGATGCAATGGAAGAGGAAGACCCCAACTTTCTCTCGATCTTCTCCAAGAAAATGGATCTAGATCTAGATCTAGAGCACCTGAAAAGATGAAAAAGAGAAAGGAAGGAGGTATCAAGTTGCTCCATGTTGTTTTGGATTAGAGTGCTAATCTTAGGTAGCGCATAGGGGGCTTGATAAGTACATTCAAACTTATTTTCTTTGACCCTGCTACAAGATTCCTCTTCATGTTCTAGCAGGCTCGGGGATTACGTGTGTACATGTCATGTAGCGATGTCTGTACTGTTTTCTCCAATTTTCTTAGCTGAGCTAGGGACTGGTTTGAAGGCTCTTATTCTTTTTGACCTTGGCACCACGTGACTCAGCCACCTACTATCAATGCAAGCTTGGGGACTAAGTGGCTACACTTCACCTGGCTACGTGTAGTGCTTCTATTTTGACACCCTCCTCATTGAGTAAGGAGTCTAAGTGGCTACACTTCACCTAAGGTGGAGAATTTTTAAATTTTATCTTGAGCCCCTCACATCCTTATGGCAATCCTTACTTGGTTAAGTCCGAGGTATGCTAAATGGTTAAATTAATCAGCTTCAATTATATTTCTTTGAGGTCACCGGTTAAAATGGTCGGCCTTAGTTATCTTCATTTGGATCACCAATCAAACTAGTGCGGTTTGATTATCTTCACTGGATTACTACTTGAACTAGTTGGCTTCATTTTAAACTACTCGACTTGATCAAGGCGGTGTTGCTAAGTAGATACAAGGCGCTCGGGAATAGCTATTAGGGATATACCCTAGGTACCCACAGGACAAGACATGGGACACACCATCAAAGGCGGCCCAGCCCACAAGAAGAAGCATGTGGTGCACGATGCTGGTCGACCTCCACAACAAGACTACATGAATATATTTTAATAGTACCAAATAAGATACTTTACTTATAACCTATCCCTTTAGAGTATATAAGGAGGGGCAGTGGTCGCCCAGTGGACAACTATCCAACATCATACCCAATCAAATACAAATCAATAGAGCACAAGACATAGGGTATTACATCACACTAACATCGTGAACCAGTATAAATCTTGCATCTTGTGTCTCCATACCATCTAGTTCATGTCTCATGCACCTTAAGCGATTCATCTACCCTTTGTGGGCATACCCATCGATTGGACCGCTAAAAGGTCCTTGTTTGGTTTTAATAATTGAGTGAGAATTGAACTAATATATGTGATTGAGATAATACACGGAGATTAGTTCACAAGTGATAATGGCAAGCTTCTCAAGACCTCGGTAAAAATCAACATGTCAACGTGTCTACTCTTCTCGGTGGTTTGCATTCTCCAAATCATAATTTTTATATTTACATTCATATATAACTTATGCTTGTGATTGTGTAATTGCTCTTGCAATTAGAAGCTTGTGTAGCTCTCTAATTGTCTTCTCTTGTGTAGCTAGAAGTAGTGTTGTTGCTTCTATCTAGCTTGTGTACTGTCGATGTTTTACGACGAGAGCCCGCCACGGGGTGAACCGGGCGGTTTGTTCGGGCCTCGGCGAACACCGAGTCCGGGCGTTTTTGTTGCGCGGTGACATGGAGAGCGGGGTTTTTATATTGGTTCGGGCCCTCGATCAAGGATCGAGTAAAGACCTTTACGCCCCGGTCGGGCGTGAGCCTGTTTTTTGATTGATGGGGTCACCGGAGAATCGGCCGTGAAGCTTACAAATGCCGCTTGGTCGTAGCCAAGCTTGTGTCCTGCACGTGTGTACCCGCTCCCTCTACGAGGTGTTCCTTGGCCGCCTTTTATAGTCCAAGGGGCCAAGGAACTCGCTACGTTCCTAGTCGGATACAGAGAGGGTTGTCCGTAGAGGAACCGAACACCCAAACCCTTTACAAGGTAACGACTAGTGTTCTATCCTAGTTACAAACGAAGTCACCGTAGCTATGCTTCCATTGCCTTCTGGGAGTTGTCGCCGCAGGTTTTGATAGAACCCTGCGTACAACTCGGTAGAGTTCTTTGGTGATCCTGTATCCACAAGCCCCCGAGCATCTCAAGGTCGAGTCTTGAGGGTTGTCTTGCTCTTCTCTCGGTGAGGCCTTGATATGGTCTTCAAGATCATCTTTACGGAGTGCAATTTTCAAAAAGTGCACCCGTAGGGTGTAGCCCCCGAAGCTTCTCGCTTTTTTGGCACAAAGAGTTTGGAAGGTCTTTGAGTTCATCTTCTTCGTCTTCGAAGTTCTTTCGTCGTCGGGGCTCTTCTTTCTTCGATAGGGAGAGCCTTGTTTTGCTAGTGTTGGCGGTCATTATTGAGTATATTATACCGCCAACTTATATCCAATTCATGAGAAAGAGGCAAACTTATGATGCATATACCTTTACTTCTAACCTAGTTCCACTTGTATTCTAGAAATTATGTCTTGCAGGTATAAAAGTGGAAACAGGTACAAAGTTGCCAAATAAATTAGAAAGCGCATTTGAATAAAAGACGCCAAGGAGTGGATTGAGCAAGGAGACCAAACCCCGCAGATAAACTGGCCCATGCACCACCATAGGCCCAACATACAAGTGACAAAACGGCGCGACAGGGAAGGCCGGGGCGAGAGGCCCAGCCCAGGGCCGGCCGCCCCGCTGCGGCGGTCGGCGTAAATTTCGCCAATGTTCCGCCCCTTTCTCGGGCGGTTTGGTGCGAACTTCAAGCGGCGGTTGCATGTAGTGCAAACTTTCGTTCCCGCCAAGAAGAGCTCAAAGCAAGGAGAGCCCTCCATTCCCTCCTCCTCTCCACTATATAAAGAGAGGCACTCCTCACTATGAACACACACACAACACAACACACTACACATTGTTACATCCTCACCTTGAGCACCACTCTCTCCTCTTCATTAGTTTAGTGTTAGTATTTGAGTTAGGCGGAGCTTCAAGGAGGGCTTGTCTCCTTGGAAGGATCTTTTGGTAATTTACTATGAAGTTCTTTCCTTTATTCAAGTCTCATTATTTATATCGCAATGCATATGAACTAGAGTATAGTTACCCTCATGTTATATTCATATTGTGCCAACTAGAGTATAGTTAGTATAATGTGATAATTAACATGACTAACTTTAGGCTAATTGAATCATATTTTATTCTTGGAACGTAGTAGAACTAAGTTCGAAAGTGATGGTCCAGTGTACCTTCGGGTTTTACCTTTACTCTTTCTCGTCGATCCGTAGGGTCGGGTACATGAGGGGAGTTTAGGTAGTTCTCTATAAATGTAAGCATGGTGCTTAGGTCTATAGGGAATCATCTCGGGAAATGCCAGGCATCCCACGGTAGTGAGGTAGGCGCGAGAGGTGTGACAACTCTCGTCCGGCCCTTTGCACTCCTCCACGTCAGGGTGTTGGGTTGGAGTCCTATCAAGTGCAACCGGGGTGGCATATACCGCCCAGCGGGCATCTCCTCATCACTTTAGCCCATCCCTACTGCGGAACCATGAATGACGTATGTAGACTATAGTCTAACGCATTGGCGATATTAGATTAGCCAACTCAACATAGATTTTCCTTTTTATGTTATTTTCTATTTATTCCTTCTAGTGCTCAAGAAGTGTGTGTGTCACCACTATCTCCAATATTATTATCACCTACCCTTGTATATGATTAGTGGCTATCCATACATACATTGTGGGCTATCATCATCATATTAAATCTAAACCTGCCTTCCCATGGGAAAATATAAATGAATGATACCCGATTACTCACCGGGTGAAATGCTACGATGATAGATCCGCGGCGCTTGCGCGGGTTGACCCTTGCAATATTCAATTCATCTATCACCGACATTCTCTTGACGTTATCATTAATCATAATATCTATTCTTAGTGATCGCGTGCTAAGAAATGCCAACAAGCATTTCTCGGCGCCATTCTTGGGGATAGGTTTAAAATCTATTCGTAGTAATAACGTTAAGAAACGCCAACAAGCATTTCGGCGCCGCTGTTTGGGAAGGCAAGGTTAAAAAAAAAAAAAATATTAATAAAGATGATCATAACCACATGTATGGATGATAGCCCTAATCTTTGCAGGCTAACTCTTTTTGTTTTCTTCTGTTGTGGGACTAAAACGAGAGATAGTGTATGACCGGGTCGCAACCTCGCCAAAAAACTTCGCCGACGATCCGCAGAGGCCGCCGAAGGATTCGAGCTCGGCCCTCCTCCCGGCATCACTCCCGAGGAGGTTGCACCTGTCATCCAAGTACCATCTTCATCAACACTCATGGCCACCAAGACACTCCGTGACTACTCGCCCCTCGCCGTGGGCAATGTCCGATTGGCCCCCGTGTCAACTTGGGCGACAAGAACTTTGAGTTAAGGGACCGGCCTCATCACGATGGTACAAGCAAGTCCATTCTCGTGGACCGCCAAGCGAGGACGCAAATGCTCATCTCCGTAACTTCTTGGGTTGTGCGACACAATCGTCATCAAGGACGTTGAGCCGATGCAATCGGGCTCCGCTTGTTTCCCTTCTCCCTTGTGGGGAAGGCGAAGCAATGGTTCTACAAGGACAAGGAGGTTGTCAAAGACTTTGGAGTAAATGCTCCACCGCATTCCTCGCAAGGTTCTTCCCAATGGGCAAAACCAATGCCTCAAGGGCAAGAATTTCCAACTTTCAGACGGCAATGGAACCCATACCAGGCGTGGGAGAGGCCAGTAAGAGTACATCCTCGCCTGCCCACATCATGGCATGGAGAAGTGGCTCGTCCTTGAGAACTTCTACAATGGTCTTACGACCATGTCGAAGGGCCACATAGATCCGCTGCTGGAGGGGCGTTCTTATCCCTCACCGTTGAGAAAGCGTAAGCACTCATCGAGAAGATGATCGAGAACCAAGGCCGGGAGAAGAACGGGCCCCTCGAAAAAACACAAAAGGTATGCACACAGTCAAGGAGACTGACCGCTACTTCGCAAAGATCGATCTCCGGATGAAAAGACCGGGCGACCAAGCTCCGTCAAGCGGTGCTACACTCCCCATGGACTCACATATGACATGTGAAGTCTCGTGGAGAAGTTGGACATTCGGGAAGCTCTTGTCCCCAAACACGAAGATATAGCCTTCGTCAACAACGGATTTCGGCCGTGTAATAACAATGGGTGGAACAATCGAATCGCCCACAAGGAGGTAACATTTACAATTCAGTTTACAATTCCAATTTCAATTCCAATCAACCCTCCTTGAAAGATTTAGTTTATGGTCAAGCTAAAATTAATGAAAGTTTAAACAAGAAATTATCTTTCAATGACAAAATGCTTGAAAATGTAAACACAAAATTAGAAACCCTATCTTCTCGTAAGTAAAGAATCGGTTGAGCTTTAATAAAATGATAGAAACCCAAATAGCTCAATTAATCTGCTGTAGCTTGCACCCAACTTGGGAAAGGACTCGGCCGAAGCCGAGGGCCCCATTGAATCCGTTAACATGGTAACAATAAACAAGCGCTTTTGTAAACGGGTTATACCGGATGTTGTTGTGGACTCACCTTTTTTGCGTAAAAAGAAGGAGGATCCGGGGAGCCCAACAATCACCGCTCAATAGGCCCATACACGTTCGTAACGCCATCGTGATCTAGGGGCAAGTGTCAACATCATGTCAAAAGAAGACCAATGACACACTCCTACACTTCCCATTATCCCGCACCAAGACCAAACTCGAATGGCGAGATCAAACAAAGTAATAAAGCCGTAAGGGATTCTTCGAGACATTTTGGTAAGGGTGAAGGATAGCTATGTCCCCACGGACTTCATCGTCGTGGACATGGGAGAAGAAGATCACGTAGCATTGTTGTTGGGGAGACCATTCCTCTACACAACAAACGCTACCATCCATGTTGGCAAGGGAAGGGTCGACTTCGAATTCAAGAACAGATGGTCCAATGCCTATTCAATGGATACAAGGAAGAAATCCTTTAAAAAAAAAAAAAAGGTTGAACCCCAAGCAAAGACAACAGTCAAGGCAAAAGAACCCCGGAATGCATTTACGGCAGACAAAACCAAAGAGGAAGCTGTACTGCCCCTACCAAGAAGGAGGAGGAACGCATTACCCACGCAACCCCCAAAAAGATTCAAGAAGAAATAAAGTCGCCATCACCTACCATGTCACCATCCAAAAATACGAAGAAGGCATGGCGTGTGAAGCGTGCCTAAAGGTAAGCTTCACCAAAGGTAAGAAATAAATATTTTCCTTCTATAAATTTATTTTCCTCATATTAAATTATTTGAATTCAAAACCTCTTTAATTAATTCATTTCCTTTTTTATTCTTTAATATTAAAAAGAATTCCTTTTTATATTCTAATCCCATTGCCGTATTTCCCATGTCAATTAAAATATAATAATAAAAAAATAGATTGATAAGATTTCATACTCTGAATAAAAATTTATTCCAAAAAAATTTATAAAATGAGAGAAAATGAAAACAAAACAAAGCCGGGTCGAACCCGACCGTTGCACCATCGCACTTGATTCGGATTCGACCGTTGAACGCACACCGCCAAAGCGAGGCGACGAGGGGGGCAGGATGGGGCCGACGGGCGCGATTGGGCGGTCGCCCTCGGGCAAAGGCACCTCGTCACGGGCCAAACGGTCCGAAGCGCTAGCCGTTGCCCTCATCCGAAAGTGTCGGGGTGCATCGAGCTATAAATTCGTGAGGTGGCCGGGAGAACTCTCCACCCCTCACTCTCTCATTTTGCTACTTGCTCACTTCTTGCACTCCACAAAGCATTTCCAAGCTCTAGTGCAAGAACACCAGCACATTCTCTCTCACAAGCTCTCTCTTCCAAGTTCTCTCCAAGAGTAAGCACTTGTTTCCATTCCGTTCGCCTTTTGTTCGCTAACATGTTCAGGAAAGCGGCAAGCGCGATCAAGAAGGGCGTGAGAAGAAGCGCGAGGCTCTCCCAAGGAAGTTCGAGTACACACTTCGACAACACCGAAGCATATGAAGAAGACACACCTTCGCAAGAGCAAGAGCAAGAACAAGCACCCACGGGGATGACGACGAGGAAGCCGATGCACCGCACCTCGACTGGAAGGAGAACGGAGATGCAAGCCTACAACATCCTCAAGAACCGAGACTTCGCTCCCGCTCCTCGCTTCCCCAACGACGCCCCTCGAAAAACTAGGTATGGATATCGAATTCCCCATCATTTGGAAAATCGTCGGATGGTCCGGGATTGCTCCCTCGATGAGCCGGGCTCTCGCCTCCTCACCATCCAATTTCTAGGATCTTTGGAAGTTCATGATCGTGGTGTTAGTTTTGAGACTTTTTGGTAAATATTACTATTACACATGGCAAGAAATGGCTAGGCACATAGGTTTTGATGCTAAGAAATGTTGCACAAACTTAGCCGTTGTTTTACCGATTTTTAATCGTCGCCTTTTTCACTTTGAAATCTCCACCATAGTTCCTCTGGATCCTAGGTTTAGTCCTTCTAATGCCAACATACATCATCCAACATTGAAATTTATGCAAAAATGGATTGCCATAACTTTGTTTCCTAGGCATGAATTTCACCGTCTTTTAGATGTTGAGATGCAATGCCTCTATGCCATGGTTCACAAGAGAAAGATTGCTCCTGTAAAAGAAATCAAAAATGCATGCTTAGCAATTTTAAACAATCCACACCTGTTTATTGTACCTCTCTTGTGACAAAGGATTGCTAGTAACATTGGTGCATTGGAAGGCGAAAATGTCACATACCTAGATACTCTACCTACGGAAATTTCAATATCACACCTGATACAAGGGCACATAATAAAATTTGATGAGAATGACCATGAGAAGATTATTTATTATTTTTAGGGATATATAAATGAGATTCCGCTCCCTAACCCGGAACTCTCATTATATAAATCCCCATCACTCACCTTCGCTCTAGTTGAGCTAGGACGAAGCACGCGAGAGAGTTTCTCGCGGTCATCACGAAGGAGAGCTACGACGCAGGCCGGTGGTTCCCGGATGCCACGGCCTACACCCGCACCAGTGCCCACGCCCGGGTTCTTTACACCAATTTGAACCCCGGGCTCACACCCACCTTCCAGTATGAAGGGATGTTCACACCTCATCCGGACCAAGCGGGAGGATCAACATGGCATGAGACACACACGGTGTCCTCCGACTCGAAGGGATGCCACCACCACGCCACTCTACGGTGGATCCCGAGAGCGCCCAAGAGATCAACACCCGACTTCAGAATGTGGAACTCCGCGCTGTGTGAGATTGCACAGTCACTCACTCACCGGTTTGGTGCGGGTTTCCGATCAACGCCATCGCTGAAGCACGCAGCAACACCAAGCGTAAGAGGCGAACGGAGACGGCAGAGCATGAGGCAATGAGATGGCGTGCTCGGGCGCCACATGGGGTACTACCCCCTAACCCATAAGCCATCGGCTAGCATGGGGAGGACCCCCATGGAGGTAAGTACCTACCTCCCCTATCATTTTATTTTATCCCTTCAATTCTCATTTTCATTTTCCTTTATTCAATAAAATAAAAAAAAAAAATGAAAAAAAAAAATAAATAAATATAATTCCACTCCAATATGTAGTATAAGGATGCTTAAATTTCTCTAAAGTTGAAATGATGAATAGTTGCTCTGTCTATAGTTCAATTTGCACCTAGTTCATAAAATTGTATTCCCAAAGTGTTTAAGTTTATTGGCTTAACTTGTCTTGTCCTAAAACTTAATGATTTGTGGGTATGCAAACACATGATTCTTCTCTAAGCTATTCTTGGGATATGATATGGTAAAAATAGAATCTACTATGATTTTGTTCTAAGAGAGATTCATCATTCGGAGAATAATTTTCAAAATTCCTTAATTATCAAAATTCTCATGATAGCCTATGTGAGACACACTGTCATACGCTTTTGATCAAGATTCACATTGCCAAAAATAGGTTATGGGCTAAGCTAGAAAAAATGGACGCGTGTCCGAAAAATAAAACAATGGGTACTTCGATACCCGCCTCTAAAAAAAAAAAAAAAAAAAAAAAGAAAGAGAAGAATAATGGACAAGTGTCCGAGGGTGAGTAGAGCTCACTTCTCTAAAAAAGAAATAAGAGCTAGCTCATACCTTATCAAAAAAGAAATAAAATTTCACTTGCATATCTTGATCGGGGCTTATGACTTGTTTCTCCTTATGGTTTGCACACTGAGATGATTTAAGGAATCATTCTAAAAAAAAATCTCTCTCCGCATGAATGATCAATCAAGAACGAATGATTGGTGTTTCTATAAAAACCATTCTATCTTGCAATGACCCAAGAGCTTGAAAAATGTTAGAAGCCCCATATGATTTAAGTATACAAGGATAGATAGAAATGCCAATTTATTTAAACAACGGAAGAATATTTTGTTATGAGCATGGTACATTTTGAAATATATCAGCATTGTAGCAACTCCCGATCAACAACCAAACACTTAACTATTTGCTCGGGGACGAGCAAAGGTTAAGCAGGGGACTTGTTGGCGGTCATTATTGAGTATATTATACCGCCAACTTATATCCAATTCATGAGAAAGAGGCAAACTTATGATGCATATACCTTTACTTCTAACCTAGTTCCACTTGTATTCTAGAAATTATGTCTTGCGGTATAAAAGTGGAAACAGGTACAAAGTTGCCAAATAAATTAGAAAGCGCATTTGAATAAAAGGCGCCAAGGAGTGGATTGAGCAAGGAGACCAAACCCCCAGCATAAACTGGCCCATGCACCACCATAGGCCCAACATACAAGTGACAAAACGCTGACGGGAGGAGAAGGCGGGGCGAGAGGCCCGACCTGGGGCCGTAGGCCCATCACTTGCGGCCGGGCGCCAAATTCGGCCAATGTTCCCGCCCTTTCTCTGGCGGGTTTGGTGCGAACTTCAAGCGGCGGTTGCATGTAGTGCAAACTTTCATTCCCGCCAAGAAGAGCTCAAAGCAAGGAGAGCCCTCCATTCCCTCCTCCTCTCCACTATATAAAGAGAGGCACTCCTCACTATGAACACACACACAACACAACACACTACACATTGTTACATCCTCACCTTGAGCACCACTCTCTCCTCTTCATTAGTTTAGTGTTAGTATTTGAGTTAGGCGGAGCTTCAAGGAGGGCTTGTCTCCTTGGAAGGATCTTTTGGTAATTTACTATGAAGTTCTTTCCTTTATTTAAGTCTCATTATTTATATCGCAATGCATATGAACTAGAGTATAGTTACCCTCATGTTATATTCATATCGTGCCAACTAGAGTATAGTTAGTATAATGTGATAATTAACATGACTAACTTTAGGCTAATTGAATCATATTTTATTCTTGGAACGTAGTAGAACTAAGTTCGAGTGATGGTCCGTGTACCTTCGGGTTTACCTTTACTCTTTCCCGTCGATCCGTAGGGTCGGGGTACCGAGGGAGTTTAGGTAGTTCTCTATAAATGTAAGCATGGTGCTTAGGTCTATAGGGAATCATCGGGAAATGCCGCAAGGCATCCCACAAGAGTGAGGTAGGCGGCAGAGGTGTGACAACTCGTCTGGTCCTTTGCACTCCTCCACGCCCCGGGTGTTGGGTTGGAGTCCTATCAAGTGCAACCGGGTGGCATATACCGGCCCGCGGGCATCTCCTCATCACTTTAGCCCATCCCTCGTGGAACCATGAATGACGTATGTAGACTATAGTCTAACGCATTGGCGATATTAGATTAGCCAACTCAACATAGATTTTCCTTTTTATGTTATTTTCTATTTATTCCTTCTAGTGCTCAAGAAGTGTGTGTGTCACCACTATCTCCAATATTATTATCACTTACCCCCGTATATGATTAGTGGCTATCCATACATACATTGTGGGCTATCATCATCATATTAAATCTAAACCTCGCCTTCCCATGGGAAAATATAAATGAACGATACCCGATTACTCACCGGGTGAAATGCTACGATGATAGATCCGCGGCGCTGCGGGTTGACCCTTGCAATATTCAATTCATCTATCACCGACGTTCTCTTGACGTTATCATTAATCATAATATCTATTCTTAGTGATCGTGCTAAGAAATGCCAACAAGCATTTCGGCGCCATTGCTTGGGGATAGGTTTAAAATCTATTCGTAGTAATAACGTTAAGAAACGCCAACGCCCTAGCCCCGAGTATCTCATTACTTCGAGTTACGAGCCGCGCTCGCTCCTCGGTGCGGTCTTGACGCGGTCCTTGTCGCCTTCATACGGTGTGCACTTTTTTGAAAAGAGTGCACCCGTAGGGTGTAGCCCCCGAAGCTTCTTGCTTTTTGGCACAAAGATTTGGAAGGTCTTTGAGTTCTTCTCCTCCGTCTTGAGTTCTTCTCGCCGTCGGAGCACTTTTGAAAAAAATCTTGCTCGGGTATCCTGCGTAGCCCCGGCGTCTAAGGGCTCTTTTTCGCGGATGGAGCTCTTAGAGGTTCTTCGTCTTACCCGGGATTTTTGACCGTTTCTCTTTTTCCGATGCGATCCACGGGAGTCACAAAGGCGCTTTTCTTTGCGCTCCGTTTTTTCAGAAACGTCGGTGCATGGCGGTCATTGCCATAAATTCCCTTCTAGCGTGATTTGAGGTGACCGCTCCTTTTTGGTGGTTGCCTCGTCTTCCGTGGACTTGGTCCATAGGCGTGCTAGTTCGCCTATAAATATGCCTCATTTTGCTTTCGGTGAGGATCCCAGTATTTTTCTTCTTCTCTCGCTTCTTCTTCCTCTAGACAGTCTCCCTTCTCGTAGAAAAAAGCTTTTTGTTCGAGCTTTGGATCCATGGTGGTGCCTTTGAGTGGGTTGGATCAGCCCCCGGGCTTCTTTCTTTAGCCTTTCTAGGGTTCTTACGTGAGTGAGGGATGTCTTATGATCGGGAATAGTGGCGGGCTATTCCCGCAGCTAGTTCCACAGGGAAAGTTTGAGGGGTGAGTGCGGGATGTCTTGTGACCTAAGATGATCTCCTCTCCTCCTTCGTTTTTTCTTGGTGTGGGTCGGGTAGGGTTCTTTCCGGATGCCCTTCGATCCTCTTTTGGTGTACCTTCTTGCTACTTGGGTAGACATATTCGGCTTTCCAAACGGCATTGGTCGCCGCCGTCTTCGAGGAAGGTTGTGCCTTTTGAGGAATTGTGAAGATGGTGCTCTTTGAGGCGCTTCCTTCTACTCTTTGTGGAGTTGAGCGCCCCTTGGGTTCTTTTCACCTGGCTTTGCGACATGGTGAACTCCTGAGCCTTCAGAGGGGGGTTCTTTTCTTCGCCCGTGTCGCTTATCTTGATCTTGGGGCTCATTATTTTGCCGTCGTCGGGATTCTTGAGCTCGGGTTGTTGATACTCGGGCTCTTGGGGTTCGGATCTGGTCGGCGCTCCATCTTCTTCGCCGTTGGATGCGGATTCTTACGCTGCTGCTGATGTGTACTCTTTAGGGTTATAGTCCCGGATCTTCTTTGTATCTTGTACGCTGGGGAGTTTCGTTAGGCTCCCCGTGCATCACGAGTCTTCTTTGTATCTTGTAGGGAGTTGTTTCCCATGTAACTTGTAATCTTCAAGATGTTGAATAAAGAGATCTGTCCCTTTATCGTCTTGTACTTGTACTTTTTGTATGACTCGATGCGCCTTCGTGCGGACTTGTTGCGATTTTGTCCTCTGCTTGCCATTCTTTGTTTGTCTTCGAGTTCTTCTTTTTGGAAGCGATTGCGCCTTTAGAGTTCTTCCTTAGGCTTCGGCTCTTTATGTCCTTCATGTAGGTTCGCGGACGAGTTGTTTGGAATCCCTCGTAGTGACATCGGCGTTGTTCGGTTGATGACCCGGCTTGCCTTTTCGTAGACTTTTGCTGTTCATAGTGTTGAAGTATTGCTTCGAGTTGCGGGGTTGTTCTCATTTGGTCAGCTTGTCTTCTTGTAGATCTGGCGAGGGTAGCGTAGGTTCTTGTCCTTGTCGCGTCTTTGGGTTGTTTCTCCTTGGCGTGTCGGCTAGTACGCTCCACGGTCTTGCCGTAGTATGTTGGAGCTTTGCATCGGATTTGAGTTCTTTCTTACGAAGAGATCGGCTTGCCTAGTTACGTAGACTTAGGCGGTGATAATCACGAAGTTCTCACGAGATCGATCTTGTCTTTCTGGAGTGTCAACCCGCCTTTTACGTAGACTTGGTTGGAGATATTTGTAGAATCTAGCTCGGTTCGTCGGGATTGTTTTCTTCGACAAATGACTTACGTCTTCTTTTACGAGACTTGTCATGATGATTGGAGGCTTGTTCTTGAATTCGAGTTCTTCTTTACGGGGTATCATTTCGTCTTTTACGTAGATTTCTTGATAATAGTTGTAGAGGCTTGCTCCGGTCTTGAGTTGTTCTTTTCGAAGAATCGGCTTCGTCTTTTGCCGTAGACTTGATGATGGTAGTTGTAGAGTCTTGCTTCCGGTCTTGAGTTGTTCTTACGAAGATTTGACTTGTCTTTTACGTAGGCTCGCCGAGAGTAGTTGTGGAGTCTTGCTCCCGGTCTTGAGTTGTTCTTTTTCGAAGAATCGGCTGCGTCTTTGCCGTGAGACTTTGGCGATGGTTGTTGGGGCGTCCCCATTTTGCGAGGGTTATTTTTCTCACGGCATGTGACTTGTGTGTCTTCTTCGAGACTTGTCGCGATTGTTGGGAGGGTTACTCGGGCCGTTAGGTTTCTCCTTTTAGGCCCTCTAGCATTTGTCCTTTCTTGAACTTGCTAGTGTATTTTGGTGGAGTCGAGCTCCCGAAAGAGTTGTTCTAACTCGGGGGTTGCCTCTTTTGGGCTAGGGCTCTCCCATGCAGTCCGGTGGACTATCGCATGACGTCCCTTGAAGGGTTCTCGGTCAGGGCCCATTTAAGTGCCGGCATGATTTGAAGGTCAAGATGGTTGGGTTCCTATTTCATAACACTACAATCCACCTTGCACGGTTTGGGCCGCTTTCGGCTTTCGAGAGACTTGTGTGAGACAATGGGTTTCTATTTCACAACACTACACCGTTCACGCCCGGTTGAAAAGGCCGCCCGCCGTCATTGGACATAGTGGCACTTTACGGACCCTCGATGGCCTCTGCGACCTAGGCGGGCCGATCCCAACGTCCTCTTTCTTCAAGAGTCAAAGTTCACGATCTTCCGCTAGGATTTAAGGTGTGGGACGCTATTCCGAACTAGGACTTCGGCGTGGTTCCACCCTTGGAATTTTGACCTCCGTTCGGTGGTCGGGTTTGCCTTCTTTTGGTTGACTTCTTCTTGCGAAGTGCCAATTCGGGCTGTTTTTGTTCTTCTCCGTAGGGAGGCATGCGGCTTCACCGTGGGCGACTTGTTTTTGTTGAGGTGCCCGGTGGTCGCGTATTTTGTAACCTCTTTGGATGGTCGAGTTCTTCTCGGGCTTGATCTTCTTTCTTCTTGAAGTATCGGAGAGTTGTTATTGCGTTACGCTTCTCTTTCATTTGCCTTGAGTTCCTCGATTATGGATAGAACCTTCTCGAGCTGGTTTATGTGCCAAGAGTTTTCGATTTCTTCTCCTTGCATTGTCATCAACTTGTAGGTTTCGGTCCCGGTACTCCTTCGACGATATATGGTCCTTCCCATAAAATTTGGCGGTTTGTGCTTGCCTTCCGTCTTTTGATTTCTCTTGAGTACTTGATCTCACGGGTTGAGTTTTTTTCTTGGGACGTGTGCTCTTGTCAAAGTGCCTTTTGAGTCCTTGTAGATATCTTGCGTTGCGGAGGATGGCGTTTGCTCGACTTCTTACGCCCGCGGTCGATTTCTAGTCTTCTTGTTTGTTCTCCTTCTCCTTCTTTAAATTGCTTTCGATCCTTGGAGAGCTCCATATGAGGTCTGGCTGGTAGGGCGGCCTCGATCCATAGGTCGGGAAGAAGGGTGAGTAGCCTTTGTTGCTCTGTTGATTTGAGTTCTTAGGCCCCGGACAACTTTTGGGAGTTCTTATATCCATTTAGCTCCGTAGTCTTTGAGTTCTTCATAAAGTCTTAGCTTTAGTCAGGCAAGGATGAGTCCGTTTGCTCTTTCGACTTGTCCGTTAGCTTCGAGGGTGTGCTACGGATCGTAATCTATTCGTATGCCACAATCTTGTGCCCAATCTTTTGGCGGGCTGCGTGAGCGGTGATCCGAGGTCGGTGATGATCTGTTGGGCATCCCAAATCGTGCATGATCTCTTGGATGAACTTCATTTGCTTTGGTTGAGTTGAAGGTGACCAATGGCTTGTATTCTATCCACTTGGTGAATTTGTCGATGGCGGCGTAGATGTACTCATATCCTCCCTTGGCTCTCTTGAGTGGTCCGACTTGATCCGGTCGGCGCATGAGAAAGGCCATGATGGTGGTATGCGGTCGATTGTGTCTTTGGCACATGCGCTTGTCTTCGCGAACATCGGCATCCTTTGCATTTTCTCGACGAGTTCTTAGCGTCTTTGAGGGCTGTTGGCGGTAGTATCCTGTTTCAATGCTTTTCCCACGAGGGGTTCTTTGACGCCGCGTGGTTTCCACAAAGATCGAGTGGATTTCTTGGAGGATGTCTTTTCCTTCCTCGGAGCTTATGCATTTGAGTAGTACTCGATGATCTTTGCTCTCTTATAAAGCTTGTCTTTGATGAGCACGTAGTTCTTGCTTCTTCTCAAGATCCGGTTTTCAAACTTTGTCTTGGGTAGTGTCTTGTTCTTGATGAAGTTTATAATGTCTTCGATCCGGGGAGTTGTTCTTCGACCTAGAGATTATCATTACTCCGTTTAGGGCTGATTGCTCCATGTTGTATTCTTACGGGTTCTCCTTGATAGATGGTTTGAGAGCTCTTCAACGAATACTCCCGGTGGGACTTGGGCTCTGTCGGGATCCGAGTTTGGCTAGCACGTCGCCGCCACATTCGCATCTCCGAAAGCACGTGTAGGATCTCAAGGCCTTGGAAGTTTTTTTCCGGCTTTTGCGTACTTCTACGCAATAGAGGCCCATATTGTCCTTTTGTGCGGTCGGTCCTTGTTGACTTGATTGATGACAACGCGAGTCGCCGTATACTTGTAGTCTCTTGATTTCGAGTTCTTGCTATCTTGAGGCCATGGATGAGTGCTTCATACTGCGCCTCGTTGTTTGTAGCTTGCCACATGATCTGCAGCACATACTTGAGTTGTCTTCCTTACGGAGATATGAATAAAATCCCGGCTCTGCTCCCCCTAGCTTCAACGATCCATCAAGTACATGTTCCAATGTTTCTTGATGTCGTCGGATATGGGTTGTTGGAGCTCCGCCCATTCTCGCTATGAAATCCGGTAGCGCTTTGGGATTTGATTGCTCTTCTTGGGGTGAACTCTAGATTCGGTCTTTCGAAGTTCCACCGCCCATTTTGATATTCGGCCTGTTGAATCCCGTTCCTCGGGATGTCACCCGATGGTGAGTCCGTTACCACAATTATCTTGTGATTTGTCGAGTAGTGTCGTAGCTTCCTTGATGTGATCGGGTATGGTGTAGAGTAGTTTTTTTGTACGTGAGGGTACAGGAGCCTTGGACTCGAGATAGAACCTCGCTCACATAGTAAACCGGCCCTCGGACCTTGTTGGGTTGCTTTCGGGCTCTTCTCTTTCCGATGATTGCTGAGGTGACCATTTCGTACTCGTTCGCTATGTATAGCGTAGTTCTTCTTGATCCTTTGGAGGTGTTAGGACCGAGCATGTTGTAAGGTGCGCTTGAGTTCTTCAAACGCTTTGTCGGCCTCCCTCGGTCCATTTGAATTCTCCTTTTGTCTTGATAAGTTTGAAGAAGGGTAGCCCTTTCTCTCCAAGCTTGGATATGAATCTGTTGAGTGCCGCCATGCACCCCGTGTGAGCTTACGGGACGCCCTTGATACTTGGGGTTGTGTCATCTCGTTGATGGTCATGATCCGCTTGGTGCGGGGCTTCAATGCCTCTCGTTGTCGACCAAGAATCGATGGCCGCCCCGACGGCACTCTAAAGACGCATTTTGTTGGGTTGAGCTTCCACTTCCACTTGTTGAGGTTCTTGAAAGTCACTTCCGGATCTTGAATCGAGTTTCGGTTCTCTAGTCTTTACCACCACGTCGTACGTAAGCTTCGGCATTTTGCCAACCGCTCTCCCAAACAAGTCTCAGACGCTCTTTTGATACGTTGCTCGGCGTTCTTCAATCCGAAGGACATTGTTTTGTAGCAAATGAGGCACCGAAGGGGGTGATGAAAGAGGTCTTGCTCGATCTTCTTTCTTCGTGCAATCGGTGATATCTCGGTAGCAATCCAAGAATGATAGTAGGGTTGATCCGCTGTGGAGTCCACTATTTGGTCAATCCTTGGTAGCCGAAGGAAGGGTCCTTGGGGCAATGCTTATTCGGTCTGTGTAGTCCATACACATTCGCCAATCTCGAGGTGTTCTTCTTTTGAACCAAAATCGGGTTGGCTAGCGGTCGAGGATGTAGGATTTCTCACGATGAATCCTGGCTGCGGTAATTTTGCAATCTCCTTTTTGATGGCTTCTTTCTTTTTGCGGTGAAAACCTTCTTAGTCTTTGCTTGATGGGTTTGGATCCCATATTGATGTCAGTGCATTGCTTTCGGCCGACTCCTTGATGCGCCCGGGCATGTCTGGCGGTTTCGGGCAAATATATCTTTGTGTTGCCTTAGGAATTTGGTGGCGAATTCTATTTTAGAGATAGGTGGGCGTGATGATCGCCGTCTTGGATGGATCGCTTTGTTTGTAGATCAATGTGCTTGATGTCGGCCTCTTCGGTGGAATCGAATTGCTTGCTTCTTGGCCGGGTATATCGAAGTTCTTCCGGGTTTGTATCCTCCGCCATCGGTTAAGTTCCTTTTTTCTCCAAGAGCTCCGTCTTGTTTGCAATTTCCACGGCTTGTACGTCACACTTTCGAAAGCTTTCTTGAGGTCTCCTTTGATGGAAAGAACCCAAAAGGTCTTAGGCATCTTTAGTAGAAGATACGGGTAGTGTGGAATAGCCATGAACTTTGCAATAGCAGGTCTTCCCATAATGGCGTGGTATGGTGACTCGAGATCCGCTACTTCAAACTTGATGTACTCCGTCAGGTAGTTTGATGGAGATCCAAATGTAACCGGCAAGGTGACTTGTCCAGCTGGTATAGCTGCTCGTCCAGGGTACTATTCCATAGAAAGGGGTGCTCGAAGGAGCGATAAGTCGGGAGAGGGCGAGTCCCATCTTGTCGATGTTTTTAGAATATGATGTTTAATCCGACTCCTCCGTCGATCAATACCTTGGTAACGGTCACTCAGGAAATTGTGGGTTCTAGCACCAAAGGATATAGGCGGCGTTGCCCACACTTGTCCATTGATCCTCCCGGTGAACTCAATTGGATATTGGGACCAATTGATGTAGCGTGATGCTCGCGGGTTCGGCCGCCATGATTGATCGGAGTGCTAGCTTGTCTTGTCTCTTGCTCTTTGATCCGGTACTCGAGGAGAATATGACGTTCAAAGGATCTCGTTGCTTTTCGGAAATCCCCGTCTTTGGCTCCTCAATGGCTTCTTCTCTTTTTTCTTGATTGTTTCCTTTCGGTAGAGTTGTTTCCTCCCTTGTACTTCTCCCGGGCGTGGTGCAATTTCCGGCGTGTCGCGGAGCTCGGGGTGGTAGATGCGGGGGTAGATCTTCTAACTTGATGTTTATACATTCTCGTCGCCATTGTTGTTGTTGTTGTTGAACCTCTGTTTGTAAGGTTTCTTTTGATTTCTCCGCCATTGCGACGGTATTATACGGTCCTCGCTTCTTTTCTTTGTTGAGGTTGTTCGATCTTTCTTGGGGCTTCCGGTTCTTTCTTTACGGAAAGCGATCTCGAGTTCTTTCTTGACTCGATCATCTTCTCGACGATAAGCTTGAAACCTTCGTTCGTTAGTCTCGGGTTGTCTTTGTAGAAATCGAGAGAGCGCCATCTTGAGAAAATTCCATTGCGAAGCGTCTATCACTTCTCTTTCGGTGATGTCGTGTACTTGGGACCTCATCTCCCCAAATCTTGGTAGTAATCTCTCGGAGATTCTCGGCTTTCGCTTGGGCTTTTCAACTCGGCTGAGTAATAGGATGGGTGATGATTCTCTTGAAGTTGCTGGAGAATGCTACTACGTAAGTCTTCCCGATATCGAATTGAGCCCTCTTCGATCTTGTCGAACCATTGGGCGGTAGAGCCTCTAGGGCCATGGGAAAGAAGGCGGCTTTTTGCGTCATCATCTCCTCCAGCCCGGCTCAATGGATTGTGAGTAGACTCGAGCCATTGTGCGGGCTCTGTTTTCCCATCGTATTTTGAATGGTTTGAAGGCTTGAACTTTTGGGGTAGCTTGACTTCTTGCAATCTTTCGTGAGAAGCAAGGAAACCTATCGTAGCTTTCCGTCGTTCTTTTTCTTCAAATCCTCCTAAGGTTCTTCCTCCTCTTGGATGTGTTCGATGGAGGTCGATATGTTGATTCTGCGACTTCTTCTCGTCGGCTTAGTCTTGGTGCGGGGCTTTCCTTTGGGGGTCTCTCTGATGCTTGTCGCCATCCCTCAGGGGTGGCACGGAGTTGTTGGAACCCTCGGCCTTCTGACCTTTCAAAGGCGTTGGATCGACTTCTTGGAACATGAGAGCTTGTTGCCTTCGACCGTGGCGTCCCCGGGGTCTCTTTCTCGGGGCGACCTTACGCAATGCCTCCTTGATCGGTCTCTCCTCGTCATTCGTGGTGCGTGGCGGTCTTCATGCGGTCAATCAACCCTTGTAGTCTCTCGGGTTGCCCTCGATCGTCCTCAACTTCTCTTTGAGTTCGGCCTCTCGTATTGGTGTAGATCGGCTTTGATATTTGTTGAGCTTGCATGCGGCGCATTCGCCCGATCCGGCGTCCTCCCTTGACTTGTTTCTTCTTAGCCTTTCTTGGCGTTGGTGTTCTCCGCCGTCGTCGAGGGTTCTTTAGATGCGAGATGTTGGATAGGCCTTCGTCGATTGGACGATGTCGAGGGGCCTCGGGCCGGTTAAAGCGGGCCGAGCTTTACCACCATGAAGACTTCCTTTGCGTTTGTGGTTTTAGGTCGCCACTCCTTCCGCCTGGGATGGACCTCCCCTGTTTGTCCCCGTTGGTTCATGATCGGCTGGTTGAGGGTTCTTGGCGGAGTGGATGATGCACTCCTCACGGGGTTCTTGTCAATATGAGCCCTCTTTGTGTGCCCCTAAAGGAATCTCAATCTTTCTCTTGAGTAGTCCCGGGCTCCTCGAATACGTCTGTGCCGTTGCGCGTAATCCTCGTAGGGAAATTGAAAAGGTAACGACTGATGTCGGGGGTTATATCGAACTCGCCTCCTTTCTCCGAGTTGGAAGGTATTGGTTGAAAAAAGTTTACGAGTTGGGTAGCTTCCATTATCCAAGTCGAGTTGGAGTCATTGCCGAGTTGCTTCGGAGTTCGTACTCGAGCCTGGTTGTCCACCTTCCCGGCCGGTTTCGGGTTTGGGCCCTTAGGTGTTGGTTCGAGCAAGTTTCGAGTTTGTTCTCCGTCTTCGAGGCGGCCGCAATCGTCGATTCTTTGGAGCTTCGGCGAGTTCGGTTCTTCTGGCCCGGAATCCTTGATGGTGCGGCCAGTTTTCGTGGTCGCCGTCGATCTCTAAACCCATGGACCGAAGATGATCGTCTTCTCGCCGATGTACTCATGATGTCGTGTGGTCGCGCGGACCCTCGTGCTGAAATTCGACGAGCCCCTACCGTGCGCCGGTTGTCGATGTTTTACGACCCGAGCACGCCCGCCGGGGTGAACAAGGGCGGTTTGTTCGGGCCTCGACGAACCGGGAGTCCGGCGGTTTGTTGCGCGGTGACATGGAGAGCGGGGTTTTATATTGGTTGGGCCTCGATCAAGGATCGGTAAAGACCTTTACGTCCGGTCGGCGTGAGCCTGTTTTTGATTGATGGGGTCGGTAGAGAATCGGCCGTGAAACTACAACGCTTGGTCGTAGCCAAGCTTGTGTCCTATGCGTGTGTACCGCTCCCTCTACGAGGTGTTCCTTGGCCGCCTTTTATAGTCCAAGGGGCCAAGGAACTCGCTACGTTCCTAATTCGGATCTGAGAGGGTTGTCCGTAGAGGAACCGAACACCCAAACCCTTTACAAGGTACCCCGACTAGTGTTCTATCCTAGTTACAACGAAGTCACCGTAGCTATGCTTCCATTGCCTTCTACGGGAGTTGTTTGTGGCCGCAGCTTGGATAGAACCTGCGTGCACAACTTCGGTAGAGTTCTTTTGGTGATCCTGTATCCACGGTACCTTGTTTAGTTGCTTTGCTTAGCTTGTGTAGCTAAGTAAATTGAGCCTTTGGGTTAGGTGTGTGTTTTCTTGTCCATCGTGCATCTAGTGAGCTTAGGTAGACTTTGTGCTTTTGCTCATTAGAATTGTGTAGGAGCTCCTAAGTACTAGTCCATAGGTTTGTGTGACCTTGCAATAGAATTGATTAGAAGCTCAAGCTAGGCTAAGCACCTCAATTGCATTGTATAGTATCTTTTTAGAGGTCTTTGTAGAGTGTTAGATAGAGGGGTGAAGTATTGTTTAAGTGAATAGTTTCAATTCTGTATTATATTTTGTTTAGCCGGCTCAAATTAGTTTTAGAAAGGATCAAAAGACTATTCACATCTTCTAGTCCCGATCTCGACCCTTCAACTACCGACCATATTTCGTCGATAGACCTACGCCCACGGGGTGGTGCGCGTGCCCGTGCCCTAGTCCCACGACCGTACCAGTACTCGCCATGTAATTGTGCCTTGGCAGCGTTGGTAGCTTGCTCTCGGGCTTGGCAATGTCGTCGCCGCCCGCACACGACTTAACGCCGACGACACACGAACCCAGATCGACAACGACGCTACGCCATGGCTTTGTTCTTCCCCGACGCTCGGCGGCGACCGCGCCTCGCGGTGGCAGTCGTGCTCTAGCCATGCACAAGTGAACATGCTCTAGTCTCACTTCCCCGCGGCCGCATCCTTGCATACCAACGGGCACGCCCTAGCCCTGCGTCGGTGACCATGCCTCAACCTTGCAACCCAGTCGACACGCCGCGACCCTTAACATCATTAGTCGTGCCCCAACCCTGCGTCCCCGGTGGCCGTGCTCTTAGCACTGAGCCCTCTAAGCGGCCGCACGCCCCCCGTGGTGGCCGCAGTGGTCCTTCCCTAGTGCTCGGTGGCCACGAGCCGACCACATCTCCACGAGCTCACTTATACCTCTCCTTCCCATGTAGCGGCACATACCGGTCCACTATGTTCTTTGAGCCCCACATGTGTTAGGCGAAGTTGGGAAAAAACTAATTTTTAAGTTCTCTCGACTTCATCCCTTACGAAAGGAGGAGAAAAAACAACTCCTTAGAGAGAGTGTGTGTTTTAAGAAAAAGTGTTTCTTTGGTAAAACAGAAAAAAGGCTCAGCTGAGCCAAATAGGGCCAAGCTTGTGTGCCAATTATACCAATGTTTAACCCTAGGCATTCGATAAATACTGAACCGATCAGTTTGGTTCTTCGGTACCTATACAAATTCGCACTAGAAATCGGTACCAAGGAAATTCTGTATCGGTAAATTCGGTTTGATTTCTGTATTTAATCGAACTACTCATAAAGAAGATGTAAGGCTAGTCTCAATGGGGTTTCATGAGTGTTTCATGCACATTAAATGCAGCGCCACATCAGCAAAACTTCACTTTTTGCATGAAACGCCTAGAGAGAGAAGGAAAAAGTTTCATCATGGCGAAACCTTTGGGCCTTCGTTTCACATGCGTTGGAAACTTGGGTGAAACCCCCATTGAGAGTAAATAGTGTTTCACCATGGAACTATGCAATTAAACCATGCAATGAGAGAGAGGTTGTGGGACCCTTGAGCCTATGAAACGTGCAATGAAATTGTGCATTGAGGGAGACGCCTATTTCATATCAAAGTTTCACATCTTGGAAACCGGGGAGGTGAAACTCTGTTGAGATCTGTTGCTCATGCCATTGCCATTGGTCTCATGCAACATCCTCGACCAGCCCCAAGTGAGCTACTCGGCCGCCAGGTGAAGTGTCTGCGGTTTTTATAGAGTCTGAAGCCCCCCCCCCCCCCAATCACCCACGAGCCGACCGCCTCGATACAAATGCTAACAGTTGTCAAATCGATGTAACTCGTAGTTCCTCCCTATGGTATTCAAAGCTTTGATAACGACTATCTCATCGGAGAAATGGCTAATAGGCTTGGACCGCATCGGGGGTTTGGCCCAGTTCCTTCTATTCAAATGTTGTTGTCTGATCTGGCCCATGAGGCCCATAGATTCAGAATGTTGGTGCCCATGAAGAATCCTTTTGCTTTGTTGAAAGTTGGAACAATTTTGCTCCAGGGGACTACCCCCGGCACCTGGATGCTTCAGATTGACAACCCTAGATGGGGTAACAATCTTTGAGGCCTCTAGCTCTTCTGGGTTTACAAGGCCCGAGGTGCATCATAATGATCAGATTGCCTCCCAACAGATGCTGAAGAAGGACATGCTGTTGGCTATCATGGAATCTGATGAATCCTCCTCGAGCTCTGGTACCCTGCATGTTCCCCTTTCTGTTTTGCCTCCTCTTGATTCTGGTGTACCCGGGAGGATTGATGCCTTGAGAAGTGTTGCTTCTGTGTCGACTGTCTCCCCTCTGGTTGCTGAAAAACAAATTGTGGCTTATGATCAGAAGTTTGCTCTGCATCAGATCATGGAAAATCTTCATCCTGTTGGTCAGAATGTTGGAGGCCCTTAGGAATCTGTTGGTGTTCCTTATAGCTTCTCTGCCGATTGTGGATCTGATGCTCTGATGGATATGGATGTTGATGAGGAGGAGCCTTATGTGGTGGTTCATACTCCTGCTACCCCCATCACTGAAAAAAGAAAGAGGAAGGTTAGAGCAAAAACTCCAATTGTGGATGATGAAGTTAGAAGGAGCTTGAGGCTCAAACAGGGTGCATCCACCCAACATATCCGGATTGACAGGAGCCCGTGAGGAGAAATGGGTCTCCAAAGAAACTGCATTTACTACTCTCTTGTTGAAGAGCTAAAATCGCTATTGTAAGCGAGAAGTCTTGATGGGGAGCTTGAAGGCTGTGGAGGTGGCTCCTATCCGGGCTCTTAAATTTGGTGGAGCTTGGCCGATCCTATTGTGGGGTCCCTCTTGGGGAGCCGACCTCGACATGCTCTCTCGAAGATGAAGGTTAAATGATATTTGGAGCTAATCTTTGTTATTTCTTCGCCCTTGTCTTGTGGGGCATTTATTTCTTTTTCTTTTTATGGATATGTATGGAACCCTGGAAGTACTTTGGATGGCTATTACATGCATTATCTGGTGGTGGCTATGCCCAAATGTTGACTTTTGTTATAGTATAATATTACTAGTCAACTAATATGAAATAAGGGCATAAAATGAATATCAACATAAGTCTAGGGGTTTAACTAACATAATTCCACAAGCTTTGGTGATTTATATATTTTCGGGGACTTAATGAGATAAATGCAGAGAAGAATGGAGAAAGTTAGGAATATACATCTCATACGATGACAAGACTTGATCGTGAAGTAACTCAACCCAAAATGTGGACTAAAATACTCTAGAAGATACCGTAAGACACCGTAAGAAACGAGAAGCCGAGAGGAGACCAACCCCCGGCGGCCGCAGGAGGATTTCGGCCGGCCGCCAAGCTACAAGAGCCAATCGGGCTCATCTTCCTAGGTTGGTTTGTAACCGACCTTGAGGTTGTATCTACACCGTTATTGAAGGTCGGTTTGATCCAATGGTCATCATTCATCGCCAAGGCCTATATAAGAAGACCCCCTGACCCCAGGGCTAAACCCTAATTCATTACTAATTCATTCTATTCATTCATCTCTCAGTTGTAGAGGGGTCCCAATGTAAGGATCACCTCTCTCTCAGGGATTAGTGAATTAGAAGTAGATTAGAAATAGATTAGCCATGTGATTAGAAGTAGATTAGCCATATGATTAGAAGAAGATTAGATCTAGATTAGATCTAATCAAGAGTAAGGGAGAGTGGAGTTGTGCTCCAGTTCTCGAGATGTCTACAGAGTTTGGTATGTCTTGTATCCTTTCTTTGTAAGACTTATGATTCATATATTTATCTTCTCTATTTACTTCCATGTCTTTCATATATGGTTAAGTATAGTTGTTATGCTATTGCATGGGATCTTCGCTCGTATTGAGGACTCTAGTTATTCATGGTAGCTAGAGTAGTAATCGATAGTGTAGACTTGGTGTCTAGGCTATAGGTTACCTGAGGTTGCGCCCAAACCTACGGATAGTTGTGGTAGCCCGGGGGGGTGACAGCCCCTGTCGGGGTCTTTGTAGTCCACCACGCACGGGTTGGTGTTTCGTAGAGCTTTTGGTGGCCTTCCCGGTTACTTCTTTCCGTCTATTCGAGAACAGGAAAGGTACCGTTGCTCCAAAGCGCATTAGTATGATTGCTATCATAGAACCAAAGTAATATAGAAGTACAAAGGAACCTTGATCTCTCCCGTTGACCTCTTGATTAGTTTAGTTATTCTTTTATAATCTTAGGTATGTTTTAATTACCCTTTATCAATTACCTCCTCACTTTAGTCTAGTGGTTTGCTAAGTCAAGTAAATGCATGATTGTGACTTATTAGATTCTTTAGTCAAAGCTTCCCTGTGGATACGATACTCTAGAATACTCTCCTAGGGAAAAGCTACAATGGTATACATGCGGCGCTATGAACCTTCATATTCTACTAGCACTTAACAAATGCCAACACCCACCTATTTAGCTTCTATGTATTATTGTGTCTTTAATGGATAGTAGAGCTTGGAATGTTTTATGTTGGAATGTCAGAGGGGTTAATGATAAGGACAAATGGGCTCCCATCAGAAACAAAATTGAGGAAAGCAATGCTACCATTTTCTGTCTGCAAGAAACTAAGAAAGAATCTTTTGATTTGCAATTTATTAGAAAATTTGCTCCCAAAAGATTTGATAATTTTGATTTTCGCCCTTCTATTGTTTTTCTTCGGGGCATCCTTGTTTCTTTGGGCCTCTAATAGTTTTAAAAGCTGTCCTTTGTTGAGAAACAATCTTTTGCTATCAGACTTTCTGTGACTTCCTCCCACAATCTTGAAACCTGGGGTCTAGTGGTGGTCTATGGACCCGTGAGATAGCCGACTAGGGATACTTTTGTAAGCGGTTGCAAAACCTTGTTATTAATGATGATGATCGTGGCTTATCATTGGAGACTTTAATTTTTATAGATCGGATGCAAAAGCGAAAAATAAACACGGAGGCAATTTCAATGACTGTCTAATTTTCAATAATATCATTAGCCGACTTGGGCTCATTGAATTGCCTCTCGAAGGGAAGAAGTTACACTTGGAGTTATGCAAAGCTCTCCTCTTCTCGGAACAAGTAGACTGGTTTTTCACCTCCACTTTGCACGGGACGGTCGGCTACCCTCTTACCATGGTCCTTCCCTTTGCTAAGATCACCTCATATCACCTTCCCTACAAAATTGATTGGCACTAGAATCCCAAAGGCCAACATTTTTAGATTTGAAAAATACTTGGTTTGACCATCCTAGATGTTTTGATTTAATTAGCCTTGTTTGGATGTCTCCTTGTAGAAGCTCCAATAGTGCACATGTACTCAATGAAAAGTTTAAGCTTCTCAGAAGGGTTCTGAAGAACTGGTCAAAAAATTTCTCCAACCTGTCAAAGACTATCTCTGGCTGTAATCTCACCATTGCCTTTTTTGATAAACTTGAAGAAATCAGGAATCTCTTCCCCCAAGAGGCCATTTTCGGGAAATTTATCAAAAGCCATGTCTTGAAGTTGCTTGCAATGCAGAATGCATATTGGAGGCAAAGATTCACCCAGAGGTTGATTCAGTATGGAGATGAGAACACCAAATTTTTTCATGCAATGGCTACTGAAAGGTACAGAAGGAATGTTATCTCTCAAATTATGGATGACTTTGGCGGGATGGTTTTCGATCCGCGGTGAGAAAAGTGCTTTGTTCTATCAAGAGTTCAAGGGCAGATTAGGAACCTCTGTGGGGATCAATATGCGAGTTCAACCTTTAGTTGCTCTTCCATCGAGCTCCTCCCCCGATGATCTTTGCTTACCCTTTGGCACTGATGAGATTGATTCTATAATTTCTAATCTCCCTGCGGACAAAGCTCTGGGCCCAGATGGCTTTAACAACTTATTCTTCAAGAAAGCTTGGTCCAAAATCAAGCCTGATATTTATAAGTTGTGCAAAGACTTTTATTTCCATCAGGCTGATACTAGAAGCATCAACAATTCCTACATAACTTTGGTCCCCAAAAAAAGACAACCCCGAGTGTGTAAATGAATTCGAGGCCTATCTCTCTGCTCAACTCCTCTCTCGAAGTTTTTTCTCAAAAATCCTAGCTAATAGGCTTCAGGTCAAAGCTCGAAGTGGTTCATGATAATCGGTATGGGTTCATTGAGGGCAAGATCATTCAAGACTGTCTTGGTTGGGCTTTTGAGTACCTGCATCAATGTCATCAGTCCAGAAGAGAGATTTTGAAAAGGCATTTGATTTGGTAGAGCATGATTTCATTTTGCAAATTCTTGAGGCTAAAGGTTTCCCCTAGAGATGGTTGGATTGGACCAGAGAGATCCTGACCACTGCCACTTCCTCAGTTCTATTGAATGGCACTTCTGGCAAGGAATTCAAGTGCAAAAGGGGGGTCAAGCAGGGTGATCCTCTCTCACCCCTTCCTTTTGCCATTGCTGCTGACCTCCTTCAAGCAGTTTTTAATCATGAATATCAGTAGGGCAGGCTTTTCCCCCCTTCCCTCAGTCTCTGACAACCCCTTTCCTATAGTGCAATACGCTGATGACACTATCATCATCATGCAAGGCAATGAGTCTCAGCTGCAGACCCTAAAAGACAGTCTCCAGAATAATGCCACCTCAAGTGGATTGAAAGTCAACTTCCATAAATCTTGCTTGGTTCCCATTAACATGGATCATGATAGAGCCACTGCTTTGGCTAGCTTCTTTGGATGCTGCCTTGGTTCTTTTCTATTTATTTATTTGGGGTTGCCACGGGTTTGACAAAGCCTACGGTTAGAGACTTTGCCCCTCTTATCTCTGAGAATTGAAAGAAGACTCTCGGCTAGCTCTCGGCTCCTCTCATATGCTGGCAGGCTTCAACTTATAAACTCGATGATTTCCTCTCTTCCCACTTACTATATGTGCACCCTTAAACTCCCTGTCTCTGTCGTGGATATTGTGGACAAAGATAGAAAAGATTGCTTGTGGAGAGGGTGTGATTTCAGTAAAAAGGCTCACAACCTTGCTGCTTGGGAACTTGTCATGGCTCAAAAAGATAAGGGGGGTTGTGGTGTCATTAACCTGAGCTTGCAGAATGATGCCCTCCTTATTAAGCAACTCAACAAGTTCTATAGAAAAGATAATGTCCAATGGGTCAAGCTCATTTGGGATAGGTACTATTCTTCTGAAGTACCTCACCTTGCTCGAGAAAAAGGTTCATTCTGGTGGTAGGATATTCTCAGACTCAATACTCAGATGAGAGGGGTGGCCTTCTGCACTCCATATAGGGGAGATACTATAGGATTTTGGCATGACCTCATTGATGGAAAGATTCACTCTCAAGAGATGCCAAATCTGTTTGTTTATGCTAAAAATTCTAATATCTCCCTCTGGAGCCTGAGAAATACCCCCAATTTACTTGACTACTGTAGGATCCCCATGTCTAAACAGGCCCACAATGAATTCCTGCTACTACAAGAGTTCCTGGCCAGCCTACCGGACCACCCCCCGGAATGATTCTGGACTTTCATATGGGGTAATTAGCGGTATTCTTCTAGGAAGTTTTATTGCCATCATTTCAGGGGTGTGCAATCGGACCACTGTCTTGACACCGGGTATGGAAGTCCAAATGTGTCCCAAAGATCAAGTTCTTCGCTTGGCTTCTGCTTCATGATAGGCTTAATACAAGGAATATGCTTAGGAGAAGGCACAAGTTTGTGGAGGAGGGCTATAACTGTGTGCTCTGTGGCAACTTAGTTGAGGAAACTCTGGAGCATCTTTTTTTCTCATGCCCTTCCTCGGTTGACAGATGTGAGGCCCTTGGTGTCAACTGGGTTGAAGATTGCTACGTGTATCAAAAAATTCCATACTGACTAAGAATCTCTTCGCCTGCCTTTCTTCATGGAAGTTGCTATGATTGGTGCCTGGTGCATTCGGAACAAAAGAAATGACCTAATCTTTAATGGTAAAAGTCATTGCTTGGAAGCAGGGAGTTCATTCAAGAGGTCAAAGGCCATCGATTAGGATCAAGTAGGTGCTTCACACTTCAATTCTTCTTTGGCTTGAGAATTTGTAATTCTGCGATTTTGTAATCCCCCTGCCACCTTCCCTCTCCCCCCTGCTAACCGCTGGTTAGCTGTTTCTAAGTTTCCTCTAAACTTGTACTGGTCTTACATTTAAATTTATAAAATTCCGCGGGGCTTTGCCCCACGGTTTCAGTTCAATAGTGCAAAATATAAATACATGTAAAAGTTCACATGACTATAAGTGTGAGTGCCAAAAATATATAATATAATAGTTAGTACGATCAATAGTATAGTAAAACTAACACTCAATTATCACATTTCGGGTAAGTTCGGTAAAAATCGTTTCGATTTCGGTATTTACCTCGTTACTTCGGTTTTGTGAAACTCAAAATCAAATAGGAACCGAATATTTCGATTTCAGTAATTTCGGTTCGGTTTTCCATAATTTCGTTTCACCGGTGCTTATGTTTCATATCGCACAATGACATGTAGGGCCACGTGAGAAACCATCTCGTTGACATCTTGGCCCTACATCGTCCGCGGCGACTACAGGAACGAACTACCCGCAGCAGCGGCATCTGTCCCTATCTCTTCCGCCTCCGTCTCAATCTCGCCTGGCCACCCATCTCCACCATCCGTCCGCCGCCGCCGCCGCCGCCGATGGCTCGCCTCCTCACGCAAACCCTGACCCTAGCCCGCCCCGCCTCCTCGCCCTCCACCACTGCCGCATCCGCCTCCCTCCGTGGCCTCGCCACCAAGGTCGAGATCATCGAGATCGACCTCACCGAGGAAGACGCTGGCTCCTCGGCCCACGGCTCCTCCACCTCGTCCCCGTCGGTCGAGGTGGTCGGGATCCGGCGCCTTGAGGAGGCCATCCACGGCGTCATGGTGCGCCGCGCCGCGCCCGACTGGCTCCCCTTCGTCCCGGGAGGGTCCTTCTGGGTGCCCCCGATGCGGCGCCCGCACGGGTACGCCGAGCTCATGGGCCGGATCGTGGACGTCGGGGGCGCCAACGGGGTCGCCGAGCTCGTGGGTCGTATTGAGGCCGAGGGCACCGAGGCGTCCGCCGGGGCCGTTGGCGGTGCAGTCGAAGTCGTGGAGCTCAACGCGCCCATGACGGAGGAGCAGGTGCTTTGCTTCTCCACCACGCGCGGCTGGCCCTCAGCCTCTTTCTTTGTCGAAGGTGAGTCCGTTCGTGATCTGGTTCTTGTGGGTATTTTTTTTTCGACAAGAACTTGTGGGTATGTTGAGGACTTGGGGTTGCTTGGATGCATGACTAAAGTTTAGCAGGTGTCACATGGGATGATGTGATGTTTGGATACTAATAAAAACAAATTACAGATTAACCTGTCACCACATTGTCAAATCATGTACTAATTAGGATTAACAATTTTGTCTCACAAAACAATCACAATTTGTGCAAATAGTAGTCCCTGCATGTGTACCAACATCCGTTGTGATAGGTGCTAAACTTTAGCACGGGAAACCGAATCAAACAGCTGTGGATAGGCAAACCTTCTCAATTATATTATATATATGCACTCTATTTTTATCAGATGTGTAGGAGGATTATTGCTGCGTGTTGACCTTGCTCTGTCTATATGGCTGTTGCTTGTGAGCTGTTACTCCTAGTACCCACCAAATTAGCTTTAGGTGGCGCTTGGATAATGCGATATGTGGGGTGGAAATGTGTAATGCTGTGGAGGAATGGG
The DNA here is from genome assembly GCA_015847255.1 of Hyparrhenia diplandra. NCBI lineage: Eukaryota > Viridiplantae > Streptophyta > Magnoliopsida > Poales > Poaceae > Hyparrhenia > Hyparrhenia diplandra. The sequence continues at coordinate 52,279 of JADLZK010013337.1, forward strand.
AAACAAGGGGACTCTGGGATAGGGGAGTGGTTATCCTGCCGATTCAATCCCAGTGGGAGAGGTGGGTTTGATCGTGGAAATGAGAACGGAAGTGCAGCGCTTTCAAACGAATCCCATTTGCTGCACCCATTGCCTGCTTGCTGGAGTGGCTTCCATGTCCAGGTAGTCATCGTGATCTCGTGTGCTTCTGGGGGATGAAAATGTTTACCTGACCGTGTGTCAATGTGTGGCCATGGTGAATGAAGCCAGCAGCCCACCATTGCCGCCTTGTCGCCTGATGACTAGGGTTGTGATTTTCAGTTTTGGCTCCAACACCTGCGGCTAGGCACACCTGTGCTCAAGAAAGGCAGCACCAGTAGGATCCGACCTTCAACAAAGCCTACTATCTTTTGGTTGGATGTGCCACTCGCCCTGCACAACAGCACTGCAGGGCCAGGGGTGGGTGGAAGACACTAGGACAGAGCCACTGCTAACCCTGCTTAGTATCCAGCCTGCCCCATTGAAAGGATAGTTTTTTTTTTTTTTTTACAACAACTTCGATGTATGTATTAATTAAAGGAAAGCAGTGATACAAGAACACCTTTAGAAAAGGTGATTAAAAGATTACAAAACCTGAAAACACTCGACGATGACAGCGCCAAGGTCAAGGAAAAGCTCGGGTTGGCGTCCCAGGTTGCTCAGAACCTGCTAGACTAATGCGGAAGGGCCTCACTACCTTGAGCTGAGGCATGGGTGGGCTTCCGACTTCTTCTGGTGAAACATCTACGATAACCAATGATATTGTAGAAGCATAGCATCGGACCAGACGAAAGGCCCAGCTTTACATAGCCAAAGACGATGTCGGCGACGAAAAAGGACCTGTACCAAATGAAGCAAACACGCTGCAATACGGGCTGTAAAGGAGAGGGAGTTGTGCTGTCCACGAGTGTTGCTGCATGCTTTCCAGTTCCCAACTTGCTTGTGGTTGTAAAGATCGTGGGCCTCAACATGGAAGTGTACGTGTACAAGCAGCAAAGGCAGAGATGCATGCTCCTGCATGGAGGACACGCATCCAAACAGGAGCCACCACCTCTTCATATGGGAACACGAGGGGCTCACTCACATGCTTCCGCTTGGATGGCCGAAGCAATGGCGGATGGGTACACCACCGCCGCACTTGTCACTGGCGAAGCGATGCGAGGACATCAGCACCGCCACAAAGAAACGCCTCGGGCCGCATGATGGTGTCGTCGTAGTAGTAGTCGGTGCTGAGGTTCTGCAGCTTCTTCATGCTGACGACATTGAGGCTGAGCGGCTTCTCATGCAGCGGAGCACCAGCAAATGCTGTGACCACCAAGCTGGAGCTCGGTGGGCTATCAACGATTGCCGAGAGCATAGGCACATCTGGGCCAGCACAGGCAGCATGGACGGCATGGTGGCCTTGAAATGTGCTAACCGGAGGTGAGGGAGGAAAGAGGCTTTATTTTGTTTTTTCTCACCTGAGGGCGACAACCATCGACGACGACAACGACGGCAGGGGCGGTGACGGCGACAACGAGGCCAAATACCAGCAAGAGAACTCGACAGGCGACGAAGCGCGACAGCCATACACGCACACTCTAACCTAATACTAAGGATCTACTGTTACTAGAGGCGGGACCCCTCCCCCACAGCTCCAATGAGCACGCCGGGTACGGAGGAGGGGGTTGGGCTTTGAGCGGTGGGGAGGCCGAGCGGTCAGCAGGTCCACATTGAATCCCATCTGTGCTTTCCCTAATCCACTCAAGAGACTTTCCTCCAGCCAACAATTGAAAGGATAATTAGATACTTCGATTGTTGTCTGGAGAACAGTCTCTTGAGTGGATTAGGGAAAGCACAGATGGGATTTACATTACTATGCAATTCTCTATGTTTGTTTCTTCTGTTACACATGTAATGTTGGTTTTTGGCTCATAACCTAGTTGTTTCAATGAAGAAGAAAGATCTTTTACTGTTCTCCTAGATGTAGATTTGTAAATTGTTAGATTCAGGTCATGTCACGTGCTCATCACTACGGTAAAAGTTGAGGTCCGATTCTTGTGTATGGACTAGTTTGAGTGCCCTGGCGTTGCTACGAGTTGAAATTTTTTTCAATGTGTGCTTTGGATCACTGAAAGCATAAAAATACCAGAATACGTAATTTTTTGACTGGCAGAAGTAAAAGATTGAGAAGCAAATTGTCAAGTTTGTTTGGCTAATCTATAAGAATCTTGCTCTAATATTCATCAATACATCGTGGAAAGAAAAGAACAATTAATCAAAATGCACAAGTTAGTTGCAACCAATATCAGTATTCTTCTACCTCTTGCTTACTTAAACTCAATCAGTCATCGCTGCCTTTTTCACTTACTCTTAACCTACCCAGTGCTTGACTTTGCTAGTCATTAGAGATGTCAGATTTCTTCTGAAAATGCATGATGTCTCATCATTTACACATCTGTGAGATTAACAACCTTTGCACATGGCGACCATAGTCCAATACAATTACCTTAGATGACAATTCCATACATACAAATCAGTAACTTGGATAGAAGGAACAGAACGGAATGGGGAACACAAATCTTAAATTGTGCAAGTAGGCAGGAGGAAATAAAGAATATACATTTGAGGTGGTACACCATAAGCTGGTCGCGTAGGAAATCCCATATACCTAGTGAATTAGGCATAATACCAGGCCTCACCTGCAGCACTTCTAGTTTGGCTAACTTTGCTGAAGGATCTTCTATTCACCTGAAACAAATGTTGGTAAAAGGGAAAAGTTATAACACTTTCTGGAAAGATACAAAATAGCAAGTTCAGCTTAAATTCAATTTTCAATTTAATTCCCATGCATGCATAATTTCATTATATTTTCTATATCTGAGCGTTATATGCACCTAGAGTAGTCTAGAAACCTATAATGTGTACTACTTACCTAGTAGTGATAAAGCAAACAAAATAACTGCTACTATGAAAAAAAAACCTACAGAAACGGAGGAGCCCTTCTAAATTCATCAGAGTTTTCAGCACTATCTGGTCATCAAAAAACTTGAGGAAACATTTTGCAGCAGAAAAACCATACCTTCTCCATAATGAGCAGCCAATACATACATGTGCACGGATTCCCTGCATTCCAAATATCTCTATCTCCGTTGACTCCCTATCAGACTTTGTCACTGTTTTACAGCAACAAGGACATCATTTTGTCCATTGAAGCAAGGTTGATTGATAGATAGATGCAGCCCAACTTCCATTCACCACAAACTTCCCTTGATGAACCATCACAAAACTTAATGTAGTCTAGGCATGATGCTAGTACTGATACTAATCCAATAAACCTTTCACCCACAAAATGCAGATTCAAGCAAGAGCAGGCACAATAATTAACACATCTGAAGTTCGGCATTCTCATGTATTTAAATGTTTACATCCACTAGAGTATTTCAGTTTATGATTTATTCAGCAATTTTGCAGGTTAAAATTTGCATCCTAATTCCTAAGGGACAACCAAACATAGAAGTAAAATGCCTACAACCAATAGATTAATCCACTATGGGTAAAAGAGAATCCTTATTTATATAGTGTTAAATCTTTACAGCTAAAAACAGTCAGCATCACAAATCCTTGTCCATGCAAGATCACCAGAACCTACAAAAATACAAAGCTAGCTAACCTCCACCGATTAATCCAATGATAGCAGCAGTACTTCACTATCCAATCCTAAATTCAAGATCCCAAATGGTCCCTTTAACTCAGATTAGGATCCTCTCCAAATCCTCATGTTCTGCACAACACAAAGTACCAAATAACAGGAGATATGATATGAAAAAAAATGCAAGGAACTAAATATGTGAAGCAAACTGATTTATACTGATTTTGACAGCCGAAATTAAATGGGCAACTCTTCTCAGTATGTACTAATGAGCCCATTCCATCAAGGAAACATATCTAGTGCAAACTAACCCCTCTGTGCAAACCATACAAACTTCTAATCTGGGCCATAGGATGCAGATCCAAGGGGCATGAGATGATAACCACGGGGAGGTGGGAGGGTGGATTTGCAAAAGTGTGATTAGGGGTGGGTGGTTAAGTGTAAATGACCTATTCCTCTCGTGTCCCTTGGATCAGCATCCTATGGCCCATATTAGAAGTTTGCGTGGTTTGCATGGAGGGGTTAGTTTGCACCTGGTACGTTGCCTTCCATCAAAGGGGAAAAATAGTTCTAATCAGCATTTCAACTGTCAATAACTCAAACTTGCACTCTATTATCACAGGTCGCAGATTTTAGATGAAATTCATGCCTCATCTTCTAACTGGACATCATATATCATCTATTGTCTAACCAGAGAAGCCAAGCAGGGGTGTTGCACACACAGGGAAAAAAGTAAAAGGGATTAGGTTGGTGGCCTGACCTTGCTGGGTTCCTGCAGGGCTGCAGCCGCTCCCTCAGTCCTCACCAACCGTCTGGAGGGAGCTGTGGTGTCCTGGTGGCGGCAAGGCCCAACAGGGCGATGGCGGGTTGGGGCGTTCCTGCAGTCAGGTGGGGTTGGTGGGTACTGCCGCTGCTCGCAGGGGCGCCAGAGTGAGCGCCTGGATGAGCTCCATTGAGGGCCCTGAATCGACTCAGGGAGCCTCTATGGGGAGCAAGAGGCAGAAGCGATGACGACCGGTGCAAGGAAGGTCAAGCGGCTGGCGATGATGGCGAGGTGACGTTGTGACGATGACGGCGCATCCCCAACAGAAGCGCGCACAGATATCAACAGGCAAGAGCGCAGATGCCGACAGGTGAGGGTGTCAGAGGAGGAAGGTCTATCGCGGGGAGCTGCCGAGCTGGGCGTCGTGCGGTCGTGGGATGTGGTTGCGAAGTTGAGAGAGCGGGGTGGGGCTAACATGACATGAGGGGGGGGGTTGCGCGGTAGAGACAGAGCGGGGAGGGGTGATTAGAGGGGCTTAATCGTATGGGGCGGGGTCATTAGTGTTGATGGAGACGATAACACGCCTGTCTTTTTTAGTTGTAGAGATGCATTGAAAAGGTTTTGGGGAAATCTTATTTAGCCTTGGTCCATTTAAGCGATGATGCTCCCAAAACTGGTTGTCTTGGCAAAGGTTTATCTGGTGGCTTTCACTCACGACATGGCTATCTGCTGCACAAGGGTTGTCCAAGACTTCCAATGTTTAGGATGCCAATTCTCCATGGTACTTTGGCTGGCAAGCGGTTGATTCTGGAATGTCATTGTAATCTGTTTACCTAATCACCTGTTTTGGTGGTTGACATTGTGATTCGATATATAGGCATGTCCCTAAGACCAACTGAATAGTTCTTGGGACACACACTTTAAAAATGGCAATTGATGCTGTTTGCACCTCTCCATCATCTTCAAGTAAATGGAGTATAAACCTGTTATGAGTTAAACAAAACAAAAAGAAAGAATTTGTAAGAGGATGTGCTTCTGTATAAGCTAATTTATCGTAGTTGATTTTTTGATGTCTTAGAAATCTAGAACAAACTGTTATCGTGGTTGTGTCATATGTGTCACAGCTATCTTCTATACAGTTTCATCTCTCAAGGTAGGTACTGGTATGATGTTTTCTGTTCCATTAGATTAACGCTATTAGTTATATTGATTGATTTAGTTGTATATGTTTTCATGAATGTAATGATATATCTAGAGGATGAACAATCTTATGCAAAATCCTCTGATGAGTAGTAATTTCCTTTGCTTAACTTCGACATTATATTATATTATTTGCTTATCTGCATGGTGTATTTTGTTCAAGGGAAATCTCCACATTTAAGGAGGAAATCGAGGAAAGGTGCAACACAAACTGATGATGAAGAAAGCTGATTCGTTTGTGCTACTTTGCAACGGGTATGGTGATTTTTACTTATTAGGAACTTTATACTTTATAGTAACCAACATGCTGTAATATGGTGGTAACTGCCTCCCTGGAAATTTCTTCATGTTTATTTTTGCTGCTTGCTTATGCGATAAACTGATGATGAAGAAGAAAGCTGATTCGTTTGTCCTGTGGTTGCTTCCTATGGTTGTGCTGCCATTTAATGCTTGTAAGGAAAATTGACTTATTTGGGGTTTCTATATATTTAGCTAATGCAGTTTAGAGGTGCGAAGGGGCGGACCTGGTGCAAGCGGTCCAGGTTGAGTCGCAGTCTCCTCGCATTGCACAGGCGAGGGTAAGGCTTGCCACTGACACCCTTCCTCAGACCCGCACAGAGCGGGAGCTCTCTGCACTGGGTACGCCCTTTAGTTTAGGGAAGGTGCAATCTTAATCCAAAGTTCAAAATTAACCAACCATTTTGTATTCTGCTTATATCCATTCCCCATGAGATTTCCTTATTCGCCGGTATCATAGACTTCGTCATTATGATATTATTGGATAAATACATTGATGTGTCTGTTAATTCTGTGAATTGTCATATCAGATATGCCAAAAAATATTTTTCCCAAAGCACATTTCTCTTTCCATGTGCTTCTTCCTGGGAAATTGCAATAATCAAATCAGAATCATATATGGATCACGAAAAAAGAAAGTTGTTGTTTCATTGGCTGAAATACTTGTTTTTGACTAATAGATTGATTTTTTTTAACCTAATAATGATGTTTGTGCCTCTGGAAAATGCCCACCAGAATAAAAATGAGCTGGAGACCCACCATTTTGGTAACTGGATTTTCATTTCAGGAATTGGTAACAATTTGTTTGTGCTTACAGATAGTGAAATTTTGTTAATGTATATTTGTTGATAAAGGTCCTTAATTCATGCAGTACCCTTGTCCCATGCCACAGCCTTACTGATCATACCTGCAATGCACTAACTGCTGACATGTATGGTGGTTATTGCTGCCTGCACCACAGGTTCCTCTGAATTTTTTTGACCTATTAATTAAACTATTGGCCTGCAGGAATAGGCCTCACATGTAGTAACATAGTTTGTCTTGCAGGCTAAAATCCAAATAAATGAAATTTACAGGTTAGATATGGAAATGAGATTCTGCCACATCATCATGCAACATGGCTGGAGCATGAATGGCTGCTCCTACATGCTTGGATATATGGGGGAAACATCTTTTCTCACTAGGAAAATCGAAATTATACAAACAGTGAAATTCTAGTGGGCAAGTTCATGGGTTGTAAAGGTGTAGTTATACTTGCTGGTGAGGTTGAGGTCTAGCACCAACAGAATCTTGTTTTTATTGATGCCTGAGATGGACTTTGTAAAATTCTCTTCCAGATCTCTCGATTGATTCCTATAGTCTTGAAGGCACAATTATTCCTTATAAAATGTCATGCGAGTTAACTGGCCACAAGATAACGAAACTTTATATATACCAGATGTTGACTGATTCTGTAGTTGTTACCTATATGTAGTTGACATTTGTTCTCTGCACAAGAATCGTATTTGATATCATGATGCCCCTTTGGCCAGGCTCCGACAAGAAAACTCGGTCAGAGTTTGATGACTCTGCCATGATCAATGTACATATGGATGGCAAGGAGCCTATTGCTGGTAAACCATGGCACCCGCTGCCCTGGAAGAAAAATCTGTAAATTCAGTGTGAAGCTCAGCCTCAGGTGGTTATTGTATCAACAAGCCCTGGCACAAAGGCTTCGTTTGTAATAATAAGCATTGCATGGAGCTCTGCTGAATGTGTGCTATGGTACCTTCAATACTGGGCGCAGCTTCAGTCCAGAAGCTGTACTCTGAACAAAGATTCTGGATGGCTTCTTGTGCCAACTAGGAACAATGTAAAATTGATGTAAGCATCTCTGCCCACTCCTGATCCATGTAAAACTAAGTTAAAAGTTCAGATTGTTTTAGATTGTTGTCATATGGACAGCTTTAGGAGTATCTCAATTGCTACTGTTGTCTGCGCATGTATGATGTTTGATTGTACACAAAAAAATATCTTAAATTATTACTCATTAAGGACCAAATACACTAATAGGGTAGGAGTGCATATGCAAAACAAGAATTTGGATGAGTTGCATTTTTTTAACCAAAACAAGAATGGATGCTTTTTCTGAGGTTTGTTCTCTGGAGTCAAACGCAAAGGAAAGTTTACTATTTTTAAGTGCAAATGATTCTTGCGAACCAAAGGGCGCTATAGTAACTCAATCTATGGAATGAGAACCTTATGTTTTTATATAATCCAATCCAAAGAGGACTGTGATGTGGTTTGGTAATTAATTTCTGAAGACAATGCTATTGGTGGCTTTGAAGGTGTAAGAAGAATGGAATTTCGGAAATATGCAGTGATATTGGTGGGGTAAGAAGATTGGAATTTTTGAAATATGCATCACTATGTGTATTTTTTTTCCGTCTGTTTCAACCAGTATGGACATAATCATGCAAGTAATGATAGCAAGATTAAAAAAAACACCACCACCCTCTAAGATGCAGTCTATTCTACAATAGTATACTTATTAGGGTTCTTAGCTAGCTTGATGAGTGTCCTTAGGCTGCTCCAATTCTTCATGTCATCGAGCTAGATAGGGCATAGGCCTAGGTCTCAAGAGCAGACAATATAGCAACCCCTAGGTTCCCATAACCAGAATCTATGGTGTTTTAGTATTCCATACACATGTCGTATGCTGCTCCCTGGTTGCGACACAACATCCAATTCTAGGAAAGTAAAGGAGATGACAAAGGACAATAAAAGCGCACTTAGTCTGTCCTGAGTGCACCAAGACCCGGCCACTAATTCACCATGTGCCGTGTGTACTTAAAAAACTAAAGGAGCTCACTAATCCCATCAAGAAAATCCAGATCCCGGTAGCGAGTGATCATCATCACCATCTTTTTTTCACTTGTGGCCTTTCACCAAGCCCACAGCAACTCATGATTTCAGGCCATGGCTTGTAGTCTTTGATCCTCCTAATCAAGAAGCCCAAGCCAAGTCCAAAGATCTTGTTCTTTCTTAACACTCAAGATTGTCCATTCTTCCCACCATTATTCCCTTGCCCCCTCTTCTTGGGAATGCATGCATATCTTGTGCCCTTGGTGAGGGTAGTTTGTTGGGGCTGGCATATGCTGATGCCAAATTAGGTGGCTCCAACCGAAGGCATAAGGGAGGGTGTTGGTGGTGACCCCACTCCTAAAGACATGTGAGCTCAAGAACCCTGACCTAATGGCCGCTTGGAGCTACCTCCTGTGTCTTTTCAGTTGTATTATATATAGTATAGCCATGTGAATGGCATCACAGGGAAAAGTGTAGATATGTATGACTAAGTAAGAACATGATCTTGCTATTTTGTTTACCTTTGTTGTTAGAAAAGTATATGGGGTCATAGTAGTTGTGTTGTCCAACTTATGATTTGAACAACAGAGTATCGTCCCCACAATCTTCCAGTGATATCAACTGATAGCCTACATCAATCTTTTATTTTAAAATTTATTACTTCAACCCACGTCATGCAACTTATTATAGTTGTCCTATTCGCTTAATCTGTTGGAATGACATAATCTCTAATGCATTTCTTTGGCCACTATTTTCAATTAAAATATATTTGTAAACTCAACTCAACAAGGTTTTGAATCTATGGAAGTAATATGTTTTTCAACAAGGAAATCTATATACGTGCAAATATTTGAGTTTTATGTTTCCAAACCATTTTTTTCCGACTATCCAAAACCAAATATTTAGTGAGCCATTGGTAGTCAATATTGAGAACATAGTTTTTTGAGTTTTTTAGAATTACAACCTTTTTTCCAACCCAGCTTTGTTTTTTTTACGCTGAAGTCCAAACAAACTATGAACTATTACTTTTAAAGTTTTCTCAGACGACAATTATGCTTTCAAACCATACATGTCTCCTTCTATCATTAAATATGACATTTTAGTAAGGTAGAATTAACTAGAGGAATACCCTATGCATTGCAACGGGACATTTTTATGTATGAGATATGTTGCTAAAATTAAATGGCACCTTAATATAAGGATCTACCACCCTCTGTCCCAAATAATATGTCGTTTTGACTTTTCTAGATATATGGTGTTTGTTATGCTATCTAGAAAAACCAAAACAACCTATAATTTGGTATGGCAGGAGTAATAAAAAGATTATAGAATTTAAATCCAAATATAGGAGGCACAAATCATGGATTCTCGTGGATCCATGTTCATTTTGTTAGCAAGAGGACCAAGAACGACTCCCGTGAACAACGTTGCTACAATATGATGTGTCAGGAGAGTTAGAGCCACAAGAAGTTATGCCAAACTGACCCTTAGTAGAGTATAACTGTAATAATTTGATAGCTTACATGCAAAGTTGATAGCTTGCATGCAAAGATTGAAAGTTAGTGGGGTTTACTATTATAGATATAGATATAGATATATTTTTTTTTGAAGCAATTGCATTTATATAATAAAACTTCTAATATTTAAAATTATATACATGTGTATTATATTTTTATTCCACTGCATCGTGGCTCGTTATTTTTTTTACCGATACATCTCACCTACTCTCTCTGTCCCATTAAGAGTGTCGTTTTAGACTTTTAGACTTTCTTGTTTTATTGTTTGTCTTATTTAAAAAATTTATATAAACATTATTTACTATTAAAGGTACTTTGATGATGATTTATTTGTTATTATTTGTTTAAAATTTTTAAATAAGATGAGCAAATCAAACATAGAGTCGAAAAGTCTAAAAGTGTTGGGATTTTTTTTGTTGTTATTACCCTCAACTTAATTGTCGTCCACCTCTCTTGCCGTGTTATTTGCTAGAGAAAGAACGACACTTTTAATGGAATGGAGGAGTAACTTTTTAATTTAATGATATACTTCTACCATCCCAAAGTAAATATTTTAGAAAAAAAAAATCGCATTCTACAAAAAAATATGAGACACCGGCTCCTAGCGTGGAAGCTAATCACGGTTGCATGCAAATTGTAACCGCCAAATTCAAAAAGGAGGATACATGTTTCTTCTAGCAGTGTCCTTAATCTGTCTAAAAATTCAAAAAGTTACCTATTATAGTACGAAGGGAGTATTGGTGAATGAACCAAGCAAGTGGAACAAATAGTGGCCCAGTATTCGTGATCAATGGGCAACGTGTAGAAAACAAAGAGTAAAATGCACACTTAGTACTATATAAACTTTGCAACTGGGTGCACACCATTTTTCTAAATGTATATATGAGCTAATTTTTCTAAACTCAAGTTTAATTCCTTGACAGGTGGGTGCACATTTAACTGCTCACGAATGTGACAAAAAAAAAAAAAAAAAAAAAAAAAAAAAAACCTTGCTGGCCAGTGCTGGATATTTTGGTGTTACTGAAACTTCACATTCCCATCTCCGGTGGAGACATGTTTAGGAGCCTTTTTTTCACTTTAACATGATGATGTATTTGTTAATGTAAACAGATAAAATCGTAAGCGCCACGGATGTCATTGTAGTTTTCAACTAGAAGTATTTCAGGGAATCATATTTATCTTTAGGAAAGCCATGGTTAAAGAACTTGATAGATGACCATCATATGTCAACTAAACAGTGTATGGACTAGACTGATGTGGTGGAAGTGATAAAAATAGGAGTTTTGGATAATGGCACACACATGAGAATTCCATGATAAGATAGATGAGTAGAGAAACCACACTGGGAGAGGACAACGGGGGATGACAACGTTCCTTTATACTTATATATTATTGTGGTTCTATTCTAGAGCAAATCCAAGGGATTATAACTAAGAAAAGGGTAAAACACAACGATCACACCATGGCACTTCAGAGTAGTAGTTCCTTTGGGATCTTTGAAAAGATTGGGAAGGTGTGATCAAGGGAAGGCTGCCACAACTATCTCACATCCAGGCTCACAGATTAATAAGGTTGATAGAATAATCATACCAACAAGTTGCAACTTCAATTCTTTTTTGAAAGCCTAACTCCAAACAACTCCAAAGTTAAGCATGCTTGGCTTGTTGTAGCAATTTGGGGATGGGTGATCGACCGAGAATTCTCTTGTTTTCCAAATGATGAGCACTTGATCAATCTTTTGGATCATTCTACATCTACCGTGATCATCATAAGCTCCATCACTTGGATTGTGCCAACCTTGCTTAATCACAACATTCATGACAAAGGTTAGTACTAGGGCGACACTGACGCCACACATGCCAGTGGTGGTTGCACCGCCGCCACCCTCCATGTTAGGGTACCTCGCAAAGGTTGCAAGCACTCACAAGCATGTGTGAAGAGTTTTTCCTTTTTCTATATTGAATTGAGAGTATAAGGACATTCTCGTTTTTTTGTATGTGGATAGAACCGTGTTTAGGTTGCTTGGATTGTAGTCGCGGCCTAGCTCCACATGTGTAGATGTGGCTTCATGGCCTAGCTCGAGGGGCACACAAGATTCAACCGTCACCATAGAGCACGCCTCAGGCGGCGGGCTACCGCGCAGCCCATGCGGATGGATCTTCACTTTGTTTTCGCAACACAGTCTAGAAAATAAGGAAACCGACAAACAGGACCGGGCTTAGCGATTTAGTTCATCCTAGCAACCAAACAAGCTGGGCTGCATCCACACATCTGGTTTAGTTGGGCTTAGTCAGGCCAGCCTAGCCCTAGAGCAGGCAACCAAACCAAGCCTATGTTATGAAAGCAATGAAATTATCTTCCAGGTCGAATCTATGTGAGTTTCTTATGAACGCAATTGTGGGAAAAATAGAAGCCATACAAGAATGTGCATAGCATAAATATCTAACTAAATGTAATGTTGTTGGCTAGCCTACGGTGTTGTATGTGTTAAACTAATCTAGTCTGGAACTACATTGAGATCAATGTGGTCCTCATGTACTAAGTCGCCTTGTCATCCCCTTGATCTTCTAGATCCTTTGTCGCCTCGTTGGTGGCCGCATAGTTGCCCTAACAATTTGTTGTTCTCTTTTGCCAAAACCCTCTTCGTCTATTATTTGTGGAAAAGTTAGGAGGATTAAGTAATGAAGAAATTGAGGACTAAGAGGATATCTGATAATCATCATAGCCTTTCATGCACGCTGGACCTAGTATATCTTTGCCATATCAGTGGCCAACATGGCATTTTTTTATCTATGTGTCGTGACCATGATTAATTGTGCACCCACAAGACAAAGTGAACTCATATGTACATTTAGAGAGCTGACGTACACTAAGTGCACCAATGTGCCAAGTTTATGTACTATTAACGCATTTTACTCGATTATCAAAGGGATTGTACTATTCACTTCTATAATCTCGTTTGTATTGATTATCGGAAATGTTTGTACTCTTCATTTTTGTCATCTTGTTTGTCTTAATCATGATATATATGAACAATATCATTGTTAATTAGAATACAAAAAGGAACCACCAACACACAAGGGAAATAAATCGGTTTATCCTGATTCAAACTTCTAAGCATCGTTTTTAGTAAACACTGCATGCATCAATGAAAATATGTTCATAAAGATTTATCCTGAAATACATACGATTTGCATTTTGTCTTGTTTTTAAAACTAGATGTTGATAAATTCTGTCATTCTATAACCTTCATTATAATTATATTACTATTTTTGCAAAATATTTAGGTTTTGAACTACAAATCCTATCTCTACAAATACCTTACTTAGCCATGAAATTTAAACACAATGGTTTGCACTGAATAGATAGCATACCTTCCCTGATATATTCCTTCATAATCATTCGTTGATTTGCCACGAAAACACTCAACGTAGAGGAGTAGGACATGGGACACCTTCAAGGTTTGGCTTGGTATGAGTGCTGTAACATATAAGGATGACGAAAAAGTACAATTTATAGTCACACTCCATATAAGACTTAGGGCACATTTAGTTTATAGCTCATCATGCCACAACTCCTCCTGCCATAGGTGTGACGTGTCGTGTTGATGTTTGGAGCACACTAGCACCACAGCTAGCTAGTTCATTTTTGCGTCAACACTTGCTTAAATTGCGGCAACGATTTTCCTCGTTGTAATTTAGGAGCCGTTGTAGCTTAGGTGCGGCTAGTTCACAACGTGAACCAAACATGCCTTAGTGACACCAAAAATGTGTGACTTCGAAGCGTTATCTGATTTGGCGTGACTCAATGACACTATCATGACTAGCTGGCTCGACTTCCCATATTAACACCATGTAAAGATCCGTTTCCTATTAGTGAGGTTGTTCAAATAACACAATTGTAATGTGATTATATATATTTGTCATGGTATAAGTATACTAAAGCGTACAAAGAGCTGTTTAATGAGATTAAAGTACACCATGTGCTTTTGATTTTTTTAAAAAAATTGGGTTAAAAAACCCCGGTTTATCCTGATTTAGACTTCTGAGCATCGTTTTTAGTAAACATTGCATGTATCAATGAAAATATGTTCATATAAATTGATCCTGAAATACATACCATTTGCATTTTGTCTTGTTTTTAAAACTAGATGTTGACAAATTCTGTCATTCTATAACATTCATTATTATTATATATACTATTTTTGCAAAATAATTAGGTTTTGAACTACAAATCCTAGCTCTACAAATACCTTACTTAGCCATGAAATTTTAAACAAATGGTTAGCGGTGAATAGATAGCACACCTCCCTGATATATTTTTCTTCATAATCATTTCGTTGATTTGCTAGAACAACACTCAATCTAGAGGGTAGGAGGATGTGGGAGACCTAAGCTCAAGATTTGGCTTGGTATGAGAGCTGTAGCATATAAAGCATGATGAGAAAAGTACAAGTTATGGCCACGCCCCATATAACACTTAGGGCGCATTTAGTTATAGTCTCACTGTGCCACAACTCCTGCCATAGGTGCGACGTGCCGTGTTGTAGTTTGGTGCACGCCGCGCTAGCGCCAAAGTTAGCTAGCTCATTTTTGCGCCAACGCTCGCCTAAAGTGCGGCGACAATTTTCCTCACTGTAATTTATGAGCCGTTGCAGCTCAGGTGCGGCTAGTTCACAGCGTGAACCAACCACGCCCTTAGTGACACAAGTAAAAAACGCGTGACTCTGACGCGTCATCTGCTTTGGCGTGACTCGGTCACGCTATCATGACTAGCTGGCTCGACTTCCCACATTAACGTCAGGTAAAGATGCGTTTCCCATTTGTACGGTCGTTCAAATCACACTATTGTAATGCGATTATTATATACATTTGTCGTGGGTATAAGCATATTATAAAATGTACAAAGAGCTGTTTACACAAATTATAGTACACCACGTGCTTTTGTGTTTTAAAAAATAGATAGTTTTTTTGGGTTAATTAAAAAAAAAACTTAAGCTTGGTACGTGTAGTTAACCACTCGCTATTAGCGAGCCCCTCCGGTCCGGCCCTGCATTTGTTCCCTCGTCTCCCTAGCCTACGCGGTGGCTCACCACTTTTTCTCTCGCTCGCCTCCCCTCGTGCGCTCCCTCCCTCAACTCTCTTGTGAGGAGTGAGGACGACTGGGGGCGACCGACGCCGCCACCGCCGCCGCCCTTCGCCACGTCGTTGTCCCCTTCGCCAGCTCTTCTCCGGGTTCTTTCGCCGGCGACGAGCATCCACCAGGTACGCCTATCCTCCTTATCCCCTAACGAAAACTATATGCATTCGGATCTGATCCAGTGGAGTATATGCATCTAATATTTTCCTACTAACTTCGATTTCCCCTTTACTAGTCCGCCCCTCGTTATGCGGCTGGATCTGGTGCTGGGTTTCGGATCTACGAAATGGTGCCATTGCTTTGTCTGCGTGGGGTGTGATTCCTCTCATGGCGGGGGCGGGAGGGATTGTTCGTCTCAGTTCAGTTCGTGCGTAGGATTTGTGCCACTTTTACTTTTTCCTAGATTTTTTTAGCCGACGCTGAAGCATAGTGAAATCGGGCTTTGTGCGAGTGGTACGATTTTTTTTTTTTTTTGAGAGAGGTGGTGGGTCCCTGATTGCGCGCTGTAGGTTGTACATGTGCTGGCGCTATTGCTTCATGTTGAAATTATGTTGGCATGTACCTGTCAAGTTCTTTGCCCAAGCTTTAAGCTATACTCGTGATCTGATGGTGTCGGTGGCGTGCTGCTGGTTGTTTAATCCCACTGCCCGTACTGGTCGAAATCATTTGGTAGGCACAGTTTTGCTCTTACGTGGGATGCACTTTGTGACGCTGATGTAACCGTCGCTATCGGGGGGGTTTTTTCTTGGGGGTATTTTGTTCTTTGACTGGTTAGGATCACTATGGCGTCACCTCCACAAATTCTGCCTGTTTTGAGGTGTTTGTCTGTATTCTTTGGCTCCTTAGGTTATTTTGGTCAGAAATGGGTCTTAAATTTATCATAACGATGCGCGTTACACCATATTTGTTGATGAAACCTGAACGGTGCTGCGAAAGCCACAGGTTTACCTCAGTGAGTGTTTGCTGTGTCTACCTGTGTTTGGGATATAGTTTGTACCATGGAATCAAGTTTGTGCAGTTCGGGTGCCTAACTCTGAAAGTTGTGGTTGGCTAACACACATGCACAGACCACGTCTCCTATTGTTAGCCTAGTTAACGCCACCTAACTTAGCCAGACAGTATTTAGGCCAAAGCAGCAAAGCTTATTTAAGATAGTCCAGCTTGTTGTAAACCGGAGCCAAACAAAGAGAATTTCAGCATGAGAATCTTCAATTTGCCTGCACACAAACAAAAGTGCTACTCTGCTAATGCTAAGTATTTGCTCTTTGTTGTAAACATGGTAACATTTTAGTCTAGCTGCTTTATATATTTTCTATTTCCTAATCAGTGTGAACGTGTTTTGGAAGTATTCGTGCCAGCCAGTTTTACGTTACTATGTATTACTATGTATACATAAATGCTAACGCTTAACACCCATTTGCTGCTAACGTTACCATTAATTTGACTGCTAACGCCTCACCTATTAATTAATTTATACATTTATCGCTATGAAAAACTGTTCTGCTGTGATTTGCACCTTGCATTGCATGATACTTAGGTTCTCAACCATTTTTCTGTGCTGTTTGTTTTAAAGCTGTTCCATCTAGATATCATCTGCTGAATCTGTTGCGCGTACCCTTTTCTTTTCAGGATCAGTGATATGATCAAGTTCCTCTTATTTTCATCTTTCAGTTGCTGATGCAAGGCTTTCAGAAGTTTAACAGTCTCACTTGACGCAAAAACAACACAATCACTCTAAAGGTTTAGACAGTCGTTTGAGAGCATGGGTTCACGGTTTCCATCCCACCAGCTAAGCAATGGCTTGTATGTCTCGGGCCGACCTGAGCAACCTAAAGAGAAGGCCCCAGTCATTTGCTCCTCGGCTATGCCGTACACTGGTGGGGACATAAAGAAATCTGGAGAGCTTGGAAAGATGTTTGATCTCCACCGAAAGTCTGGTCCATTGGGTAATCAACCTTCAAGAAACACTTCCTTCGGTGGTGCTGCCAACAACTCTGGACCAGTTTCTAGTGCTGTCGGTCGCTCCAACTACTCTGGTTCTATTTCGTCTGCAGTTCCTGGTACTGGAGGATCTTCTAGAACAAAATCTAATTCTGGACCTCTCAATAAGCATGGAGAACCAACAAAGAGGTCGTCTGGCCCCCAATCTGGTGGAGGAACCCCAATGGGCCGTCAGAACTCTGGCCCTCTGCCTCCTGTACTACCTACAACTGGGCTAATCACATCAGGTCCTATCACCTCTGGTCAGTTGAATTCATCTGGTGCTCAACGGAAAGTATCGGGCCCTCTTGATTCTAGCGTATCAATGAAGATGCGCACCACCTCTTTTGCACACAACCCAGCTGTCACTAATCTGAATGTGGGAGATGGTTACTCGATTAAGGGCAGCATTCCGACCACAATAATCTGGCTGGTCGCATTGCTCTTTTTGGTTGGATTTGTAGCTGGTGGCTTCATTCTCGCTGCTATTCATAATCCAATCTTGCTTATAGTTGTGGTGGTAATATTTGGTTTTGTTGCTGCACTGGTGACCTGGAATATCTGCTGGGGAACAAAAGGCGTGATTGGGTTTATCAGTCGCTATCCTGATGCAGACCTTAGAACGGCAAAAGATGGGGAGTATGTGAAGGTTACTGGGGTATGTGACTGATCACTTTGTTGAAATGTACTAATGTTATTCAGTTGTTCTTTGTATTAATCCTCTAGCGTTTTCTATGTACATCTGCTGTGATCTTATATTTGTATGCTTATGTTAGAATTTATCCTCAAAAGTAAACTGTTTCTAGTTAGCTTTGCATAAATAAATTCTTCATGATCTGATGAGTGTGCTACTCTTGTTGCATTTGCATTTCTGCCTGGTTTTTTGCACCATGCTTCTAAACTGCCTGCTAACTATATTTTGATGTAATTTCACCGCCTGTTTCAAAGTAGTTTTTGATATAGGTATAGGGTAATTTATTTACACTGTACAGGTATTACACTTCAGGTAGGTTTCAATTTTTAAAAAGATAATTTGGACACAGAGAACACTGAAAATTTGTTCACTTAAGCAGGGTTTATGGCTGTCAGCAAGAAAATAACCTTATTTATTCCTAAATATCGTTTCCCATACAATGACTAGTAAATGATGTAGCATCATGTTATGAGTTTACCCATGCAGTGTTTTTTTGTACTATAGTTACAGACTGGCTTTAAGCACCAGCATTTTTCTGTATCATTAATAGCAGCTAGCCCTCACCTAGTATAATGAACTTTGCAGGTTGTTACATGTGGAAATTTGCCCCTTGAGTCCTCATTCCAACGGGTGCCGCGATGTGTTTACACTTCAACTTGCTTATATGAGTATAGGGGTTGGGATTCAAAAGCTGCTAACACTACTCATCGCCGGTTTACTTGGGGTCTCAGGTCAATGGAGGTGAGTATGGTTGAAATACAAGCATGCCATGGAAGAATGCCTGACTCTTGCAACTCTTTTCACATTAAATCATTTCTCATGTTTGTTTTCTTCCTGTGCAATATTGGCAGCGACATGCAGTGGACTTCTACATCTCTGATTTCCAGTCTGGACTGCGAGCACTGGTCAGGACAGGATCTGGTGCACGCGTAACCCCATATGTGGACGAGTCTGTTGTTATTGACATAAACCCAGACAACAAGGACATGTCACCTGAATTCCTGAGGTGGCTCCGTGGAAGGAATCTCTCGAGTGATGATCGGATTATGCGCCTTAAAGAAGGGTACTCTTTTCTTCTTTCATTTGCTTTCTCCTAGGCACATCTTATTTTGTGATTACTATCAATTCCGTTTGACATGGCCATTGGGGCTGCAGATATATCAAGGAGGGCAGCACTGTGAGCGTGATGGGTGTTGTTCAAAGGAATGAGAACGTGCTGATGATCGTTCCTCCAGCTGAACCCATCTCCACTGGCTGCCAATGGGCCAAGTGCATCCTCCCGACCAGCCCTGAGGGTCTGGTCCTGAGATGCGAAGACACATCTGACCTGGATGTGATACCAGTCTAGCTTGAGAGGCCGGTTCTGGCGATGATCCTCTGGTGCGGAGAAAGAGAGGAAGAAAAAGATGCCTTGACTTTTGATTTGGTTTCTGTGGGTTGTTAGGGTTGAAAGAATGTGCAAATGCAGGGTGTGATTATGGGCTAAGTAAGTACAATATCAGTGTCCGGTCAGTCAGTTACCTGGAGCTTGGTCGTATAGTATATTATATTGTAATTTTCTCTTCTCTTTTTTTTGGTTGAGCGAGCCATGGATGGTGCTTGTAACAAGGATGGCTTGATGTCAGTACTACCTACCCTCCCTACCATGGTGCCTGTTTGGAGATTCAGTGGTTTCCAGTTCATATTATGTTCCTGTTTTTTTGTTGTAGGGTTCCAGCTCTATGCCTTGAAAGCCTGCAATTTCCTTTTGTACCCCAAATCTATCTCCATAGGAATCGCTAACCTGCACATGGCAGGTATATTTCCTTTCCAATGGTGTGAAATCAATGTAAATTATTGATTCCTATTAGCACCAGCACACAGAATCTATTGCCGTGGGTTTGTTCAGATGCTGCTCACATTATGTACGTAGGCATCTGCAAATGACGCGTTTGGTGTGTATAAAGAGAAGCCTCGTCACATCCATACCGACCGGCCGGTGTGCCACACTGTCGACGTTAGGTTAGTGGTTAGCAACACAAGATGCAGTGCATTACCGTTGGACAGGAATTAGGAAACAACCGGGGGTTGGGTTGCCGCTTAGCTGGTAGTCTGGTCCTGTCCTGTCTGTCGCAATCTCGTGCCGCTGTAGCATCGCTCGCTGTCACCATCTACCAACCTTCAACTTACAAGGCAAGTCTCGACGAATCTCGCGGCGTAAATAAACGACGTGTAAACGTGTATATTTTACTTACGGACGGAGAGCGACACGAGATGACACACACACAAGTGCTACTAGTGGAGCATGTCAAGTTCGTACAAATGGAAATCTTACACCAGCAGCAACAAGCTACGCAATCTTCAAAATTTTGTTCCAGGTGTATTGTTAAAGCAACAAGGAGAGTTGAGGAAGCATTTAGGTCGTCCTCTCTTGTTATTTCTTTATATGGTTTCTTGGCTTTGCGAGAAAAGCTACAAACAGGAGAAGCCGTGTTTTTAATAGAAATATAGCACCAATGAAGTTGTGCAGGGGAGAAAAACGTGACCACCTAAGGGCTGGTTTGGATGTGCACGTATTTTCCTTAATAATCCACATGTACTGGAGTGGGTTGGAGTGTTTGAATTAAGTTCCAACCAATCCACTCCAAAACATGTGGTTTAAGGGAGATACATGTGCATGCAAGCAAGGCTTAAACGAGAAGTTACCACTCACGAGAAATGAAATGAGGAAACAACTCTTCTCATCGGGCTTGTCGAGGATACAAACAAAGAACCATTTTCGTCCTGTTCCCGGCATCCATGCCCCCGCAAAGTTATTTCGTGTAGGAGCCTTGCACCAATCTATTTGTTTAAATGTTCCAATCAATTTGTTTCATTTTTACACAAAAACAGTGTACTAAATATATGGAGGGTCTATTGATAATTTAATATCTTTTTAATGATAAGTTGGTGACTTTCTAAGGTGCTTGTAGTTAATCTACTATTGAATTTGTGAGAATTGATAAGCTAAGCAGAGATAGACAATTCTTGTGGGGGGGAAAAAAGAAGGGAATTGCTATAAGGCAATTTTTGTGGGATGAATTAATCCGAAACAAATGAGCAGAAGTTCATCTTCTTCCTCTCACCGCTCGCTCCCCCCCCACCGTCGGGAACTGAAAAGAAATTATCCCCCCAATGAGCTTTCATAGGAAGGACAACTCACGAGGAGGAGGAGGAGGAGGGACGGAGGAAGACGATGGGAAAATTCTCCACCGTGGGAATAAGAATGGGGACATAACTCCACCATGGATAAGAAAAAATCCTGACTGTTGACATCTCTAGCTGCATGAAGTATTATACAGACTAGAGCTAATGCAAGCAACCAATCACTCTTACTAGCCAACCTTCAACATTCAGCTTCAAACTTCAGTAGAGTACAATACCAACTATATTCAAGATACTGATATAGCAAGTCATCCAGCAGTAAAATTTGTGACGAAGTCAGTTGAATGCTGCACTAAAACATCTTGAGCAAATATAATCTATCAAGGATGTACAGAATCAGAGACTAGGCCTAAGTAAACCTTTCAGAGGTAGCATACATGGATCTTGATGCTGAAGCTTGCCTTGCTGTCACAAAGTGGATCTGAACAGGAGTTCCATATATCTCTCGAGCAATCATACTGCAAATGGTCCCTAATCTGAAATAATCCAAGCAACTGTCGATCCTGTTATCTCAGAATTAATGTGCACATGATCGCACATGACATAACCTGCATACTGATGTACCATTACAAGCCTCGACAACAATCTAGTACTGGTGGACCAAAGATAAAAAACCAGCATTCATCTTTGGGAGAAATTCTGATGTGTAGTGTTGCCAGTATGACTCATGCACCATCATTAGATCACAGAGTGGATCTGAACAGGAGTTCCATATATCTCTCGAGCAATCATACTGCAAATGGTCCCTAATCTGAAATAATCCAAGCATCTGTCGATCCTGTTATCTCAGAATTAATGTGCACATGACCGCACATGACATAACCTGCAGACTGATATACCATTACAAGCCTCGACAACAATCTAGTACTGGTGGACCAAAGATCAAAAACCAGCATTCATCTTTTGGGAGAAATTCTGATGTGTAGTGTTGCCAGTGTGACTCATGCACCATCATTAGATCAATACAAATAACAGGTTCTGTGCATGTGACGACCCAAGGGCTGAATGAGATATGGTATGGTCCTCCTGCATTGAGCAAACTTGTGACTGAGATGCAAGGATCCAAGAGCAGCTCCATATGGTCCCGAGCAATCCTCACGCATTGGATTATTATGGAAAACAGCAATTATCCCTCTTCCCATAACTCTACGATTGCTCATCAGGTAGCAAAACAACCATTGCTCCGATCCAGATGGTATTGACGGACATTCTTTGGAACATATGAATCTGACAAAGGAATGAAAATTCAAACCCATATACCGACAGATCAGGCCTTAATGGCAAGATTACAAGGGTCACTGTTCCTTTCACAGATCAGCGACAGGTGCACGCATGCATCCATGCGCAAACGACAGTTAGGCACCATTTGGAGTATCCTTACAATGAAGAGAACCTGGGTGACATGATACTGGTACTGGTCACCTCAATATTTATAGGGAGACCTCCAGATTTATCCTGAAGCAGTTTTTACAAACTACACCAGACGCTAAACATGAAACCTATGACATGTCTCAGATTTACAAGGGAACAAAATACACATTCTAAATATGTAGCACAAGCTCCACTTGATACAGATGCCCATCAAATCTCAAACCCCAGGCTTCTGCAGGGTGTACAAGACCATCAACCATTCCACCAAAAATATACACACAGCAACCAGAAGTATCTACACATGCCCCATGAAAAGATCGGTAATTTGGGCACTGACCATCAATTCTTAGTTTTTTCCACATCTTTTTGGTCATTTTCTTGGAACCTGACTCGTACTGAAGTAGAGCTGGTGTATCCAAGATCCAAAAGTCATCCTTTTCGTAAGCCTTTGTGTGTCCTCCCGCCATACACAAGGACCTTGCCACCCAAGGCCAGTATTGCTGAATGCCCAACCCGTGGAAAAGGAAGTTCACCAAGAGCACTAGACAAGTCATACCTTAGCTCCTTCCATTTGGGGTATTGATCACTAATATCGAACAGCCAGACATCATTAAGAACCTCAAATTCTGAACCTCTACCACCAAATAATACCATGCGTGTACCACCAATCCAAGTTAAAGTGTGACCAGAACGAGGTGGAGGCAAAGGCCATGTGTTGCCTATTTGGTGCCAACTGCCAGATCGGAGGCCATTTGAGATATCAAGGAGCCATGTATCACCAAGCCGGCTGCCATAGAGCCCTACCCCCACCATGAATAACAATAAACTTGTCATCCACGCAGCAGGCTGCATGAGCTCCACGAGGAGGTGGTGCAAGCCGACCTACCTCCAGCAGTCTCCATGAGATCCGCATCCTTCGAGGCTCTTCACAGATAATTTGACCTATCCATGTATCATTCAAGCGCTGCCCTTGATCTGTGATACCACCAAACAAGACTAATGTGTCACCAACTAGAGTGCATGAATGACTGAATCGACCACCTGGAGTCCCAGAGGCCAGTTTCTGCCAGGTAAGTATAGCAGGCGGTCTATTTCCAGCTCCATTTCCAGCATAAGCCACCCAAGTATCATCAAGATGGTGACCTAACTAGAGCAATAGATAACATCAGAAAACTAGTTAGAAACCAAAGACTGGGATAAAACAAAATCAAATAAGTCTTTATAATTGTAATGGAAGCATATAATCACAGTATGTAATCATCCTTTCACATGGAAAGAGAAGGAAAAAAAAAGGTTAGAGAGACAATCGTCTCCAGTAACTCTATATATAGAAAGTGTTATGCTCTAACACCATCTGTCGTTGTAGCAGCCCTGGGACAGAACATACACATTAAACAGAGCATAAAGTTTTACATCTGGAGCATTATCAGGGAGAGGAAGGACTGACGGCATGAATGGAAGGAGATAAGAACATTGAATGCAATGTATTCTCTTTTTTCTCCAAAGGACTCTCAAGTAACAGCACTTTATCTCTAATAAAAAAAGAAGCCAGACTCAATTGTTCGTCTGAATAGCCTGTGAAAAGAACTGACCGCAACTAGATATATATACAGCTCTACTTCCTGGATTTGTTGCCATCTGTTAACATCAGATTCCTATATACACAGCCCCATTACAACACAGAGAACATGGGCAGTGGAACAATGCCCACATTTTTCCTGTTAGTGGTAGTATTAGTGTTGGTTAAGTCATAAAGGTTCTGTAGTTGTGTTGCCCCCTTTGTCAAATATAGTGTCTTAGTAACCGCAGCATCATGCTCGTCCCTCTTTCAACTTGCTTTCACATTAATAAGTCTAATCAGTGAGACATTTTTCTTTTAAACCTAAGAGGGATTCTTCCCATACCTTAACCATGGAAGATAAAGCAACAACACAGTGTCAAGCTTCCAGGAGGCATCATAGACTGCCTTGGAGCCTTCCTGAAACTTGTGCTATCATGGTATGAACTGTATTTAATGGAGACCGCAACCATTGATCTCACATGTATATGTCAGTGGTTCCCATAATAACTCCATAAAAGCCCATAACTTGATGAAGAACACTAATCATCACAGCACCTAAAACATAACTGGTCTCTTGCAGAATCCACATTGTATGCATAGTGTCCACATATGTATGCATAGTTAACATCTTCTCTGTAGCATCTTCTCTGTTCATGGTGTTTGATGCAAAATGGTATGAAATGGTCTCATGATTTGAAGGAGCGTCAGGGGGTCATGTGATAGGCTGATAGCTCAACTGAAGTGCATGCACAAGCACCATGAGTGACCAACAACATCAGAGAAATGCAGTGGTAGGCAGATGCATATGGGAAGGGTTCGGATCTATGCAGCTAGTTCAGGGTTATTATTGGCTTTGCCTTTGTGCTAATAATAAATCTAGGGAGAATAACCATTCCTTGAAGACACCCCCCCTTATAGCCAGAGCTAAGTATTAGGATGTTAACTCTAAGATGAGTAGATGTGTCAGGGTCCAATCCCAGGGCCCGGCTAGGGCTTGCGTAGGGGAGGGAGAGGGCAGCTGCTGCTGCTGCAGGGGCGCAGGGCAGCGGCAGCGCTTGGGCATGGAGAGGCAAGGGAGAGAGATATACAGAGGGAAAAGCAATTGCTCAACTCTTGCTTAAAATTAAAATGATTATACATCTCCCCTATATTTATAGTCCCTATTGGACTTGTTCCGAAACAAATCTAGAGGAGTCCTTGTAGATTTGGACTCCTCCTTTCCAAGGAAACCCTATATCTTTTCATTAAAAAAAAACTCTAAGTTATTTCCTAATTTTAGTCAACTCCCCATCTATTATAGATTTCCTTTGGGAAGAGGGAATTGAGGGGAGGCATGGGCCACGCCTCCCGCCTCCCTGCTTCGCTGGGCCCATTTAGGGTGTCCAGATCAGACATGTGACAAGATGACTATCACCAGATCAGGGACTAAGACACCTTTTAGACCAAAATACTAACTTACTAGCACTATTCATGGATAAGAAGGCTCTTCTTTCATATTATTGGTTAAAAGGTCTAATCTTATAGCACAAAACGTTGCTTCAATTCTCAGAGTAAGATAACATTTTATTTAGGTGATTGTATTATTTTTCTTTCCTCGAATACATAGATGATTATGTTCAACCTATAAATCAACGCAAACAAGCAAATCAGGAGTTCAGGCCATGTGATGACTACAGTTAAGTAGAAAGAGCAATGGAAATCCTCTAATGGAATAACCAATGTAAACATAACATAGAAGCTTAAATTATAATAATAAAGTCACAAACAGCACATCAATGGTGAAAAGTATAGCTTCAAGCTGGACAAAGCCAAAACCAACCTGTTGACAGTCAAAATATCATTGGGTGAGTTGACGGATTTGAGAACATGTGCAGACAAGAAAAGAGCAAACATGGTCAAATTCAGAGCAATTTGGGCTAATCTGGCGTTGTCTGGGAAAAAATGGCCTATACTGGTAATGGAAACCGGCCCGTTCTGTGACTAAACGGGCCCAGGCTGGTTTTGGCAAGGTGCATGTGGTGTTCAGTAGAAACCGTCCCAGGCCGGTTTTGGCAGTATGAACCCAAATTCATGTTTTTTCTTTGAAAACTCATCCAATCTTGTGTCAAACTTGTAAATTACATGTGGAATAAGAGAATCACTGCTGATTGACAGATCCATCTATCCAATCAACAAAAAAATCTACTACACATTTACACATTACTACTGCTCATCGTTCTTCATTGCTGCTAATGGCTAGTGGTTCAACTGGTCAGCTCTAGAGCGGTCTAGGGTAGCCCATTGCACGCCCTGAAGGCCGCCCCAAAAAACGCGCTCTCAATGAGGCTCCTCCAATGATGTGTCTTGTGTATTGCCCTTATTGCTAGAGGCACTAGGTGAAGTGTTAGGTGTGCGAAGGCAACTTCAAGGCCAACCTTAAAAGTTGGCTAGGCTGATGTTTAGCCTGCCTCTACCGAGCGACTAGCTCATTGCGATTTTGTGTGGGCCTAATTAGCGTCAAGACAATCATTTCAGGCAATGCATATCGTTCCATAGCTGACCTTTCTTGGACACAGGATTTTCAGAGTGTGGTTTCAGTAGGGTGCTAGCTGAATATCTTGACCTTTGTGTATCATTACTCCACTCCTTAGCTGACCTTTCTTGGACAAAGGATATTCAGGGTGTGGTTTCAATAGGGTGCTAGCTGAGTTTGATGTAGAGGCGGATATTGTTATCCATTATCTAAAAAAAATAGGGTGCTAGCTGAGTATCTTGAACTCTGGGACCTCCTGTTAGAGATTGTTTTGAAGCCAGGGGTTGAGGACACTCATCTTTGGCTACTCTCTTCTTTTGGACAGTACTCGGCTAAATCAACCTGTAAGGGTTTCTTGCAAGGATCGATGCAGTTTCAGCCTTGGGAACTCGTTTGGAAATCATGAGCACCTGGAAAATGCTTTTTCTTCATCTGGATGGTAATGCACAAGCAATGTTGTACCGCTGACCACCTTATGAGGTGAGGCCTACCGCATCTAGAGGTCCTGCCTTCATTGCCGAGAGGAAGAGACAACTGATCAACTTCTCACTGGGTGTCTTTGCAATGCTTTGTCAGTGAGGCCACAAATGATTTGCTGCAGAACGGCCTCAATTCTCTCATTATTCTAGGGCTTGGACCTTTGGATACAACAGAGTCACTGTGTGTTTGATTGTTTTGCCCCAAGCATGGCTACTACGCCTTACTGCTTGTAGAAGAAAAGGTGCAACTTTGGGGCATGGCTGGGGTGCAAGTGCTCTCGTTGTTGAGTGCCCTTGCACCTAGTGATTAGGTCTTGTCTTGTCATGGTCGTGGTGGTCAAGTTGTGTCAAGTGTATCTTGAGAACTAAAAGGGTATGAGTGTGTGTACTTTGGGGTTTTCTCTCTTCTTTCTTTAATACAAAGATTCAGCTCTCCTGCATGTTCAAGACAAAAAATATATATATTTGTACTCCACTACATATCTTGAAAACTGATTTCAGATGTCCATACAATTTATGTATCGCATCATACAGTCTGAATCAGATTTGCACTTAGACTTGTAAGTTAAAATAATCAGGTTAAGTATAATCTCCAAGTCATCAGAAGTTCTTTGATGTCTAATATTCTTAAGGCTAATGGCATCAAAGATAAACTAATCAAGCAGAAAGAGGGAAAAACTATTAACAGGGAAGAACTTTTAAGTGCAAAGAATGCTACAGAAAAATTCTCTGGTTTTCTTTTTTATCGCTTCTTCCAATGTTATCACTCAAACAACGTACTCTGAAGGGAAGCAACCAACTTAATTTGCAAGACCAATAGTTCCAGCTATCGAACCATTTGGATTTGATCCAGCCTCGCACATTGCACAGTGCAGGAGCGAGTGTGCCATTTTTTTTTTGGCGCTAAACACCCTTCCCAATAATGATGCCCTTGCGGTTCAGCGGAGCCTACCGGACGCCATTTTTCTAAATGAACTCCCAAATTTCCAAGGAACTCCTCCTACACTACAATAATGATGCAAGTCTTCCTGAAGTTCAGTCGGATGTGCTACACTACCCGGACATACCATGGTATGTTACAGTCAGGATACATGGGTATATTGGAGGAAGGTTCTCCAAACAATTAGCAAGTGTATCATAACTAACAGAACTGTGCAGGCTTCATAATCGATAAAGCAAAGTATTTTTTAACGAAATCATAAGTAAAGTTGAGCACTAAGTTTTACTCACAGTGGGTTGTAACATACAGATTTATTAGTGCCATAATTAAGAGAGTTTAGTAAGATTTACAGCTTTGGCATGAAATGCAACAGTTCAGCATTAATTTCAATCCTTTGGACCTACTTTGATACACACAAACATATGAAATAATCAATTGCTATGAGTCATAGCATCGGATACAGCTCTTCTTATGATGTGGCAGATTTGGATATCAAGTATGATACCATGGATTGGGATTAGCCTAAGCATTCTACCTTTTCTGAACAGCTCCCCTGTTGTTTTCTTAAACAGGCATAGACAGAACAAGCAAATCAAAAGCATCAATCGGACATTCGCAACAACAACAATGATTCTGCATATAATCTGCAAACTATAAGCAATTTATAACCCCAAACAAATCTATTGGAGTTCTAGTACTCTGCCCCAGCCAGGGATCGAATCCCCCGTGAATTGATTCATAGATAAGGCACAAAGCAATCATCTTTTTAACCTTAATGAACCAATTATTATGTAGCAAGAAGTGAAAGAGTTTGGTTGTAATTACCTCCCTCGCAGCCGCCGCCGAAGAGCACGAGCCAGCCGGCGACGAGGTTGAGCGAGTGCGACGCGCGGGGCCGCGGCTCGGCGCCCCTGACGGGGACGCGGCGCGCGGACAGGGCGCCGAGCCTGGCGACCTCGGCGTAGACCCTCCGCCACGGCGCCTGCAGGCCCCGGCGCTCGGCGAGCGCGGCGGCGGCGCGGGCGCCCCAGTCGCGGCGGCACAGCGCCTCCCAGAGCGCGTCCGAGGAGGCCCAGGCCCGGAACGCGCGGCAGGTGGCGGCGAAGGAGAGCACCGCCTCGGGCGGGAGCAGGCGGAGGATGGAGAGGACCTGGTCGTAGCCCAGCTGCGCGATGGGCGGCGGCGACGGCGACGACGACGACGCCCCCGCCTCGTTCTCCTCCATCCGCTCACCGCCGCCGCCAGCCGCCACTAGCGCCCTGCCGCGTCCCATCTCCGGCCATGGCCTTGTCCCTCGCCCTCCCACCTACGGCGCCATGCTTGATGTCGCAGCCACGGCTGTGTTTGTTTCTTGGGCGGTTGGATTGGATCCTGTGAGAGCGGCGGGTTCGATGCTAGTCTTCTTGTTCCCCCTGCTGCTTGGTTTGGATGCCATGGATGATCCTGGAACGAGAAAAAGGAAGGAAGGCGAGTGGAGGGAGAGGAGGCTGATGTGTGAGCCAGGCGTGGGAGCTCGAGCGAGCAAGCAAGCGGCAGTGGCTCTGAGGAAGGAAGTGGCGGGGAGAAGAGTGTGGCCCGCTTGTGCTTGTTCTTGTGGCGGAGCAGTGCAGCGCGGAAATGTCGTTATGCTGATGGGCTGTTTCGAACTGCAATCAAACCTTTTTGCAGGAGTATTCAGTATCACTTGTTTAGATCATGGGCTAATTCCCCTAAAAAAAAGATCGTGCGCTAATTGAGTGCTAATCAGTGAGATCTTATGAGTTCTGACTCTTAGAATTTGACCGCGTACACTTTACATCCTAAAATAAGTATCGTTATCATCAAACTTTTTTAAGTTTGACTAGCCTTAGAAACTTATCAGCCCGATTTCTTAGCCATAGTATAAGTGTTTTTCTCCTAACAAACAATGTTAGTGGGCTTATTAGCCACAGAAACCATGAGTTGAAAACATCACTAATTATGAAAATTGTTTCAGCTATTTATCTAACAACTAATGTGTACTATAAATATTAATATTCCTTTGTATATATTCTGGTTAAAGGTAAAAAGAATTTGACTTCTTGAAAAACGAGAATAACATTTATCGTTATGATATTTGTGACTTTTTTAGTTTGACTAGATTTATAAAAACATCTTAGCAAATGTTTTATGAGACCCTAAATAAGTTTATTATGAGAATATATTTAACAATCTATCTACCAATACTGATTATGTACTATGAATATGAATTATCTACCAAGCAAGAATGGTATAGGTATGAAACGAAATCCACTCATCGGACACGTTTAGATTCCAAATGTGAGCTTCACGCACCAACTAAGTTCATGGCGGACCCGGTGGTGGTGGTGGTGCTAGTATAAAGTGAAGTGTTACGGTCACGTGTGGGTACGTAACTGTAACAGCGCAATTGTCTTCTGAATTTGAGCTTTATATCTGATGGCGACGGCTTTAGTTTGGATGGAAATTATTTTGCGGAATTTTGGCGCGTTCCTGTGGCAGCCAATGGGGATGGGACAGAATTCTTGCTTCTAGACTAGACAAGGTGTGTGGGGGCACGCCGTTCATGTCCCTCTGATAACGATGCTTTCATCTCCATCTCAAACGGCGTTCATTTCTTTCTGCACCTCTCTTATCACAGGAGCAATAGTACAAATCAGCAGCACGCGGTCAACCAAAACTCACCCTCTCATCACTCGTGCAGCAAAGGGCTTCCCAAACACAACACGCTAGCGTCCTGCTCCGGGCTTACGGCGTCCACATAGGGTGTGATTGGTTGCCCAATAGCAGTCCAGCCGAGACGAAAGGGCCAGACAGGCTCCCCTTGTCTTGGTCAATTTCATACAAGCACTCATGTTTGGTTGCAAACTGACTGTTCATACCGGCTCACATGTCCCATGATTGGTTGCCGACATGAACGGTTTAATAGATTGAACTGATTCAAGTACTAGTGTTTGGTTGCCCTGCAGCATGTGTGGTAGGATGACCCATGTATGCTTTGGTGTGATTACCACCACATAAATAGAACACACAGATTGTTCAAAGTTGCTGCAATACAAATGTTTTTGCCTCAGATCCAAAATGCAAATTCATTTCAGTTGACCTTGGAGCATAAGCGAAATGATTAACAGGTCCCATGTTTCCAGCATCCACAAGGTATAATTTTCCTAGAAAAGGTGGGACAGTGGCATGGTTTAGAGTTACAGTTTAGGAAGAATGCCAGGAATGGTGGAAAAGTGGATTGGATTATACCGGAGGGACTCTAAAGCCAGCTTCCCTCCGTAGGGTATCTGTCAAGATGAGGGCATCATGTGCAGACCCTTCCCATCCATCAAGCACAAAGGTGAACCTCAAATCAAAGTCCACTGCTGCTAGTACATTCTGTGTGGTGGTGTGTTTCCTGCCTCTAAAGGCAAGTGCCATCCTCCTAGGGACTCTAGCTAGGACATGTGTACCATCAATTGCTCCTATGCAGTCCTAGATAATAGTACATGGATAGATTAGTTAAAGGAAAGAAGAAAGGTCAACTAAGTGTGCTAAGTTTCAAATGAATGAAGCCAACACCAACCTTAAAGTAGGGGTACCACCTTACGCACCCAAGGATCCTAGGATGAACATTTTGAGAAGGTGGGACAATCATTTCATTTCTCAGTTCTCCTACAACATACAAAACCCTTTGAAAGAACCTGCTAATGGTCTCCACTGACCTCCTAAATGTGAGGTCAATAACTATAAACCTCCGATTGTGGCCAACCACATGCAAGAACATCACTTGTTCTTCAACAAAGGGCATGGATGTTGTCCTTTAAAAGGTCTCTAGCTCTAAAAAGATCACAGAGCTAGAAAAAGGGTGTCCTCCTCATCCTAAGTAAGTTAACAGCATGGACATCATCTGAATTGTAGATGTAGTTGAGGTTGTGCATCCTCTATTGGTCCCTCTCAGCCAAGGGCCCATAGGTAACAGACCGAGCATCTGCAACTTTCCTCCTAAACCAAGTGAAAAACCAACAAGCAAATCAAGCTACCACCACGCCCGGCGGTTGCTCGACACCTAGATTGGAAGAGGTCCATGTCTAAAGAAAAGTAATGACGGATGTATGGACATATTAGAAGGAGGCGACCTAATGATCCACCGGTCTTTGTTTAAATCTAGGTACATTCATGCAATAATCGGAAAACATGGCACGTAAAGACGCGGTTGCCACTAGGACCATCCGGCTTAATCTAGCATATATAGGCAAAATCATCGACCTCTAGGCACTAAGCTCAGTATATATCATCGCATCATGCATCATAAACGATACCAACTTAATCAGATAACATGATAACATCATAGATCTAGGCACGAAACTAGTAAAGCTTCACCACAAGTGCACGGATCCGAGGGAACCAAGCAAGAACCCTAGCCAAAATCGGACCGGGAAATCAAAAATACTGGGGCAAATCGGGGTAAGAGGAAGAGAAGGGAAAGGAGAGGTATACCGGCCGGCACCGATGCACCAACAAGGGATGCTCATTTCTTTGCCGGAACACGCCAAATGAACAATCGGCAGCAAGAGGGAGGAAGAGGGAACACACACGGGAGAGTGGAGCGGGGGAAATGGGGGGGTAACCCTAACCGGCACTGCTAGCAAGCACTTTTTATCGCGGGGACGGCGTGAACTCCGCCAAGGGCGCCTAGGGTTCCCGCCAAACACCGAGGGATCCCGGCTGGCGAGGGAAGCTCGATTTGAGAAGACGACATCGCTCGGGGTGGAGGGGGGAAATGAACGAGACGATGCGGGCAAAACATACCATTTGGGCAACCAAACACAGGAAAAGTGCACAACATGAGCAGGGACGGCCCTTTGCACGCCCCCCGTGCGGGCAACCAATCACACCCTTACACAAATGTTGAAGAATACGTTGTGTGGAGAAAAAGATTAGGAGTTGTTGGGATGGATTTTCTCGTTCTTTCCACAAATCCATCTCAACAACTCCTAATCTTTTAGCACTTGGGAAAAACTTCCCTCGACGCATAAAGTTTGCCCATGTGCATATTTTGATGTCTCGAAGTGAATATTGGTACGGTAATTGTGGGTGGGGCGTCGGCCGTGCAGATGAGCAAAATCCCTGTGCGCCTTATGCTCTCCGTTGCTGGTTCACATTCTTGCCCCTCTTGCTCTCTTCTCGTCCCAACGCCATTAGATGCGCCTCTCGCCCCCTCCCTATGGCTCACACGCCTCTCACTACCTCGGTCGTGCATGCCGCACGCTCCCTCTCCTTCACCGATGGTGGCGCCCTTCCCTCGGCGTCCTCCTCACCCACCATAACTTCCTTCTCCTCCAACACCCGGTGGCTCCTTTCTTGACCTTGATGTCCTTCTCCCACACCCAAGCGGCTCCTTCCCCCACCCTAGCTTCCTTCTCCCCTACGCTAGCGGTGTCCCTCCCTCCAACACAAAGCGTCCTTCCCCACACGGAGCTCGCAACGCCCTCGGATCCCTCCCGAGACTCTCTTTCTTCCCCCTCATGTTGCAAGCTGTATCTTTCAATTGTTTGAGGACGCTTTATAGGTATGTTGTAATTGAATCGCATGGTTGCATATGTTGCAAGTGTTCCAAAGGCATGTTGCAAGCATTTATTCAAAATGTTTCACTTGTTTCTTGATGTATGTTGCAATCGTTCTGATCCGGATGTTTCATATGGTGTACTCAAATAGTTAGATGTTGCAATATATGCCAAATGTTTCATATGATTCAATCTTATGGTGCAATATAGTTGTTCCATGTTGTTGAAGTGTTTTATTCGAAAGTGTTTTATGTTGTATAGATACATTTTTGGTAGAGTAAACTGTGTTCCTCGAATAGAGGGAGTAGTATAATTTGGAACATGGAACACTCGAATATATTGCAACACTCCAATAGAGGGAGTAGTATAATTTGGAACATAAAACACTCGAATAGAGGGAGTAGTATAATATGACAAACACAATTTATTGCAAAAAAAACGACTTTTTTTTTTATTTTTTTAAATAATACAACTTGTTTAAATTTGCTCTTACGGAGAGTCGAAACTAGGTCTCTTTGGGTACTACACTACTACTCAGGTGCTCTATTAACCACTAAGCTAGAGCTCGTTTCACAGTTTAGTGCGAAATCAGTGGCCAAGCTTTGCTATCAGAGTTTCAGTCAGCTGTCATCCAAAGCAGAGAAACCAGGCATCTCTGAACTTGTTCCACTTGCATTGGTACGCTGAACAAGCAACCAACGGTACTGTAACAGATGTTAGGATATCACAGAAGGTGGTTACGTGGCCAAATTGATCTCCTTCACCCATGCTAGCTAGTCAAGCTAGATGCTGAGTGCTCTTCGAAAGTGAGTCTGACTTGCTGCAAGTCCTGTCGAATTTTCAGACTCAGTTAAATAGGAAGGATTTTCGAGATGCTAATCTATGCAGGGGCCAGACCTGGGCCTGGACGGAGACTCCGCCCAATGCCTAGGATAGGCCCATGAGAGTGGCCTCTTCACCGTGGGATGGCGTTCGTGCAAATGCAGGAGTCTGCAGGGCCAAAATGTTGCCATTGCGACGAGGGCAGAGCTGGTAGTGATGGATTGAAACCGGGTCCAGTCAAGTTGCCAACAAAATTAGGAGCCGAGCTAGAAAACCTAGAGTAGAATGGGTCAAAAGTAGAACTTAGTTTTGTGAAATTCACACTCTTGTGGCATTGTTTTTTTTGTAACAAATCTATTTTTGGTCCTCCAACTTTCGCGAAAAGTCCGATTTTGGTCTCTCAACTCCAAACCGGACAAAACGGTCCCTCAACTTTTGAAACCGTGCAGATTTAGTCCCTCAACGGTTTATACAGTGGTTTTGCTACAATGTCCATGGTTTTGCTGTTTCTCTTTTTTTAATTTATTTTGGCTGAATCTTTGAAAAATCATAATAAATCACACAACATTCATAAAATGGAAAATCCAATTTTGTTGGACTCCACATGAGTGGATATACACAATGAATATGTAATACGATACAATTTAATACAAAGTTTTTGCTATGAAGGTTTTGCCTTTTTTTTTTTTTATTTATTTCAGCTCAATCTTTGAAAAATCATAGTAAATTACAGAAAAATCATAAAATAAAAAAAAATCCAATTTTCTTAGACTTTACATGAGCATATCTATAGAGTAAACTTATAATATGGTAGGTTTTAGTTTTACAAAATAACTATAGAAGTCAGAAACTATAAATTATTTTAATTAATTATAGAAAAGCACAGATCTAAATCTACAACAAAAATTTTGTACTATAGTATACCATATTATATGTTCGGTATGTATATCTATTCATGTGGAGTCTAACAAAGTTGGATTTTCCATTTTATGATTTTTTCCTAATTTTGCTATGATTTTTCAAAGATTGAGCCGAAAATAAATAAAAAAAGCAAAAGATCAAACACTTTGCACTAAAATATACCATATTATATGTTCCTTTGTGTAGATCTATTCACGTGAGTCCAACAAAATTGGATTCTTCATTTTGTAATTCTTACGTGATTTAGTATGATTTTTTCAAAACTCGCCACAATAAATTAAAAAGAGAAAACAAAACAAAATTGTGGTCACTATAGCAATTGTTGGTATTTATTAAGTGCTAAAAGAATATGAAGGATTCCGTAAGTGCAATGAGAATACCATTGTAGCTTTTCCCTAGGAGAGTATTCTAAAGTATCATATCCATAGGGAAGCTTTGGCTAAAGAATTCTAATAACTCACAATCGGGCATCTACTAACTTAGCAAACCACTAGACTAAAGTAAGGGGGTATGTCGGCGTTTTCGAGAGCCAGGGGTGCCTCGGGTGCCGGCAATAAAAGAATTTCTAGGCCGTGTGCCTCCTCCCCCAAATGGCGTCGCGCCAAGATGGACACGGACACGGTGGGTTTATCCTGGTTCAAAGCCAGCGGGGCCCTACGTCCGGCGGGTGGTGTGTCTCTTTCGTGTTACCTCGCGCTCAAAGGAGAGCTCGTAGTAGGGGTTACAAGCGGCGTGAGGGAGAGAAGCCGGTCTCAAGCCCCCCGATTGTGGTAGTGGTGGTGGTGGTGGTTGTCCCTTCGGTTTCCGTTTGGGTCCGGATCCCCCCGCTAATGGGGCATTACTCCCCCTTTTATAGTAGGAAGAGGGAGGTAATGTTTACATATGTGGATGCCCAGGGTGGCTCATTCGAGGCTACACTTGTTGCATGCGCGCTACCGAGGGTTGGTTGGCTTGGGCGTTGTTTGATGAAGACACGCGTCTCGATCGATGGCGGGCGTCTTGCGTTCCCAGTGCGGCCCCGAGGATTGTGGCGTCCCTCACAATCCGCATGGCGGCGGTCGAGGCGGCCCGGTCGTGGCGTGTCATGAGCCCGAGGGTACGGCCCGTCGTGGCGTCTTGGCGGTGTTCACGGGAATGAGCGGTGTTGTCTGTTTTCCGTCTTTGGGCGTAATCGCCACCGGTTCAGCTTTGTGTCCCATCGGTCGGATTGGGGAGCGATTTGGCGAGCCGATTTGGTAGGCGTGTCGATGGCCCGGCGCCTCGTCTGGCCGCGGTGCATTAAATGCTTGTTTCCCTTCCTCTAGGCGGAACCTCCCATGCCCGGGGTCGGCGACCCAGGTGAGTGGGTTGGCCACCTCGCAGAGGATTGAGAGCTGGGTCTCCCCTCGAGGCGGGATTTTTAAGCCCGAGGGTGGTGAGCTAGGCCACCCTCGGGCGGCGGGCGGAGTCCATGCGCCCGAGGGTGGTGAGCTAGGTCACCCTCGGGCAGACGGAGATTTGGGTAGAGTCCGAGCCTTGGGTCATTTGGTGATGACGTGGAGCGTTACGGTTCTCCGTCTTGTAAAGGTCCCCGACCTTGTCCTTCTCGGCGTAGTGAGCTCCTTCGTCGTGGTGACTCACATTGGGCCGCTCGTGGGCCAGCTCCGTCTTCATGTATGCGCCGTGGCTCCTTGCTTTGGTCCGTCGCTGTTGGGCGTCCTTTTGAAGCGGGATGGTGGTAAATTTGGGTTTTTCTTGGGCCCTAATGGGCGGCAAATTTCGTTGTGTGGAGAATGTCTCGGGGCCCGATATTTAGGTCCCCGACGGTAGCCCGAGCCCCGAGCGAGTGGGGACTTCGCCCGGGGTTGTGCCGCCCCGTCGCCTTGGGTGTTTCTTCTCGGGGTGGTTCATCTACAATGGTGCGCTTGCGAGCGCACATTTGGGTGTAACCCCGAGGCCTCGGAGGAATGGCGGATTCCTTCGAGGTCTTTTAAACCTCACACGCCGGCAAGGCCGAAAACTTGCTCTATATTACGCTTGTTTGTGCGGAGTCTGTTTGTTTTTTGCGTGGGCGGCTCGAGGCCGCGCTTATGTGCGCAAGGTCGTCCCGGGCTTCCTCGACTTTGAGTATACGCTCCTCCGTCGCCCCCTGGAAGGGAGGGAGGAGGGGAGACGTGCCACAATGCCCTCGTAAGCCGAATGTGACACGCTCCGGTGAGCGTTATAGCGGGTCGGTTGCGGGTGCACGTGCCCTCGCCGGAGCAAGGGTCGGTTTGTGTGATCTAGGATTCACCCCATGAGAACCTACGGACCGTTTAGCGAGATCCCGGGGTTTGACAGGTCAACCCCCGAGGGCACAGAGGCCTCCCACGGATGGGACATCTCTATAAAGCGGCACCAGCGGGTCTTAGACACGTTCAGAAATCCGAGCCCGAGAGGGCGGGTATAGCGGTTGTGCATTTCCATCCTGTCCCGGGCTCGGGTTATCCCGAGGCGATGTAGAAACCCCGTGGGGGCCCAGCTGGCAACCTCGGGGCGTAAGGTGCACGTTGGCGTCGCGTCGGCCCGAGGCTCGTTTGGTTTCGCCCGGTAAGGAACCGTCATCGGACCGACTTTTTGCCCCTTATGGTGGCGCTGGCGGATATGGACGGCCCGGGACGGTTTTACCCCCGAATGGAAGGCGAGGCGTCTCCTTGCCTTCGAGGCGCGTGCGGTTCGATCCGATGGGGCGGCCCCGTGGCTCTTGTCGGGGGGGTAATGTCGAGGCGCCCGTCGGGTGCATTAATGCTCTTGATTGGCGGCTCTTGGGTAGCGGGTGAACCGTTGGATGGCGGTTCCGTTCCATCGCGGGCCGTCCATTCCGGCGTCGGTTCGTTTGCGGGCCGGCGGTTTGCCTTCCCTTCCCTATAAATTTGGGGGTCGTCGGCGGCGTGCGGTTGCTCCTTTGTTCTTGCTATCGCCTCCTTGCCTTCTCATTTTGCGGCAATTAGGAAATAGAAAGGAGGATAAGGAGAGATTGTGGGAGAGATCCACTTGCCTTGTGCTCGTGCGGCGGTGTTGCCGGTGGTCGCTGTTCCCGTTCATCCGCTCCCCCATGGCGCGCAAGGCCGGTGGTGGCGACAACGCGAGGGAGGTGCTCGACGCCGAGCCATGGCCGAGAACGTCGGCGACGGAGGAGAAGCTTCGGCGCCTTGTCGAGGAAGGGCTTCTTCGTCCGTCCCGCACCAATACCGGCGGCGGAGTGGATAGCCCTGGATTGGACGAGGAGGAACCTACCCCCCTCGATGGCTACGTGGTGAGCCCGTCGATCTTCACCGGCGTGGGTTCGGGATGCGGCGGGCGGTTTATCCGCGCGATCCTTCATTACTACGACATTGAGCTTCACCATGCGCCCCGAACTTCGGTCTCCCGGGCCGCCATCTTCGTCACCCTACGTGAGGGATTCACGGGGATCGAGAGCGCATTGGGACCTTTGGTTGTGGTTTTTAAAGGCGGACCTTACCCGCCCGGTGGCGAAGGGTGCGCCATGGGGCGTTGCGCATTGGTGGTTGGCGCTCCAAGTCCGATCGAGCGGTAGAGGCCGAACCCGAGGCGATGGGTACATCCTTTGCAAGCTCACCTCCTCCAACAAGGGGTGGCGGGACCCGGTGGTTCTACCTCCGCAATGACGGGAATGCGCTTCCAGCGTACACCGGCGCGTTCTCAAGCGGCGTCCGGATAAGTGGTTACGGGGTCCCCCTCGGCGGATCATCCTCGGTTGGAGGGCACGAGGCGGCGATCCTACGGCTCGAGATGGGGTGTGAACGGCGGCCGTGGTTCTTTGCCTTTCATCGGCGTCGGGTGTTGCCATTGATGGCTCGCCCTTTGCTCATGTACCGAATGACCTCCTCGGCCGCCGGTCTTGAAGAGTCTCGGATGTCCTCCTTACGCTTTCCACCGATGGCACGGCCAAGAGGGTGAAGGAGGCATTGGGGTCCAATACCCGTCGAGATCCAGGAGATCCCTATGCGCCCCCCGGTGGGTACATCTCCTTGGTAAGCGCCTTTTGGTTTTAGGTTCTTGTATTGTCTTGTTACCACCATCTTTGCCGCCGCGGTGGTTCTTACTCCGTCTTCTTGCAGGGTCGTTTAAATTATCACGACTCTCCTCGCCCGTGCCCAATCTGGATGCGGATGCAGCGGCCGGTGGCTAATCTGCTCTAAACGGCGGGGAGAGCTGCGGGCGTTGAAGAAGGAGGAGAAGAAGAAGAGGAATGTGGCCCGTGCCAACCGCCGGGGCGGCGGCGAGGGCGGGGCGGTCGCGATACCTCGACCACCGAGGAGGGGCGAGGATGAGGAGAAGGATGAGTTCGCCGTGAACTTCGTCGGACGATGATCGGGGAGGCTCGTCGGGATCGAGCCACAGGGTTGCCGACTCACTCGGGGCTCCGTTATGAGCCCGAGCCCGAGCGTCGAAGGTAAATTTGGGACCCGGCGAGGGTCCTTCCGGCCCGAGGCCTCGGGACCCACCTGGTGGCCCGGGGTTTTACCGATGTGGGTACCTCGGTGCTACAAGGCCCGGGCTCGGCGGGAAGAGCGCCGCTTCCGGCGTGGGCGCTCGGCGCCGCAAAGGCGTCAAACCGGGGTGAGGGCCGGTGGACGCCTCGTCGGCGGCTCCCGTGCGTCTGAGGCGTAGGTGGAGACCGCCCGTGCGTCAAGTGCAACGCCCAGTGCGCAGCCTTCCCGTGCCTCGGCCCCACCCAAAGGCGATCCCTCGGGCCTCGTGAGTCCCCCTTGTGCTTTTGTAGTTGGCTTTTCTTCTAGTATCTTGCGGCTTCTATCGACGCGTTTTTTGACCCGAGAGCGGGGGCCCTCACTCGACCTTGCACCCCAAGAAGGCCCTAAAGGCCGGTCTTTCCGGCCTCCTGGGGGGGCTCGAGCCGGGGCCGTCTCGTCAAGACGTCGCCTCATCCGCGTTGGGCCCCCTATGGTGCCGGCCCGACAGCCACGGAGGGATTGGGCTGAGCCGGACGGCGAGACTTCTCCTTCCGAGGTGGGGCAAGCCCCTGGCGGCGATGGCGGTCGTCCACCCGGCCGATGGTGATCGACTTGGAGGGCTCGGTGGGCGTCGCGACGCCCGACTTCGGCGCCCGGGGACTCACAACAAGGCCGCCCCTCCCGAGGGAGCCAAGCTCCTTCGTCCGGGGAGTTTTCTCGGGAGGAGCTCTTCGAGGCGGCGGAGACGAGGCCCCGCATGCGCCGGCCTGGCGATCAGGGGTTCATGAGGGATACAATCCCGACTTCCCGTTGCTTCATGCGCCCGGGTCGACGCGGTCCTTGGCGAGGCATCGTCCTCGGCGATGGTGAGGGGCGTGCCCGTGGTCAGCGTGAAGGACCCCCGGACTTTTATTGGTCCAGGTTCCCGAGCTGCGGGGAGTTGCCGGTGGAGGCGATACTCCCCGCGGAGCCAACCCCGGGGTGGTCCTCCCTTGACCTTGGGTGGCGTGCGGGGTCCGGCCGCCGTGGTGATCGACGATCGTCCCGAGGTCTGGCGTGGAAAACTCATGAGCACATCCGCCCGGTGGGCCACCGTGACGGCCTTGCGAAGATTGGCGACGCATTGACCGGGCGTCTCGTGGAGGCCGACGCGGTGAGTGTCTTGGCCGCCATTCCCCGCTTCACACCGTCTTTGTGTATCGCGCCGTAATCCGTGGTGTCTTTGTTGCGAGTCTCGGCAATTCGCGGGAGAAGTCCGAGCTCGCCGCGGAATGTTACGAATTGGAACGCCCTCGACGAGACGCGGGTGAAGGCGATCCGGGCTCAGGCGAGACGTCCCGCCATCGCCCTTGCCGAGGAGAGGGAGTCTCTGTTGGTGTTTCTTAACGCACCACGATAAATCCGCAAGCGCATGGGAAATACCGTTGTAGCACTTCACCCGGTGGTAGCGAGGGTATCGTATTTTCCCACGGGGACGGTCGCAAGTACCGGCTATTGAGTTTATGTCAACCTAAGGCAAAGGGTTTGTTTTCCAAGAGTAGCGAGGTATCTATAGGCTAAGTTTTTCGTGCGGTGATTCCTAAAGTCCATTTGTCTACTCGCCGGGCACCGGCCCACGCCCAAGGGCGGTGTCCGGCAATTAGCTCTACACGACCCGAGCGTGGGGGATTTCAAGGGGCGGACAAGGCTATCACAACCAAGCCGCCTACCCCCTCAACCGTGGGATGCACCGCAAAAAGGTAGGTGAACGCTAGTCCAAACACCACGTTTGCACTATTGGTCACTGATTCTTGATGTTGGCCAAGGTTCCCGGTCAAAGAGTCCCTCCACCAAGAA
Source organism: Hyparrhenia diplandra (assembly GCA_015847255.1). Taxonomy (NCBI): domain Eukaryota; kingdom Viridiplantae; phylum Streptophyta; class Magnoliopsida; order Poales; family Poaceae; genus Hyparrhenia; species Hyparrhenia diplandra. The sequence continues at coordinate 93,987 of JADLZK010013337.1, forward strand.
CTAACGTAAGCGATCTACCAATCCCCGCAAGTCTACAACGGTGAGAAATGTGCGATGGAAATTAAATAGCTGCAAGATAATCACAAAAGGCGCTTACCAAAGTGTAAGTAGTTTTGCGGAGAGGTACAAAGCCGGGCGGGTACCGACAAGTCCCAACACTCCGTCCTCCTAGGAGCGTGCGGAACAACGAGGGGCGAACCGACAACTCGGGTAGAAAGAACCAAGCTTCTTTCTAGCCTTTCCCTCTCTCACTCTCTAGAATTGGGAGATAGAATAGAAGAAGTAGAAGAAGAAGATCTAATTCTACTCTCTTGCACAAGAGGACTGGTTTCTCCTTGTAAATTGTGTTGTTCTTTGAGAGGGAGAGAGAGGGCCTATTTATACATAAGGGAGAGGGACCTAAGTGCTAAAAACCACCCAAAACCGACCTAGGAAAACCTTCCATGTACAAGCAAACCCGACCATCCCACGTCGGTTTCATCGGTTTTGAAAGTAACAAACCGCCTCGCCGAAGATGGGCGCGAACCGCCTTTGGCGAGTGCGGCCGCGCATCTTTTGGGTGCGCTTGTAGCGCCCTGCCGGGGTCGGCTCGGCCCGAGCTTCGGCGGGCCGGGCTTCCTTTGCTCGAAAAGTTGTGTGGTGCTCGCGCCGCGGCACAGTTTCGGCGTTTTTGTTGGAATTTACGTGGTGGGCTTGCCATTTGCTCCTTTGGGCCTTTTCTCTTTATTGATTTTATTTCTTTTTCTTTGTCTTTTTTGGCCCAAAGTGATCATCCATGAGTTTGTACACGCAAGTCCAAATAAACACCAAAACTTTGGAATATATTAGTTGAAATCCCTATTTCTAAGTAGTTTTGGTGTTGGGTTGGCCGGTATTTAAATTGTTGTTAGTTACCGTCAACAAACTCCCCACACTTAGCCCTTTACTCGCCCTCGAGTGAAGGCCGCGAGGACTAAAGTGGTTTTATCCTCAAGTTGTAAGCTTGCATACATATTATTCCAAGCCTTACACGCCTTTATGAGCATTTTCCCACCCTTTATTACCTTTCATCGTAGCGGGGCTTTTTAGCTTTTCTCCAAGCCTTGGGTGGTTGCGAGATAGAATGGTTATATGTAAAATGCTTATCATTCATCCAATTGATCAACTTTTTATCAGGGGTTTTATTTAGATAAAATTTTATTTTTCTCGAAAGCATGGGCTTTATTGCTATGAATATATATTTATTTATTTATTTTTTTTTGGAGAGGTGGGCTCTGCTTTCGCCCTAGACTTTGTCTTTTATTTCCTCTCTCTTCTTTTCCTTTTTTTTTTTTTAGAGATGTGGGCTCTACTCGCCCTTGGACACTTGCCCATTTTTCATCTCATTTTCTCTTTTTTTTTCTTTTAGCATAGCCCAAGACATTTCTCTCTCTTTTTTTTTTTTTTTTTAAAGGATAGTTTCCGGATGTTGAGTTTCTCTCTTGGACGAAATCATAACAAATCTATTTGTACCATATCATAATTGGCAACAACTTAGACTAGATAGAGCATATGCAACCCACATGAATCAGGTTTTTTTTTTTTTTTAGGATGAGAGTTTAAACAGGAGCTCGGTATATTAGCGAGGAATAAAATGTATGCATGCCATGTATCAATTGGTAGATGAAGAGATGGAGTTTTTGCTATTTTGGTTCAGTTTTAGCATTTAAAGATAAATCACAAGTCAAAATTTAATTTTTAATAAATTGCGTACCTTTGACTTGCGAATCCTCCCCACACTTGTTTTTGTACCTATTTTTTATTTTCTTTTTGCACAAGGACAAAAACAAGTGGAGATATAGACAATAATAAAAAAACTTTATTGAATTTATAAATAATTCAAATTGGGCACACTTGAAGGAATTACAAAATGATAGGAAGGGAAATACTTGAAAATTAAACTAGTGCGCGCCAAATTATTGATAAAGAGGTAGAGCACTTCTAAGCCGGCCTTCTTTGTTGGACGCTTGTTAACGTTAATATTAAATAATCAACTAAGCATAAAAATGGCATAAATGAATATCAACATAGACTTAGGGGTTTTGCTACTAATGAATTCCACAAGTTTTAGTGTTTTGTTTATTTTAGAGAGTGATTACGAGAACAGGTACAATTGGGCCAAATCTACAAGATAAATGGGCCTTGACATCTAATCCAACAAGCACCAAATAAAGAGAAGCCAAATGCCATCACACAAGACGATGTCAAATGATGGATTTGAGTACACCACTACGACGGGCTCGTCGAGACGATCGAAACGGATATATCATTTGCTATATTTGGAGTTCGAATAAGAAGATATGAATTTACAAATAATGGAATATTCTAGAAACAAGAGCTGCGGGATTAATTGGGCCTAAACGAATTTGGCCCATAAAGGCTATGTGCATTATAATTAGATATGGTGGAAGGTTTAGTACCATATTGCTTGCTAAAGGTGGAGGGATGCCGGGGAGACCCTATATATGTAACCCTACACCCCTAGGAGCCATGTACGGATTGACTCGAGAGTTGTCCCATGAATGGATGGTCTCTCTCGTTAATATTAGAGAATTAGATTAGACAGCGGCTACAATGTAATAGAATAGATCTAGTAGAGAGTTAGGGAGAGCGGAAGGCTGCGTTAGGTTCGAGAAGTCTTCGCGTTACGGTATATCTTTGTATCTCAACTCTATTAGACTTTTATGCCATAATTAAATATATCTTTTCTAGTACTTTTATGCCTTTCATGTTATTGATATAGTTATTATACTATTGCATGGGATCTCTTTCGTATTGAGGGCTCTAGTTATGCTAGGTAGCTAGAGTAGTAATTTATAGTGTAGGCGTGGTGTCTAGGCTATAGGTTACCCGAGGTTGCGCCAATCCCACCGGTTAGTTGTGGTAGCCCCGGTGACCCTGTCGGTCTTTTGTAATCCACCACGTTCGGGTTGGTGTTTAGAGCTTTTTGGCGGCCTTCCCCGATCACCCTTTCCCAGTCTTTTTTCGAGGATCGGGGCCGGTACCGCTGCTCCAAAGTGTATTAGAATAATTGTTATCATAGAACCAAAGTACTAGAGAAGTATTTAGGAACCTAGATCTCTCCCGTTGTCCTCTCGACCTAGTTATCTACTCTATATTATAATATTCTCACGGTTAAATGTTATTAATTATCATATACATTATTTACCCCCTCACTTTAGTTTAGTTAGTATATTAAGTTAGTAGATACATGATTTTTGATTTATCATAGTCTTTACCCTTGCTTCCTGTGGAAAATATAAATAACGATACTACGGAATACTCAGGGTAAAAGCTACAATGGTATATTTATTCTCGTGGCGCTTAGCGAACCCTTTATATTCTTTTTGCACTTAATAAATACCAACAAGCTTTTTGGCCGATTCTTGCGAAGGGGACGCAATTGGCGTAAAAAGATTTTGATAATGATCTTGATATACGCTAATTTAGTGTATTAACTAGCTTTAGTAGGATTATCCTTGTTACTGGTTGAATTGTGGAATAGACGGGACAAAAGATGTCGTTCTATGATCTTAGACAAGATTCCACGTATTAAAGAATTGGGGTGCCTGCTCAATCAAGATTCATCACCATTGGAACCCCGCTATCTCAAGGTATGTATTTAAATATATATATATTATTCTAACCATGTATAGATGGAAGAAGAAGTCGCCGTCACAAGAATTCAATACATACATCTCAAGTGACGTACATAGAAGCTGCACACTATGGTAAGTATGATTAAAAAGTGAGATAATTTTGATTATAAATTAACTAAGTAGTTATCATTTAATTTCTTGCATTGCATGTTTACTTAATCAACTCATGCATTCACTCCGCTTAGTTTATGTTTTCTCGTAGTAGATCCATTGCATGTTTAGTTCATTGACTCCATTCATGTTTGCATCTAAAAAAAAAAATCTCACCATGATCATACTCTTTCATATTTGTTTACATCTCTATAGTGATGCTTTCATGCTACCTTTGTTTGCTATAGTTTTGGTTTGGAAGTTCTACCATTGGGCTTCCTAAAGGCTTTTAAATTAAGCGTGGTGCTTAGGTTAAATAGTCTTCCTTAATTAAATTAGACATGGAGTCCGGGTTTGGTTATTGAACTAAGTATTGCTTGTGTAGACATTGGTTATTGTGTTCGACTAACCCTGCGAGAAAACTCTTAAATCCAATTCGGGGTAAGTCAAGAGATGAGCTTAGATCGGAGATGAAGTAAGGCATACGATGAACTCTAAACTTTGTGCAAAAGGAGACTCGATTCATTCATCATTTATGGAAGAATTGTAAGTATCAAATATCATTCACTCTATCTTTTGCTACAAGTTACCCGCACCGATCCACATGCTAGAGTGCAGCTACAAATAAAATGAGTTACAAGACTTGATAAATAAAAATCATTGCTAAGAGTAATCAAAGAACCACCTTTTTCATTAGCATAGATAAGATCTTATGGACAACAACCCCTGTTTCAACCATGTTGTATATTCTCTCTCGGGTATGTGTCCACTAATATTTTTTTGCAGGAAAGAATGCGGAAGAAGAGTGTCATACAACACGATCACAAAAAGTAATCACTCTAAGGAAGTGGATGGACAAAGCTACAAGCCATAAGAACAACAAAGACATAATCCCAAGGAAGAGATATGACACATATGGTGTCTAGCGTTAAAGAAGATCAATCAGTCACCATCACTATCTACCTCTACTTCCAACCATCAAGAACATTGAAGACTATGTCAAGATCCGGCTTGGGGAGTGCAACCCCCATTATCGAGGTAAGTACTCTTATCCTTTACCTTATTTACTACTAGTTTGTTTTGTTAAAAAGATATAAAAAGATGCATAACTATAGAAAACTAGATAAAAAGTTTAAGTTATATATATAGTTTGATCTTTATGTTAGCTATAAATAAATAAATAGATAGTGTGCTTAATTATGCTTGCTAGAATAAAACTAACGCTTAAAGATGATCCCTATGTAAGGAAATGATGAATAGTTGCTCCGCCTTAATTCCTCTTAAAAGTACTTACACTTTGGACTTAGATTCTCCCAAAACTTTAAATGCTTAATTTGCTCTAAAACCAACACTGTGGGAAGCACATGCTTAATCCGAGTCTCGGCTTTTAAAGGATAAAAAGTACATGAAAAGTTGAGCTACTGTCTATCATATTCCTAGAGATACTTGATCCCCTGGTTTTTATCTTTAAAAATTATAAAACATTACATGATGAGTTCTTAGCTATGACCCTTAAGAGTCAAGATCATCCCACTCCACTAAAATATTTTGCTTCTAACTTCCGAATGCGCATTCCCATATTCCATCAAGCGTTAGCCATAATTATAAAAAAAAAAAAAACTCTTGCAATCTTTGATATGTCTCTCTCTCTGTGTTTTTATAAAAAAATTTTGGGCTACATTCAAAAAAAAGAGAGAAAAAAAGAAAATATTTAGAGAGAAGAGTGAGACAAGAGAGGGAGAGTAACTGACAAAAAGTCATACTAGGCGGCAGGGGGCCTACCTCCCTAATAAAAATATATTTAGAGATGAATAATGGACACGTGTCCAGGGGTGAGTAGGGCCCACATCTCTAAGAGAGAGAAAAATGGACACAAGTCGAGGGGCAAAGCCCACCTCTCCAAGAATGGAATGACCCAGGTCCTAGCAATTTTTAGAAAGAGAGATGTAGTCCAAGATGCTTGAGAAGAAAAATACTAAAAAAAAGGGGCTAAGGGCTATTTACTACCTTTCATCCTTATCCACTTCTCCACTATCATGTATGTCCTACCACATGTGTAATTCCACTACCACCATCTACTTAAGAGGGTCATACATAGGATCTTTGAGTTTCTTTTTGAAAAATATTGCAAAAACCCGGGATGATAGTTGATCAAAGAATTTGAGACATGGTACTTAACTTGATTGTTTTATCTCGCTTTTATGATTCGTGAAAAGGCTACGCCCCATGGTAAATGGTATGAGAGAGTAATGCGGTTAAGAGGAGAATTTATTTTTGATAAACACATTGCTTCTCGAGGTATGAAAGCGTAGTAACAACTCCCCGATCCCTGTTATAGCATATAGCTTTGCTAGGGACTAGCAAAGGGTAAGCTTGGGGAGCTTGTTGACGCTTGTTAACGTTAATATTAAATAATCAACTAAGCATAGAAAATGGCATAAATGAATATCAACATAGACTTAGGGGTTTGCTACTAATGAATTCCATAAGTTTTAGTGTTTTGTTTATTTTAGAGAGTGATTCTGGAGAACAGGTACAATTGGGCCAAATCTACAAGATAAATGGGCCTTGACATCTAATCCAACAAGCACCAAATAAAGAGAAGCCAAATGCCATCACACAAGACGATGTCAAATGATGGATTTGAGTACACCATCTGCGGACGGGCTCGTCGAGAGCGATCGAAACGGATATATCATTTGCTATATTTGGAGTTGAGAATAAGAAGATATGAATTTACAAATAATGGAATATTCTAGAAACAAGAGCTGCGGGATTAATTGGGCCTAAACCAGAATTTGGCCCATAAAGGCTATGTGCATTATAATTAGATATGGTGGAAGGTTTAGTACCATATTGCTTGCTAAAGGTGGAGGGATGCCAGGAGACCCCTATATATGTAACCCTACACCCCCTAGGAGCCATGTACGGATTGACTCGAGAGTTGTCCCATGAATGGATGGTCTCTCTCGTTAATATTAGAGAATTAGATTAGACGGCTACAATGTAATAGAATAGATCTAGTAGAGAGTTAGGGAGAGCGGAACTGCTGCGTTCCGTTCTCGAGAAGTCTTCACGTTTCGGTATATCTTTGTATCTCAACTCTATTAGACTTTATGCCATAATTAAATATATCTTTTCTAGTACTTTTATGCCTTTCATGTTATTGATATAGTTATTATACTATTGCATGGGATCTCATTTCGTATTGAGGGCTCTAGTTATGCTAGGTAGCTAGAGTAGTAATTTATAGTGTAGGCGTGGTGTCTAGGCTATAGGTTACCCGAGGTTGCGCCCAATCCCACGGTTAGTTGTGGTAGCCCCGGGGGTGATGGCCTGTCAGTCTTTTGTAATCCACCACGTTCGGGTTGGTGTTTAAGTAGAGCTTTTTGGCGGCCTTCCCCGATCACCCTTCCCAGTCTTTTTCGAGGATCGGGGACGGTACCGCTGCTCCAAAGTGTATTAGAATAATTGTTATCATAGAACCAAAGTACTAGAGAAGTATTCGGGAACCTAGATCTCTCCCGTTGTCCTCTCGACCTAGTTATCTACTCTATATTATAATATTCTCTCGGTTAAATGTTATTAATTATCATATACATTATTTACCCCCTCACTTTAGTTTAGTTAGTATATTAAGTTAGTAGATACATGATTTTGATTTATCATAGTCTTTACCCTTGCTTCCCCGTGGAAAATATAAATAACGATACTCGGAATACTCCCGTAAAAGCTACAATGGTATATTTATTACGTGCACTTATGGAACCCTTTATATTCTTTTTGCACTTAATAAATACCAACACCGCGAAGGGCTCTGCATTATTAGCTCTAGCGACCCTAGCTAGCTTAGTTTTGAAGTTTAGGCGTAAAGAGTCTAGTTCCTTCCGGATGACAGTTCTCTAAATCGCCTCTTCTACCTCCGAGGTTAAGGTTTTCACTAGCTGATTTAGAGAGTTTACTCTAGCGTTTAAGGTTGCTAGCGAAGGAACTTTAGAAACCGTGCTCCCGGGCTGTTTTAGCGTCCGGGGTTCCCTCGGAACGACTCGAAAACATTGGGAGCCTTCCTGGGTGCAAAGACGGGGGAACCCTCAAGGGGCCCCTCACTACTCGGCGACTCTTAACAACATTCGGGGCCTTTCTAGGATTCGCCCGAGGGATACGTAATGGAGCACTTGGAGATGTCATTTGAGCAAAGTTGGCCTCTTCATAAGCCCCTTCCCATGCCCCCCGTGGGCAAACCGACACCGACAACGATTATGCGGGTAGTCAGAGTCTGAGGCGTGGAAGGAGGACGATGTCCGCCGAGGAAGTACCGACGCCACCGCTTCGGGCTCCTTCCTCTTGATGCCCGGTGCCCACCCAGGAGGGCAGGTGGGGCCCAAGAATACTCTTTTGCGTGTCACGGATCCGCCCGTGGACACATGGCTGTTCCCTCCACTAGAAGAGTAGCGTGGGGGAGGGAGCAGCAAGCAAGAGGGGCGACAGAGGATGGTTCCACCTCGTCACTAGGAAAGATCGGGTCTTCCTCATTGAGAGAGCATAGTGAACGAGAGGAGTTGTAGAGGGTAAGAGCATGGCCACCATTGCAAAATGTTTCCGGACTTAGAAGATGAGGATTTGAGAAGAGAAGAAGAGCAAGAAGGAGAGGTGTGAGGAAATGGAGAGGAGGAGGGTGGATTTTATAGGACAAACACTCCCGTCTAAATTAGCAGGGTCGAAATCTCGTGAGCGCACCATACCATAACAAGTTTGGAGAAAGAAGAAAGCAATGGGCGAAATCTTAGGCCGAGGGGGCTGGCCGGGGGCGGCGGCGCGCACTCTTGAGGTGCGCGCACCTCCCCCGGTCGCCCCGGCCGAGTTTTAAATCCCACATCTGTTTCCTTTTACGAAAAGTTTAGGCCGAGTGTGCCGCGCGAAAATCGTTTCCTTTCTTGCGATCTCTAATTGATCCTCAAATTTGAAATTTGAAAATAGATTATGCTTTGATTAATTTAGAAAGTGATTATTCCTTGTGTAACAAATGACCAACATAAATTAAATGAATTAAAACAAATTAATAAAGCAAAAACTTTATTTAAAACAAAGTAAAAATAAATAGATAACTTTTTATGTTTTATTATTATCTTAAAAATTTTTTATAAATATTATTAATTTTTTTATATGCCGATCATCTAAATTAATTTCCAAAGCATAAATCTATTCTATCGAGCTCTTGGTTAAGATCGCACTCGGCTCGAAGAAAAAGCTTGAGACGTTGACCGCCTTTTTACCTTTTGTATCTCACATTGCCATCTTGAATTGTGATTGCACCGTGTGGCGAGGTGTTGATGACGGTGTACGGTCCCTTCCACTTGCTCCTCCTTCCCTTCGCCAAATAACTTCACCCGGGAATTAAATAGGAGTACTTTGTCTCCCATGGTGAATTCTTTGATTTTTATGCGCCGATCATGCCATCTTTTTGTGCGCTCCTTCAGAGAGCTTTGCACCGTGTGCGCCTTCTCTCGCCATTCTTCTAGTTCGAGATTTGTCTTTGTCGGTTTCTTTCCGAGTTTGGCGTCCATGTTCCACTTCTTGATGGCCCAATGAGCTCGATGCTCCAACTCAACTGGTAGATGGCGGGTTTTGCCATAGACCAAGCGATAAGGTGACATGCCGATGGGGGCTTTGTAAGGCTGTCCCGTATGCCCGAGAGAGCATCGGTAGCTTGTTTTCCAGCCTTTCCCCATCTCGCTTGACCGTCTTCCGCAGGATGTTCTTGATTTGCTTATTGGAGGTCTCGGCTTGCCCTTGGTTTGCGGATGATAAGGGGTAGCAATGTTGTGCGGAGTGCCAAGCTCCTTGAGGAATGCCCCCGAATGACTTGTCCTTGAAATGCGATCCTCCGTCACCGATTACCATGCGTGGCATTCAATCGGGGAAGATGATTTCATGGAACATCTTACGTGCATGCTTGCCGTCGGCAGCTCCGCATGGCATTGCCTGTACCCACTTCTCGACACATAGTCTACGCCACCAAGATGTACTCGCAATCATGAGAGACTCGAATGGCCCCATATAGTCAATGCCCCACACATCAAATATTTCTATTTGAAGGTTGTAGTGTAGGGGCATTGCATCACGAAATGTGATGTTTCGGTCTTCCCGCGGTTGTAGCATCTTCGATGAACTCTTTTTCGTCGTCGTCGTACATCGTCCGCCGGAAGAATCCCGCCGCCAAATTTTTGGCTTGTGTGCGAAATACTCCTGCATGTCGGCGGTAGGGAGATGCATGACATTTTCGATGATCTCGCATTCCTTCCTCCCCGGGTACGCATCTTCTCGCAAGCCGCCCGCACACACCCCGTGCGGTGTATGGGTCATCCCATAGGTGCCGCCGCTCTCCATTTGAGCTTTCGCTTGTTCTCCCGGGTGGTGCGTATCCCGCAACCATGTAATTCACAATGTTTGCGTACCATGGGTTGAAGTGCGACACCTTGAGTAGCATGTCGCCGGCGCGTAATCGTTGATTGGGGGTTCCTGCATGTTAGTTACCGCATACGCGACAAATGATCCGCAACTGTATTTTCTACTCCCTTTTTTATCTTTTATTTCTATATCAAATTCTTGGAGCGAGAAGAATCCAGCGGATCGGGACGAGGTTTCGTGATCCTTTTTGGTAAGAAGGTACTTAAGGGCGGCATGGTCGTGTAAACAATTATTTTTGCGCCCACTAAGTAGGATCGAAACTTCTCGATAGCAAAGACTACCGCCAGAGCTTTTTTCCGTTGTGGCATAATTGCCGTGCCCCGTCGAGTTTTGCTAGCATATGCGATGGCGTGCTGCTTTTTATCCTTGGTTTGGCCTAAGACCGCACCAACAGCGAAGTCGCTTGCATCGCACATGATTTCAAATGGCAACGACCAATCCAGGGGGTTGGATGATCGGAGCGAGATGAGTGCTTTCTTAAGGGTTTCAAAGTCGCAGCACTCATCCGTGAAGTCAAAGGGTACATCTTTGGCTAGCGAGCCGTAAGAGGTCTAGCGATTTGTGAGAAATCTTTTATGAATCTTCTATAAAACCTCTCATTGGTGGCCTAGGAAACTACGGATGCCTTTGACGTTCGTTCGGGGGTGGTAGCTTTTCGATAACTTCTATTTTAGCTTTGTCTACCTCTATCCCCCTCTCGGACACGAGGTGCCCAAGAACGATGCCTTCTCGGACCATAAAGTGGCACTTTTTCCCGTTAAGTACTGTGTCCTTTTTGGCATCATTTGCAAGACCCTGGTCTAGGTTCTTGAGACAGCTTTCAAAGGTCTTACCATAGACGGAGAAATCGTCCATGAAGACCTCCATGATTTCTTCAATCATGTCGAGAAGATAGACATCATGCACTCAAAGAAAAGGGCGCATTACACACCCCAAATGACATTCTACGATAGGCATAGGTTCCGTATGGGCATGTGAACGTGGTCTTGCTCGTCATCGGGGTGGATCGAGGGATCCGTGGTAACTTAATACCCGTCAAGGAAACAGAAGAAAGAATGTTTTTTGCTAACCGCCTCAACATTTCATCGATAAAGGGCGGGGGAAGTGATCTTTCTTTGTTGCCTTGTTAAGTTTCTATGTCGATACACATTCTCCACCCGTGACTTTTTCTTTGTGGAATGAGTTCGTTTTTAGCGTTCTCAACGAGCTGTCATTCCTCCCTTTTTAGGGACCACTTGGATTTGGGCTAACCCAATCACCGGTGGTGGTACGGATAGATAATCCCGGCGTGAAGAAGTTTGAGAACTTCCTTCTTCACGACTTCACGTGATCGCATTATTGAGCTGGCCTGGGGTTCGCATGATGGGGTACTATCCTGGGTCAATAGGATTGCGATGTGTGCATAGTGTTGGGCTTACCCCTTTCAAATCTTGAAGGGAATACCCAAAGACCGACCGTGTTTTCTAAAACGGCTATGAGCCGGGTAGTTTCTTGGTCACTAAAGCTTGTCGCTATAATGACAGGTGGCTGCGAATCGCCGTTTAGGAAGACATAGCGTAGGCCAGGGGGTAGGGGTTTAAGCTCAAGCGGGAGGCGGGTTAGCTCTTCCTCCTTGGGAAGTTCTATGATTTCCCCTGAATCGTCCTCTTCTTCAATGAAGAATTGGGCGTCTTTTCAAGGTGCATTTTCGGGTTCTCATATAGCATAACTCCCATAACCTCCTCGGCGCGTGTCATACCTCGGGAAGGGTTCTGTTCTCGAAGTTTTTAGCTCGAGTAAGCGGGATAGAAAACTTTTTCTTCCCGAGTGTGACATCTAAATCCCCGGATCTTTGGTAGATAAATAATCTTCTCCAAGGGATGCCCGATTAGGATGTCGAAGTCTTGGATATCAAAACGTGAAAGTCCGGAGACAACTTGACATCCTTATGCGGGGAAGATTTGTTCATGTATAACCTCACGGCATTCAATGGTGGTTCGTGGTGCTATGCGCAAGGTCCGTCCGTGGGGGTTCTAATAGCTTCCTCAACACAAGCTTGTGCAAAGGATTCGGACATTATGTTTATCCCCACGGTAGGGTTATACATGATTTCCACCGGACTTCCCTCGAAATCTGCAATGGATTGGTGTAGAGGGGCCACTTATCCGAATTTCTTCAAAGAGGGTCCTTCCTCTCACAACCATTCCGTGCTCATTATAGTCAAGTAGCTCCTTAACGCACTCCCTGGAGGAGGAAAGTTTTATCGAGGGGTTGTTGAATAGCTGGGGCTGATGTGGTTTCTTCCATTGTTCGTACTTCCGAGGTGTCACCGAATTGATCGGTAAAGTCAACCTCAAAGAACGGGAGATCCGTGCAAACGGTCTCCTCCGGATTACAGTTGGGCGAGGGTCTCTCTAAAGTTGTTTCAGGTTCCTAGTGGCCGATGAGACTTCCTCTTGCTTGAGTTCTACTCGGATGGGTTCTAGCGGAGGAGTATTCTCAAGAATACGGTTCAGGAGAGCTTCTCCTTCCATTTGTGGTTTTATGTGAAAATGACCCTCCAGCTAAAGCCAAATCTAAAGCCGGGCGATCGTCCAATTCTAGTGAAATGTCTGTAGCAAAGATGTGGTTTGGTATGGACAGTGCGGGCGGATCGTGTAAGCGTGATAAAGCCGATCCCAGGCTGCACCTAACGCTTTCACCCTCTATTTGTCGGAAGTTGAGTATCTCTTGTCGTAGGGGCGCGATTCCGGATATCGGGTAGAATGCTACACGAGAATGCTGGCGTCAGATTCTTCCCATTCTCCGTTTACCAATCGTGGTATTTCTAACGTCACTAACTAGAAACAGATATAAACCTATCACTAGCAATGGCGTTAAAAATGAATATCGATGTTGCTTGAGATAAAACTAAAAGAAATAATTCATTGCAGTTCATAGCATATCGAAAAGGTTGTCATCCCTATAGTTAAACTACTAATATGCAAAGAATACAATATTCGTACTATGCCTTGATAAACTTCTCAATAAGTAAATAAACAATTATAGCTGGGTATCATAAAAGCGCATACAGATATGAATATACCATTGTAGCATTTTAACCGGGAGTAAGAACCAGGTCTTGAATTTATATTCTACCACGGGGAAAGAAGTCTACTATCATGAATTAACTATGCATGTGTGTATCTAAACATTAATCATCTCTCGTATGCAAAGCTTAAGTATTAAGTTTATCAATTACTTAAAAAACGAGGGATCAAGGTTCATAATAAAGATAATGATAAAAAGTTCTAATAAATAGATTCAACCAAGTCATATCGGTGTGCATCTTGGAAAGTGTCAAACAATGGACGATAGCAATTCATAGGCTAGCTAGCATTAGAAACTCCAATATGTAACTCTAAACTATAAGTTAGGATCTACCCGATTAGTGCAATACATCTAACAATCATCGAAGAAAGACTAATTAAATCCACACATGAGGGACAGAATCCGTGAAGACTAAGGCGAAACTTAGAACAACCCGAATAATATCATCCGCTAGGCCTACATACGGGGGATGGATTGCAAAAGGACTCAATGGTCTTTGTCACCACCACGATCTACCACACCGACCCGGCACACATAGGGTGCAAACGCTTGAGGTAAATAAGATCTAATCACCACGATTACATCGTCTCTACCACTCACCCATAATATTGATGGATGGCTATCACGAATCCATGCATGAACATAAAAAGTAATTCAACTATGCTAAACATGTAATCAAAGTAAATACTAGAACAAATAATCTCGAATATAAACATGATCAAGATATTCATATTAAGAATTAATGCGGAACTTGAAGACTACTTACAATGAAGAACTTACAAGAACGAGGGCGATCTTGAGCCGGCCTCCGAGCGATCGGGAGCGGATTTCTCCCTTCCTACTAGATCTAATCTTGATTGCTACTCTTCCTAAAGCGGTGTTTCTAGAGCGTGGGATTGATGACTTGGATCTTGAAGCTATTTGTTGATGAACTTGATTATGAACTAGATGATGCGAAAGGGGGTCTAGGGGTCTCCTTATATAGCAGGAGGAGGTGCGTGGGGTTTGACCTAGATACATCTCGGGATCATACCGACGCCCTCGGATCAAACCGACATTAAGCGGGTGGATTAGATTGAGTCTTGAAGTCGGTTGAGGAAGCTTCGGGGAAGCGGTGGACGTGTACGAGGGGGAGGCCGATCGGCCCCATTATTGGGCCGATCGGCCGAGGGGCTGGCCCACCACGGTGCCCGTAATCCGTCGTGTCTTGCGGAGTCTTCTAGATGATGGTTTCTTGGGTGTTAAGTCTCGTTCGCGTCGGGGATTAGTCCGGTGCCTTCTAGGGTCTTCTCACCGAGTTGGATTTCATTACGTTAGCGTAGTCGTACGGCTCACGAATTCTGGTGTTTTCTGTTTAGTCCCGCAATTCACAACATTACCAAAGCGATGGAAATATGTTAGTGACACCCTATTCTAGGTTGTTATTATGATTTATACCCCTTTCTCATGTTTATTTGATTAATAAATTTATATGATAACAAGTGTCAACAAACTCCCCAAGCTTACCCTTTGCTAGTCCCTAGCAAAGCTATATGCTATAGTAGGATCGGGGAGTTGCTACTACGCTTTCATACCTCGAAATCTTGTGTTTTATTAGAAATAAATTCTCCTCTTAACCCGGTTGCTCTCTCATACACATTTTACCATGGGGCGTAGCCTTTTCATGAATCATAAGCAAGATAAAACAATCAAGTTAAGTACCATGTCTCAAGTTCTTTGATCAACTATCATCACTGGGGTTTTTGCAATATTTTTCAAAAGAAACTTCGAGAGATTCCTATGTATGACCCTCTTAAGTAGATGGTGATAGTGGAGTTACACATGTAGGGGAACATACATAGTGGGATGATAGTGGTGAAGTGGATGAGGATGAAAGGTAGTAAATAGCCTTTAGCCTTTTTAGTATTTTTTCTTCTCAAGCATCTTGGACTATATCTCTCTTTCTAAAAATTGCTAAGGACACGGGCTATCCATTCTTGGGAGGTGGGCTTTTGCCGGACTTGTGTCCATTTTTCTCTCTCCTTAGAGATGTGGGCCCTACTCACCCTCGGACACGTGTCCATTATTCATCTCTAAATATATTTTTATTAGGGAGGTAGGCCCTTCTCGCCTAGTATGACTTTTGTCCATTACTCTCCCTCTCTCGTCTCACTTTTTTCTCTCTAAATATTTATTTTTCTTTTTCTTTTTTTTCTTTTTTTTTTTTGAATGTAGCCTGACCTCTTTTTAGCATGAATAATGAGAGAGACATATCCAAAAATTGTAAGAGTTTATTATATATATATTTTTTGGCTAGTGGCTTTATGGAATATGGGGAGGCGTACTTAGGGTTAGAAGCGGCGTATTTAGTGGAGTGGGATGATCTTGATGCGAAACTCTTAAGGGTCATAGCTAAGGAACTCATCATGTAATATTTTATAATTTTTTCAAAGATAAAAACCAGGGGAATCAAGTATCTCTAGGAATATGATAAATGACAGCTCAACTTTTCATGTACTTTTATCTTTTAATGCTAAGACTTCAGATTAAGCATGTGCTTCCCACAGTGTTTGGGTTTAGAGCAAATTAAGCATTTAAAGCTTTTGGGAGAATCTAAGTCCAAAGTGTAAGTACTTTTAAGAGGATTTAAAGGCGGAGCAACTATTCATCATTTCCTTAGCATATATCATCAAGATCATAATTAAAAAGGAAGAAAGTAATCTAGCAAGTTCTAGCATTTATTTGACTCTTTAACACTAAGACTTTTAACTAAGACTCATTAACTAAGCAAATAAGCAAAATATAACTAGCTAATAAATAAGACATAGGATAGTGATACTTATAGTGGTAAATGGGGGTGCTCTCCCCAAGCTTGATCTTGAAGTAGTTCTTTGTTCATCCTTGGAGCTTGCTCCTCTTTTGGGGTCTCCTTTAATGTTCTCCCTGTTAATATTAATTTCGCACATACCCGAAGGAACAAATTCTAGGATGTTATTGTGAGCCTTCATGTGCTCACTTCTTTTTGTATTTTTTTTTATAAAAGGTGTGGACCTTCATGTGCCCACATATTTTTGAGAATTTTCTATGCAATAGGGATGCTAATGCAAAACATATGAGTGCAATATTTTTTATTTTTATATTTTATGCCACCACGGCAAGGAGTGCTTGCATGGGGCTTTAGGATCTTGATGCAAATGCAGCAAACATATTTTATGATTTTCTTAAATGCAGATTTAGAAAGAGTAAATATGCTTAAAAGGAAATATGCTAATTGAAATATGCTTTGAGAAAATTAAATATCTTGAGATAAATACCGAGGAGTTACCTCTCGGTGAGAGTTTAGAGCACTTACTCCCATGGCGTAGAGTCGTCTATGGGCCCTCGTTTGAGCGTTGTACCTGGTAGGGGTCCTTCAAGGATCTCAATGGCGGTGTAGGCAGTAGCCGTGGAAGTCGATTGTTTAGTTGATGATGCAAGCTGGGGTGGTCTCCGTACTCTTGTTGCTCTTCTTGGTGGGTGCAGCTTCTCTTTTCTTCCATGTTTGTTTCTTTGGTGGAGACCTTTACGGTGTGGCGGTCGAGTTCAAGATGGGTAGGGCTGAGTGTACTTTTCTTTGATGTCCTTCTCCATCCTCTTAATGTTCTCCATCTTTGAGTCCGGCTTTTGATTTGTAATCTCGAGGGAGGCGCCTCGGCCCTTGGTCTTTCTTGGTGGGCTGTTCATTGTTAGTGTAAGTATTGAAGAAAAGCAGTATCTTTTTACCTTGAAAGCTGGAAGTGGATCTCGCCCGATCGATGTAGATGATGGCTCTTGTTGTGTTTAGGAGCGGTCTTCCAAGTACTATGGGAGGATCTTGTTCTTCTCCCATGTCCATGACTAAGAAGTCGGTGAGGACATAACAATCTTTGATCTTGGCGAGGGGGCGTTTGGGTGCAATACCTTAGGGAATGGGGGTGTGATTGATCCGCCATCTGCGGCATTACATAGGTGGAGCACAAAGGCTGATTACCATATATTAATTGATCACGTTACCTTTGACATTAAGTTGATGCGATCCGTGTCACGGACAACTTCTTTGGAAGTTCCATTGATTGATGGGCGGTGGATTGATGGAACTCGGGGTCGTCTAACTTCTCTAGTGGTGGTGGGTGTGTCGAGTCTTGCGTCTGTTGCAACTTGATTGATCATCAAGACTTGCTCCGTGTGTGGTCGAGGGTTGGCCGGTTCTTCTTGTTCTTGCTTCTTCTTCTTGTTTTCTCCTCGACAACCGGTGGTGCGTGTACTTGAGAATGCGGTAGTGAATGCTTGATGGAGCGAGGGGGAGCTAGGGTCTTGTGTTTGCGGTTGAATCTCTCCCCCTGTTTGTTGGCCGGTGAAGGCGATCTTGGCGGTGTCGGCGTAGATGATGGCCTTGGTGGTTGCAAGGAGGCAGGCGTCCCGAGAATGATCGGGGCGTTCTTACCTTTGCCCGTATCCAAGACCACGAAGTCGGTGGCCGCGTAGAGTTTACCGGCGTAAAGACAAAGCGTCTTCGGGATCCCCTCGAGGGGTAGCATAGTGGCCGATCTCGCAAGTTGTAGACACATGGTTGTATATAATAAATCTGAACACGGCTCAAGGTTTACCTTAGGCATGATGTTGACACTTGAGCCAAAGTCGCGAGAGTGCATCGTAGGTGCGGTCGCCCGATCTCGATGGTGATGGCTGGGTCTCCTGGATCTCCCTTCTTGGCGGGCATACCCGGTCGGTCGCGATTCAGTCCTTCTCATGCACCCTTAGTGCGAATACGCATAATAGACATCGACAAGATTTGCGATTCTAATTCTTAGAGCTGGCCGGAATCTTACAGGTTAGGCATAGGAGCGAGATAAAGCCGGTGAGATAAGCGAGATTCTATCATTTTATTAAAGCTATCTTTGGTTCTTTATTGCGAGAAGAAAAGCTTTCCATTTTAGCATTAATAGTTTCTAGCATTTTATCATTGGAAGCTAACTTCTTAGACAGATTATCCATGAGTCTACCTTGGTTTTGTACTAACTCTCTTAAAGGTGGGGAAATTATTGAAAGAGTTATTACCTTGATAGTTACGAGTAGTTACCTTGGTAGTTGGGTCTCTGTTGATTCCATCCTTGATTCGGGGGCGATCTTGGTTGTTGTTGTTGTTGTTGTTGATGTAGTTCCGTCCTCTTCATTTCGGGACATTGGCGCCCGAGTGTCGATGTTGCCACATTCTTCACATGTCATGCGGGAATCGAAGAGTTGCATGACTTCCTTCTTTCTCGGGAGTCTTCCAAGCTTCTTCATGATTAGGTCCATTTTGGCGAGCGACATGTCTACCTCTTTTTATTTGGTGCATTCCCTCTCTCTCTTGCGGGGTTGGCGGTCCTCATTCAAGCTTGGTTTGGCGCCATCTTCTCCACAAGGTCGGTAGCTTGATTCGGTGTAAGGGGCGGAAAGCACCTCCGGCGGCGTCCATGGTCTCCGCGGGTGTTGTTGTTGAGCCCGTGATAGAAGGTCTGCATGAGTAGCGGTTCTCCATTCCATGGTGTGGGCATTGGTGATGTAGTCTTGGGGCGTTCCCGCGCCTCTGGAGCAGTTCATCGTGTTCTTCTTTGGAAACTTGAGATTTTCCCCGTAAGGCGTTGGTTTTGCCTATAGGGAAGAATTTTGCCCGGGAAGGCGATAGAACAAAGTGTCAAGTAGTGAGTTTGTCTTTGTTGGCGTAGAACCCTTTGCCAGCTCGTCCCAAGAGTGAGAATGGGAGCAGAGCGAAGTAGGATTGCATCACTTGAGACATCTTTGATGGTGAAGGTGCCCTGAATCTCTAGGAAGTTTTGTAGGTGAGCATTGGCATCTTCATGGGTTTTTCCACGAAATTGGCTAGCTTGTACCATGTTGATAAGCGCGGGCTTGAGCTCAAAAGCTTTGTCTCCCACCTCATTTGTCGGCCCGGTGCGGATGTTGGCGTAGTCGGTCGCGGAGTACTCGCGGAGGGTCTTGTTTGCCATGACTTGAACACGGGTGTTAAGCTTACGGTGGAGGAGTCTTAGAGGCGGCGATCTTGGGTCGAGACTTCAACTTGGATCTTTTTGCTTCAAGAGTTTTTACGGATCGGAAGCGAAGTTTTCGGGGAAGATTCCTATTCATACATTACCACTGAAATAGATAGAAAGAATAATAACAAGGGTAAACTGTTTTTAAGCAATTAGTGATAAATTTAATACTTTACAATGCGTGAGAGAGATGCATGCAAGTTATTCCTATATTTGTATTTTTATTTGGGCTAAAGACTTTCTTTTCGACAGCGGCGCCAAAAATGCTTGTTGGTATTTCTAACGTCACTAACTAGAAATAGATATAAACCTATCACTAGCAATGGCGTCAAAAATGAATATCGGATGTTGCTTGAGGATAAAACTAAAAGAAATAATTCATTGCAGTTCATAGCATATCGAAAAGGTTGTCATCCCTATAGTTAAACTACTAATATGCAAAGAATACAATATTAGGTACTATGCCTTGATAAACTTCTCAATAAGTAAATAAACAATTATAAGCTGGGTATCCATAAAAGCATACGAGATATGAATATACCATTGTAGCATTTTAACGGGGAGTAAGAACGAGGTCTTGAATTTATATTCTACCACGAGGGAAAGAAGTCTACTATCATGAATTAACTATGCATGTGTGTATCTAAACATTAATCATCTCTCGTATGCAAAGCTAAAGTATTAAGTTTATCAATTACTTAAGGCGAGGGATCAAGGTTCATAATAAAGATAATGATAAAAGTTCTAATAAATAGATTCAACCAAGTCATATCGGTGTGCATCTTGGAAAGTGTCAAACAATGGGCGATAGCAATTCATAGGCTAGCTAGCATTAGAAACTCCAATATGTAACTCTAAACTATAAGTTAGGATCTACGATTAGTGCAATACATCTAACAATCATCGAAGAAAAGACTAATTAAATCCACACATGAGGGGCGAGAATCCGTGAAGACTAAGGCGAAACTTAGAACAACCCGAATAATATCATCGCTAGGCCTACATACGAGGGGATGGATTGCAAAAGGACTCAATGGTCTTTGTCACCACCACGATCTACCACCGCGACCCGGCACATAGGGTGCAAGCAGCGGTAAATAAGATCTAATCACCGCGATTACATCGTCTCTACCACTCACCCATAATATTGATGGATGGCGCTATACGAATCCATGCATGAACATAAAAGTAATTCAACTATGCTAAACATGTAATCAAAGTAAATACTAGAACAAATAATCTCGAATATAAACATGATCAAGATATTCATATTAAGAGCGTGTATGCGGAACTTGAAGACTACTTACAATGAAGAACTTACAAGAGCGAGGCCTGATCTTGAGCGGCCTCAGCGCGATCGGGGCGGATTTCTCCCTTCCTACTAGATCTAATCTTGATTGCTACTCTTCCTAAAGCGGTGTTTCTAGGCGTGGGATTGATGACTTGGATCTTGAAGCGTTGTTGATGAACTTGATTATGAACTAGATGATCTGAAAAGGGGGTCTAGGGGTCTCCTTATATAGCCGGGAGGAGGTGCCGGGGTTTGACCTAGATACATCTCGGGATCCTACCGACGCCCTCGGATCAAACCGAGGCATTAAGCGGGTGGATTAGATTGAGTCTTGAAGTCGGTTGAGGAAGCTTCGGGGCGGGGCTGGCGTGGCGGGGGGAGGCCCGATCGGCCCCATTATTGGGCGATCGGCCCGGCTGGCCCACCACGGTGCCCGTAATCCGTCGTGTCTTACGGGTCTTCTAGATGATGGTTTCTTGGGTGTTAAGTCTCGTTCACGTCGGGATTAGTCGGTGCCTTCTAGGGTCTTCTCTCGGAGTTGGATTTCATTACGTTGCGTAGTCGTGCGGCTCCGCAGTTCGGTGTTTTCTGTTTAGTCCACGCAATTCACAACATTACCAAAACTGATGGAAATATGTTAGTGACACCTATTCTAGGTTGTTATTATGATTTATACCCCTTTCTCATGTTTATTTGATTAATAAATTTATATGATAACAAGTGTCAACACCAACCCTACGTTATGGGCGTACCATTGAGTCGCCCTCGGTGAGAGAGAACGGAAACAACTTCCACCTCAGCGTGTCATGTGTCATGCACGCAATTGTCGGCGACCACGTAGCC
Source organism: Hyparrhenia diplandra (assembly GCA_015847255.1). Taxonomy (NCBI): domain Eukaryota; kingdom Viridiplantae; phylum Streptophyta; class Magnoliopsida; order Poales; family Poaceae; genus Hyparrhenia; species Hyparrhenia diplandra. The sequence continues at coordinate 115,457 of JADLZK010013337.1, forward strand.
GCTCAAACTCCGTAAATGATGATAGGGGTTTTTCATATTCCGAGCTTTGAAAAGGCTGGGGCCTGAACTCATGGCTATAAAGCCGGCGGAGCTCATACTCGGAAGTTTGTGATTGGCGAAGCCAGATTGGCGTGGTTCTACGAGCTCGCCCTTAGGAGCGCATGAGGATTTGGATAGTGGGTTGCTCCATGGGAACTCTTTTTGGTATTTTTGTTTAAAGGATACTTCCAGTCCACGTAGGTTGACTCGGTTCAATATATAACTACGACAACCGTCCGGCAACGGCGCCGAAATGCTTGTTGGTGTTTCTTAACGCACCTGAGATAAATCCATAAGCGCCGCACGGGGAAATACCGTTGTAGCACTTCACCCGGTGGTAGCGGTGGTATCGTATTTTCCAGGGGGGACGGTCGCCATTTGGCTATTCAGGTTTATGTCAACCTAAGGCAAAGGGGTTTGTTTTCCAAGAGTAGCGAGGTATCTATAGGCTAAGTTTTTCAGCAAAGTGATTCCTAAAGTCAGGTTGTCTACTCACTTCGGGCACCGCCCACGCCCAGCGACGGTGTCCGGCAATTAGCTCTACGACTTGTGCGAACGGGGGGATTTCAAGGGACGGACAAGGCTGTCACAACCAAGCCGCCTACCCCCTCAACCGGGGATGCACCGCAAAAAGGTAGGTGAACGCTAGTCCAAACACCACGTTTGCACTATTGGTCACGGTTCTTGATGTTGGCCAAGGTTCCCGGTCAAAGAGTCCCTCCACCAAGAACTAACGTAAACGATCTACCAATCCCGCAAGTCTACAACGGAGAAATGTACGATGGAAATTAAATAGCTGCAAGATAATCACAAAGGCGCTTACCAAAGTGTAAGTAGTTTTGTTTGAGGTACAAAGGCCGGGCGGGTACCGACAAGGCGTAAAGTCGGCACTCCTCCTAGGAGCAAGCGGCGGAACACCGAGGGGCTTAACCGACAACTCGGGTAGAAAGAACCAAGCTTCTTTCTAGCCTTTTCCCTCTCCCACTCTCTAGAATTGGGAGATAGAATAGAAGAAGTAGAAGAAGAAGATCTAATTCTACTCTCTTGCACAAGAGGACTGGTTTCTCCTTGTAAATTGTGTTGTTCTTTGAGAGGGAGAGAGAGGGCCTATTTATACATAAGGGAGAGGGACCTAAGTGCTAAAAACCACCCAAACCGACCTAGGAAAACCTTCCATGTACAGCAAACCGACCATCCCACGTCGGTTTCATCGATTTTGGAAAGTAACAAACCGCCTCGCCGAAGATGGGCGCGAACGCCTTGGGCGGTGCGGCGCGCAGACCTTGGGGTGTAGCGCAACCATCTCGCGGTCGGCTTCGCCCGAGCTTCAGCAGCCGGGCTTCCTTGCTACGAAAAGTTGTGTGGTGTAATGCCGCCCCACTGGTTTCGACGTTTTGTTGGAATTTACGCGGTGGGCTTGCCATTTGCTCCTTTGGGCCTTTTTCTCTTTATTGATTTTATTTCTTTTTCTTTGTCTTTTTGGCTCAAAGTGATCATCCATGAGTTTGTACCTGCAAGTCCAAATAAACACCAAAACTTTTGAATATATTAGTTGAAATCCCTATTTCTAAGTAGTTTTGGTGTTGGGTTGTGGTATTTAAATTGTTGTTAGTTACCAGTCACGGTCCTCAGCGAAAGCTTTGGCGGCAAAGCTCGTCAAGGCCTGTGTCCGAGGCCGACAAGATGGTATTTGAGATGGCTCAGATGAGCCAAGATTTTGAGGATGCTCTGGCAGTCCCTCCGGGCCCCAGGGGAGGCCAATGACGAGTGGGACCGATCCGGAGGAGGCGAGGAAGCGGGCGGAGATGTGCGACGCCTTGAGTACCCGTGATCGGGAGCGGGTGTCCGAGGGGAAACCCTGAAAGGGAGAAGGACCAGCTCCACAAGTCGCCGCGGAGGAGCACAACGTGACATTTGGGGTGGCGGCTGAAGTGCCAAGGCACGTCTTCTCCCTCGGTAAGTTTCATCGTTTTTGATCCCTTCATCTTGTTGACGCCGCTTTGGTGCCTGTTGCGAGGCGGAGAAGGTCCGACCGGTGACCGTGGAGACCGGGGCTACGCTTGCCGGTGGGGCTGAGCGAGGGAGCGAAGTCATACCAGAGAGCTGGAAGAGGCCCCTGTCGACTTTTATCCGCCGCCGGGCGGACAACTCGAGGTTGGGCCCTCGGCCTTGCCGCTTGAGCGCCGTGGGCGGCTTCTCAGTCCGAGCTCCGGAGCGCTTTCCGGGGGCGTATGGCGTGTATGGCGGTGTTCTGCTTCGCATTTCGGTGGCGCCGAGGTAATCAACAATGTCACGGGTGGCTTCTTCCTTGGCTCCGACGACGACGCGGTGACCTCGCTGAAGGCGGCTGGCCGATGCCGCCAGGGACTAAGGAGTTGTACGACTCCGTGGATGGTGCTGCAACACGGCCGGCCTCTCTTGAAGATGAGGTATGCCCTCCATATTCCCCATAGAGTCAAGCTATGAGGCGGACACGGAGATGCTGGATGCCGTCTCCGAGGATGCGCCCGACGGGCCCAACGCCGCTGCTCTCCGGGGATGCTATCGCCGAGGATGTTGCCCCAAGCGGATGTCGCTTCACGTCGCCGATCGTGAAGGCGGGTGGACGAGGCTCGTGACGCCCTCGATCTCCCCTTGTATGAAAAGTCAAGTGTGTAAGAGAAGTATGCATAAACAATGGTGCTACCCCGAGGCCGGGACCTAGGCAGGTGCGTTTATGATTGTGTTGCGTCTCTCGAACTTCTCGCTTATTGTGTGGCGGGTTGCTCGCTTTCTCCGCTCGCGAGATAGTGAGCATGGATGCCAGCAGGGGGGCGGTCCGCACGGGTGCCACGGGGGGCGATCCGTTTGGCTCCGCGCTACCTCACTTAGGATTTGTGCGTGTGCGACCTTCGCAACTTAAACGATCGATCCGAAAGTGTGCGAGGGAGAACTATTTTCTTTGAAAAAAGTTTCGAAAAAGAACGAGAGGGGGTCCCCGAGGGGGTCCCAATGTAGCCCCCGAGGAGTTTTAGTCTTGTCTTTGGACGAGGCTAAGACTCCCTTAAGGTATGCACAAGAAGTTTCTCTTCGCAAAAGATGTAGATCTTTTATTGAGCGAAAAACATAGGTGTTTAACTTCTAGTGCGGAGTTAAGGGTAGAAGCGGCGTAGGCTGTTCTATGTTCCAGCGTTGGAGTAGACTTCACCCTTCTCGTTTTTCAGCTTGTAGGTTCCGGGCCTTAGTATTTCGGCGATGAAATATGGCCCTTCCCAACGTGGCGTGAGCTTGTGACGCCCTTTGTTATCTTGCTTCAGCTGAGTGCGGGGTCATTGACTTGGAACTCCCGAGGCTTCGGGCCGCTAGCGTGATACTTCCGAAGAGCTTGTTGGTATCTTGCTGAATTCGGGAGTGCGGCGTCTCGGGCCTCGTCAACTTGGTCGATGGAATCTTGCCTTGCATGCGGTTGGCATGCTCGGCGAGGCTCGCTGACCGGGAGACCCATATTCAATGTCCGTGGGCAAGATCGCCTCGGCTCCATAGACTAGAAAGAATGGGGTGAAGCCCGTGGGCTCGCTTTTGTTGTTGAAGGCTCCATAGAACCGACGGTAGCTCCCGGTACCACCTCTTCCCGTCTTTGGTTCGGTGATTGAAGATCCTTGGCTTGAGGCCTTGTAAGATCATGCCATTGGCACGCTCCACGGCCGTTGGTCCTCGGGTGGGCTACGGCCCGATGTGTCAACCCCGGATGCCGTAGTCATCACAAAAGTCGAGGAACTTTTTCCCACGGTTGGTTCCGTTATCCGTGATGATGGAGTTCGGGACTCCAAAACGGGAAATGATGTTCGTAAAGAACTTTACCGTTTCCTCCGGCCCGAGGATTCACCACGCTCGGGCTTGATCCATTTGGAGAACTTGTCGATGGCGACTAGGATATGAGTGTGTCCTCCCTCCAGCCCTTTTCGGGGGGACCGATCATATCGAGCCCCATACCGCAAACGCCATGTCGGAGGTATGGTCCGGCAGGCTTGTGCCGGTAGGTGAGTCCGCGCGGCGTAGAATTGGCACCTCGCAGTGCGCACGCTTCATTCGCGCCCCGTATCGCCGAGGGCCAGAGAAGCCCCTGTCAAGACTTTACCGACTAGAGTCCTCGGGCGGCGTGATGGCCACACTCCCATTGGGGGTGTCTTCAAGCAATCTTTGCCCTCCGCCGAGGGTATGCATCGCATGTATATTCCCAGGGCTCCTTTCTTTGTAGAGTTCTTTTTTGTGCAATTAGCGCAAGGATTTTTGCCCTTCGAGCCAACCGGGCGAGCCTTGGTCTTATCCTCGGGTAATTCTCCTCGGTGGAGGTACTTCAATAGAGGTTCTCTCCAAATCGGGGCTTCGTCGATCGCCATGGCCTCGGGCCCGGTCTGTTCGAGTTGTCTCGCCAGCCCTCGAGGGTATTTCCTGAGTGTACTTAACCGAGGGCTCGTTGAGATCTCGGGTGAGTACGTTCGGGCTTGTTCCTCGTGTCAAATGTGACCTTGGCAAGTTCATCCGCAGTTGTAAGCGTCTTGGGGTGTGCTTGTGCTCAAGCCCATGGAACTTTTTCCTCTAGTTTGCGCACCTCTTGGCAATACGCTTTCATCTTGGGGTCGTGGCACGCCGAGGCCTTCATGACTTGGTCAATAACCGGTTGAGAATCCCCCCGGTTTCCAACCGCCGGATTCAGGAGGTCCGCCGCGATCCCGAGACCGTTGACGGTGCCTCGTATTCTGCGGCGTTGTTGGAGGCCGGGAAGTGCAACCGGATGGCGTACCTTGTGTGAACCCGAGGGGTGAGATGAAAACAAACCCGGCCGCGCACCCGTCTTCATCATGGACCCGTCGAAATACATGGTCCAAAGACTTCGGCCTGGATTGTTCTTTGGGGGCAATTGCGTGATCGATCCATTCGCCACAAAATCGGCGAGGACTTGAGATTTTATCGCCTTGCGAGGCAGGAATGATATTGTCTCCCCATGAGCTCCACCGCCCCTTCGCCACTCTTCCCGTGGCCTCTCGGTTCGATGATCTCCGAGGGGAATGAGGATACCACGGGCGACGGTGCGCGAGGAAGTAATGGCGGTTTTTTTCGCGTCGATGATGGCGCATGGCAGTTTTTGCATTTGCGTAGTACCGAAGTCTTGGTGTCGGAAAGCACCTCAGCGATGAAGTACACGGGCGTTGAACCGAGCAACGTGTGCCCCTCTTCCCGACGGCTCCACTACGACCACCGCTACCGACTACCCGGGTAGTGGCTGGACGAGGAGCAAGGTCTCTCCCGGTTTGGCGGCACCGGGACTGGTGGACTAGTCGAGGAGCTTCTTGAGGTTGCCGAGGGCTTCTTCGGCCTCGGGGGTCAGGCAAAGTGCTCGGTCTTTGCGAAGGAGCCGATAGATGGGAGGCCCCTTTCCCCCGGGGAGATGAGATGAACACCTTAGTGAAGCCCGGGCAGCCCATAACCTTCGACGACTCCTTTGAGGTCTCGGATTGGCCCAATCCTCATGATTCTGCGTCAACCTTGGTTGGGTTTGCCGATGCCTCGTTGTGAGATGATGAAGCCCGGCCGGCATTCCTCGGGGGACGCCAAACACGCATTTTTCGGGGTTGAGCTTGACTCCCTTCTTGTTAAGACACTCGAAGGTTTCCCCGAGGTCTCCCACGAGGTCCATGATTTTCTTGGATTTGACCACTATGTCATCGACATAGGCTTCCACGATCCTCTCGATGAGTTCTCGAAGATGATTTGCCCGGCGTTCCTCGGCCCACCAAGGGCATTGTGAGGTAGCAATACATCCCGAAGGGTGTTATGAACGAAGTCGCGAGCTGGTCGGACTCTTTCATTTTGATCGGTGGTAACGGAATATGCATCGAGAAGGACAAAGTTTCGCATCCGCGGTGGAGTCGACAATTTGGTCGATTCGAGGCAAAGGAAAGGGAACTTTCGGACATGCTTTGTTGAGACTAGTGTAGTCCACACACATCCTCCATTTCCCATTCTTTTTCTCTACTAATACGAGGATTAGCTAACCACTGGGTGGAATACTTCCTTTATGAATCGACCTCCTGAAGCTTGTGGATCTCGCCCGATGATCTTCCGCTTAGGCGCCATCAAAGCGGCGCAAGCGTTTGCATGGCAGCTTCGAGCCGGTCGGATGTCTAGGGAGTGCTTTCGGCGACATCCCTCGGTATGCACGGCATGTCGAGGGTCCCCATAAGCGTCTCGGCGTTACGGAGGAAGTCGGCGAGCGCGCTCGGCCCCGGATCCGGCTCGGCGATGGTGGCCAGCTTCTCCCTTGGTTGCTTGGGATCGAGTGGGATCTTCTTGGTGCCCGAGGGCTCAAGCTCCAGTAGCGGGCGCTTGGCCTCGTGCTTTCGATCGTGATCTCATCGAAGCTCTTCTTTGCGTCGGCAATGAGTGCCTCGCGATGGCGGCGCCTTGGTGTACTCCACGCTCTCTACGTCGTACTCATATGCATGGTGATGTGAGGGCCGGTCGTGATGACACCCTTCGGCCCCGGCATCTTGAGCTTGAGGTAGGTGTAATTTGGGATGACCATGAATTTGGCATAGCAAGGCCGCCGAGGAGTGCGTGGTATGTACCCGGGACCGAGGATCTCAAAGGTGAGAGTCTCTTGCACGAGTTCGAGGGGTCCCGAAACGGACCGGTGGTCGACCGCGCGAGGGGCTTCAGTTGCTTGCGGGGGCGGCGCCGTTGAATGCCGGCCCTCCCGGGCGGATCTTGGACTTATCCACCCCGAGGAGGTCGAGTGTTTCCTCGTAGATGAGGTTGAGGCTGCTTCCTCCGTCCATGAGGACCTTGGTGAGCGGGTATTGGCAATGATTGGATCCACCACCAGCGGATAAGCCCCGGGTTTGGGATGTCAGGGTGATCCGACTGGTCGAAGGTGATGGCTTGATCCGACCACTTGTGCAGCGGGATCGCCGGCTCGATCGAGATACACCTCCTGCCGCTCCTTGCGTTGCCGCACCCGACATGTTCTTTGGTGTTGCCGCCCGAAGATCATGAAGCGGTTATTCACCTTCGAAACCCTTGTCTCCTCGGCACTGCCCTCGGGCGCTCCTTCCTCCTCCTCCTCGGGAATGGCCCTGAGTTTGGCGAAGTGTTTGCGCACCGTTTTGCACTCCTCGAGGTTGTGCTTGGCCGGGAAGCGTGGTTCTCGGCACGGCTTCTTGAGCATCTTTGTCGAAGGTAACTTGTGGCGGGGCTCGGGACCCTTTGCGGTCGACTGCAGCCACCATGTCTTAAAATGTCTGCGTTGAGGGCTTGGCCTTTGCTCTTGCGGCTCTTGTCCTTTTTCTTCTTCTTCTTGCCCTCCCAGGTGGGATCCCTCGGGCTCCTCCTCCTTACGCTTTCCTTTGCCCGTGCCCCGATTGAGCAGAGGCCCAGCCGGCCTCTTCTCGGGGCGAACTTGGTGGCGATGTCCATCAGCCTCGTTCGCCTCGTCGGGTCCGGCGCCCTAGCTTCTTCACGGAGGTCCGCGGCAAGTGGTGCCGGCCAAGAGGCCCCTATGACGTCGAGAGATACATCACGTTAGGGGCTCGGTCCATTGCTTGGAGCGCCGGATGTAGTCAGCGCAGGACTCGTCGGAGATTTGGCGGCGGGTTTCGAGGTCCCATGAGTTACCCGGGCGCGGTATGTGCCCCGGAAATTCCCTCGGAAGGTCCTCTCAAGTCCGCCCAGTTTGATATGAGGTCGGTGGAAGGTGTTCGGCGGGGCCCTAGGCCGGTCGGAGAGGTACAGGGCAAATTACGATTATTACTTTGTCATCGTGTGCCTAGCGAGGCGGCATGCGACCGATGGTCGGCCAACCACACCTCGGGACGAGTCTCCCAGAGTATTTCGATGTGGTGGGAGGCACGAAGCGCGAGGAGTGGTGCCCTCGATGATATCCCCTTGTGAAGGACTGTGGCCCGGGTGGATCTTGGGGGTACCCTCGGTCTTCCCGGACGCGCAACGGCGTCTCGCCCCGCCCGGTCGCCCCGGTGAGCCGCCTCGTGGCCGAAGCCCGCTGCCGCCGATTTCTTCCACGAGGTCGGGGGCGCCTCGGTTATGGTCTCGGCGGGGGGTCTTCTATGCGCTCCCAGGATTTGGGCGGTTGGCTGCGGTTGTCGACTAGGCGTTCCGGACCCGGCCTTACGGAGGCTCGGTTACGCTCAAGTCGGACGGAACCTGCCGACTTTGCCGGACTCCTCCGTCGTCGTGGACGTCGCGGCCCGATCGGGAAAGCGGGCTCTCCTTTGTTGTGCGGTGCCTGTCGAGGAGATGTCGTGAGCCCTCTCTTCGATGCCTCCTCGGCGGTGCAGGGTTCGGGCATTCGGCGTACCGGCAGGCGGCCCGCCGCCACGTTGGTGGCTACGGTGAACGGGGCCGCTATGTCGGGAAGTGGAGGTACCCGTCGAGATCCGGCGCGTCGTCGCCCGTTGCGATCGTGGGCGCCCTCGAGGCTTTTTGCCAGCGGCGGGCGCTCCGTTGGATGTTCCGCTCCATTTGTCAAGTCGTGCGGACTCTCACAGCGGATCTGTCTTCGCAGATCGGTGCGCGTAGGCCGGCGGCGGCGCGGCGCCGCCCGCGGTGGGCGAGGGCGGAAGCGCTGGTGACCCGGCGCGGCCCGTCGTGGCGGTATGTCGCCTCATCTTCGTCGGAGCGTCGGTGAGCGGCCATCTTGTTCTATGTTGTAGCATTCCCGTGTAGGGTCATAATAGTCGTCCTCGTCGTCGGTTCGGGGCACCGATCGCGCGGAGGAAGTCTTTGTTCTCGGACGGTAGTGCGATCCCGCCCGATTCACCGGGTTATGGCCCCCAATCGTGCCGGACGAGGGAGCGGGGCCGAGATCTGCAGCATCCTTTGGCCGGATGCGTTCTTCCGGCGTAATCGTGCGTGGGATAGCGTTCCGGGGGGCGGCCAGGGTTGGCCAGCGCTCTCTCGCCGGCGTGCTTCAAGTGGTTTTCCGCCCGGTGAGGGATTCTGAGATTCCTTCGATACCAGCGGCGTGGATCGCGTTCTCCCAATGATTAGGGGTTTACGGGCATCTGCCGTGGGCGGCGCCGAGGAAGGATCTTCCCGGTGCCCTGGGGTTCCAGGGACCCTCTGTGAGTCGGCACGGTGGTGCGTCGTCGGATTCGAATCCGTTGCGTGGCGGCGCTGTGCGCCGGTGGATCCGCCTTGCCCGTCTTGCGCGGCGGCCGTGATGGCGGACACGCCCGCATCGGTGATCTCGCCCTTCTTTTGCGCCGTCATGTCGGGCAAAGGATCATCTCATAGTTGTGACGGCGCCCACCGAACTCCGCGCGTCGAAGAAACGGTGTCGCGTGGGAGCTCGTGCTCCGGCGAAGTAGGGTGGAAACTTGAAGGTGGAAACGCCATGAGGGCTGATGGAGATGTGGATTGCACTGCCGCGGCCCCTACCGCGCGCCAACCGTCGGCGTTTTCCGAGCACAGGGTGCCTCGGGTGCCCGGCAATAAAGAATTTCTAGGCCGTGTGCCTCCTCCCCAAATGGCGTCGCGCCAAGATGGACACGGACACGGTGGGTTTATCCCTGGTTCGAGCCAACGGGGCCCCGCGTCTAGCGGGGGTGGTGTCCTGCTCGTGTTACCTCGCGCTCAAAGGAGAGCTCGTAGTAGGGGTTACAAGCGGCGTGAGGGAGAGAAGCTGGTCTCAAGCCCCACGATCGTGGTAGTGGTGGTGGTGGTGGTTGTCCCTTCGGTTTCCATTTGGGTCCGGATCCCGCTAATGGGGCATTACTCCCCTTTTATAGTAGGAAGAGGGAGGTAATGTTCACATATGTGGATGCCCGTGTGGCTAATTCGAGGCTACACTTGTTGCATGCGTGGCGGCCGAGGGTTGGTTGGCTTGGGCGTTGTTTGATGAAGACACGCAGCGTCCCGATCGATGGCGGGCGTGCCGTTCCAGTGCGGCCCGAGGATTGTGAGGCGCCCCTCACAATCCGCATGGCGAGGGGCGGTCAGAACGCTGGTCGGCGTGTCATGAGCCCGAGGGTCCGCCCGTCGTGGCGTCTTGGCGGTGTTTCGGAATGAACGGTGTTGTCTGTTTTCCCGTCTTTGGACGGCGCACACGTCACCGGTTCAGCTTTGTGTCCCATCGATCGGATTGGGGAGCGATTTGGCAGCCGATTTGGTAGGCGTGTCGATGGCCCCAGGCGCCTGGAACCGCGCGACTGCATTAAATGCGGTTGTTTCTCTTCCTCCGCATTTAACCTCCCATGCCGGGGTCGACGACCCCGGGTGAGTGGGGTTGGAGCCACCTCGCCCCGAGGATTGAGAGCCGGGTCTCCCTCGGGCGGGGCGGGATTCGCCGGGGGGTGGTGAGCTAGGCCACCGGGCGAGGCGGAGTCCATGCGCTCGAGGGTGGTGAGCTAGGTCACCCTCGGGCGACGGAGATTTGGGTAGAGTCCGAGCCCCTGGTCGGCCGGGTGATGGCGATGGAGCGTTCTGGTTCTCCGTCTTGTAAAGGTCCGCGACCTTGTCCTTCTCGAGCGTAGTGAGCTCCTTCGTCGTGGTGACTCGTGGGCCGCGTGGGCGGCTCCGTCTTCATGGGGCGCGCCGCGGGCTCCTTGGCCTGGTCCGCCGCTGTTGGGCCGCCCTTTTGAAGCGGGATGGTGGTAGGCTGGGTTTTACCGGGCCCTAATGGGCCGGCAAATTCTCTCGTTGTGTGGAGAATGTCTCGGGGCCCGATATTTAGGTCCCCCATGTGGTAAATGATAGATGATAGGAGTTATGAGTAATATCACACACTAGAGAATTCCATGATAAATGTATAGCTAGCAAGTTGAGAGGCGGGAGAGATCAAGGTTCCTATGTACTTCTCTATTACTTAGGTTCTATGATAGAAATCACACCAAAGCACTTTAGGACATCAGAACACTAGCCACATAAAGGGATGAGAAGAGGCTAGGAAGCTCTGATGAAATCTCATGTTTGGTTTTGGAAATTGATGACACACTTGTGGACTAATCCTTTGCTCTAAGTGTTGACTATGTGTAACACCCCAAATTTTGTAATTTTTAAAAATAGGTTAAATTGATTTATTTTTAATTTTGTGAGCATTGGAATATAGGAAAATAATAATTTTTATGAAATTAAAATCAAATATAAGGCCTAGAGACATGTATGAGCATCCATGCTGTTGCATTTATTTTTGTGGTGTTCTATTTTTGTTGAAATTGAAATTTGTTTCAAAGTAATTTGCAAATGTGTTTAAAAAAGTCGCGTGAAAATTAAAAGAAAAGGGATTCCTTTTCCCTTTTCTCTTTGTTGTTCAATTTTGACTCGCAGCTCTCGCCGCTTGCCATCACCTTGTTGTTTTTTTTCGAAAAGCTATAGTCCACTCGGGTGGTTTTGAAGTCTTTTCCACCGATTTCGAGCCGTATGATCTTCCTATTTTTTTATCTTGGCCGTCCGTCATTTTTGCCTGGTTTTATCCAGCGCGCTCTTGCTTTGGTGTTTGATTTTGGTTTTGAGTATTGGGCCCCACTCGTCATATATTTTTTGATTACATCGCTTCTCGTCGCGTTATTTAAACGTCCATTTCTTCCGCCCTTTCCCCACTCGCTCGGGCTCTCCTTGTTTCCGCGGGCGATATCGGAGGGGCGATTTTGCGGTGGAGCCACTCGTCGCCCGGGCGGTCCTTTCGTTGGTGGTGCGTCCCCCCCCCCCCCCTCCGCCTCCGGTTTGTTGGCTCATTTGGTTTCATTTCCCCATGGACCGAGTTTAGGATGGAGGCGTTTGCCGTTGAGCGGGTCGCCGCGTTCGCGGTGGCTTGTGGGATTTTGGACTTGGGGGATTCGTGCGTAAGTCGTTCTTCGATGGGGGCTCTCCGGATTTTTGTTGGTAGGCCGTTTCAGGTTTGCTTCTCGACCATTCAGTACATTTTGCGGTTGAGCGCTGTCACGCTCTTTTTTTGCTGCTTGCTGTTCGAGGTGCTGAATGATTTGTTTTAGGTGTCTATTTTTGGTTCATGGTGCATGTCTATTCGGTGGTAGCCTGCATGGTTGTCCTGTTACTATTTTTAGTGTCACTAATATATACTTTTTGAATATTTTTAATTGAATGATTGAGAGGTGACAACTAACCTAGTTGAATGATGTTGAGATTCACCAGTACGCTAGTCCGGATTTTTAATTTTTTTACTTGATGATGATAGCCTCGCCCCTATGATCTGTGTAGTTAAGGATGAATGGATTCAGCATTTGTAGCTAATGTAATCCTATAATAAAATGTGGGATGGATCTTGTTATTGCAGCTATTTCTTAACAGCAATTTCTTCAATTATTTTTTGTGTGTAAAGCTACTTCACATTTTTAAAAAAATATCTCTGAGACCCATGTTGTTTTGATGTTTGGATTTGTTTCTGGTTTGATCCATGGAGACAGATGCACTAGTGCACTACAGCTGCTTCCTCTCTCCTTCTAGCGCCCCCATGCTGTCTGCCCCTCCTCTGTCTCTAACTCGTCCGAGCCCTCCATGTGATAGCCTTGTTCACCTACTCGCCTTGCAGCTGCCCGTCTGCTCTGCGCTCTGTGAAACCTGCTTGCACGCTTGGTTGGTGATGGCTTCCTCTCATGTAGTCCACAGCCGATCTGCATTTTTGCGGGAGTCTGAATGTCTGATGCTCCTTTTTTTTAGATCACTCGTTGTTGATATTGTGCGAATTTTATTTCCCCTTTCGCTTCCTGCTGTCTGCCTTTGATTCATTCATTTGTCCATGTCGTAAGAGTAGAACTACAATTTGTTTTGCACATTCTTTTTATTAGCTATTCTACATGATCCTGCTCATGTGGCATGCAATAGTACTAACTCACTGATGTGTGATTTTGCGAGTGCAGCAATTAGCAATATTTATTTGGAGTTTCTATATGTCTAGTTGGACTTACAAGGCTTATTCTGAAATCTGGGACAGGGTACAGTAGACCATTAGCAGCTGCAACTGAAACTTTTTTTTGTTTTATGATTACATACGGGTGTCTTCATCTTTTTGCCATTTTTTAGTGCACCTTGCAGCCAATGATTTCTATGTTATCCTTTAACCTTTTGATTGCAAGCACTTTTGCGAAATTGGTACTTTTAGTGCTTCAGCCATATTTAAGTGCACTGTATTTTTGTTTAACCACCTCGAAGTCATTCGTTGGCATTGGTAATTTTTTTGCCACTGGGAATTTTCCTGTTTCATACGCATGCCTTTCCAGTTTTTATATTCAATGCGGTTTCAGTTAGATTTCATTTTACCATATCAGTCATTAATTTAAGTTTGAATAAGCAAGAAATATGGTTTGGAATAACTATCTTACCGGATGTGTTGTTGTGCACTGTAGGAATTCTGAAACGACGATAATGCTTAGGATGGATTTTTTACTTAACTCGTTATTTGTCTGTTGCATGTACCAATTCAGTCAAACTGTTGATTTAGGATAGGCTTCACAATGGCACCGCTCTCTCTCTATGTGTTCTTCTTTTTGGTGTGCTACTGAATTTTATTTTGCTAAATTTGTTTAGTATTTATCGTATCCAATCATTCATTCAAGCAAACATCATTGTCTTGACGAGCTATTGAGTTCACAGAGCTCTAACTCTTTACAGCCAAACCTTGACATTACTTAATGTTTGGGTAATTAACAATATTATAATATGTGAGCATTTTTTTTGGTTTAATAATGCTATGCTAGAGTCATAGATCTCGTAGATGAAATACTCTGTATGTGGTTTACTAGTTTGTCATTGTCAGTGTCTAATTGCCCTCGTTGTCTCGAATTTGGTTTAATAATGCTATGCTAGAGTCATAGATCTGTAGCTGAAATTCTCTGTATGTGGTTTACAAGTTTGTCATTGTCTAATTGCCCTCATCGCCTGAATTTCAAAATGAAATTTCGGGACCGAAAGTACCTGATCGGTTCAAGGAGTAGATTGTCGTCATCTTTCTTACGCTTTCATCTTGAGGTAATTTCTAAATTGCTATATTTCATCTTTGCTCATTTCTAGCATAGGATCTCTTATTCGAGAATGCCTTCAAGATTTGGGCATTGTAACCATGTTGTCCGGTTGAAATTTATGTTTTTCGTTTCCACTCACAAAGACAGTGACTCTACATTGACATTTTGCTCTAGTTAGATTTTCAAGTACCCTATTTTTTTTTGTTTGTTCAGCTATTGCCATTCAGATTCAACTATTTTTTCTTTTTTTCTCCCAGTTTGGATTATTTTTTGTATCCTTTAGATAGTTTAAAATCCACAGTGCTCTTGCTCATTTAGAAGGGCTCAACTTCTATCTCGAACCTTTATGAGTAGGATCCGGAGTTGGTTGCATTCATTCAGCAAAGAGTGAATGAGAACACCCCTATTGTACTCGTACATAGACATTGTGTTATATTCATATTTGTTTTTGGGGGCTATGAGTTATGGTTGGGCAGTTTGGTCTGCTATGATTTTTTATTTAAATTGCCCCAACGAAACCTTTCATTTTGTTCTCGATCTTACTATTTTTGATTCCTTAATCTATGCTTTCATGACATTCTATTTTTGGCTTTGTAATAATGCTGTCCAGCTTTTTAATTTATATGTTTTTCGTTTTCCACTCGCAAAGATAGTGTTAGATGGGTTCTAAAAAGGAAAGCTTGTCATCTTGGTATTGGTATTGGTTATGATTTTGATCCCGTTGATGATGGTACTGATGATATTTTGTTTGGCCCCGGATTCGATGCGGTCCTCGATGATAATGTCTTCTTGAATGATTATGATCCATTTGTTTGTCTTTGTAAGTATATGATACTGACACAATTTAACATTAAGAGGAAGTTTTGTTTCCAATTAAAGTTTAACTTTTTTTTTTTAGGATACATTTCCTATAAATGATGACTCGTGAATAAAGCTTTTTATACAATGAGTATATGGAGGAGGTAGTATTCACTAGATCCCTTCTTTTTTTTTTTTGGCATGTTGCTAGGTCTTTACATTTTTTTTTCATTCCTCCTTTTTTGTTTGGTTTTGTTTTTTTTCGGTGTCGCAAGGTTAAGGTTACGAAGAAGAAGAAGCCGTTGAGATCTTTTTGAGCCATAATTCGATGGCAAAAGCAAAAGTTGGTGTTTCTAGCTTCTCGTCGATAATTTCTCTAGTGTGATTGATTCACTTTCTCGAGGATCGCAAAGATGTTATTCGGAAGTTTGGTTTTGGATCTCTTTTTGATGTTTGACAAGTGCTCTGTTCCTCCGAATTTTGTTCATTGGGTCATTTGGTCTTGTCAACTTCAATTTCTGGGGCTATAGTTGTAGATGGAAAGGTTATTTCCGACAAAGGAGGCTGTTCATCTAGTTCTTGATCTTCCCTTTGGTGGTTGCTCGTTTTCTGAAGACTATTTCTGGCGGCAAGTTATCTACCGCTTTCAAGATTTGGCACGACAAAGTGTGCCTTCGATCGATTATTTTGGTGATTCTCGACTTCAAAGAAAGAAATGTCGATGATGACATGTTTGTTTGCTTCATTCTTGTTGCGATGAGCACTTTCTTGTGTCCGAATTGTTCTGTTATTCCCAGTCAAAAATATTTTGGCATTTTTGAAGACCTTGCGAAGATAAGATCATTTGGCCGGTGCGGATATGTTCTTTCATGTTTGCTTGATAATATTAAGACTTTGAATCAGTTCAAGGGTTGTAAGTCTTCTCGACAATTCGCACTCGGTGGTTGCCTGTACTTCCCGGCAAAGTAAGTGTTAATTTATTGCCTTTTATTAATGTTAGACAGGTTTTACAAAGTATTCTTTTGATTTTGATTTTTTAAAAAATTCTATTCTAGGTTGTATACCTTGATCACGTAGATTTTGGCTCTCATCAAGTTCCTTCTTCTATCCCTCGGATATGTGTTTGGAAGCAAGAGATGATTAAACAATTATCATACGTAGACTTGATATGAAACGAGAAGGTTCTTTTGGGTATCATCCCATCATGGAATATTCCGGACTTGCTATGCTAAGGTCAAGTTTTTCTTCCCTATACTTTTTTTTCTATGATTTTCCATTTGTTACGTTTTGTTAGCAACATGTTCTTCCCTGTTTATATTATAAATATATGACATTTTTTCTTCTCTTTTTATTTTTATAGGATATGAGCTTGTTGCCTCGATTTTGAACCAATGTGTTGATGGTGACTTTGAAATGAAGCTTGAATCTTTTGCTCGTTGCAAGCTTCCTTTCGATTTGAAAAGTCGCAATTTGCAAGGCGATCGAAAATCATTGTTTGAACTGTGGTGTTTCTATCAATTTTGATGTCAACTCTATTTCTCGCTTTATCGATGAAATGCGCTTTTGACCTTTATAAAACCGTGGAAGCATTTGTTCTCTGTTAGTAGAATGTCTCGGCCAGTTAGTCTTGGATGTTATCCGGCCGCTTTCGATTATGTTCCTAAAGCGACCATTCCGGTTTATCTCGATGGTGTAGTCTCGGATTTCCCGGTATGGTCAATGCTGATTGCGGTGCGCTTGTTATTCAAGAGTCCGCTCTAGTGGCATGTTGAATGGAGCCGCAAGATTGCAATGTCTTTGCCACAGAATAAGTTTGAGCAAAATCCGAATCGGGTATTTTTTTGTTTGTTAAACTTTGTTTTCCCTATTAGCTATATACTTTTACAATCTTTTTAAGCGTAATGAATTGTCATTTTGTTTTAGTTTAACCTAATCTTCCTTCTTATTTACCTTTTTTTCATATTATTTTTTTTTTCGATGAAGGGCAAGAAGGTTGTTCGCATCTCTCCTCTTTGTTTTTGACTCGTAGCGAAATGTTCTTGGTGACATCTCTAATTCACCTTCGAGGAGTGGTTGTCGAGAAAATGTCTAAGGCTGTTGGAGTACATTCTTCTCCGGTTGTAGAAGTTATTGATGTTGACAATGAGAACTTTTATGTTCCCGACACTATTTCTCCAACCGGCATGCACGGTTTTAGAAGATTTTTTTCTCTCACAAGGTTAGTTTTCCCTTTAATTCATCTTTTTTTTTCTTGACATGCTTTTTCTCAATTTCTTTATCTATTTTTCTCAATGCAATCTCCTGCACCTCCCATCTTCCGGCATGATGTCTCTGCTAAAAGGGTTGGTACTTCTTCAAAGAAGTCTCCGGTTTGCGTCCTTGTAAGGTTCTCGGATGATTTGCCTATGCGGTCACTTGATTTCTCGAAATATCTCCACGCTATTGTCAACCAATCACGCACACGTAAAAGATCGCTGTTACGATGGTTCTTTGCCATCTTCATCAAGATTACCTGTTGAGGAGGTGTTTTCTTCTTTCATTTTTTCATCAAGCAACTCTATGATGGGTTTCCTTTTGTTTTGTTATACTTATTTTTTTTTTTACTCAGCATTCTCACGGAAGTATTGATTGTTGGTGAAAAATCTTTTCTCCAAATCTCTTTCTAAAATGACTAAGAAGTCTAATGCTATATATAATTCGCAATTGAATTTGGGTGGTTCCTCTAGGACTAATCCTATTCGTGGCTCTCATGTGACCTCACAAAGGCTTGATGATTGATCCATGATCCCGCAAATGCATTGAATACTGCAGCTTCATTGCTTCTTTGGTTATGATGCTCGTAAGACTAAGTTCTATGAAGTGACTAATTGTGCTTTAAAAACTTACACAACTGTGCAAGTTGGCTCATTCGAGTTTCGAGAGGTTAGCATTTTTCTATTGGATAGTTTTTAAATAGTTGTTGTATTATATTTCTTTCACTAATGCATTTTTGAACTAATGCTTTATTTTTTTAATATAATGCGGTGAAGATCTTTGTCATTTTTGCGCGGTGTTATTTTGCAATTTTGGTGTCTTGGAGAGTCGTTGAAGGCCGGTGGTTTTGTCAAGTCGCACGTAATATCTTGTGTGCCTTTATGGTTTTTTTCGCAAGTTGGATGGTCATCCAGGGAAGTCGAAGAAACACTTCTTCTTTCCAAATATCGGTGTAAGTTTGCTTTGACTTTTTTGCAAACTTTGAGTAGTTTTTATTGTATCTTAATTATTTTTTTTTCCTTTAATCTTCTTTTTTAATATGACCATATATTCTTTATTTCGGTCTTTTCTTTTAGGATAATTTGCTTATGGATTTCAACCGCTTCTAAACATGAGTTATTGAAACGGGCTTTTACAATGGCAGCAAAGGCTAGTCCTTTGCATAAATCTCATCATGGTATTCTTTTTTTTTCTCCTTTGATGGTATTCACTATTTCTTTCTAAAATCTAAGTATATTGTTATTTACTTATCTTTTTTTATGTGCAGTTGTTTTTCCCTATCCGGCATGACCGGTCATTGGTTCGTTTTTGTCGTTGATATTAAGGATCATCTCATTCATTTTTCTTGATTCACTATATGAGGAGAATTTGATTTTTATAAGGATGTTGAGGGCAGGGTGGTATGACATTGTTCTTGATTTTTCAACTATATCTTTGTAGATGTATATTGTTCTTACTTTATCTCGCTTTTAACACTTTTCGAAAAAACTTTATAGATTTACTCTTTCAAGATGCATTGGGAAAGCAGTTTGTGGAGATTGGAATGCACTTTTGATTCTTATAAAACAAGATATCCTGTTGTCCCTAAGCATCCTTTGGATAAACCGTAAGTGTTTTATTGTGGATTATATGAATACTTTAGATTTCTCATTCTACTTTTCAATTGTTTTTATATTTGTCGCTTTCTTTCTTAGTTTTGACTCGTATCTATGCTATCATGTTCCTTGAGCTTTGGAATTCACCTTCGATGATTTATCCAAGTTGTTCTCTCATGAAGATATTACTTCAATCGTAATAAAGATTGCTAACGATCTTTTTTTTTCCACCCTAAAAACAACCGGAATGAAAATGCGTGTCTATGATTACAGGCATGAGGTTTGTTTCCTTCTTTGCCTCCTAAATTTCTCGGTTTGATTCTTAATTTTTTTCTATTTAAATTATCATTTTATATTATGATTGTATGCTTTTTTAAAAACGGGACTAGTGCCCTCGTGGTGCGGATGTGAAGCACTTTCACAACGAGCTTATTCTTTTTTCTTGTTTTCCTTTCATGGTTTCATTTGAAAAAAAAAATGGTAGTTTTGCACCGCCCTTGTAGTTGCAGTTTTGCAGTTGAATTCATGCTCTCATTACGAGATCATATGATGCTATAGAATGCGCAAAATTTCATTTTGAAAGATGTCGCACATGGTTTTTGACAATAATATTTTTGTTACAAAAAAGATGTGTCTTGCTCATCTATGCCCCCCGGCTTCTCTTTGTCAAGCTTCGGATCATTATATTCTCCCCTGACTTCTCCTTGTCAACCTTCATAGTCGTCCATAGATTTTCTCTATTTCTTCTTAGTCTTTGCAGTCGGAACTGCATATGTGAAATTAGGATTCTTGTTATTATTTTTAAAAAGCGCACATTTTTTTTTTTTTTTCAAAACACTTTTATGCTAATCAATTGATAAAGGAATTTTGGTTTCATTGCCATTTTCTTACTTGAATTTGTTGCCTTCTTCTTCTTTTGCTTTTTTTGCCTCTGCTATAGCCATTTGCCTTCTTATTTCTTCCACTATAGGCATCAATCTTGATGGTTTCTTTGGCCTGCCTTTTCTCTTTATTCTCTGTGGATCCTGTATGTTGATTGTTGCTTGATAGCGTATGTGATGCTCCCATGCCCTCACTTGCTTGTACCTCTTCATCGCCGCGTCCGTAGTAGACTCTGTTTCCTCTAGTGCTTTTTGCAATGAGTTTCATTTCTTCCCCAATCCTGTCAAGTTCTTGATCCGGGTAAGTTTTCAAATCTTCACTCTTTGAAGCATCCGAAGTAAGCAATGCGGCTTTCCTAGACAAGTAGTTGAATCGGAAAGGCATTTCATTTGTCGCGGGTGTGTCTTACGTATCTATTGATGAAAATTTTGATTCCTTCTTCCTCCACCTATCAATGAAATACTTCTCGGTATCTTTTCAATTTCCTCTTCCACTATTACTTTGAGTATGTGGCTGCAAAAGATCTTTGTCTTTGCAAAACTTAGCACAAATGCAATCGAACTCTTCTTTTCCTTTAGTAAGATCTGTTGGGACCACATATCTTCTGTTTTTCTCCACCTGCTGTATTCTGTTTGTTTTCATCCACACCTCAAATCTCTTGCCATCCACTATCTCTTTGTATTTCATTTCTCTCTGTCGGTTTTATTTGGGCGGAACTTTTTGAAAATATTCTGTTGTACATTTGGCCTTTTGTAATTCTATTTTGTATCCGGTCTGTAGTTCTTTAGGCCTCTTTTGCTTGCTCTCGATTGTCTTCGGTGCTTTCCATTATTTTGATCCTATCAGTTATCCTCTTGTACTCCTGCAAGAAGCTAAGTATGCTATATGTTGGCCCCACATTATCTTTGATTCGCGTGAATTGGTTTGCTCGCTTCTTCTTTGTGCTTTGTATGAATGGATAGAAGTTTTCCTTGAAGTACACTTGGTATGTACCTTTCTCACGGTCTCATACATTCATTTGAAGTAGTTGTTCTCTTGCATGTTGAATTCTGCAATCATTTTCTCCCGGTCGTCCTCAAACTCCTCTGTTGTGGTGAGTAGTTTACTATGTCCTCAAATTTTCGGGGAAGCCTTTGTTCTTTGCAAAGCATTTTGCATTCTTTAAGTAGCATTTGGACTTTATATGGAAGAAGCAATTCACTGTGTGTCGTTTGTGGCATTGTAGATGCTATGGCTGCTCTCATTGCTTTTATCTTGGTACGTGATAATAGTCTTTGGATGTTTGCCTCCCATAGACTCTAGGAATGCCTTGAATATCCACTCAAATGATTACATGCGTTTCGCTCGATGTGAAGGCGCAGCCAAATATTAGTGTATGCGCATGTCCTGAAATGCCCACTATAGGTGCTAATGGCGGGTTATATCACATTTTGTCATGTAGGTTGCATCAAAACTCACGCTAGTCTCCATACTCGCGCATACCATTTGAGTGATATTCCTTCTCTCCAAAATAGGTTTCTCATCTTGTTTTTCTTCATCGAAGTTCAAATTTGTAGAAGAATCTTTGGATCTTCTTTTGATCTTTGCACGAAGTATTGCATTACCTTATTCATGTCATTTCAAATGACTTCTCTATTAATTTTTTGTTCTCTCATTCGCACATGTTTTGTGTTGTAGCGGTGGCTGCGACTTTGCCTCTCGGATATGACAAGATGGTAATCATCTTTCTTGTTGGTATGTTGCTTGCATTCGGTGTTCTAATCATCCTGTCTCTCCATATCCGTCATGTATTTTTGCCAATTGAATATTTGATCCCTGTTTTTCGGGTGAGCTCATGATTGTGATCCAACTCTAGCCTCACTACTTCCCATAATCTATCCTTAATTTTCACCTCCATCGATCTTGGGCAATCTGTTTTTACTTGTATATTTGTGTCCCTTTTCTTCCCTTTTCCCTTTGCTTTTACGTGTTGTTTCCTTTGTTCCTCTTGCTCGCTATCATCTTTTTGGGGTTTTCTTTACCGTACTTATTACACCTCAACTCTCGCTTGTATATGTCATTGCTCTTTTTCACGCTTGTATATCTTGTTGAGTGTGTCGATTGACCTTGAACCCACGCCATGTAGGCATAGATGTTGAAGAATTTTATTGCTTCATCTACGCTCACGGAATCTCATGCCCATTTGTGGTGTTAGCTTGCTATCAACGGTGCATTATTCCCTTTGCGCCGCCGCTGCCCTCTGTTCTTGTGCTATGAATTCTTCAATTTCCTTTTCTAACTCTTCATCATATGCATCATTTGTAGGTTGCTCCGTATTGCATTGCCATCTTCTTTTTCTCGCTTCTTCCCCAACCCCTAAGCTTGGCTCTTGCATTTGTTGATGTACCAGGCATTGAAGATGATCCTTTGCATGGATTTTGGAAATTTGATGAAATCTGAAGTAGCATTTGTAAATGACAAGGTTAGTATTATTTTTTGTCTTTGAACATGCGGTTTGAAAATAACATTATCTTTGTGCATTGTTTTTCAATATAGTAAGAATAGTACCTCTTGGACCTGCATTGAGTCAAATATGGTTGTGGGATCATATTCATCGTCATTGAACGGTTCATTTGATATCAAATTGTCTTCGATCCTGTTTTTGCATAAGTAGTTTTTGTAAATTTCGGTTTGAAACTAGAATTTTTAAAGCGGCAAACATTGATGTTAAGAAAGGTAGTTTTTTTTTTTTTTTGTCTCCACTTACATTGAATTCTTGTTGGAACTCGACTTACGCCTGAAAACTGTTGTCATGAGAATCTTGATGGTTTTCGCCCAATCCACCTTGGTGGTCTTTGTTGTACTGAGGTTTAGCCGGTTGTCGTTCAGTTGTCCCCGCATATATAATTGTTACTCGTTTCATATGAGATACATATATTTGAGGATTCATATATATATATATATTTTTACCGGACTGCATGCATGTAGATCTGCTCCTCTTGTGAGCTTGAAAATGTTTGTTGCATAAGTAGCGTAGTCATGGGGCCCCTGTATGATAAAGTTACAATTATGTTACAATTTTAAATTTACAACAAAGATGTTTTTGTACAAGTTTCTTGCCCCCTGTATGATAAATGCTTCGACTGGTATGGTTGAATCTGATTTTCTTTGTACATTGCTGACCATTCCTCCTTGTTGGTTGTTTTGGCTTGTTCTCATTGGAGCAATTGAGTTTTGATGTCCCACTATGTCGTTTTTTTTTTTCCCAAGCGTGTCGGTTATGAGTTTTCTTGCATACAAAATCATGACATAAAATGATAGTTGAATTATTGACATTGGTTATTTTACCTCAAATGAGAATGCTTGTTTATTTTGCTGGTAGCCTTCAATGATGTTTTCCATGTTGTTGACTGTATGTCTTGTGCTTTTCAACAGTTACGTTCCATGATTTGTTGTAGTTCCACCATCTATTGATCCTTCCCGCAGACGTAATTTAAAGCAAAATCGAGTAAGAATTGTTATAAAATTTCGACAAGTTGGAATGGGGGTGGGTGTGTGGTTGTGTGTGTGTGTGTTTGGGCTAGGTGCGGGTGGGGGTGGGGGTTGGAATTTGCTTGTTTGGTTGTTTCTTACCTTTCCTTTCCTCTTGATCTCGTTCGAGGGTTGCCTCATGGTATGGATCCGGTGGTTGCATTGTCCCCCTTGAACCTAACCTTTCTTTCAGCGGAGAATTAGTATTCTTGTTTTTCCCCGAGTCTTTTTTCGTCCCTCTTTGTAGGTGGTAGCGTCGTGGGTGTTGTCCTCTTTTTCTGCTGCAGATCCGTTTTGGATCTACTTGTGTTGCAAGTCATGCTAGTTGAGCTCTTCCTGTAGGGTGCTTTTGGGCCTTTGGGCTTTTATTTGGCCTATGTAGTTTTATTTTGCTTTTGTGGGCTTTTTTTTTGCCTTTTTTCCTCTGGTTTCTTTTTAGGCCTCTGTTCTCTTTTTGGGCGTCGTTCTATATTAGGCCTTTTAGTATTTGTTATTTTTTTTTTGATTTTATTTTTTATTTGAAATTGATTTTGGATTTGAATTTTATATTTATTTTGATTTTGTATTTGAGGTAGGATTTGTATTGGTTTTGATTTAGGATTTGAATTAGAACTTGAATTTGTTTATTTTCTTTCTTTTGATTTTGAATATGTTTTTTGAATTAGGCTTGGTTTTTAATTTTGAATTTGAATTTTTTTTTTGAAATTTTTTAATTTTGAATTTGAATTTGAATTTGGTTTTGAATTTGAAGTAGGGACAAGAGCATCTGTTTTTTGAATTTTGAATTTGGATTTGAGTTTGGTTTTGAATTTGAATTTGAATTTGGTTTTGAATTTGGTTTTGAATTTGAATTTGAATTTGAATTTGGTTTTGAATTTGAATTTGAATTACAAAAATTTTTTTTTGTTTATACCAAAATTCAAATTTTTGTTATGCTTTGAATTTGCAATTTGATTGCATTTTTATCAAAATGAGCTAGAGGCTTTGAATTTTCATTTGCCTTAGACTTTGAATTTTGGTTTTCTCATTTGAGTTTCAGTTTAAATCTGAATTTTTACTACATTTTGGCTTTGATTTTGAATTTGGCTGAGCTTTTGGTTTTGTATTTGAATTTTCCACCCAAGTCTCTAGCTCATTTTTAAAAAAGTTTTTAACCCCGCCTATGTTTGTGCACATTTCATGTTTGTTATTGCACATCATAGCAGTCCAAAGCCCCGTAAAAGGGTGATGGAAAACTTTTTTTATTTTTTCGTGTCCCTTTTCTTCATGTATTTAAGGTGTTCAACTAACATTGGATTCGGTAAGTTTTTCTAGTCACATTGCCGATACGTGCTTTTCTTTAAAAATCTTATTATATGTGCAGCATTATTTTTGCTAATCCCATCTTATTTTCTCGCTTTTTTGCAAATGGCATGCGAGGACCTTTGTTGCAGGTGCGTCATGGAGTACATCATCGAAGTTATGGTCCGGGTTTGTTTTTGGCGATGGTGTGAAATGGGTGAGTATATCGCATCTCGCTTTGGTTCTTCTCAATTGTTATCTAAATTTTACTTTTAATGCTATCGAATGCTATGGTATCTCGAATGTTAACACTTGAGACTTCCGTATCTATCGCGTGCTTCAATTTCGAGATAAAAGCGCATCCTTTTTTTCCTAGAAAGCGGGAAATCTTACAAATGTAACTTTAGAAGTTATCCTTGACCATTATTGAGTAACGATTGTAGCATAGATAAGCGATACTGATTATCTGAAGTAGGGACAAGAGCATCCGGAGCTAAATGAATTTGGATCCGGAGCTTAAATGAATTTGAAAGTCGTTGTGGTATGTCTTCTTTTTCTCAAACTACTATGCGAGATCAACCCAACTGTTCTAGCACCGGCATTATATTTCTTCCGAATACCGATGAAGAATGTTTTGTAACTAAGGTGGTCGACCATCTGTTGACACAAGGCAAGCTTCTGGCTTTATATACTTTTTTCTTGACTCGAGGTGAATTGCCGAGACTACGAGTAATCATAGCAAACAGCTTTGTGGTGTATCCAATGTAAGTGTTCTTTTGTGGTATGCCATGCTAGTCTCATTTTGTTACTGATCCGCAATCATTTATGGTG
The DNA here is from genome assembly GCA_015847255.1 of Hyparrhenia diplandra. Taxonomy (NCBI): domain Eukaryota; kingdom Viridiplantae; phylum Streptophyta; class Magnoliopsida; order Poales; family Poaceae; genus Hyparrhenia; species Hyparrhenia diplandra. The sequence continues at coordinate 140,619 of JADLZK010013337.1, forward strand.
GTAAATATCCTTTTGCTGTTCAGAAGGGTGAAATTGTCACTAGGTCATTATTCAATTTTTGCCTTTGTGTTCTTCCTTTTTTTCGTTTTATGAAGATTTCAACTTTTGTAAATGCACGATGATTAGAAGGTTGAAATAGTCATTAGGTTATTTTTCAAGTTAGCAGGTTAGAAATGCATTTTTTAATAAAAAAGTTTCATGTCAGTAAGCCTTTGTATTGATATCAACATGGTTCATAACATTTGGCGGTGAAATGATAGCTATCATTGAAGTATCTTCGTTCTCTTTTCATTACGTTTTTGGCATATATTTGAATCGAAAATTCGAGGTGGATTTGGGTTCTTTTTCCACTGATTTTTGGTGCAATCAAAAAATTTGGGTGTGTTTGGGCATATATTTGCTTTTGAAAATTCGGGTGGATTTGTGTCCTTTTCCACCTAATTTTTGGTTTGTCAAAATTTGGGTGGGTTTGGATCAAAACCACACGGGTGGGGGAAAAGGCCCAAACCACCCAAGTTTGGTATAGGCGACCTCTTTTTTTTTTTTTCCTTAGCCTGGTGGCATTTCTTCTTTGGCCCGATCCCGGTTTTCACGGGCCAAGGTACCAGCCCAATGGCCTTTACCTGCGTATGTGCAGCAACGGCTGCCATCCCTATCCCCTTGCCCTCTACGGTTCCATTTCGCCGCGGGGACCTATTGGCCCGGCGTCGCCCGTTTCTTCCTCATCGAAGTCGGACTCGACAAGCGACTCAACGAGGGCGGCGGACGCAGCGGCATCACCTTCCGCCTCATTTGTGCGACCGCCTCCACGACCCAACGGCCAGCGTCCTTTTTTTCCTCGTTTCGTTTTCGAGCCGGGTTTCGAGCACGGCCTGCTTTGTACCAGTAGCGTCGCGCCTCCCCCGCGAACCGGCCTCCTTCCCTTGATGTGGCGTACCGGCGTCCTTTATAATTTTGAGTGTGGGCGTCCAACCGTCTTTGGCAACCCTAATCAAAGCGACGCCCGGTGAAAATCGCCCGCGGCCCGTGGAACCCTAGCCACCATTGTTGAGTTTCCTCTCAAGCTCGGCCGTCGATCCGCCGCCTCGGCACACCACCGTAAGCATGTCGCTGATCTCCGTTGTTTCAATCTCGCGCACTCGGTACGTGGTCGTTTTCTTATTCTTCTTGGCTTTGTTTCGCTTCGCGGAACCTTGCGGAGGCGCCCGTCCCGATTCGCTCATCTTGTTCCGTCGCCGTATGCGGTTCATCTACGTGCCACCGACGATCTGCTGGCGAGGTCGTGTTGTCTGTCCCACGTGAACCACATCTTCTTGTCAAATCGAGCACACGTCTGCTGAGGACGTGGTATTGTATTCTAGCACTCCTTCGCATTACTTTGGTAGTATATTTTGTTAGGGTGCTTAGTTTTAGTAGTGTGCTAGGTTGTTTAGTCTAGTTAGCTCCTAGTTGGTAAACTAGTTAGTCTTGCTTGTTCACCTAGGAGTAAATTAGCGACATAGCCTTTTTGTGTGGATTAGAGACAATAGAATTGACTTGTGGCTTGCTTAGCTAGTTGAAGCATTGCTTATTTGCTACGCCATCTTATTGTCTAACCCGGGTGCTTAGTGTTGTTGCAAGAATTTTTAATAGGCTATTCACCTCCCCTCTAGCCATTAGGACCTTTTAAGTGGTATCAGAGCCGAGGCACCGTATTTGAGTGGCTTAACATTCAACGGTGATAAACAATGACTACGTTTCATGTCAACAACACCAAGAAGGCACCACCTTTCGATGGCACTAACTTTGGGCATTGGAAGTTGAAGATGACCGCACACCTCAAGCAAATCAATAGAGAAGTGTGGATTGTGACCGAGAACAAGTTTGAGGTGGCAAAACCAAATGAGCCAACCGCCGCGGAAGAGAAGAAGATATATGCCAATGATGTGGCCGTGAGTGCTTTTCATGAGGCATTCAATGATAGAGTGTTTGAGCAAGTCAAGTCACTCACCATCGCCCATGACATTTGGAAGAAGCTAGAAGAGTGCTATGAGGGGCACGAAGGTGTCAAAGCAAGCCAAAGCCTACATCAAGCTAGAGCAATTCAATAGCTTCAAGATGGAGGAGGATGAAAGTGTGCCGGAGATGTTTCACCGCATGCAAGTATTGATGAATGATCTCAATGCACTTGGTGAAGATATCAAGGACACAACATTCAACATGAAGTTCTTGAGGTGCTTAGGAGAGATTTGAGATGCTCAAGACGCAGTTTTGGTGAAGACCAACTTGAAGACCTTGACACCAAACCAATTGCTTGATGAGGTGATGACCGATGATTCATTTAGAGATGACTCAAAGAAGCAAGAGCTCATCAACAAGGCTGAAAGGATCGAGATGCCCAAGAGGGGGGGTGAATTGGGCTAATCTAAAATTTTGACTTAATTAAGCAACCTACTAGCCCATATTCACCCTCTTGTGCCTAAGTGTGTTTCTAACAACTACCGCACAAAGTTTTGCACCCTAGGTTCCAATCCTACTCTAGCATGGCAATTCTAAGAATGTAAAGACATGAAATAGAATTGCGGAATGTAAATGCGGAAAGTAAAGAGAGAAAGGAACACGGCGATTTTTTCCCGAGGTATCGATGTGTCGCCACACCCCCCTAATCCTCGTTGGAGCACTCTCTCGAGAGTATCGCTCCCCCTTAGTCCTCGCAAGAACTAAGTGCTCTCTACGGGTTGATTCTTTGACACTCTATCGCGGTGAATCACCCAAAACCGCTCACAAGCTTGCTTGAGCCACCCACAAGCACCAGGGTGATCTTCAAGCCATGATCCGCCACCAAGCCGTCTAGGTGATGGCGATCACCAAGAGAAACAAGCACGAACTCTCACTTGACCTCAACAAGCCTAGAGAAGAGTGGATGCACACTTGAATCTCTCAAACACTCTAAAGATGATCCTTAATCTTGCATGGATGACCACCTTAGGGCTCTTGCTCTTCCTTGCACTCTCAAAGGGTGTTTCTCGGCTGAACAAATGGGCAAGAGTGAGGGGCAAGGTCGGGGGACAAAGTATATATAGCCCCCATCAAGCAACTCCACGAAATCAGCTTCTCTACACAAAAAGCGGCTGACCGGGGCAGGACGGTGAGTCGGTCGAGGTCCGGTCGATGCGTCCGGTCGGAAGCGACCACGACCTCGACACGACGCCCGACCGAAGGCGTCGGTCGGTGCTTCGGTCCACACCGGGCGTCCGGCCATGGCCCCGGTTGGACCTCGCCAAACATGCTCTGTCGACGCACCCACCGGGCGTCCGATCAAGGACCGAAGGTCCGGTCAAGGCGTCCGTCGGGTGCGTCCGGTCGGCCTTTGAGGTCCTTTTTCGGCTCCGTCTTCGCGACTCCGTGAATTGCTTCAACTCCAACATGTCTCGGGCATAAATTGAGCTACCTAGCTCTAAAGAAACTCAAGTGTGCACCACAACTCGTCTCTAGACTTCGCCTAGGTCAAGCTACTCATTCGTACCCCCTTAATAGTACGGCCGAAAATAAAAACAAAGTCCTAACAACTAATCCGATGTCACCCAACTCCGTCGACAATCGGAACTAGCCGCCCTTAACCTTGTCGTCCATCCTCGGAAAACCGAAGGCGAATTCCATCGTCGGGCGTAACAAACTCATCGCTCGAGATCACCATTATCATGACCTAACTCACCTTTGTTTTCTGCAAAACACACGTTAGTCATGATAATTACATTGTCATCAATCATCTAAAACCCAATCTAGGGGCCTAGATGCTTCAATCTCCCCCTTTTTGGTGATTGATGACAACCTCTAGAGTATGGAGATTAAGAGTGAGGTTTTTAAGCACACTTGTTCACATGAGCCTCTCACAATAAGATCAAAGGGGTTAGGGTGGCTCATGCGATACAAGATCATATATGTACTCATAGAATCGCATGAAGAGTGAGTACGACAAGGATAGCTCATATGGTTCAAAAAATCACAAGTAATAATCGAGTAAACCATAAGTGCGGAAGCATAAACCATATGAGCAAAAGCATGACATGATATATAATGATACCAAAGTAGAGAGCACGCATGTCATAGAGTGTATCACAATGCATCACAAGTATATACAATGCGAGGCATGAAAGTAAACATGATGCATGCAAGTGATCACACCAAAAGAACCAACTCCCTCTCACAAGCTCCCCCTAAGTCTACATACTCTACTCTCTCCCCCTTTGTCATCAAGGACCAAAAGGCTAAGGGTCGGTAGGAGGTGTAGAGGCGTACGCAGCCGTCCTTTGGAGCACGAAGTCGCCACAACGAGGGCGAGAGGCATCATCCGGACTCGACTACGAACTCGGAGCCGCTGACCACCGTGACGCCGCAAGACCCTCGGATTTGTGGACGTGTGGAAGAAGCGGTCGGGGTCGGCTCTGTGGTAGCTGGGAGTGGAGTGGCAGTCTCTGAAGTAGAAACAACTGTCTGTCCCTCAAGTGGCTGTGCCTGAGTAGCAGGGTCAACTGTCTGAGTCTCGGAAGTAGTAGTCACGGAAGGCTGACCCTGTGGCTCGGAAACTGGCACACTCGATTGATGTGGCCAGCCCGACTTAATCGTGGTAGTGACAACAATAGACTTGGTCGTCGAAATTTGAAAGTGACACAGGTGTGAAATCAAAGCTGCTGCTTTTGCTGAAGTGAGTGGTGCACTAGGCGTAAATTTGCGAGAAAGGCAGCTCGGCGTACGTGGGCTTGTAGCGAGGATCGGCGACACACAAGCCGGGTAGTCTGTGCGTGTCGTAGGTGTGGCCGGTGATGTCTGGACCACAAGCCGGGGCGAAAAGCTGCATAGCCTGGATAGCCGGGTGAGGTGGGTTTGAGGGCTTTGGGACCACTCGGGAACAAGGCGGTGAAAGGAAGCAGTAACCACAGGGGCGAGGTCTGGAGCCTAATATGCCGAGAAAACTAAGAAGCGTGTGGCAGCTGGAAGTGGTAGTGGCCGAGGCATCTCAACTGAATCCCCGTGGCCTGAATAACTGCAGCCATGAGAGCGCCCGCTGGCGTCGGGTACTAGCTGGAACCGCCGCCGCCGGTAAGCAAGTAGGGAACGTATTGAGAGCTCGCCCCGCCTCCGCCTCATCTCGGGTTGATAGCCTGCTTTGCTCCGGCCCACGAACCTCTCGGGCTGGCTGTCGATCGCCCGCATCTCGGCAATGAGAGCAAGCAAAGCCGGGTCCGACGGTGGAGGAGCGAGAACTAGAACCTCCGGCCTCATGGTCGTGTGAACGCAGGAGGTGGCCTCGAAGGTACGTGAGTCGTCGCCGAGCTATCGGAAGCATCGGTGTCGATCTCTAGCCGTGGCTCCTCGCTCTTAGGACTCAAAGCGTGCCTCCTCAAGAGCTACCATCGAAGCATCTGTGCATCCTGAGCTGCCCCTCGACTCGTGGATCGGCCCCCGAGAACGATGTAGCAACCGGGGTAGCCGTCGGCGTCTTATCGGGTCTTAAGGAGCCGACGGTCGTAGCCGGAAAGCGTGTAGTCGATCGCGGTCCACCACCTCGCACAACGCCGCCCCTCCATGAGGCCACAGTCTTCCAAATCGGGAAGGAGATCCGGTGAGCAAACGGAAGCCGTCGGCGACCCTCTTGATCCCTCCCGCAATAGTGTCCTCCATCTCCTCGACATCAAATCCCAAACATCAAACTCTATCCGGGTCCATGAGGTGGAAGAGAATCCACCGCCGCAGCGTGTCGCCTCCTTGAAGCCAATCCCGGGCGTAATCGTCCACCGGACTATAGCATCCACAACTCGGCAAGTGGAGTGAGGTTGGTAGGAAGACGACCGAGCCCTCGCCGGAAGGGTGCCTTGTAGCAACTACGAACCCGTGGTTGTAGGCACTCGCCGCCCCCGGGTCATCGCGCGGCTCTAAAGTGCCATAGCATAGCCTTGTGGAGCCGAAGTCCGAGAGGAGGGCAACCCTAGAAGCCGGTGAGCCTGAACACTCTGCAACTCGTACCTCTCGCCCTTGAAAGCAAACACTAAGAACTCGTGCTCGGGGTCAATCCACAGGGTGGCGTAGAACTCTCGGACCCACGTAGTCACGTAGGCGCCCTCTCGCCAAGTAAGTGCGCCAATCCGGGAGATAGGCGAGGCGAGGGGTCAAATCTGCTCACCAACTGCGGCGACCATGTCGTCAACCCTCCCCTGGACTACGTGAGGGACGGGATAGCAACTCGCACTCTCCTCTTATGCCCGCGAGAAGTCCGCGTGAAGAGTCGCCCCAGTACTTTCTGGGAGCATCGGCTGCCGCTAAAGTGGAAACCACTCGTCTTCTTTGCACAAAGCGTGCTTGTGGCGGTAGATGCCGACACGCCCTCAAGTCAAGGGGGAGCTCGCTCGGGTACGCTCGCACCACAATGCTCGCTATCTTCTTGCCTTAAACTGTCCGGTGGTCTTTGGCCGAGGTGGAGTGGGACATGTCGCCTCGGGAAGAGAACAAAGGCAGTCAGGAAGGAGCAAGGCGGCCGGCTGTCTCGAAACTGCGAGCCCCGTGGTTGACTAAACTACTTATTGGTAGCCTGTGAGGAGGTGGCGGAGGCGCCCCGAGGGGGTGGCACTGGCTACCTCGGAGGGGTGGCAGCGGTCGCCTCTGGCTGGCTTCCGAGACCGGGTCTCCCCGAGACGAAGTCCGGCCTGGACCACCCAACTCGGCAATCTCCTGGCTGCCTAGCCCCGCGAGAGAACCTCCTCGGGTGTCATCTCATCACCTCTCTTGGCCGGCTTCTTACTCGCTTTGGGTCGCGACTCGACAACCTTCTTGCCCTTATCGGCACCGGGAGGAGGCGGGGTGGAGGTGGACCGGTGTTCTTCGTGCGCGCCATAAGCGAGAAGCGGCCGAAAGGTCAACTTTGTCAAACACGACCGCCAATTGAAAAGACCCACCGACAACCGAGACTCCCCTCGAAGTCACGCGCCTTCGTCACTCAAGAGGCTTGGCCTCAGGCCATACTCGCGGGCTTGGCCCCGAAGTTTTTCAAGCATCGCCAACCGTCGCCGACAACCAAGCTCGCTACATACACATGATAGAATAGGGAGGATTATAACAAGCATAAATAGCTAAAGAGGAGAAGGTCCTTAGGAGAGCAAGCAGGTGTGGTAACGAAATGAATAGCATGGGTTATACCTAGTCTTGCGGCAATCCGCGTGTGAATAGATAAGGCGACAATGTGGGGCACCGACAGGAAGCAAGGAATAGCACGACGAGAGAGTGTCGAGAGATGAGAAACAAGGCACCGCACATAAGGATGGCGCCTTTGGTACAGCAAGAAACAAAGACTGCGACCAAACAACGAAGAAAAGAGAGTTGAGGCATTCGTCGGCGGTGTTACGGGCATGGGACATGGCGACAGAGGGTGTGAGGCTCACCACGGTGCTTTGCCGGCCAGGGATGTAGAGAGATGACGCCGGCGAGGATGAGAACGTCCCGGAGAAGACAGGCGAGGGCCGGCGGTGTCCCACGATGGCGACGGGAATGACGGGCGGCGGCGGGAGCCGGGGCTAGGGTTCCGGCGCGGCAAAAAGCACGGAAGCGGGGCTTGGCGCAGGCGGCGCTGGGTGACGCGGTGACGGCGGCGGCGGCGGCGCGGGCGGGCGGTGGTGGGCGGTGCGCGACGCGGGGAGGAGGGGCGGGCGGGCGCATCGCGAAACGAACGCGGCGAGGGGCGGGTGGCTTCGTTTGGAGGAAAGAGGAGGGGCCCGCCAGCGGAGGATAAAGAAATAGAAAATGGACCCCACATGTCATAGAGAAAATGAACAGCGCTTCAAAAATCCCCGGACCGGACGCACGCCTCCATCGACCGGACGCACGGGTGCCTGCTTCCGGTCAAGATTACAGAGAGCCTGCAAATCGACTCCAGACCGGGCCGGACGCTCACCGGAAGCGTTGGTGAGTCCGGTCCGGCTTCCGGGTCGCCATTTTCTCACGTATTTTCTGATTTCCTCCTTCGCGGCAACTTCTCCCAACCAAATTCCAACACAAATAAGAGCCAAATAACCACCGGTCGGAACAGGTCATGAGAGTCCTCTCTCAAACCCTCGATTTTACAAATAATTTGCCATAGGCATAGATTTAATTTTAGAAAAAGGCAATAAAACCGATCAAGGAGTATCATATGGCCAAGCAATGGAGTTTATGAACCTTTAGGAGCGTCAAATGCTCTCTCCACCCTTGGGCGAACACAGCGGATACTCAAGCTTAAACCGGAGAAGAACGACAAACCAACACACATGTAAAGAGATGCAGTACGAGAATTTAAATACGGAATTTGAATCTAGGTGGCTTGTCAAGTTTGAACCAAGATTAAGCTTTTTCACACGCTTTTCGGCGGTTATCTTAATCATGTTAGACAAGCCCTATATGCATTGCATGAAATTAAACATGGCATATTATACAATGAATGCAAGGGACAACACAAGCTCATTTTCTAGAGAAGTTGGAAAAGTCAAGAATATTGAGCTCGCCTCTTAACTCACAAAACCTTGCCTCATCCAAAGGCTTAGTGAAGATGTCCGCCAAATTGTCTTCGGTCCTCACTCCTTGAAGAGATATATCTTTCTTGGACACATGGTCACGAATGAAGTGATGCTGAATATCAATATGCTTGGTGCGGGAATGTTGAACCGGATTGCTTGCAATCTTGATGGCACTTTCATTATCACATAGCAATGGGACCTTCTCGAGCTTGACACCATAATCAAGGAGAGTTTGCTTCATGTAGAGAATTTGAGCACAACAAGCTCCCGCGGCAATATACTCCGCCTCGGCGGTTGACAAGGTCACACTATTTTGCTTCTTAGAACACCAAGAGACAATGGACCTTCCAAGCAAATGGCACCCTTCGGTTGTGCTTCTTCTATCAATTTTGCAACCGGCATAATCCGAGTCGGAATAGCCAACAAGTTGGAATCTTGCACCTTTGGGATACCATATGCCTATGCTTGGTGTTTGCTTGAGGTACCTAAGAATTCTCTTCACCGCGGTGAGATGGGATTCCATAGGGTTAGCTTGAAAACGAGCACATAAGCAAACACTAAACATGATGTCAGGCCTAGATGCGATAAGATAGAGCAAGCTACCAATCATAGATCGATAGTGAGTCTTATCTACCGGTGTACCTCCCACATCCGGGTCAAGTTGTCCATTGGTTGGCATGGGTGTCTTGATGGGCTTGCAATCTTCCATATCAAACCTCTTGAGAAGGTCTTTGGTATACTTTTCTTGAGAGATGAAGGTCCCTTCTCTCAATTGCTTGACTTGAAACCCGAGGAAGAAGGTAAGCTCACCAATCATGGACATCTCAAACTCCTTCGACATCAAGGCACCAAACTCCTTGCAATGTTCTTCATTTGTTGAGCCAAAGATTATGTCATCGACATAAACTTGACAAATGAAGATGTTCCCTTCATGCTTCTTGGTGAATAGTATGGTGTCCACCTTCCCAATGGTGAAGCCCTTCGCAATGAGGAAGTCCCGAAGGCGCTCATACCATGCTCTTGGGGCTTGTTTGAGCCCATATAGCGCCTTGGTCAACCTATAAACATGGTTAGGATATCTAGGGTCTTCAAAACCGGGAGGTTGATCAACAAAGACTAGTTCATTTATGAAGCCATTTAAAAAAGCACTTTTCACATCTATTTGATATAATTTCATGTTATGATGTGATGCATATGAAAGGAGGATACGTATGGCTTCAAGTCTTGCCACTGGTGCAAAGGTCTCTCCAAAATCCAAAACCCTCAACTTGAGAGAACCCCTTTGCCACTAGTCTTGCCTTGTTCCGCACGACAACTCCTTGATCATCTTGCTTGTTGTGGAACACCCACTTTGTGCCAATGACTCTTGCACCTTTAGGTCGCTCTACAAGTGTCCACACTTCATTGCGGGTGAAGTTGCCTAATTCTTCATGCATGGCATTCACCCAATCCGGATCTTCTAGAGCTTCCTCTATGGTAGTAGGTTCTAAACAAGAGACAAAAGCATGATGTTCAACAAAATTAGCAAGTTTTTTAGATCGAGTCATAACCCCCTTTGTAGGACTCCCTATGATGAGATCTTGAGGATGTGCTTGGAGTAGAGGTGAATTCCTTCGATCAACCACTTGAGGAGGGTCTTGTGGAGCATCAACATCTTGAGCTTGTTCCACACTTTGTTCATGAGAGACATGAGTATCATCGTGGTGGTTGTTCTCATCTTTATCACCATCTTGTGGAACATTTGATGAAGATGGCTTGTCAATTTCTTGAACATCATCATCATCATCTTTAGGCTTGATGTCTCCAACCGGCATGTTCTTCATGGCCTCCCTCAATGGTTCATCACCTACATCATCAAGATTCTCAAGTGCTCCTTGGGAGCCGTTAGATTCATCAAACTCCACATCATATGTTTCCTCTACCATGCCGGTGGCATGATTGAATACTCGATATGCTTTGGACTTTGATGAGTAACCAACAAGAAAACCAATATCACAACGTCTTTGAAACTTCCCTAGATGTTGGCGCTTCTTGAAGATGTAGCATTTGCAACCAAACACCCTAAAGAAGGAGACGTCCGGCTTCTTCCCATTGAGCAACTCATAAGGTGTCTTCTTAAGAAACTTTTGGAGGTAGAGGCGGTTGGATGCATAGCATGCGGTGTTGATTGCCTCGCCCAAAACTTCTCATCGGTGCCATACTCATCAAGCATTGTTCTTGCCAAAGTGATTAGTGTCCGGGTTCTTTCTCTCCACTACACCATTTTGTTGAGGAGTGTAGGTTGAAGAGAACTCATGCTTGATCCCAACTTCATCACAATATAGCTCAATGTTTGTGTTGTCAAACTCTTTGCCATTGTCACTTCTTATCTTCTTGATCTTCACATCAAATTCATTTTGAGCTCTTTTAGCAAACTTCTTGAAGCAAGCAGCCACTTCGGATTTGTCATGAAGGAAGAAAGTCCAAGTATATCTTGAGTAGTCATCAACAATCACTAGACAATATAGGTTGCCCCCCAAAGCTCTTGTATGTTGTTGGTCCAAAGAGATCCATGTGAAGTAACTCTAGCACTCTATGTGTTGACATGAAAGCTTTGGTTGGATGGGTGTTGGCAACTTGCTTGCCGGCTTGACATGCACTACAAAGCTTGTCCTTTTCAAACTCGACATTCTTCAATCCTCTCACTAGATCATTCTTCATTAGCTTCTTGAGAGACCCCATACCAACATGTGCTAGTCTTCTATGCCATAGTCAACCAAGTGATGTAGCCTTAGCAAATAGGCAAGCTTGCAAGTTGACTTCTTCGAAAGTGAAATCCACAACATAGAGGTTGTTGTACCTAAAGCCTCTAAATATCTCTTGCTTGTCACTCTTCTTTATCACAACAACTTCATGTTCATCAAATAGGCATTGAAAGCCAAGATCACATAGTTGACCAACCGACAACAAGTTGAAGCTCAATGAAGCAACATATAGGACATTTGATAGTGAGTGATCATTTGATATTGCAACCTTTCCCAAACCTCTCACTTTGCTCTTTGAATTGTCACCAAATGTAATCTTGTTGTGGCCTTTGTCCCCTTCTTCTAGTGAGGTGAACATACGAGGATTACCGGTCATGTGTTGTGTGCAACCACTATCAATAACCCAATGACTTCCACCGGTCTTGTAGTTCACCTACACACAATAGATCAAGCTTGTTGCTTAGGGACCCACTCTTGGTAAGGGCCCTTGACACTCTCAACCAATGACTTTGCAACCCAAATTTGCTTAGGCCTATTTTTTGTTTGGTGGACCTAAGAACATGACCTTGGTCTTGCCACTTGTATCCTTTCTAAGCATGTAATGAGCATTGAAGGCAAAAGGTCTAGCATGCTTAGGCAAGGGTTGTGGTGGTGGTGTCAGACACTCATGAGAGAAATGCCCTTCTTGACCACATTCAAAGCATCTCTTTGGCTTGGGCTTGGGCTTTGACTTGAGTTGATGTTGAGCCTTGGGTTGAGCTTGAGCTTTAGCTTTCTTCTCTTCATTTGCCTTGTACCCAATACCACTCTTGTCCATCTTCATAACGGTGTTCATGAATAGCTCACTTTGAAGATTGTGACCCTTAGTGAATTTGCTCAAGCCGGTAGTGAGGTGAGCCTTCTCTTTCTTGAGCTTATCATTTTCTTGTTTGAGCATCTCAAACTCAAGCATGATCTTGTGCTCTTCTTCACTATTGGTGGACTTGCTCAATGTAGCGGTGTGATGAACTTTCTCTTTCTTGAGCTTTTCATTTTCTTGCTTGAGCATTTCAAAATCAAGACTCAACTCATACACTTCATTACTTTTCTCAACAACACTCATCTTTAGCTTGTTATTCTCATCTTTGATCTTGATGTACTCATCATAGTGATCGGCCACAACCACTTTCTTGCCTTTGCTACTAGCCTTTTGCTCAATGTTCTCATCAATCAAATCATCACATGATGTAGCTATATCAATCTTAACAACATGGTTAGTAGCAACATGTGGCTCATCATTTAGAAACTCATTAGCAACAAGAAGGTTGTCATGCTCAACCTTGAGATTTGTATACTCTTCTTTGAGCTTTTTATATCTAATGATGAGCTCATTGTGAGTTCCCTCAAGTTTATCATGTTTTTCTTTGAGCTCCTTTAGGGAAGGTTTGAGCTCCTTGAGGGAGGACTTCACAAGCTTGTATTCATCTCTAAGCTCATCACTAGCCTTTTGTGCTTTGTCATGTTTAGCAAGAAGAGTTTCATTCTCAAGTTTAAGCATGTCAATCTTTTTGTTTGCCTTTGAGACCATCTTAGAGTATTTGCCAAGCAAAGTTGCAAGCTCATCATAGCTAGGTGCTTCATACTCAACATCCTCATCACTATCATTATCACTATCACTACTTTCATCATCACTTGGTACCTTTTGAGTCATTTGCCATGAGGCATAGGTGTGTAGACGATGAAGATGGTGACGGTGGTGGTGAAGCGTATGAAGACCCAATAGCAATTGCCGCCACATGTTCTTGCTCATTGTCACTTTCTTCATCGGAGGAGCCACCACATGATGATTCAATGTCGGTGAGACAATCACCAACAAAGTAAGCCTTTCCATCTTTCTTCTTGTGGTACTCCTTCTTCTTGCCATCTTTCTTCTTATATGGCTTATCCTTCTTCTTCTCTTCATCATCACTTGATTCTTCTCTCTTGTCCTGTTGCTTCTTCTTGTGCTTGTCTTTCTTGGGTGGTTCGGGACATTGATGAGCAAGGTGACCAAGTTGATGGCAATTGTAGCACTCCATCTCGGAGAGTGGCTTCTTCTTGCTACTTGTATAGAATTGCTTTCTTGATGAATCAAACTTGACTCCCCCCTCTTGCTAAGACCCTTGAGCATCTTGGTAGTTCTCTTCACCATGAGTGCAAGATCATCAAGTTCCTCATCACTTGGGTTTTGAGAGGAAGTAACGCTTTGCCTTTGCCTTTCTTGTCAATGCTAGCCTTGAAAGCAAGGTCTTTCTTCTTGGTCGATGAAGATTCATCCTTGGGATTGATGTGCATGTACATCTCATGGGCATTGATCTTTCCCAAGATTTTTGTCGGTGTAGACTCGGAAAGATCACCTTGATGAAGAACGGTGACAATGTGCCCATATTTCTCAATGGGGAGAACACACAACATCCTTCTCACGACCTCCGCCGGTTTGATTTGTGTGAGTCCAAGCCCATTGATTTCCTCTTACAATGACATTCAAACGACCATACATATCATTAGCATTTTCATTAGGAAGCATTGCAAAGGCATTAAGCTTATTCATAACAAGATTATAGCGTTCCTCACGCTCACTCTTTGTTCCTCATGGAGCGCACAAATTTCTTCCCAAAGATCATGGGCATTTTTGTGGTTCCTCACGCGGTTGAACACGCCCTTGCAAATGCCTCTAAAGATTGTGTTTCTAGCTTTGGCATTCCAAGTGACTTGTTCCTTTTCTACGTCGGTGAGGGCTTTTTCATCCCTTAGGTTTTGCGTAACCTTAGGTGGCGGCTTTGAGCACACGGGATTCTCGACCTCAAGGTAGGCCTCCATGGTAATTTTCTAATAAGGAAAGTCATCGCCTTCGAACATGGGTGGTGGGCCATTCCCGTTGGACATCTTTCTCTAGGCGGTTAAGCCTAATTATGAGCAACACGGCTCTCGATACCACTTGAAAGGATCGAGATGCCCAAGAGGGGGGTGAATTGGGCTAATCTAAAATTTTAACTTAATTAAGCAACCTACTAGCCCATATTCACCCTCTTGTGCCTAAGTGTGTTTCTAACAACTACCGCACAAAGTTTTGCACCCTAGGTTCCAATCCTACTCTAGCATGGCAATTCTAAGAATGTAAAGACATGAAATAGAATTGCGGAATGTAAATGCGGAAAGTAAAGAGAGGTATCGAGGTGTCGCCACACCCCCCTAATCCTCGTTGGAGCACTCTCTCGAGAGTATCGCTCCCTCTTAGTCCTCACAAGAACTAAGTGCTCTCTACGGGTTGATTCTTCGACACTCCATCGCGGTGAATCACCCAAAACCGCTCACAAGCTTGCTTGAGCCACCCACAAGCACCACCGGGTGATCTTCAAGCCATGATCCGCCACCAAGCCGTCTAGGTGATGGCGATCACCAAGAGAAACAAGCATGAACTCTCACTTGACCTCAACAAGCCTAGGAGAAGAGTGGATGCACACTTGAATCTCTCAAACACTCTAAAGATCCTTAATCTTGCATGGATGACCACCTTAGGGCTCTTGCTCTTCCTTGCACTCTCAAGGGTGTTTCTCAGCTGAACAAATGGGCAAGAGTGAGGGCAAGGTCGAGGGGACAAAGTATATATAGCCCCCATCAAGCAACTCCACGAAATCGCCTCTCTGCATAGAAAACAGCCTGACCGGACGCACTGAGTGAGTCGGTCGAGGGTCCCGATCTGCGTCCGGTCGAAGCGACATGGCCTCGACACGCCACGACCGGCGTCCGGCCGGTGCTTCGGTCCACACCGGAAGCCTCCGTCCGCTGCGCCCCGGTTGGACCTCGCCAAACATGCTCTCGTCGGGCGCACCCGGGCGTCGGTCAGGACCCGGCGTCCGGTCGGTGCGTCCGGTCGGCCTTTGAGGGTCCTTTTCAGCTCCGTCTTCACGACTCGTGAATTGCTTCAACTCAACATGTCTCGAGGCATAAATTGAGCTACCTAGTGCTAAAGAAACTCAAGTGTGCACCACAACTCATCTCTAGACTTTCGCCTAGATCAAGCTACTCATTCGTACCCCCCTTAATAGTACGGCGAAAATAAAAACAAAGTCCTAACAACTAATCCGATGTCACCCAACTCCGTCGACAATCGGAACTAGCCGCCCTTAACCTTGTCGTCCATCCTCGGAAAACCGAAGCGAATTCCATCGTCGGGCGTAACAAACTCATATCGCCGAGATCACCATTATCATGACCTAACTCACACAACTGTTTACGCAAAACACACGTTAGTCATGATAATTACATTGTCATCAATCATCGAAACCCAATCTAGGGGGCCTAGATGCTTCAAAGGCCAACAAGAAGGCTAAGGATGAGGATAAGAAAGATGACAAGAAAGGGCTAGCACTCAAAGCTACTTCTTCATCCAAGGGCAAGAAGAAGAAGGAAGAATCAAGTGATGAAGAGGATGGCACTTCTACAAGTGGAAGTGAGATTGATGAGCACATGGCTCTCTTTGTGAGGAGATTGAGAAAATTTATGAAGAAGAACTACATCTCCAAGAACAAGAAGAAGCAATCATCCAAGAAGAAGACCAAGGATGGCAAGAATGAAGGCAACATGACATGCTTTCGTTGCCATGATGATTGTCACTTGATTGCCGAGTGCCCATATGAAAGTGATGATGAGAAGGGCATCAAGAAAGCAAGGAAGAAGAATGATGCTAAGAATGAGAAGGAGAAGAAGCCCAAGAAGAAGAATGAGTCACATGTGGCTATGTGGGATAGTGATGGCTCATCCTCTTCAAGTGATGAAGAAGAGGAGAAGAAGAACAAGAAGAAGGGACAAGCTCACCTTGCTATGCATGACAAGATCTCCCTCTTCGACACTCGTTCTTCATGCTTCATGGCTAAGGCCACTAAGGTACAATCTATCACTAAAGATGATGATGATGATAGTGATAGTGATAGTGATGATGAGGAGCCAACTCAAACTAGGGAGGAGTTGCAAAGCATGTTTGATGAATGCGTTGTCATGTTCAAGCAAAGTAGAAAGGAATGCAAGGGCTTGCATAAGGAAACAAAGAGCCTTAAGCAAGAACTTGATGAGCTTCGGGCATTTTATGAGAGTCTAAAGGAAGACCATAAAAAGCTTGAGAAAACTCATTCTAAGTTAGAGAAAGCTCATTCCTCTCTACTTGATGAGCACAAGTTGTGCTTAGTTGAGGATAAGGTTGATACATGCAACGCAAGCATCATGCGTGATATCCTTGTTGGTGAATCAACCCCCAAATGTGAGACCTCCACTAGCTCTATCACTAGCATATCCATCTCTAGTGAAGATAATGACAACCCTATGCTTATTTATGAGAATGCTTGTTTAAAGAAGGAAGTGAAGGAGCTCAATCACACCTTGGCTAAGGCTTATGGTGGTGAGGACCGCTTGCTTATGTGCTTGGGTAGCCAAAGGGCATCCTTGTATAAGGAGGGCTTAGGCTATATCCCCAAGAAAGGCAAGGCCGCCCTTGTAACTCACAAGACACGTTTTGTGAAGAACAATGGTAGCTATTGCAAAGCTTGCAAGCAAGTTGGTCATGTGGAGCAAAAGTGCATGAACAAGAGAACCAATGTTTCTTCCATCAAGCTTGATCATTCTTATATGCTTGTGAAGAAGAACAATGGTGTTCGTGCTAGGTACATTGGTACACCATGGATGGGCTCAAAGAAGAAAGCCATTTGGGTACCAAAGGCCTTGGTGACTAACCTTGAAGGACCCAAGCAACATTGGGTACCTAAGAAGAATTGATCTTGTCTTGTAGGTCAATTACCGTGCCGGAGGAGAGCATTGGATAATGGATAGTGAGTGCACTCAACACATGACCGGGGATTCTCTAATGTTCAAGTCAATTAGTATCAAGGGCATTGATGAATATGAGTCAATCACTTTTGGCAATGACAAGAAGGGTAGTGTTTTGGGTCTTGGCAAGATTGCAATTACACAAGAGAAGACTCTATCCAAAGTGTTGCTAGTGGACAATCTTGATTACAATCTCTTGTCGGTTTCCCAACTTTGTGATCTTGGTTACAAATGCATATTCACAAGCCAAGAAGTTGAAGTGGTTAGTGGTGATGGTGCCAATATGATCTTCAAGGGATTTAGATATGGTGACCTCTACCTTGTTGATTTTTAAGTCAAAAGAAGCCAAGTTGACAACATGCCTACTCTCACAAGCTAGCAAAGTGTGGTTGTGGCATAGAAGGCTTGGTCATGTTGGAATGAAGCAATTGAACAAGTTGGTGAAGCATGACTTGGTTAGAGGCTTGAGTGATGTCAAGTTTGAGAAGGACAAACCTTGTGGAGCGTGTCAAGCCGGAAAGCAACATGGCAATGCACATCCAACCAAGAGTACAATGAGTACAAGCAAGGCATTTGAGTTGCTACATGTTGTGGTCACTAACGACATATTTTTCCCGTCAACTTACTACCATAAAGGGAGTAAAACTATACCTTTTATACTCATATGCATTTATCACTAATAAATTCCACTTGCAAGTGTCTAGTATTTTATTTTGCAGATTTATAATAAAAGCAAGTGGAAAAATCGACCAAAAGTACGCCCATCCAGAAAGCGCATTCTTGCAAAACTCAAGCCTAGGAGCAAATCGACCCAAAACATCAAAACCGGGCCGAGCCAAGCCCGCCCACAACTTTTCGGACGGAAGACGACATTACCCACCGAAACCGGGCGGGGCCGAGCCGGGGGTGCGCTACACCACCACAGTGCGGCCGCACCCTCCCCGAGGCGGTTTTGGCCCAGACCTCGGGGAGGCGGTTCGTGCACACCGCCAAATGAGGATTCCGCCCTTGGTTGGTCGGTTTGCTCGAGATTAGGAAGGTTTACCAGGTCGGTTTTGGTGTAAATTAGCACTTAGGCCCCTCCTCCAAGTGTATAAGTAGGCCCCCTCTCTCCCTCTCTCAACACACACCACTTGGAGTCCAAGCAAACCAAGAATCTCTCTCTCTCTACCACCTCTACCTCTCTCTCTTCTTCTACTTCTTCTTTCTTCTTCTACTTTCTTCTTCTTAGTTCTTGGTTAGCACTTGGAGTAGAAGAGCTACAAGGAGAGCTTGTCTCCTAGAAGAAAGTGCTTTGGTAATATATCTTCTCTATGGAGCATTCTTCTATTTGCAAGTCTTATATCTATGTTCTTGGCCTAACTTATGAACTAGAGCATAGTCTTGTTCATGTTCTTGTGTTGGTATATGAACTAGCATATAGTTTACATATCATAATCTTGACATGTTCATCTCGGTTCATCATCGATCATCATATGCCTAACTTGATTAGAGGAGGGATAACGGTTCGTTGTTCCTTCGGGTTTGCTCTTGTTCTAGTCCGGTCCATTCGACGAGTGGGGATCTGGGGGGACAAGAGTAGTGTTTCTAATATGCGGGCATGGTGCCGGGTATTATGACACCTGCGGATATGAGTGCACGCCACGGTTGAGGGGGTAGGCGGCTTGGTCGTGACAAGCCTTGACCGTCCCTTGAAATCCCCCACGTTCGTGTGTCCGTAGGAGTTCGTAAATGCTTCCATTGGGCCGTATGGCACGGGAGTCTCCTGTTATCCTAGACCTAACCACGATTAAATCAGTTTGCATATGATCCTAACTATTCATTTGTATGGCCATGACTAGATACATTAGAATTACTCCATTAGGTTATTCATTTATTCTTTATCTATTTTCTTTATCCTTTTCTTTGGTGGATTCTTAAGTGTGTGTCACACTATCTATGAACCATTATTGCTTACCCCCGTTATGAACAATTTGGTCTAAGCAAACACATGTTCCTCTATTCAAATGCCATCTTTTGGTTTATTAATCACATGCCTTCCCTTGGGAAAATATAAATAAACGATACCACTCGAATACTTAGGGTGAAATGCTACAATGATAGATCCGTGCGCTTGTGGATGAAATATCTAAGATGGCAAGATCTATCCCGTTGACAATCCCATTTCGGATCACCGGCATGGTGGTTTACTTGGGAATGTCGTGGCGCATTTCTTGGCGCTTTTATTGGGGATGGGTTTTATACTGTTTCCTTTGATTGCGCTTAAGAAATGTCAACAAGCATTTCGGCGCCGTTGTTCGGGAAGGCATTGTGAAAAATAATAAAATAATAATAATAATAATAATAATAATAATAATAATAATAATAATAATAATAATAGGCGGCTATGAATATGAAGCTGTGTGCGTGGCTACCATTTGCTCATACAGGCTAATCTTTTATGTTTTCTCTGTTGTGGATGAAAACGGGGATAGTGTATGTCGGGTTTCCTTCTCGCCGAAAACTTCATCTCCGATCCGAGAGGCACTCCTAAGGAAGAACAGTCTCGTGCCGCTTCTTCTTCGCGGAACCCCGACAAATAAAACCGACATCCCCGCACCAACCGCAACCCAAGCTATGGCCTGTCGCCGCCGCGATTTCTCAACCCCGTCGTCACCAACGCGTCTAATCGGGCGGTGGTGAACGTGGCGCACAAAAACTTTGAGCTGCGACTTTGACCGATCACCATGGTGCGAGGCCGGTCCATTCTGTGGACCGCTTAGCGAGGGGACGCAAACGCTCATCTCTAACACTTCACGGAGCTATGCGACACCATCGTCATCAAGGACGTCGCACCCGGGCGTCATCAGGCTCCTTTGTTTCCCTTCTCCCTCGTGGGGAAGGCGAAACAATGGTTCTACAAGGATAAGGAAGTCGCCGAGACGTGGGCCAAGTGCTCCATGGCGTTTCTCGCTAAGTTCTTCCCCATGGGCAAAACTAATGCCCCGAGGGGAGAATCGCCAATTTCCGGCAAACATCAATGGAACCCATTCCGAGGCGTGGGAGAGGCTGCGGGGAGTACATTCTAGCAAGCCCGCACCACGGGATGGAGAACTGGTTGGTGCTCCAGAACTTCTACAATGGTCTCACGGCCATATCAAAGGGGCACCTCGACGCCGGGCTGGCGGTGGCGCATTCTTATCGCTCACCATCGATCGGGGCAACGGCCGATTGACAAAATGGTGGCAAAACCGTAGGCTGGAGCGGCGACGACAGGCCTAGCCAAACCACAAAAAGGCATGCATACCGTGAAGGAGGCGGATATGCTTGCCGCAAAAATGGATCTTCTGGCCGAAGAAACCGGAGGAGCGCGAAGATGCACTCTCCGCACGCACGCGCCAGTTTACGCTTACGCTACGACGCCACATGACCTCGGTGAGACGTGTGGTGAAGTTGGCCATTCGGGGATAACCGCCTCGAGACCCGTGAAGAAGCGCCTTCATCAACAACAAACGGGTATCGCCAACCCTCGCCAGGGCCGGAACAACCCCCCCGAGCCACCATTCCAAGGCAACTAGGGATACAACTCCAACTAGAACTGGTCGACCATCATTGAAGGACTGGTATCGGGCGGAGGCCAAAATTAACGAAAATCTCACCAAAAAGATGAGCCATCAAGATAAGATCCTTGAGGGTGTGAATAACAAGCTCAAGGGTTGACATCACCGTGAAGAACCAACTCGCCTTCAATAAAATGATAGAGACAACGGTGGCCCGGATTGTCGCCCAAGTACCCGAAACGACTTCGGGGAAGGATCCCGGGGCAAACACGAGGTCCCACACCCAGTCCGTTAACATGATATCTCCGAGGCTCGGTCAACCCGGTAAGCTAAAGAAGATCCCCTGTGGACTCACCATTTATTGCCAAGAAGGGAGACCCCGGGCGCCCGGTCATCACCGGTGCCATTGGCCCCCACAACTTTGCCAATGCATTACGTGACTTGGGGGGCGATATCAACGTGATGTCCGGGGCCACCTTCGACAAAATCCATGGAGGGACACTTGCTCCCGCAAGATTTGTCCTCCAAATGGCGAGATCAAACAACACGGCGCCCGAGGGAATTGCGGAAGACATGTTAATTAAAATCCAAGATGAATACATCCTCGCGGACTTTGTGGTCCTAGACATGGGCCCAAAAGAGGATGTGTCTCTCCTCCCGGGAGACCACTTCTCTATCTGACCAAAGCCGACATCGGTCAGGGAAGGGCTTCATTGTCTTCCATATCGAGAGACAAGGCGGTAAAATGCCCATTCATTGGGTACAAGCAACAACACACCCGGCAATCATCATCATCAAAACCGGTGTGGAGTGTTGAAGGATCGACTCGAGACCCCGGAAGGCGTGGTGCTTCCCCCCCAAGAAATGAGGGGAGAGTCGACAGGTGACTATAAATAACCCTGCTCAAAAGAAAAAAAAAATGGGGTATATTTCAAAAGAAAAAAAAATGGGGTATATTTCAAAAAAAAAAAAAAAAATGGGGTATATTCAAAAAAATAAAAAGAAAAAATATTTTCTACATAAAAAAAGTATAATAATTTTTCTATTTAAAAATAAAGTCATATTTGAAAATTTTGGAGAAAATCAAAAGGGGAGAAAAGCGGTCGAACAGTAGCGAGCAAACAACGACCCACGAACTTTTCGTGGATCACAGCACGCCCCGACCAAAGCCGGCGGCCGGCCGCCTCGGGGCGGTGCTTGTGGCGCACCCCAAGGTGCGCGCCCGCGCGTCTTTGGCGCCGCTTCGGGTCCCGCCTTCGCCAACGGCTCCTAGCCGTTGTGTGGAGTTTAATTCGGGCCGTTGGCTCGGCTATAAATAGCCCGAGCACCGGTGTGAGAGCACCCACCTCTCATTTTCATTCTTTCTCACTCTCACACTCTCTCCCACTTGTTCTACACTCCATTTTCTCCACCAAAAACATTGTGCCGAGCAAGATCACGGGTGTGAAAGTTTATACTTTCATCTAACCTTTGCACACCCGAGGTCTCGCTCAATCGTTTGCGGTAGCCATGAAGAAAGCTGGGGAAGATCTTGGCGGGTTGAGGCGGTCATCAAGGCATAGTTCGCGTCAAACAAGCACAAGCTCCGCCCTCAACTTTGACGATCTCGAAGGTTCCCCATGCAAGAAGACGCCGCACCCGTCGGGAGGAAGAAGCTCAAGCTCCCCCGACAATCGATGAAGCCGACGCCGTACCTCGACATCCGTGGAGATCGGGAGATGCAAACATATCTCCTACTCAAGGACCGTGTGTTCCAACTGTCATACCCATTTTTGCAAAGCAAATACACAGTACTCATATATGTGCGCCCGGGATGTCCAAACACACATATAATCTCAAATTGCATAAATATCAAAGTAAAGTACTTTATTACATCGTATCTCACATAATATTATTACACAAGTCTTGCTTAAGAGCAACTTTATTACACAAACTAAATGAGCCACATGCCACAGGGACTCCAACCGGGGGACATCATCTAGAACTCTTGGACATCCTCGGGATACTCATCATAGCCATCCGTTTTGATTTTCATTGAATTTAAACAAGTGTAAGCGCACCATGCTTAGCAAGTATAATAAAGGGGTCTATGAAGGCTCAAAAGGTCGACACGGTTTGCTAGCGGTTAGCAATTTTAGTTGGTCAAGTTTTATTAAACCCGCATACTATTTTAGTGAATGAACCAACCCAAGTTGCATAAATAATTAATCAAGATTAGTATCATTGCCAAACCATCCATGTAACCCAAGTAACCATAACCAAGAAGGATCCAGCCGCTCATGTCCGTGAGCACTACTGTTATAACAAAGTTAAAAGATATCTGGCAGATATTGTACAACTTTACCCACCGAAGTCCGTGATTCCCATGTGTCGGGGTTTGCAAGGCCCACACCGCCTCAACCAAGGAAGCGTGACGGGGTTTCACTACATAACCCTTCGCTAGTCACCCCTAACAAGTTAGTAGCCGCTAGGTTTCCGTGGCAAGTGTGTATAGGTGCAACCCTCGAGAGGGCACATGTAGTCGCGATGCTTGTACACACCAAGTAGGGCGCCGCTATACACCACGAGGCACACCCCTTTTGCGCCTTTCGGTAACTACTAACAAGCTAGAGACATACTAGTTACAAGATTAAAGCCGAGCCACGTGACACTTTCGGGGTTATGCGGATTTCTGGGTGGCAGCTTCATGTTGAGTCCTTATGCGGAGAGAAACCACGCACTTAAAAACCCATGTACCTTAGCCCTCTAAACAAGTTGCTAATTAAAAGCATTTCTTTTATATCATTTTGCATATATCATTAGTCAAAATTAATTAGCATTAGATTATGCGCTGCAGCATCTATCCCAAATGCATCCCAAAACCATAGGTGACAAGGGTATGTGGTACAAGAATCATCTAGGTAAAGTCCTTAATGGTTATCAAATTTAGACACATGCATATGTATGAATTATATAAGTTCATAGGAATCAAAGGGGCCTTTACTACACTTGCCTTCCTCAAAAAGTGTTGTCCAAGCTCTGATGTGCAACCTGCTCTTCGACAACCTCGAACTGATCGCCTTCTAAACACATTCCACATCACCAATCAAGCATTCATTCCAGTCATTACATGCAAGAAAAAGTATCTCTATTAGAACAATACACCAATCAGTAAAATAAGAGGTTAAAAAGTTTATAAAACTGTCCTACGCATTTCTACGAACACGTGAGCGCAAAAGATCACTCTAATCGGACTTAAAACGTGAAACTTATGCATAAAACAAGATACAAAGTCACTTCTGTAAATAAACCGATCTGAATTTCGAATTAGAACAAATAAATCTGAAATCTAACATGGACTAGAACGTGCTTGCTATGTACAATCCTATGTATTTCCATTGTATTATCGGATTTGAATTTGTAAAGGAAAACGGCAAGAAAACAGAAACATGTCATCCTGAACAAATGCTGATGTCAGGAAGCTAAACAAAAAGCTAACTATGGCTGGCTGGCGTGGTGCTGCAGCTGCACAGCGAGTTGCCCGTGCTTGCTTCGGTTCAGAGGGAGTGCAGGGATGGTGAGGCCTGCTTGCTCGCGTCAGGTGCCGAGGGTTGCCAAAACAGAAGAGGAGGCTTGTGGCATCATCATGGCCGGCGACGCGAAGGTCACTGGCACCACGATGCCGACGGGGTGAACTCGCCGGCGCTTGACAATCCGGAGATGCCGACCATCCCGAGCCAAGCCAAGGGTACGTGAGCGATGCGGGAAGACTCGCGAACTCGTTCAGTGCGGAAAATAGGGCGGGGGCACACCGGAACAGTGATCCCGCGGCGGCGCCATGGCCGGTGTACACGGGAGCTCGGACACTAGGTGATTTCGTGCGAGAAAAAGTAATTACAGGGCATGGGAAGGTTGCGGTCGTTACAGAGAGACGGATGAAGATGTTCGTGTCGATTGGGAAGCTCCGAGGACGGTCCGACCTAGGCAACGGCGGACTGCAGCAAAGAAACAGCCGTCGGTGAGCAAAATTGTTGCAATACCGTGAAGGAAAACGAAATTGGTTGAACCTACGGCACCGTCGTCGAGTGGCGAAGCTTCTGGAGGCGTTCACCGGGCGAAACGAGCTCTGTGGTGGGCGAATTTAGCAATGGCAGTGAGCAGACTGTGGACGGGAATTGGCGGCGGCTAAATAGGCGGCCAGGGCAAGTAACTGCCGGGGCATAATTCGCCCGCCGTCATTGCGAGGCTTGAAGGCGCCTGGTTGATGGCCATTGCTAGGGGGTTGAAGAGGGGGCGAGTTATGGCGGCGCGGCATCTCCGGCATCGAGGCGAACGATGCCGTTCCATGGCTTCAGCGAGAAGAATAGAAGGGATAGGGGAAGGGCTCGGGCTGGAGTTGGTGTCCACGTTCGGGCTGGTAAGCAGCAGACCAATGCTGCTGGGTCGGGACGATGGAGAGCCAGGGACGGGGTGGGCCAATTGGCCACCAGTGGCCCAAGGCCGGCATTTCCATCGTGAATGAAGAACAGGAAAAGGATGGGGCTGGTTCTAGCGATGGGCTGGAAAGAGAATGAGCGAGAGAGAGAATTTCCAAAAGAAAACCTTTTCAATTTTGTACAGTTTGAAAACTGAGTCAGACTCAAATGAAATTTGAATCCAACTCCAAGCAACATGATCCTACACTCAAACAAAAACAAATATTTCCAGCATGAATGCAACATACATGTTCCTATTTCCTTATAATTTATTTTAGTTACTCAAAAGTTATTATTTGACTTAGGTTAAAATGCACAACAATTAAATAAATGCTCAAATTATTTACTAAATTTCAGAAATCAAATTTGTGGGTGTTACACCAACACACGCCCGGAATCGACCCCGACCTCCTCGAGCAGACGGTATGGACGATGAATTTCCTATCCTTTGGAGAGCAGTCGGGTGGCAGGATATTCCTCCTCTCGAGGAGGAAGGTTCTCGCCTCCTGACAATTCAGTTTTTATGCACACTAGTAGAGGACCAGCTAGGAATTTCTTTCCGCCTCTTTGGTACACTTTATCATGTTACGTGGGCGGACCTAGCTCGTCCGGGGGGTTTCGGTTATAGATGTGCAATAAACATAGATGCTGCTCTCCCCGGCTTTGTCAGAAACCACTTTTGGGAGGAGATATCCGGTGCTCATGAGGCCGGTACTTTCAAACCTCGCCACTCACAGATCCAGCACCCATCACTTAGATATATCCATCATTTTGGATCTCATTGACTTTGTTTCCTAGACACGGGGTTAGATGGGTGAATGAGGTTGAATTAAAATTACTCTATCTTTGTTGTCCACAAGGAAAAAGTAGCTCCGAGTGGTAGAGATGTGCGGGAACTTTTTACATATTATCACAAAAGTTGTTGTTCTGTCACCGCACATCTCTTATCACACGCCTCGCTTCTGCGATTGGAGCTTTGGAAAATCGCAGATAGAGTACATTTCCACACCGTGGATTTTTGGATCAAGGCGCAGGCTTGTGCGGGGCACTTAGTTAAGATTTTACCATCCGGCGAGCTTGGTCATCTTTTCCCCGGCTATGCAACTATAGTTCGGTTACCTAACCCGGACTTACGGTTGTATAAAAGCCGAGCACTAACATTTGAGCTCGAGAGGCTGGCGATAGCTTTGCGCAGAAAGACACCCCATCGTTCTTCACGCAGATGTCGAGAGACCGGAGGTCGGATCCTCCTCCCATGGGCCCTACTTCACGCCACGTACCACGCCCACGGCCTACACCGGTGTTCCGGCGGCATGGCCTCATCCTATGGGGACCCGGGGGGTAATGCCGGGTATGATCCTAGGTGGGAGCCACCGCCTCGCACACCGGCACCATCGAGTGGCTCAAAGGAGATACAGGCAAAGATGGAGGGCCAACAGATTTGACTTTGACGACGGCTCCGACGATATGCCCCACTCCGGCCCAAAGAGGCGGCCACCACAAGGGGTGGAGGCTATCGGTATCCAGATCCACCGCACCTCGACGTCCCGTACTAGGAACATTGAGCACACGCTCAATACCCATGTGCAAAACACCACGGGCGGTGGCGGCAGAATTGGGAGCGGCAGAGTCGCCAGAGATGGACCCAATTGGAGTCCAACATGGCTACTGCATAGAACGCACGCGAGGAAGCATTACGGAGGTACCAAGGCTTCGATCCCGATCAAGAGGCCTCCGGATAGCTTGGGGAGGACCCCCACTGTGTATCATTGCATTGCATATTTATCTCCCTCAACCCTCATTTTATTTTAGCATGTTTAAATTTCAGCTAGTCTTGCATTGAAAAAAAAACTAAAACTAAAAAAAAAAATCCAAAAATAGAATAAGTAGCTCTTCTTTGTGCCTTAATGCTTATATATATGAGTTATAAAAATGTTTAGTCTTAGTCCCTTGTTGAAATGATGAATAGTTGCTCTGTCTTGTGCTTTGCACTCGTGCCTAGTTTATAATTCGAATTTCTCTAAAGTTTGGGTTTAGTGGCTAATTCTAAAATCTCATCTGAAAAACCCGATTCATGTGGGTTGCATATGCTCTATCTAGTCTAAGTTGTTGCCAAATACAATATGGTACAAATGGATTTGCTATGACTTCGTCCAAAAAGAGAAGCTTGACATCCGGGAATCTATACTTTGAAAAGAGAAATGTTTTGGGCTATGCTAAAAAAAAAAAGATGAAAAATGGATAAAATGTCCAAGGGCGAGTAGAGCCCACATCTCTAAAAAAAAGAAGAAGAAGAAAGAAAAGAGAGGAAATAAAAGACAAAAGTCTAGGGCGAGCGAGCCCACCTCTCCAAAAAAAAAAAAAAAATTGTAGCAATAAAGTCCATGCTTTCTCGAAAAAAAAAAAAAAAACAACAAACAAATTTTATCTAAATAAAATCCCGGATAAAAAGTTGATCAAAAGGATGAATGATAAGCACCTCTGTTATAACCATTCTATCGACAACCGCCCAAGGCTTTGAGAAAAGCCGAAAAGCCCCGCTTACGATGAAAGGTAATAAAGGGTGGGAAAAAGATGTGCCATTTTATTCAAACTCTAGTAGAAAATTTTATTATAACCCCGGCACTTGTGAAATGTAATCGGTATAGTAGCAACTCCTGATCAACAACCAAGTACTTAACTCTTTTGCTCGAGGATGCGCAAAGGGTAAGCTTGGGGAGTTTGTTGACGGTCACTAACGACATATTTATTCCCGTCAACTTACTACCATAAAGGGAGTAAAACTATACCTTTTATACTCATATGCATTTATCACTAATAAATTCCACTTGCGGTGTCTAGTATTTTATTTTGCAGATTTATAATAAAAGCAAGTGGAAAATCGACCAAAGTACGCCATCCCAGAAAGCGCATTCTTGCAAAACTCAAGCCCGAGAGCAAATCGACCCAAAACATCAAAACCGGGCGAGCCAAGCCCGCCCACAACTTTCGAGACGTAAGACGACACCCCACCGAAACCGGGCCAAGGCCGAGCCTAGGGGGGTGCGCAAGACCACCCAGTGCGCCGCGCACCCCCCCGAGGCGGTTTCGGCCCAGCCTCGGGGAGGCGGTTCGTGCACCTGCCAAATGAGGATTCCCGCCCTTGGTTGGTCGGTTTGCTCAGATTAGGAAGGTTTACCAGGTCGGTTTTGGTATAAATTAGCACTTAGGCCCCTCCTCCAAGTGTATAAGTAGGCCCCCTCTCTCAACACACACCACTTGGAGTCCAGCAAACCAGCAATCTCTCTCTCTCTACCACCTCTACCTCTCTCTCTTCTTCTACTTCTTCTTTCTTCTTCTACTTTCTTCTTCTTAATTCTTGGTTAGCACTTGGAGTAGAAGAGCTACAAGGAGGGCTTGTCTCCTAGAAGAAAGTGCTTTGGTAATATATCTTCTCTATGGAGCATTCTTCTATTTGCAAGTCTTATATCTATGTTCTTGGCCTAACTTATGAACTAGAGCATAGTCTTGTTCATGTTCTTGTGTTGGTATATGAACTAGCATATAGTTTACATATCATAATCTTGACATGTTCATCTCAGTTCATCATCGATCATCATATGCCTAACTTGATTAGAGGTGGGATAATGGTTCGTTGTTCCTTCGGGTTTGCTCTTGTTCTAGTCCGGTCCATTCGACGAGTGGGGATCTGGGGGACAAGAGTAGTGCTCTAATATGCGGGCATGGTGCTCGGGTATTACGACACCTGCGGATATGAGTGCACGCCACGGTTGAGGGGTAGGCGGCTTGGTCGTGACAAGCCTTGACCGTCCCCTTGAAATCCCCCACGTTCGTGTGTCTTTGTAGGAGTTCAGTAAATGCTTCCATTGGGCCGTATGGCACCCGGGAGTCTCCCCTGTTATCCTAGACCTAACCACGATTAAATCAGCTTGCATATGATCCTAACTATTCATTTGTATGGCCATGACTAGATACATTAGAATTACTCCATTAGGTTATTCATTTATTCTTTATCTATTTTCTTTATCCTTTTCTTTGGTGGATTCTTAAGTGTGTGTCACACTATCTATGAACCATTATTGCTTACCCCTGTTATGAACAATTTGGTCTAAGCAAACACATGTTCCTCTATTCAAATGCCATGCTGGTTTATTAATCACATGCCTTCCCTTGGGAAAATATAAATAACGATACCACGAATACTTCCGGGTGAAATGCTACAAATGATAGATCCGTGCGCTTGTGGATGAAATATCTAAGATGGCAAGATCTATCCCGTTGACAATCTCATTTCGGATCACCGACATGGTGGTTTACTTGGGAATGCGGCGCATTTCGGGCGCTTTTATTGGGGATGGGTTTTATACCAGTTTCCTTTGATTGCGCTTAAGAAATGTCAACACTACACATGGAC
This sequence comes from Hyparrhenia diplandra, assembly GCA_015847255.1. Classification (NCBI taxonomy): domain Eukaryota; kingdom Viridiplantae; phylum Streptophyta; class Magnoliopsida; order Poales; family Poaceae; genus Hyparrhenia; species Hyparrhenia diplandra. The sequence continues at coordinate 170,127 of JADLZK010013337.1, forward strand.
TTGTTTGGGCCAACATCATATTCTAGCATTGGAGGCAACAAGTATGGTTTTGTCATAGTTGATGACTACACTAGATACACATGGGTGTTCTTTTTGCATGACAAGAATAATGTGTTTGAGCTATTCAAGACCTTTGTCAAGAGAGTACAAAATGAATTTAAGACATCCATCAAGAAGATTAGGAGTAACAATGGAAGTGAATTCAAGAACACAAGAATTGAAGAGTTGTGTGATGAGCTTGGAATTGGACATCAATTCTCACCAACCTACACTCCTCAATCCAATGGTGTAGTTGAGAGGAAGAATATAACCTTGATTGAAATGGCAAGATCAATGCTTAGTGAATACAATGTTAGCCATTCCTTTTGGGCCGAAGCAATCAACACGACTTGCTATTGTAGCAACCGACTCTATTGCCATGGCATGCTTGGCAAGACACCCTATGAATTGTTGAATGGAAGGAAGCCCAACATTGGTTACTTTAGAGTCTTTGGATGCAAATGCTACATTCTCAAGAAAGGCACAAGATTGGGCAAGTTTGACAAGAAATGTGATGAAGGGTTCCTTGTTGGATACTCAACCACAAGAAAAGCATATAGGGTATGAAACTTGGGTAGTGGCAAACTTGAAGAAGTTCATGATGTGGAATTTGATGAAACCCAAGGCTCTCAAAATGAAGTTGAAAATCATGATTATGTGAGTGGTTCCAACTTGGAGAATGCTATGAGGACAATGGATATTGGTGACATTAGACCAAGGCAAGTTGAAGATGATGAAGATACTCCATTGCCTACCACTACAATTGAGTTTGATGCAAATAAAGCAAGCACTAGTGGTACTCAAGATGAAGATCAAGAGCAACAAGCTAGTCCAACTCCTCATCCTAGTCATCAAGTGCAAGTGTTGCAACCATCCAACATAGCAAGAGATCACCCAATTGATCAAATTGTCGGTGACATCAATAGTGGAGTGGTTACTAGAAGAAGACTAGCATCTTTTTGTGCTCACCATGCCTTTGTAGCACAAGAAGAACCGGAGAACATTGAAAATGCACTCAAGAAGGAAGATTGGATCAATGCCATGCATGAAGAGTTGAACAACTTCAAGAGAAATGATGTATGGGAATTGGTGGAAAGGCCAAAGGACTACAATGTGATTGGAACCAAGTGGGTCTTCAAGAACAAGCAAGATCAAGATGGGATTGTGGTTAGAAACAAGGCAAGGCTAGTAGCTCAAGGGTACACTTAAGTAGAGGGTCTTGATTTTGGAGAGACCTATGCACCGGTTGCTAGACTTGAAGCAATAAGAATCTTGCTTGCTTATGCATGTGCTCATGACATCAAGCTCATTCAAATGGATGTGAAAAGTGCATTCTTGAATGGCTTCATCAACGAAGTTGGTGTATGTTGAACAACCACCGGGATTTGAAGAAGAGAAGTATCCCAACCATGTCTACAAGTTGAAAAAGGCTTTGTATGGCTTGAAGCAAGCACCTAGAGCATGGTATGAGAGGTTGAGAGATTTTCTCCTCTCTAAAGGGTTCAAGATGGGCAAGGTGGACACCACTCTCTTCACCAAGAAGATTGGCAAGGAATTGTTTGTGTTGCAAATCTATGTTGATGACATTATCTTTGGGTCAACCAATCAAGAATTTTGTGAGAAGTTTGCTAAGATGATGGCCAATGAGTTTGAAATGTCAATGCTTGGAGAGCTCACATTCTTTCTTGGACTCTAAATCAAGCAACTGAAGAATGGCACATTCATTAGTCAAGGCAAGTACATCAAAGACATGATCAAGAAGTTTGATCTTCAAGATGCCAAGTCTATGTCCACACCAATGGGAACCAATGGAAGCTTAGACCCCGACCCTAGTGGCAAGATGGTTGAACAAAAGAAGTATAGGTCCATGATTGGTAGTTTGCTCTATGCAACCGCATCAAGACCGGACATTGCATTTAGTGTGGGCATGTGTGCTAGATATCAATCCGATCCAAGAGAAAGTCACCTCAAAGCAACAAAGAGAATTGTGAGGTACTTGAAGGGCACACAAGATGTTGGACTATGGTATCCAAAGGGATCCAAGTTTGATTTGATTGGATATTCGGATTCCGACTATGGAGGGTGCAAGATCAATAGAATGAGCACAAGTGGCACATGTCAATTCCTTGGAAGGTCACTAGTATCATGGTCTTCAAAAAAGCAAAATAGTGTTGCTCTCTCAACCGCCGAAGCCGAATACATAAGTGCGGGGAAGTTGTTGCACTCAATTGCTATGGATGAGGTCAACCTTGAGGGATTTTGGATTTAAATTTGACAAAGTTCCATTGTATTGTGACAATGAAAGTGCAAGGAAGATGACCCAAAATCCGGTTCAACATCCAAGAACAAAGCACATTGATATAAGGCACCACTTCATAAGAGATCATCAACAAAAGGGTGACATTTGTATCATGGGCATTGGCACCAAGATCAACTAGCCGACATATTCACCAAGCCACTTGATGAGAAAAGATTTTGCATGCTAAAGGGAGAATTGAACATTATTGACTTCTCCAACTTGAGTTGATGCACCCCACTTATATGACATGCCTCTCCTTCGACAAACCCCAAGGTAAAAGTTTGGTTGTCATGGCATTCATATATTGCTAAGGACTTGTTAGTGCATCTAGCCATCATGCATGTTTAATAGGCTCATTCATGGAAAATAAAATGTTTTCAATATATGTGTGGCACCACTATTGCACTATTGCTTTGAATGGTTCTATGAACTAGTGGTGGCATATGACATGTTTACGTGCTTGCAATCCTAGTGTCAACTCTAGAAAAATGCGCTATTGATGTGTATTCTAACATGGTGCAAGATAACCCTTATGCATATGAGGTGTGAAAAAGCTTGTCCTTGGTTCAAACTTGAATACATGGAAAGGCAAGTGATCTAGATGAGACCACATGTGATACTTTGATTGACTTGATTTCTCTCATTTACACCTTTTTGGTGATTGTTGACAAAGGGGGAGAAATAAGTCACAAAGATGTTGGGAAAGAATCACACAAATAGGGGAGCAAGCTCATAGACTATTTGTGCATTTGTATGTGCATGATCATAATGGAATGTTGCATTGGCAATCTAAATTCAATATACATGATTGCTTGGTGTATGCTAGTTTTTTAAAAATTGATTGGTGTATTGATCAACTAGCATGCATAGGATGTATCTAGACAAAGCTCACATGTTAGCCTATAATGTTGATCTCATGGGGTATGTTGAGTTTTGATGAATGTCTAGTTACATGATGCTAAGGACTCCGATGGTTTCACGCTTCAAAGGTCCAATTTCTAGAACCTTAGCATCTCTTTTGGTATTAGTATCTCTCCCCAAGATTTCTATCCATACATATGTGCCAACTTGATCCAAACACATGGAAGCACATATGTAGGGGGAGCGACTACTACCAAAACCGAACCTTGAAATGATTGTCCATCTCTTGATTCATGATCAAAACTCTATGGGTAAGCAATTCAAGTTCAATTGAATTTTATTTCCAATCTTTGTGAGTTGGTTGTCATCAATTACCAAAAAGGGGAGATTGAAATCTCATGTTTGGTTTTGGAAATTGATGACACACTTGTGGACTAATCCTTTGCTCTAAGTGTTGACTATGAGATAGGATTAGGTTGATGACAAGGAGCATGATGATCATGAACATGGACAATGTCGGTGGATTTGTTGGATCATCAAGCTCGGTGATCGGCTTGAGAGGAACCCGGGAGATCAAGGCAAAGGTATCTTGATAGGGTTTTCCTTTCGGTGATCAAGACACGATAGAGCGTGTGATCACATTATAGGATAGATAGCCGACTATCAAGAGGGGATGCCGCGACAATCCTTGCATGAAGTGCTTCTAGGTCCAATTGACTTGCATATTGCATTTAGGACATGAGAGCACTAACTTCGATCTTGCCTAACATCTCGGCGTGCTAACATTGGTGATAACGTGGTCATCTTGACGTGTTGGCAACCCTTGGCAAGAGGCGAAGCAAGTTTGAAGCAAAGAGCAAAGAAAAGAAAGAAGAAGTCGCCGACCAGAGGCGGCCGGACGCGACGAGAGGTCTTGACCGGACGCGACCGAGCCGGTGGCTCCGGTCGCGCGCCTCGCGTAGAGCTCTGCAGCCAGCGAAATCGACCGGACGCCGGGACCGGCTGGACCGACGCTTCCGTGCCCGATCGAAGCCGCGACCGGACGCGAAGCGAGGGTGCCACCTGGGCCCGACCCTTTGTCGGTAGCGACCGGAAGCGATGACCGGACGCTGGACCGACCCGCCTGGTGGTTCCGGCCCGGCGTCCGGCCACCCTAAAAAGTGCAAATTTTGAAGGCAACGGCTCTTTCTCGAGGGGGGTCTCTATATATACTTGTTTGGCCGGGTATTTGGAGCTCTCTCTTGCACATTTGAACACTCTAACTTGCTTGTGAGCATTTGAGACTCCTCTCCACTCATCTCTCCATCCATAATTCGTATTCTTGGTGAGATTGAGAGTGATAGAAGTGCATTGCATTGGTGATTGCATCTAGAGGCACTTCATCCTTGGAGAAGCCGCGGGATTCTTGTTATCTTGGGAATTTGCTCGGTTCCCTAGCGGCTTGGAGCAAGAGGCGGTGTTGAGCTCAAGTGGAGCTTGTTTGAGGCCACACCGGTGGTGATTGTGAGGGGTCATTCCTTACCCCTGCGTGGGAGATTCGCGAAAGGAGCACTAGTGGATTGCTCGTGGCTTGTTAGACCCTCTCTTGTGATCGTTTGCTTGAGCGCCCATAGGGGTTTTGGCACCGGCCATTAAGCTTAGCATACGTCAAGTGAGTGTGTCGCCACAATGGGGACTAGCGTGCCGGCAAGCACGTGAACCTCGGTGAAAAATCATCGTGTCACTTGTCATTGCTCGTTGGAGATTTCTTGTACACGGTGATTGGCCACAACCTCTACTCGACGACGGTGGTATTGTATTCTAGCACTCCTTTGCATTACTTTGGTAGTATATTTTGTTAGGGTGCTTAGTTTTAGTAGTGTGCTAGGTTGTTTAGTCTAGTTAGCTCCTAGTTGGTAAACTAGTTAGTCTTGCTTGTTCACCTAGGAGTAAATTAGCGACATAGCCTTTTTGTGTGGATTAGAGACAATAGAATTGACTTGTGGCTTGCTTAGCTAGTTGAAGCATTGCTTATTTGCTATGCCATCTTATTGTCTAACCCGGTGCTTAGTGTTGTTGCAAGAATTTTTAATAGGCTATTCACCCCCCTCTAGCCATTAGGACCTTTCATCTGACAAGGTCCTACAAACACCAACCCAAACGTGGTGGAATATGTTGGCCATCAGGGCTGTCACCACCTGGGGCTACCACAAACTATCCGTGGGATTGGGTGCAATCTCAGGTAACCTCTAGTCTAGACACCATATCTACACTATTAATTACTACTCTAATCTAATGAAAACTAGAGCACTTGATGCGAGCGGAGATCCCATGCAAAGGCATAATAACTATACTAACCAATTATATGAAAGACATGAAAGTAAATAGAGAAGATAAATATATAAATCATAAGTCTTACAAAGAAAGGGTACAAGATATACCAAACTCGAAGACTCCTCTAGAACCGGAGCGCAGACTCCGCTCTCCCTAACTCAGTAGTTGCTAATCTACTACATCGGAGAGTCAAGCCCCAATTCTCTAGTGGAGAGGTTATCCTCACATTGGGACACCTCAATGATCAACAGATCAATTTCATCACAATAGGACGATAAAAAATTGCAGCTATGAGGTAAGATGAACAATTTTAAAAGTTGAGGTAGGTATTTTCCCAAGTTTTTGAGTTCATGGAGGAAAATGAACTTTCACGAAAATTGAGGAGGTAATGTGAACTTTTTTTCTTGGTTTTTGTTGTTCTATTTTTTATTTGGAACTTTCCTTCTCCTTCATGTCGTTAATCATAGCCATTAATCTTTCATGATTTTTAATTTCTTTTTTCCCTTTATCCCATATTATTGTTCATTTTTTTGTGTTAGTTCATTAATTTCCTTGTCTTTATTCTTTGACTTTGGAAATTTATTTTCCTTTTATTCTATTTTTTCTTTCATGTTTTACCTTAATTCCTATAAAAATTAGTTCAGGTTACGATGATGCAAACTCTAAATCTTTTCATTCTCATTAAATAGAGGGGTTAAATGATTATGATTAACAACATGGGGAAGAAGGAAATATTATGAGTTGCAAATGGAGCGTCGAAAGGCTCATGGTTTTGCGCACCACGTCAACAAAGTTCTTTGTGATTGGCTAGCCCGTAAACCAAATTTTTTAACAACATGGGGAAGAAGGAAATATTATGAGTTGCAAATAGAGCGCCAAAAGACTCATGGTTTCCGCCCCACCACAATGCAAGACCTCCACTTTATCCTTTAGCACATTTACTATTTTTTGTTTTCTTGACTTTGCCTTGCTCTAGGTGATGGAACAAATGATATTACGTGCAAATGGAGAAAAGACTCCTCGCAAAAATAAAAAATAAAATAAAAATGGAGAAAAGACAAGTGGATTGGTGATCCAGTGGCCTCAGGTATGTATGTTTTGGATATGTTGGTCTGAAAGATGTAAGTTCTCACCATACCAACATAGTTGCCAACTTGCCATCCTTCGAAGTGTTCTAATGAATATAATTTTTATAAAAAACTTATTCAAATATTTGGCTATTTAGGTGATTAGTGGTCAAAAAGACGACATGATGTAGAGCATTTTCCTGGTAGAGACACGCAAGTATGTGAGACCTACTATTCTCTACGCAATCATTTATCTCATTCAATGAGTGGGTCTTCAACAATGAAGCCCACTCACTGAACATAGTCACAAAACATGAGAAGGTGGCTCAAGCAGTGTAGAAAGTAAAGGGTATTGCTGGCTCTGTCATCTAGACACATGGAAGGAAGCATGGAAAACCTGAGTAGAAGTTGTCTACTGCAAAGTATGTAGGGTTTTTTTTATCATGCCATCTGATGATCTAGACATGAGTCACAGAGGAAATGCATCCTGATGGAAAGCTGGGATTCCAATGCTAATGTTGTACTATCGTAGCATTAGGGCACACGGCTGGATGAAACTAGAGGCAGAAATCTATTGGTATCCATGTTTTTGATCGCGGGCTATGGAAAATAGCGTCGGACTTTTCTGGACGCTATTCGCCGCTATTGCGTCGCTATAGCGCCGCAATAAGCGGCAATAAGCGGCGGTAACTATCTTAAGAAGCACCAGCCTGCTGCTGCCACTATAGCCCAATAGCGTGAAAATAGCGCGATATAGCGCCAATAGCGTGGAAATAGTGCGCTTTAGCGGCGCAATATCGTGCTATAGCGCCAATAGCGCTAATAGCGTGGAAATTGACAATAGCGTCGCGGTGTTTCAAATGGCGCGCTATAGCGCGCTATTTGTTTCGTAGATTGGTATGATTAGTAACAATTTCGTTGCATCACTAACCACCAAAACCCTAGCACATAGCCTAGGCCTAGGCACGTCCCCCCGCGCGCATCTTCCTGCTCCTCTGGTGCGTGCGTGATGCATGCGGACGCCGTACAGCAGCCATGCCCCATGCACAGCCTAGGCCTAGGCACGTGCGGCCTGAATTGCCATGGGGGACCTCGTGCGTGTATAGGTCTCAATCTCGAGGAGCGTGTGTGCGATGCTAGCTGCAGCTTGCAGGGACAGTAGGACGTACACACAGCTGCTCTGCTATTGGCCGCAGACTGCCGTGTGGGCCTAGGTTGTCATATGGTCCACTGGCGCACAACCTCGGTTCATCGCATAGGAGCAATTCCCAGAAGGCTAATGTAAAAGCCTTGTTTTTTTTTTTTTTTTTTTTTTGATGAAATCCTTATTTTATTTCAATAGCTTGTTTTAAACAAGAGCATATCCCGTGCAAACTAATACTGCATCCGGATCATGGATCGAACATCCGATGGAAATCAACAAATCGATGATCCAGTGTAATTCACTAACACACTGAAAGTTACATAAACTTAAAATATCAGCCAACAACATTGTTTGGGAAATTGCGTGGATCATGTTTCCCTATTTGCTTACATTTTCCACACTTCTGTTTACTTGGAACCCTTGTCGCTTTAATCTTTTTTATTCTTTTGCATCTCCCTTTCGACCTTAATTATATCATTCGGTGGATGTATATTGATTTCATTGGGAATTTACCACCTGAAGGCGGCTCTCCACCTGGAGGCGAACGTGCAGGGCCGCGTGTTGTCATCCTTAACGAGGGAAGTCGGAGGATCGGGCGACGGCGGCGGTGGGCAGGCGTTGGGAACCGATGCCGGTCCCTCGCACGGCTCATCGGAGGAGCCCTGCGGGCGGGCGGACGAATCTCGGGCGGCGGCGTCAAAGGGTGTACGCTTGAGGGAGCCGTATCGGGGATAGGAAACGAACAGGTGTTGAGGGATCACTTTTGCAAAAAGGGGTGGGGCGTCGGGCGCGGGGTGAATTGCAAAACGAAAGGTGTTGGCGGACGCTTATCGTAAAATGCCCCCCCGCCCCCGCGCTTACCAACAGATGGGCGTTCCATGGTCCGGATGCAAAGTTTGCACGGTTGACAGGGTATTGGTTTGCACAGGATATTCTCTCTTTTAAAACACTTAGGTGTTATATTTGTTTTAGCTTACAAAAATTGCTTTCAGCTTCCTTCTTTTCCAAATAGGTAGAATAAGAGAAATGTGTCACAATTGTTTCCGCAAATAGTGGGACCGTGGGTGTATGTATATGATAGTTGTTTCAATCAAACAACTCAATGACTTTTCTAGACGTACATGCCTCTGACAGTAGTTTTATTTCTCCATAGCTCACAACAGTTTTTAAAGCTCGCAACTGAACTATTTGGTGTATGTTCTATTGCAATGACATGTACGTTTCCTAATCCAAAACATATAATCAACAATCGTGTGGTTCGTCTATTCCGATCCATTAATTTATTAAGTCAGCATATTTGCTTGAAAGCAACAAATCAACTACATTATCAAAGCCTGCAGATATTCCAATCAGATTGTTGAAACAAAACAATGTCGCCTGCCAAAAGAAGGAAGTATATAGTTTGAAAATACTCATATATATATAGCAAGGCAGGTTGTTGTGGAAAGGCTATTCAGTCTGGCGTTATATCCAACCAAGAGGCCATATACCACTTTAATTAGGTCATGGGTCAATCATGTCCAATTAAGAAACAAAAAGGCATTTCCAAAGTGGCAAGTGCAATATTTAGTACATAAGATGTTCCCCCATATGGCCTTCCCCAAATGCAAAAAGTAGTTGTCATATACAGTGATAATGCATGGACCCATCTATCCACCAATATGCAATAATCAACTGTAGAGAGCAAGCTAGCTATAGCTCCCGAGCGCGCGTGTGTTGTGCCATCCAGCAACAAGTCCAACCAAACAAAAATAAGGTGGGGGCAGTAGCGACGACTATAGATGCACATACACACACATGATCGACCATCGCTATAGCTCAGCTGCTGGTGGCTGGGATCTCTTCTCTTGCTGCCTCTTCTCTTGCTGCCTGTGTCTGTGGCTCTGTGCACACATCTTGTCTTCTACTCTCTCTTCCTCCATCCACATCCACCAAGCTATATCGATCTGCTCTCACCTTGCTCTCCCACTTAACAACCTCAACGTCGTCGTCAATTAATGGCGGCGGTGGCGTGCTGTGGGGTGGCGGAGGAGACGGTGATGGGGGAGCAGAAGGCGCCGGGGGCGTGCCCTCGGTGCGGCGGCGCGGTGGTGGCCACGGACGTGGAGAGCGTGCGGCGGGTGCTCTGCTGCCTGCCGCTGTGCGTCAGAACAAGCGCAAGTTCTCCTGCTCGCGCTGCCGACGAAGCCTCGCCGCACTCTACACCCACGCCTAGTCCATGCCATTCTGAGATCGATTAGCTAGCGTAGTGAGCTTGTCCTACTGATTAATGCAGTTTTATTGGGTTCTGTATTATTATCAACGCAAATCATCACCTAGCTAGCTAGCACTACTAGCTAGATTAGCGGTAGTTATGCAAGGCAATCCATCTGCTCGTTGTGTTTATCTGGTCATGTCATCTAGTTGTATTTGAACTACTCATGTTGGGATGATCATCATCAATGATTCATTCATCATGTTTCGAGCAACTTATCATTTATTTCTCTTGATTTTTGCTCGTTTTATTAGGGGTGCAAATTAGAGACAATTATGTGCACCTCAAGCATCTTTAATTCAATTATTTATACTAGTTCTTCAAATTTTTGAAAAAGTAGTATAAATATTTGAACTAAGAGGTTCGAATACCCCTTTGCACCCTTACGTTTTATATTGTAGGAGTATAGTAATGTTATTACATCGATATATATTTCTCGCATGTATGAAGCGGCCACTATATATAAGATATATGGACACGTGGTCGTCCTTTTCTTGCCTATCCTTTTCCATTGTGGATAAAGTGTGTGTGTGTGTGTGACGCAACGTTTCATTTCTTTTTGTCGATTGGGAAGTGCTCCATTGCTTGCACTGCTTTTCTAGCCCCCAACTGATCGACCGTGTGTTTCTATCAAACTAAATGCTTCCATTAATTCCGTGGTTTTTAGATAAAATTATGGTGGCCTTACATCCTCTGAATTAATTTGTATAAATCATGCATACTGCCAGATCACTTGTTTGCTTTATTGGAAAGGATTTTTTTTTTTTTGAGAAACTATTGGAAAGGATATTTGAGCTATCTTCGATCGTACACTGAATGTGTAGATGATATTGCGGGTAATAGTACATCTGTTGGTACAATTGACTGCAATTTCATCTTAGCCCCAAAATGGCTGAGCTATTTAGTTATTTTAGAACTTTCCATGTGATAAACTTTTGAATTTCCAAAAGGCAAAATTAGCTCCGTATAACGTCATGAATTGAATTGCGAAATCATATCCCTGATGATTACTCGATCTTGTATGCATCTAGGAAAGCCTGATATAGAGGCCCACTGCGGTAGAGCCAGCCAGACAGGGAGGCCTATCAAAGAAGACTACCGTAGAGGCAACAGGCGAGGCAATGATATGATATGGAAGAGCACTACTACAGATTCGCTCATCACTACGCCGCGGCATCACTGCGGAATTTAATTCACCGGCAGTGTTGAACCTCGCCCGGCAGTGATGAACCGTTCAGGTGCGGGAAACTTCGTAAACTCCACAGATTCGACCAATTCCGGCGGTGAAGACTCGAGATCACCACCGGGTTGAATCGTTCCTCGGTAGTGGTCTTGATGGACACAGATCACTTGCGGGTTTGAATTAGAACCGAAAAGCAATTTGAAGATTGACACAACCGGGTTGAATTAGAACCGATAGCGATTTGGGAGGGGAAGCAAAAAGAACCGATAGCTCAGCGGGGTTGAATGAAGAAGGAACAAGAAAAACAAACGATAGAAACAGAGAACGGAGATGAATTAAAAACGACTTGAGAGTCATTATATATTACTAGATAATATATTTACAAAACGAAAAAAAAAAAGAAAGCGGTGGCCTCCATCGCCCTCCGCCGCCTTGCGCGCCGCCATCGCCTCCTCGCCGCCGCCGCTAAGCCTCGTCGTCGCTGCCGGCCGCGTTCCGGCGCCCGGCCGCGTGTAAGGTCCTAGATGGCTAGAGGGGGGGTGAATAGCCTATAAAAATTTTCTACAAACTCACTAAACAAACCGGTTAGTATAACAAATGGCGAATAAGCGGTTTGCACTAGCTCTAGTGGTCTTGCAAGCCTTCTAGTGACAAGACTAAATATTTCTATGATCTCTAAGTCACACAAAGTCTATGTCACTACTCTATCTAGTGAGCAATCCTAATATGGTCCTTATGCTAGCAAGAACAACCTACACAAGCAAGAGCTAGCTCTCTACTCAAAGTAAACTAGGAAAGTAATGCTAGAGTGAGAAGCTTGTTATACCGACGTGTAGAGGATGTCAACCAATCACCGGAGAGAAGAAAAGTTATCAATCACACGAAGGTGATGATCCACACAATGAGACAATGAACAAGTCAATTTGTTCACCCGGAGTTCGCTTGTACACCGACAAGTTACTCTCCGGTTGTGCCGACCAACACAAGGATGATGTTTGAGCTAGGCGGTGCCCTTGCTAGCCTCAACACACCACTCAACAAGTGTGGTACCCAAGACACGAGCAATGTATTCCTTGCACTTTGTCTTCCGACGAGGAGTGCGTAATCCTCTCACAAATCAACCGGAGGTGGCCAAGAAACAATACCTCTTCTTGCCAACAACTCCACCAATCCACCAAGCCGGCTAGGAGCGGTGTCTCCAAGAGAAACAAGAAACCAACCGGCTCACAACGATCCACAAGTGCCTCTAGATGCAAAGATCAAAGCAAAGAGCACTTGGGTCACCTCTACTCACTTGAATGAAGCTCACAAGCAAAGGGAGTGAGGAGGAGGATGTTTTCTCAGCTCAAAGGGTGTTAGAATGTGTAAGAATGACCAAGAGACCTCCCAAAGGCCGGCCAAACATATATTTATAAGCCACCATTCGAAATAGAGCCATTAGGTTTGAATCCGTCGAAAATTACACGGCACGGACGCGCGCCATACGCGCCGAGCACCGTGCCAACCGGCACGGGCACCGCAGTAATTAACGCCGCCGGACGCGCCCAGCACCGCACGCGTCGAGGGCGACCTCCCCGTGACATGCTCTCTCGATCTGCGTCCGTAGCGCCGGGCCGCCAGCGCGTCGGCCGCGCCGCCGTAAACGCCCCGACCGAAACCTCGCCGAGTGTGCGCCGGGGCCGGGACTCCTCGAGCCCGCGTCCAGCGTGCCGTCCAGCCCCACAACGCCGCGCCGACGCGCCCAGTGTAAGCGCCGGCCGCGTCCAGCGCAGTCACTTTGCGCCGAGGTTTTCAATTTTGCGTCGGATCGATTTTGTTCCAACTTCCGTCACTTGTCTTATGTTACCAACACGTCGAAGAGCACCCGACCGCGTGTTAGCATTTTCAAAACATTTTTCACCAAGCGCGAAGTTAGCTCTCTAGGTTAGAATGCATGCATATGAATTTTAAACCTAGAGGCACATGAGGACCGATATGTGCGATAAGTTTCCCTCTTTATAGTACGGCTTATCGATCCTATAACCACCCACACCCTCTATGGTGTCTTGGGTGTGAAATCAAAAGCCCTATGGTTATACCTTTGCCTTGGGAACAATTGATCTCCGAAACTCCACCGAGTTGCATGCTTGATCATTTCTTGGATCACCTCGATCCATCCTCCATGATCACAATGCACCAACTCCGGCACGACCAATCTCCAATCTAGTCAAACACTTAGCATCGAGAGATTAGTCCTTAGGTGTCACTAATTAGCCAAAACCAAACAAGAGATCTTCACCGCGTTCCGCCGCCGGCCGCTGGAGCTCCGCCGGCCTCGTCGGTATCCCCCTAGCGAGGATGTCGGCCATGGCCTCGACCTTGAAGGCGTAGAAGTTCGCCTTCTCCACCAACGCCAACCCACCAGTTGGCGGGCCGACTTCTTCGGCCAGGTTGGTGAGCTTCAGGAGGGCGTCATGGAGGCACCCCACGGTGAAGACAAGCTCCTTGTTGGTGTAGACGCCGGCCATCTCGTCGATGAAGAAGAAGCTAGTTGCCTGGGGTTTATGGAAAGAGAGAGGCTAATTAGCGTGGAGATGGTACCAAATCAAAGCGTTGTTATATAGTAGCAAGCCATGGAATGCATGCAGTCCATTGTCATTCTCAAGACACGGCGCCATGAAAAATGATCCAACGGCGGCACGGCCGGCTCATCCAATGGCCATCGCGATCGGCCCGTCTCCCCACAAAAGGCCGAAGCGGCTACACGTTTGCGTCGTTTCCAATGGCCGCTTCCTCCGGCACGGCGTTTCCCAACACCCAATCCCAAAATCCCCTGTTCGATCCCCAACAAGCCGTTTTTGACCATTTTTTCAAGAACGATGATCGAGTTTAGCATTGTTATTTTGAAACAAGGAATGCATGCTTCACATTGTTTGCCATTGCTACAAGATCAACCACACGTACCTTCGATGCCGACGGGTGAGGGAGTAGGAGGGAGGGAAGGAGGGGAGAGAGACTTACGCTAGCCGGAGCACGAAAATGACACACTCAACAAGTCAGAGCACGTCCACAACAACGCTAGGGCTATTTAAAGAATCAAACTTTATACCGCCCAACGGATAGCACATCCAGTTTTTTTTTTTTTCTTTTTACCACAATATTGTAGCCACATCACGTTCACTTAGCGTGTTCACGGTGGCTTTGTCTTTGCATGCATGCCGCTCGCTTGGAGAACGCGTTGCGGTAGCATTCGCTTGGGTTAGGAAACCGACATCGTGAATTCACTACGGATACATACAAACAACCGGTAGTGATATTGTATTCACCGCCCACTCCATTCAAATAACCTGGTAGTCATGTTGTTATCACTACCGGGTATATCTTAATACCCGCAGTGATGATGTACCTGCAGCGATCAATCGCTATAAATCAAGGCGCCTACCAAGCATCCACACACATACCCAAGCACGCACCCACAAGCTCCGGTCACCACACGACGAAATCCACTCGGCTCTTTCTCTCTCTCTCTTTCTAGGAGATTTGTTCATGGCTCCGAGGATATTACATTGGTAAGGATATTTTTTTTCTTGTCTAGAATTCCTATATATATGCATATATAAACAATACATATATATATATACTATATATATTTATGAGCTTTGTCCTTTTTTCCTTTTTTTATCGCTCACCGGGTGGTATGAATGGTCCTCCGCCCTTTGCCGCCACCACAAGAACTGTGTTTCACGGGGCGATGAGCCATTCGTCCCCTGTGTGGACACAAGGCCATTCCCTTATCAGGTCATCGTATGTAATTTTTTCTAACATTTTTTATTTCTTATTTTACTATAATAAATACATGGACAATTAGTTTAACTTAACGTCATTTTGTTGCATTTATATGTTTCACGGACTTTATCCCCAATACAATGGCTAGAAATAGCACTTAGTCGGGTTCTCTATCTCTCGGTTTTGTGGAGACCACGACATCTAGAGCATCGTCACCGGTCATCAACTATATACGTGTGAAATAAGTTTTACATCCCTTCGAGGATTCCGTGACACAATATCCACCTAATCCACGAGAGGGGAAACGAGAGAACTAAGTGCAAAACGCCGAAAGTACCATGCCGTTTCCTTTGTGCTTAGATTCTCTTCGACATGTTTGCTACATTGTGCCCGATTTCGCACTTCAAGATATTTGCCTTGTCTGGCGATAATATCCCCTCATGGTAATATAGCGAATATGTTGGGAGTTACAACCATGATGATGTGGTAATAAATTAAATTCATCATTTTGGCAATGCATATTAGATAGATTCACATCATCCTCATTCATTTTGATTCTCCCACTTGCGAGATTTTGCTCCACGATCTTACTTATGCCGCATGTGGCTTGGCGGCCGTTTCGACCAAGCTACGAGGCAGGCTTCGAATACGATCGGGACTTCATTGCACACCTTGGCCAAAAGAAACTACGGAAGGGCGACAATACGCATAAGGTTTACTAACTTAGACACCGGGTCGCTCAAGTAGGTTATATCTATGGTCGAGCATTTTTTACGCCCCGCGAGGGACAAGAGAGTGCAATCATAAGGGCATTGACCTTCATCGACTCAAGCGGATACTTAATCCGTGACATCAATTACCCGATATTTCTACAATCCTACATTCGTGTGCATGGATCACAAGCTGGACCCAATATTGATCCCCGGCGGCGATGATGATGATTAGTGTGTTTACTATGTTAATTATTTGTAAGGTTGTATGGTTACTTCCTAATCAATTTGTAATGTTCTTGTGGCCCATGTGGTCTCAAACTTTTTGAGCCTTTCACATGCAAATTGGGAAGCTTTTACCTAAGTTTGAGATTTTTCGGAGTTGGTTTGGTACTTTCCCAGTTTATTTGAATTTTCAAGCGACGCCACCTTGTAATTATAGTTTGAACTGAAAGGCACCCACAAAAAGAGCCGTAATGCTTTGCTAGAGACTTTTCCATATGGTCTCATGTGCCCTAGGAGGCAAATCACCGTGGAGGTCCAAGAAAAAAATTCTTGTGTTTCCATGGTTTAATTAGCCTTCTTGTCGATTTAGCTCGAAGAAAATCATAGTAATTAAAATATTTATCGGAAAAACCTAAGAACTTACGGGGTCATATTTTGGGTGTACATGGCTGGAAAAAAAAAATTCAAGCCATTTCCACCAAGGAGGATTACACATCCTTCACAGAGGCACATGATCCCTACCATCGAACTGGGACTATACAGTTGTAGTTCTTGTGCTCCATGTGGTTCATATATTTGCCGGTGTTGTAGTGGTCTCAAACTTTTTTTCTGAGCCTTTCATATGCAAATTGGGAACCACCCACGAAGTTTGAGATTTTTCGGAGTTGGTTTGGTACTTTTTCCAGCTTTATTTGAATTTCTCAAGGCTGACGCCACCATGTAATTATAGTTTGAACTGAAAGCGTACCTACCTAAAAGAGTTTTAATCTTCGCTAGACTTTTCCACATGGTCTCATGTGCCCTAGGAGGCAAATCACCGTGGAGGTCCAAGAAAAATTCTTGTGTTAACATGGTTTAATTAGCCTTCTTGTCGCCAGTTTAGCTCGAAGAAAATCATAGTAATTAAAATATTTATCAGAAAAACCTAAGAACTTGTGTGGGGTCATATTTTGGGTGTACATGGCTGGGAAAAAAATTCAAGCCATTTCCACCAAGGAGGATTACACATCCTTCACAGAGGCACATGATCCCTACCATCGAACCAGGACTATACAGTGTAGTTCTTGTGCTCCATGTGGTTCATATGTTTGCCGGTGTTGTAGTGGTCTCAAACTTTTTCTGAGCCTTTCACATGCAAATTGGGAAGCACCCACGAAGTTTGAGATTTTTCGGAGTTGGTTTGGTACTTTTCCCAGCTTTATTTGAATTTTCGCAGCGACGCCACCATGTAATTATAGTTTGAACTGAGCGCATCCCTAAAAAGAGCCGGAATCTTCGCTAGACTTTTCCACATGGTCTCATGTGCCCTAGGAGGCAAATCACCGTGGAGGTCCAAGAAAAATTCTTGTGTTTCCATGGTTTAATTAGCCTTCTTGTCGCCAGTTTAGCTCGAAGAAAATCATAGTAATTAAAATATTTATCAGAAAAACCTAAGAACTTGTGTGGGGTCATATTTTGGGTGTACATGGCTGGAAAAAAAAAATTCAAGCCATTTCCACCAAGGAGGATTACACATCCTTCACAGAGGCACATGATCCCTACCATCGAACCAGGACTATACAAAGGTGTAGTTCTTGTGCTCCATGTGGTTCATATGTTTGCGGTGTTGTAGTGGTCTCAAACTTTTTCTGAGCCTTTCACATGCAAATTGGGAACCACCCACGAAGTTTGAGATTTTTCGGAGTTGGTTTGGTACTTTTTCCCAGTTTATTTGAATTTCTACGCCGATGCCACCTTGTAATTATAGTTTGAACCGAGCGTACCCACCGAAAAAGAACCGAATCTTTGCTAGACATTTTCACGGGGTCTCATGTGCCCTAGGAGGCAAATCACCGTGGAGGTCTAAGAAAAATTCTTGTGTTTCCATGGTTTAATTAGCCTTCTTATCGTTTAGTTTAGCTCGAAGAAAATCATAGTAATTAAAATATTTATCAGAAAAACCAAAGAACTTGTGTGGGTCATATTTTGGGTGTACATGGGGGGAAAAAAATTCAAGCCATTTCCACCAAGGAGGATTACACATCCTTCACAGAGACACATGATCCCTAGCATCGAACCGGGGACTATACGGTGTAGTTCTTGTGCTCCATGTGGTTCATATGTTTTGCCGGTGTTGTAGTGGTCTCAAACTTTTTTGAGCCTTTCACATGCAAATTGGGAACCACCCACTTAAGTTTGAGATTTTTTGGGAGTTGGTTTGGTACTTTTTTCGTTTATTTGAATTTTTCGCACGACGCTACCATGTAATTATAGTTTGAACTGGCGTACACTAAAAAGAGCCGAATGCTGCTAGACTTTTCCACATGGTCGACGATGTGCCCTAGGAGGCAAATCACCGTGGAGGTCCAAGAAAAATTCTTGTGTTTCCATGGTTTAATTAGCCTTCTTGTCGCCGGTTTAGCTCGAAGAAAATCATAGTAATTAAAATATTTATCGAGAAAAACATAAAAATTTGTGTGGGGTCATATTTTGGGTGTACATGGCTGGGAAAAAAATTCAAGTCATTTCCACCAAGGAGGATTACACATCCTTCACAGAGGCACATGATCCCTACCATCGAACCCAGGGACTATACGATTTGTAGTTCTTGTGCTCCATGTGGTTCATATGTTTGCTGGTGTTGTAGTGGTCTCAAACTTTTTCTCGAGCCTTTCACATGCAAATTGGGAACCACCCCACGAAGTTTGAGATTTTTCGGAGTTAGTTTGGTACTTTTCCCAGCTTTATTTGAATTTCGCTTGCGATGCCACCTTGTAATTATAGTTTGAACCGAGCCGCGTACCTAAAAAGAGCCGGAATCTTTGCTAGACTTTTCCACGTGGTCTCATGTGCCCTAGGAGGAAAATCACCGTGGAGGTCTAAGAAAAATTCTTGTGTTTCCATGGTTTAATTAGCCTTCTTGTCGCCAGTTTAGCTCGAAGAAAATCATAGTAATTAAAATATTTATCACAAAAACCAAAGAACTTGTGTGGGTCATATTTTGGGTGTACATGGTTGGGAAAAAAAATTCAAGCCATTTCCACCAAGGAGGATTACACATCCTTCCACAGAGGCACATGATCCCTACCATCAAACCCGGGACTATACACGTTGTAGTTCTTGTGCTCCATGTGGTTCATATGTTTGCCGGTGTTGTAGTGGTCTCAAACTTTTTCTAAGCCTTTCACATGCAAATTGGGAACCACCCACGAAGTTTGAGATTTTTCGGAGTTTGTTTGGTACTTTTCCCAGTTTATTTGAATTTCGCGCGACGCCACCTTGTAATTATAGTTTGAACTAAGCGTATCTACGAAAAAAGAGCCAGGAATCTTTGCTAGACTTTTTCACGTGGGGTCTCATGTGCCCTAGGAGGCAAATCACCGTGGAGGTCCAAGAAAAATTCTTGTGTTTCCATGGTTTAATTAGCCTTCTTGTCGCCAATTTAGCTAGAAGAAAATCATAGTAATTAAAATATTTTATCGGAAAAACCTAAGAACTTGTGTGGGATCATATTTTGGGTGTACATGACTAGAAAAAAATTCAAGCCATTTCCACCATGGAGGATTACACATCCTTCACAAAGGTACATGATCATCCATGAAGTGGCAGCTTTTCTATTTCACCGCCGGGGTTGCGTGTAATAACCGGGTAGCGAATAGGATTGGGGTGAAATTTTTCAAATCTATCGACCCTCCCGCCATTTCGTTTCCCCACCGCGCCCAAACCAGCCTTGCCAATATATATATAGGTGAGTGGCTCGGAGCGAAATTTTGGCAAGTCATTTGAACACCGCGCCATTCGTTCCCCACCGCGCCGAAAAGAGCACGGATTCGGGCCGACGGAGCGCACCACCAACTCCAACGCCGCCGTTCGCCGTCCCCCCACGGGACGTCGGGGCTCACAAGCATCCCCGGGTCGTTACGCTCCAGCCGAATCGAGGCTTGACGGCGTTCTCCCACGCCCAGCGCTCCTCCACTCCGGCGTCCCCCAACGCCCGGCCGGCATCCTACGCCCCTTCGGCCCCTTCCACGGTGAGAACTAATTATCCCTTTAGGTGTAACGAGTTTTTTACCTATGAGAATGAGAACTAATTCGCCGCTGTCCCTAGCCTCGCGTCGCCCGCTTGGTCTTCCTCCACGCCGGCGGAGGACCGCCGCCCACACCCTCTGCGCCATCCGCAGCCTCACGCCGTCTTCCTCTTCACCGCCTCGACGCCGACCGTCCGCGACCTTGTCCTCCTCAAATCCTCCAAGACAAGATAGGAGCGCCACGAGCTAATTTAAAGCTTTGGTGATGTAGGGTCGAGATGGGGACTAGAGGGGGGGTGAATAGTCGTTTCTAAAACTAATTGCGCCGGCTAAACAAATATAATGCAGAATTGAAACTATTCGTTTAGCCAAGACTTCACCCCTCTAGCTATGACTCTAAATCACCTCACAAAAGATCCTACACAAAGCAAATGAGGTGATAAGCCTAGCTTAAGCTCCTAACCGTTTCTATTGCAAGGTCACACAAACCTATGTACTAGTACTTCAAGCAAGGGTGAGCTCCTACACAATTCTAATGAGCAAAAGCACAAAGCCAATCCTAAGCTCACTAGATGCACTAAGGACAAGGCGACACACGCCTAACCCAAAGGCTCAAATTACTTAGCTACACAAACTAAGCAAAGCAACTAACAAGCTACACAAGCTAGTATTTGCAAGAGCTACTCCACAAGCACAAGCACAAAGTATATATGAATGTAAATACAAAGCTTGTGATTTGGAGAATGCAAACCACCGAGAAGAGTAGACAAGTTGACACGGGTGATTTTTTTATCGAGGTATCGGGAAGCTTGCCAACTTCCCCTACTCCTCGTTGTGTCGACCAACACCTTGGGTGGTTCCTTTGGTGTTTCACCTAGATGGTTCTTCGGTGTGATTCTCCGATCACTTGCCCCTCAAGGCACGCCCCGCAAGGCACCGCAAGACACAACTCCCAAGTGAGCCTCTCAAGGCACCGCAAGACACCACACGCACAAGGGAGGTACTCAACGACACGCTCTAGTAGTGTCGCTCTTCGCGATCCCCGCGAGGTGAGCACGAACCTCTCACAAATCCTCCTTCGGAGCACCGCACAATCTCCGTTGCGTGCTTCACGAAGTCTCTTGCCACCAAGCCGTCTAGGAGGTGGCAACCTCCAAGAGAAACAAGCACACCGGCTTGCAACACGATCACCTAGTGCCACAAATGCGATCTCTCAACGTGAATTCACTAGAATCACTCCTCACTTTGATTTGGATGAACACTATCAATCACAAGTGAGTGGGAGGGCTCTCAAGCACCACAACACAAGCCACCAAGGCCCAAGTGTGCTCAGCAACCTGCCATGCCCGACCATAGCAAGTATATAAAGGCTCCATCCAAAATAGAGCCGTTGGTGCTTCAAACCCCAGCTTCTGCGCGTTGACCGGACGCATCGACCGGACTCATCAGCGGGTCCGGTCAAGCGTCCGGTCACACCCAACAGTGTGTCCGGTCACAAAGGACAACGTCCTTGGCCCCACGGCCTAACGGCAACTTCGAAGGCCCGTCGAAAGCTTCCGGTGGTGCGTCCGTCGATCCTCGACGACGACCCCGAAAACATGCTCTCGGAATTCTGATCGGAACCATCGATCGGACCGCCCGGCGAAGGCGTCCGCCGGCTTCTCCAAAGTCGCGTCCGGCCGCCTTTTCCTACTTAAACTCCGTCGCCTTTGCTTCGACATGCTATCCAACAAGTATACCAACTTGAGCACGAGGAATAGCATGTTTTCACCACCACGATGCATCCGCGCATTAGAAGATAAGCCTCTCATTTTCTCGAAAAGCGGTTCCCCCAAACCCAACTCAACCCAATCAATCACCACCATCGCCGCCTTTGCAAATGTGCCAACACCACCAAGTGTACATCACCATGTGCAAGTGTGTTAGCATTTTCACAATCATTTCAAAGGACGGGTTAGCTCTTTACCACGCCACTCGATCCTAACACATCGCAAAGTTAGATCGCTCAAGTGGCACTAGATGACCGATATGCAAACAAGTTTGCCCCTCTTGATAGTACGGCCATCTATCCTAAACCCGGTCATAAACTTCTCTAAGCTCCAATGACCAGGTGAAATGAAATGCCCTATAGGTTATACCTTTGCCTTGCGCATTTCCATTCCGCTCCATCTCCAAGTGCCGATGCAACACATGCACCAACACGATCACCAAATGATATGATCCACTTCATATCATCACGTGACACTATTGGTCCATCGATCTTGACCTCACTTGCTCTTCACCGTTAAGGCCGGGTCCGTCAGCGCCAAGTCTTGCCCTAAGCTTCACCGCCTCGCGGTCAATCGCTTCACCGCCTCGACTTGCCCTTCACACTTGCAACCGGTCCATCAAGCCAAGCCTTGTCTTAATCGCACCACCTCGTTCACATGACTCCATGTCATGTCTCATATGCAATAAAGCTCCTTCATTGCATCATCTCATGTGAACTAATCTCCGTGTATTATCTCAATCACACATTATTAGTTCACCTAATGTTGTCACTCAATTACCAAAAAACCAAAGGGACTTTCGGGTGAGTGCGTCGGTCACTTGCCCTTGAGGTGTTTGTTGAAATGCCCGTCTCGATCCATCGTAACCTATGCTCGAATTGTGATTGAAATTCATGAGTTAGTGTTGTTCGAAATCTAGTTTGGATATTTTAAATATATGTGCTGTAGCTATCGCACAACTTTTATGAATAACATAGCAATATCATCCTATTTTGGTGACATGTATAGGCAAGCATGGCGTGGTAATGCGTAGTGTTTGTTGGTCGCGTCGTCGAGGGATCTATCTAACCTAGGAAGATTGCTATGCTCAAGTCCAAGGCTACGCTAATAATTTATTTGAGAAAATACAACACCGAAGGTGAAGTCGCCGCCGCCTACAATGGTGCAAACTAGCCGCCCCGGAGATTGAAGAGAAGCCACCCCACATACTTATGAAGATTGCGAGAATTCTTTGCTTAATTGGTTTTGGAAAGATGCCATGCTTTTATTTATGTCTATGACTCTATGGTCATTGGTCTTTTTATTTTAGAAGTTCATGTAGGCTTAGTTTCTAGAACATTAGGTGGATTTTGTTGTATGTAACCATTAAATCCTGTAATGTTTTGACGATATTAATGTATGATGATTTTTTGGATTTAAAAAGAGCTGAATTCCACGAATAAATTCAAAAATTTAAAACAAAAACGCCGGGTGGCATGGGCCCCAAAGTGAATGAGCAACAAACCGGTAGTGTAACTATACCAAACACTATCGGTTTGAATTACTAACCGTCATAGACGGCGAAACATCACCGCCGGCTGCATTAACCAACCGATAGTCTCCACTCTAATAACTTATTTGTCGGGTTGAGATCGGCCGACAAAGTGTTCACGTAAAGTTCAGCGACGGGTTCAAAGTAAGCCGCCATTGTTAGCTCTTCGATACACCGCCGGTTCAGTCTAACCCGATAGTGTTATCCCCACAGTTTTGTCGGTTCGTTAAAGCCCCGGTGCTCCCAATATCAACTCTGCCGGTGACTTCGAAACGCATTGCTTGGATCAAAAAAATGCCGGGTCGTGGAACACCGGCGGTGTTCGGTGACGATCTTGCGCTGCCGGTTCGATATCAAACCGGCAGTCTCTCCTCGCATCACCGCCGGTGTTTTGACCCGGTAGTGTTTCAAACCCCACATCACTACGCTATGGTTCTGCGGTTCGGTTCAGCCGGCAAAGGTGAAGGGGGTTGGAGCCCGCAATGATGGACAATTACGTAGTAGTGGAGGTAAACAAACGATCTACGTTGATCCACGTGATATCATAATGGTTTCTATATTTTTCTTTTATGCATGGTCTATGTCCGAGAGGATTAGTGTAGATTGAACTATGATGATCGAGGCATAATAAGTTGAGTGGACTGAAATTTTTGTAATTCAAATATATCTGAGCCACGTGGTCACGTGGAGTACGGGAGGAATATAAATTAAATTAAACAAATAAAGTACTAACATCGTGTTCCTTACCAACGTACTACAAACTTATACACTTCCAAACAAAGCATATTGGTCCTTCAACAGCGGCTGCACTTGCTTGTACAGTTGTACTGGAGTATGTGCCAGGATATTGCACATGCATGCCAACCGCCAAGTGCCAATGTTGACCGGTTTCTCTATGAGTTTGAAAAGACCACACTTGGTACCTATAACTAGGATTAAAAGATTCGGAGTAAAATGCACTGTAGGTCCGTTAACTTGTAGCGGTGTCCTAAATAGGTCCGTCAACTACAAAACCAGATATTTGGGTCCATAAACTTGCATACCGGTTCACTCCAGGTCCAAAGAGCAAATCTAGGCTGGTTTTGCCACGCCATTTATCAAAAACACCCCTCCACCAATCTCTCATCTCACTGGTATGCCCTTCCCCATCTCCTTCACGCCGGGACAGAGAAAGCGACATTGCCGTGCTGTGCGGCGAGCTGAGGAGGGGAGGAGGCAGGTGCTGTGCAGATGTGTCGTGCCTCCCGTCGTCGCGCAGAGCTGTGTCGTGCCTCTCGTCGACTGCATGCATGGACATGGACGGACGTACGGGCGGCGGTCCTGAGACGAATCGGCTTTTGAGTGTCGTGGCTCTCGCTTGCTTTTTTCACGAGACGACGCCGGCCGGCTCTGTGTCACACGAAGGCTGGTAACGTATAGTAGCACTAGCACATTAACAGCCGTGCACGACGGTGGCTGCGGCGGCGTCATGATCACGTACGTAATGCTGCGTCTCCTCGGTGTTGGCCACCACATGCTCCATGTGTACAGGACGACGTCGTTTCCGATGTTGCGCATCCGGAACTCGTTCAGGTACTCCTCGTCCGTCCATCTGCCGCTCGCTCTTGGTCGCGTCCAGGACGATGGTGATGGCGTGCGTCTGCACGTTGGACGACGCAGGCACTAGGGGCAGCACGGGCTGCGGCGGCGCCAACGCGGGGGCATTGTAATCCAGCGGGATGAAGCGAGGCACAAGCTCGGGTGCTCCACCATTCGCCACGCGTAGGCGAGACCCTCGCAGTCGTCGGGCCCGCCGAAGAAGAGCAGCGCCACGTAGGGCACACTCGCCATGCATGTCGCCACAGCGCTGAGGCCGTGGTCCACGAGGATGCCAACCGAGCACGGCGCCGATGAGCGAGCCATTCATTGACGTTGCATGTAGTAGGGCCAGTGGCGGCGCGGCGAGGGAGTCGTCGATCTTGATGGCCATCATTTGCTACAGGAAGGCGCAGGGTATGATGGTGTGTAGCTGGGCTTGCGGCGGAGTGACGCGCCCTCATCCGTAGTCAGCGGCGGCATGAAATCCGACATGCCGTGGTTTGGCAACGGCAGGGCAATGCCGTGTCGCGTCGCGCCGGAGGGGAGCCGCGCTCGAACGCGTGCATTTCTGGCGCACCACGGGGTCCGAAGGGGAGGAAGGGAGGGCGAGTGCCCGGACCCGTGCTGGGGCTCGACGTCCGAGATGGCGTGGCTCCAGAATGTGCAGTTTCGAGACGTGCATTTGAGACGTGGATTCGAGACGTGCAGCTTCGGAGACAGATCGATTTTTCCAGAATGTGTACAGATGGACGGCTGTGAATGCGATGTGAACGCACGCCAGCATGCGTAGCTCCGTGTCGTGCTTGGACCGCTGTAGGTTGCACCGACCAGCCGCCGCGTTGGCCGTACACCGTCGTCACCACAGGCGTCGATAAGGAGAACCGATGTTTTTGACTATGGGAGGGTGTTTTTGATAAATGTCGCGACAAAACCAGGGTGGTTTTGCCCTTTGGACCTACAAATGAACTGGTATGCAAGTTTACGGACCCGGATATCTGGTTTTGTAGTTGGCGGACCTATTTGAGACACCGCTACAAGTTAACGGATCTACAGTGCATTTTACTCAAAGATTCGTCTCTGATTTACAACCAAATTGTATAATAGTTGTTTTTTTACCTACATTTACTAGTCCATTTATGTATTCAAAAATTGATGTGATGCAGAGAATGAAAAAACTTGAAGCTTTACATGTAGATGTAGTAACTAAACTAGCCCCTATTTAAAATCCCAACGCGGCGCATATACTCTACTTGCTAGCGCATATAATGCTCTCAGTTGTTTAGCATGCGTTTGTTTTGGTAATAACGAGGCAGGATATGCTATAGATCTGCTTTGATTCTTGAGATGAGACTGTCCAGACTGAGACATGCGTTTGCCTAATCAGACAAATAAGTCTCATGTTTAAACAAGCCTAGTCAGCAAAGTTGGCCTGCCCAACGGCAGAATGTGTTTGATTTCTTCCTACAAGACTAGCCCATCACCAACTACGACTACCAGATGGAGATGTGATTAATTTTGACCCAGCTAGGCATTGCCCCAGGTAGCGGCACATAGATAGCGAGAACAAGAGAAGAAAAACAGGTTTTCAGGAGCATGCAAACTAATCAGGCAACAAGTTACCACAAGAGCAATATGAATTAGACAAATAAGCCTCAGACTAAGGTTTTGCTCGTTATTAATCAGTCTGGCATATCCATAGCCTCAGACACGCGTTTGCCTAATCAGACAAATAAGCCTCATGTTTAATTAATCATAGTTGTCTTCTAATAAACAAATGACAATTATTGGAGTTCTTAAAAGAATGACAATTATTGGAGCAACTCGAGGTCAACAATCGGGGATTTATTTATTTGCCACTCTTACTTAACGCTCGTTGCTCGAAACCACTCTTACACGCGGCCTTTCCTATTTTTTACCCCACACACAATAACTTCCTTATTTTTGTTTGCCCTTTTTCGCTGATGTGGCATGCCAGCTTGTCATGCCAGCGTGGAAAGCAGGCTTAGAGCACTAGTTCAAGATGCGAAATGATCATCCTGCCCTCCCTTCATTTCCTCATTCCTTTCATTGCTCTCAGCCAGCAAGTATGGACGTTTCAGATCGTTTTTTTTTTTTTGATAGAACTCAAGCCTGTACGTTGGTGCAGTGCACTTCCATTTTTTTTTTTATTTTTTTACAAAAATCAAGCATGGACGTTGCTACACTTCCAATCAACGCCAAAAAAAAAACATGCATGCATATATACAGTAGTCAATACGAACGCAAAATAAATTAAACCAAGTCAGACAATTATATTAGAATGAACGCCGTGCATGTTTCAGATTTGATGGATTCCATCCCAGTCCAGATTCCAGGAATTCCAGGAAGAAGGTATAGGACGTACTAGTAGCAGGGGAACCGAGTCACTGACCCGATCGATCGATTTAGAGATTTATTATTTGGAGGCAGATGCAAATAAATCAACTTCATATGATTACGATAGCGATTACGAGTAGTACGTCGATGACAATCGAGCTCTACTTTAGCACTTTGGAAAAAGATAACCTAAGCAATGATAGAGAAAACCTACGTGTCGCCCCTTCTCTTCACGCTGCATGGCGGTGCTCGGCTTCACTTTCGCGGACGGGAAGGAGGTGACCGATTGCAGCCCGTCCTGGTGCGAGCGGAGGAAAGATTTTTGAGAAGGGCAGGACGGTCATTACGGCGTCTCCATCCAGGCCTCCAAACTTGCTGCCCACGCTGGTATGACTAGCTGACACGCCACATCACATAAAAAAGGGTTAAAAAAAAAAATAAAGGAGTTACCGCGGTCATGGGCAAAAAAAAATAAGGCCCCGTATAAGCGTGGTTTCGACGAATAAGGAACGTTCGTAAGAGTGGCAAATAAATAAATCCCCCAACGGTCAAATACCACAACCATCGACATGTCCAAAAGCATAATAAGAGGATTAGAGAAGTAAAAACAAACTGAGCCAACTCATTGTAGCATAAACGTTTTAGTGCTACAAATCAACATTTATAGTCACCACACATATACCCAAGCCACCATCGCATAGAGTGGAATCGAAATAAAAAAGGATAAGAATAAACCCTAGCATGAAAACTAAAGGGATTTAGGGTGGGGTGGGGGGTGGGGGGTGGAGGGAGGGATTTTCACCTTGGGGAGTCAAGGAAGATAGGAAGGAGCGCAAGACGGATTGGACGATGACCGAAACGCTGGGGAGGACAAAGACCGAGGTGCTGCAGCCAGGGGCGGAGCTAGGAGGGATCTCCGGGGGGGCTATTTAGTGGAGAGTTAACAAAATTAAGAAGTTTAATGTTGGTTTAATGGCTAAGTATAGTAATTACTATGGAAATTGTGCCTCCCGAGGGGCTATAGCCCGGGCAGCCCCCTCCCCGGATCCACCACTGGCTGCAGCAGCACTACACCAACACTACCCGTCACTTAACACGAACGCAGTGGAGAAGAAGCTAGAAAGAGAGGAAGGCAAGGGTGCAGGGACCCAACATATAATAAAGGTAGCGGATTTCGGCGAGGAGTACGAGACGAAGTTTCAGGGTTTGCGCGCGAGCCCACAAGAGACGGTGCCGTGCCAAATCACCCGCGCGAGGACGGTGGGAGCCTGGCTCCCAAAAAGAACCATAGGAGTGTTGCTGGGATGCAGGAGGCGGGCCTACAACTGGGCCAGTTCAAATCAAACAGGTCGTGTTTTCCTCCTTTTTTTTTTTTTTTTTTTCCTTTTGAGCAAAATCAAACAGGTCGTGATGCACATGCACCTTAGGAGGCCGGTGGCCCTTTATCAAACGCACCTACCCAGCCTGGGCCTGTCTCTACTCGAGTTGACGCGACCCATTTGCACCCTAGTGGAAGGCCCATTTCGCTGCCCGCAGTGGACCAGATGAGGCCCAAAACTTCGATCTGGACGGGCCCAAGCCCAACTCGTTCATTTCCTTCTCGCCCCCACCCACTCCGCAGCCGTCCGATCCCAACACACGAGCGGTTGGAAAACCCTGACCTAGAGAGCGAGCAGAGCAAAACCCATAAGTAGTCGCCGCCGCCGCCCCGCCACCACTTCCTTCCTGCCTTCCTCCTCCCACCTCGGCGGCCGGCCTCTTCTTCTCTTCATCCACACCGCAGGTCATCGAGGTAAGCTCCCTGCCGCGCCACCCTCCGCTTCTCGCCCCCATCCGGCCGTTTCCTTCCCACGCGCGCAACTTGTTCCCCCGGCGGCCCGAGTCCGCGAGGATCTGAGTTGTCGTTGTTTTGGCTCCCCTGCGCAGATGTCGGCGGCGGAGGCGAAGGCGGCGGCGGTCCCGGAGTCCGTGCTGCGGAAGCGCAAGCGGGAGGAGCAGTGGGCAGCGGACAAGAAGGAGAAGGCGCTCGCGGACAGGAAGAAGGCGCTCGAGAGCCGCAAGACCATCTCCAAACGCGCCAAGGAGTACGCCCAGGAGTACGACGCCCAGGTAAGTAATTAAGCTGGTGCCCTCTTCTCCATCTCGCAGTTCCTTGCTGATGCTTCCTGCTCTCCGCTTAGCTGAATAGTTGCTGCGACCGTGTAGTGTCTGCGTCCGATCTGGCGAGTTGATTGCGTTTCGTATCCGAGTTGATTGGTGCGTGCATAGCACTGTTTGATCAAAATGGGATTGCTGCACTGTTATTGACAGTTACATCTTATCGCCATGTTGATCGTCTGTTAATTTCGTGGAAGGAAAAAAGGGTATAGTTTGTGCTGACTTGATGAGGCCAACTGTCCATGTGGGGGAGAATAGCGTTTCAATGATGATTAGAAAAGCTGCCATTGAATGTTGCAAAACGGGTTCGGTTGGGAAATAGGATAACACTAGAAACACTGCCGCGCCCTCATTGGACTGGACCAGTTCGTATGTGGAAGTTTGGAACAACGATGGCCTGTTGATCTGAGGTGTGCAAGACTCAAGACCGTGTGCGTGTTGTTCAATTTGTTTGACAGTGCAATTAGTGTTTTGGGTATTATTGTTATGAGCACAGAAATAAAATCCAGCTATATGATCTTCTATATTTTGCCAGACTAACCAAACTTAGCAAATTTATGTTACACATGTTTGCACGGGCACTAAACATGGTAATAAATCCTATTTCAAATAGGATATTGTTGCTAGCAATTGAGATGTGTGTAGCAAGGAAGCAAAAGCAATATTGGTTCCCAGTCATGATCAAACTATCTCATACCAGATCAATGGAGTTGACGTTGATCATTACCATTGCAGAGGATAATAGCTGGAGTATTTTTTTTTTTTTTTTTTCAATTAGGAACTATACACCCAAAATTTTATGAAAATATCCTATGTTGGCAGATACATTTTTTTGCCAAATACTGGTTCAGTTGGGAAATTGGATAACATTACGGTCTCGAAATAGGATCATATTGTCAATTAGTACTTGTGGGAGAATTCTGCTTTCTGTATTAATAAGGTAGGACCTTAGAGAATTTGTTTTGATATATTTGCACTTCATGCAGGAGAAGGAGCTTGTGCAGCTCAAGCGTGAGGCCCGGCTGAAGGGTGGGTTCTATGTGAGCCCAGAGGCCAAGCTTCTGTTTGTGGTCCGCATCCGTGGGTATGGTTCTGTCTCATTGGTTGCTGATTCTCTTGCTATGCTCAAGTGTTGATTGTTGTCAAATGTACTGTGTAGTATCAATGCCATGCACCCCAAGACCCGCAAGATCTTGCAGCTCCTGCGTTTGAGGCAGATCTTCAATGGTGTCTTCCTCAAGGTTAACAAGGCAACCATTAACATGCTCCGCAGGGTGGAGCCTTATGTTGCGTATGGGTAAGTTTGTATAAATTTAGCTGCCATGAATGCATTTTGTATCATTTCCCACCTGTACATGTGATCCTTCCCATAAGCACCATAATATCACATTACTCACTTATAAGAACTAACAAGAATTCATTCTTAGAAGAACAATTTTCTGCTAGAATTGCTAGTTGTAATGTATATCATGAATTCTTACTAGAGGTGTAAAAGTGCTATGGGTTCTCATTAATTTTATCTCTTTCACACATATATGTTGTTTATATTTGAATATGCTTGAAGTAATGTTATATGTTCTCTGTTCTGGAGGAAAGTGATATATATTTGTTGAAATTTATTGCTGTGTTAGTTATTCAGGTTGCTTCTGGGTTGAAAGAATGCAACAGGTGGTAATTCACTTTGTATCACTTGAGCTCCTTTATTAACTGTTTCTATATTGATGTGATATTCGTACTAACTTTCCAAAGTTGCATTAGTTAATTCATATCACCTGCAGGGCCAGATCCCTGAGTTTTGTTATTTTTTGAAGCAGAAATTGCACTTGATTGTTATTATTGTCATAAGTCTGAACATCTATCTTTCATCATCTCCAGATACCCGAACCTGAAGAGTGTTAGGGAATTGATCTACAAAAAGAGGTTATGGGAAACTGAACAAGCAGAGAATTCCACTTAGCAACAACAATGTCATCGAGGAGGTTTGCCATCTACAACTACTGTGCTGATTCTGATTAGATCCACATTTCAACTTCAGCTTTAAGTAATTTTTGTTTACTTTCTGTTCATTAGGGCCTTGGAAAGCACGATATCATCTGCATTGAGGACCTTGTCCACGAGATCATGACAGTTGGCCCACACTTCAAGGAGGCCAACAACTTCCTCTGGCCATTCAAGCTGAAGGCGCCCCTCGGTGGCCTCAAGAAGAAGAGGAACCACTATGTGGAGGGTGGTGATGCCGGCAACCGTGAGAACTACATCAATGAGCTCATCAAGAGGATGAACTAGGCCCCTGTTATCCTGCGAGAATGCATTCTATGTCAGCATGGTTGTTTTACTCTAGCAAGTTGATGGATAATTATGGATATGCAATTTTGGTGTTCCATGGCTCTAATACAGCAAGACTAACACTAGGATTTGTGTCCTCTTTATGTTTGCAGTTGCTTCTGGAGTTTTTTTTTTTTTTTTTTTGTGTATTTTGGGTACTTTTGAATATTTTGTGCTGTCTGATGCTACATGTAGCGCATTGAGTTTGGCGAGCCCACTTAGCTGGGCCAACTCGACCTGTTTGTTTCATAACGGGGCCAGGCTCCCCGGTGCTTGGCGAGCCCACTTATCTGGGCTTTTTTGGGCCAACCGGTCCTGTTTAGTGTATACTTAGCTGGTCTTCACCGGCCCAAATAGACCTTTTTCTGTCATCTTTTAGCCCTTTTCGCTCAAGAAGCTGAAACAAACAGTAGGATCTGTTTGTTTTATTTCGTCTTTTACCCAGGAATATGAAACGAACAGCGTATCAAAAAGAAGAAGTCCGAGAACGAGCGATAGCTCGGCTGGCTAGCGCTGCAGGTGTGCAGGCAGCCCACCAGCGTTCGAACCGCAGGTTCAACGGCGGTGTTCTCATCGGGATATATTCCCATAATAATTTCGGATGGAGCCTCTCAATGCGTGAAAGCCACAAAGGGACCGGCGACGCCGCGTGCCGCCGAGCCTCGATGACTCGATCTCTTCAAGGTCGCATCTTGGTATCTGTGTATAGTTGTAGGTCTAGTTGTATGCGGTGGTGGTGTGTGAGAGGTGTGCGTGTGTGTGGTGTAGGTGTGTGTGCATCAGACGAACAGATGCTACAATCGTATCCGGATGAGAGGTCAAAAAAAAAAAAAAAGAAGAAGTCCTGTTTGTTTAATCTTTTCGCTCGATAAAAAAATAACAGCGTATAGTTATGTTTCGTCTTTTCGCTGTCAAGAATCTGAAACAAACAACGTATTTTAGTGTCTTTTTTTAGTGGAGATACTAGATAAATTTTAGCTGTCCAATTTTGCTAGATGTTTTCATTTATCTAGTGTGAATCGAATTAGAGCTGTAGGTTAGAACAGTTTTATCTTGGGTAACGTGTGTCACAAGTCGCATCATAAGCTCGCTATGGCTATTGAAGATTGATGGAAAAAAAAAAAAAAAAGAACAGCACTCTTTCTTGTCGCTGATTGTAATATTTATGATGACAATATAACAGCCTAATATAACCTGAGATGTGTCGAACGTGTCCTTGGAGGTGAACATATGTCACGAAATGTGTTTTAATAATCTTATAAATGCAGAGCCATTTATACAGCCACAACGATGGCAAACCAATATCTCCTTACTCCGAATACTATAGTCAGGTCTCGAGGAAATAAAGGGTGCTGTGACTCGGTGCTACAAATTTGTACCACCTTGATGTACATATTTCTACCGCTTGTTATACCTCAGTATTTTCCCAGAGGATTGTGACATCAAGGTAGGAACTGTTCTTATGAGGGAATTCGGGGGAGAAATCAGCATCTAACAAAGGGAGTTTAGCAAGAACAGCAATTGGGGAAGAAACAGAATGAAACGGTTTCAGAGGTTCAGATATTCCATTCATTTCATGCCTTGTTCTGTTACAGAGGTTCGCCTCTTATACATCAAGGCAACCGACATAGATGGCCAACTCATCTACTAACGTGCCGCTAGTGGCCGCTAAAAAACGGTGTAACAGAATACACAGAGACTAAACCGAAAACCGACAATAGTCGGACAGAGAACAGTAACGGCGTTCTTAGCCACCAGTCTTCAGAGTCTGCTTAGCAGGTGTTGCAGGACGGTATTTGTTGCAGCTCCTCGATGGTGTCCGAATTGTCCAGAGGTAGGTCATTTGTTCAGACATGCTGGATTCATCCATTGGTGAGGAGAAACTCTCAACTGCAGTTGATAAAAAACGAGGGCTCCATTGTCCAAGGAAAGAGGTTTCGCCACCTAAGTTTAGATGGTCAGAGTGACAGAAAGCTAGATACATCTGTGGATCTTTCAGCCATCAGATCACTCAGTGTTAACTCTGGGATTTTCATCCTGATGGTGATTCCAGTTGAAGGTGAAGCCTTCAAATAATGGGATTGGATGATTATCACAGTGGTGCCCATCGATCCCCCGGGCAGTCAGTCCACTCCAGCATGCTGGAAAGCCTCTGAAGATAATTTGCCTGACAGTTGAAGTATTCTGCATGCAACCGAATCATGAGTGAAGTGACCTTTCCTCTCAGTCAACATGAAAACTCAACATCCAACATGACTAGCAAAGTCGATGTGTTACAGTTCACGGAGAGAGAGAGCGAGCGCCCATTTGCGGCGCGCCATGCACAGCGTCGTCTTTGACGCCCAACTACTACCTCCCTCTCCCGCCATTACTGCCGGAGCTGCAAAGATCGGCTGGCTTCCACCAGTAAACAGCGTGGCAGTAGTGCAACAGCAGCTGACCTGCTTGCTGCTCGGAAGTCCTCCGGCGGCGGATGCGGAGATGGCACTGGCAGGCGTTTGCAGTTGCAGCTGCACGTCGCTGACAAAACTTTACTCCGATGAGATCGGTTGGGAGATGGCACTGGCAGGCGTTTGCAGTTGTAGCTGCACGCGTACGTGCTCAGGCCTTCTTTAGTTGGTGGCCAAAAGTCAGAAAGTTAGAATTTGAACACTGTATCATGTTTCAATTGTTTGTGTTAAATATTGTCCAATCATAGATTAACTAGGCTCGAAAGATTCGTTTCGTGATGTACAAACAAATTGTGCAATTAATTACTTTTTTTTACCTATATTTAATGCTCTATTTATTATCCAAAAATTGATGTGATAGAGAGAGATTCAAAAACTTGGAAACTAAACAATGCAACCTGCCTCTCCATCACTCTCACTCGCCAGTCACCACAAGTCAGCGAGTGACGAACACTGAATGGATGATGCACTGCACGGAGTATTTATGTACTCGTATGAATTTCCATGCGGCCCACAGCCCGGCGGCCCGACCGAAGCCCGGCGTTTGGCCCGGCCCAAGCACGGCCCGGCACGGTGGCCACGCGTGCCGGGCTGGCCCCGCCCGAGGCACCGGGCGGACTTGGGCCGACCCCGTGCACGGCACGGAAGCACGGCCCGGCCCGGTGATAATACAGCGGGCCTCAATGGGCCGCCAAATGTGTAGAAATAAAAAAACACACACACACACACACACACAACATCTACCTTGGCCCAACTTCACAAATTTCACCCAAACCTGCGCTCGGCTAACCCCTAAATCCCTCGTCAGATATATAATCCGGCGTCAAGACCCCCCCCCCCCCACTCTCTTTTCTTTAAGGAAACTAATGTAAAGTCATATTCGAATTTCTATCTATTTGCATTATAGACGAAATTCAAATCATTTTCTCGAGCCGTATGAGGAGAAAACCTCCTATACGTTTCTAGGGGGTTGTTTATCTCCATCTATCCCAATAAGCTATCTATCGAATCGTTGCAATTGATGTTCGATCTCGAAGAGAAGGAAGAGATCTTCGAAAAAAGTCCACCGCGTAGACACTCATAACATGCTCTACCGTAATTTTTTTGCGGATAATCCCAATTTTGGTCTCCCCTCCTCATTCCCCACCCCTTGGCCATAGCCGCCTACTTGCCTCGCCTAAACCTAACCCTAAATCCGCCGTCGTCTATCCGGTGACCTCGATCTTTGTGCCCACAAACTAACCTTTCAGTCCTATCCATCTTAGCTATAGATGTTATGTTTGTTCCTCGCTTCCATCGCTTTTCTTGAGAATCCTCGTTTCAAACTTATCGGGGAAGGATCCTCGAGGACCGTCGTCGACGTTTGTTGCCTGAACATGTTGAAATGTTGCTTTGTATAAAGGATTGGGAGTTAGGAGAAAAAAGAAAAACAACATCTTTGTTGTCGTGAGCACAAAGAGCTGTGTGAGAGATTTGAGAATCTATGGATTACAGATGGCGCTCCCGGTAATCTGGATTGTTTGAACTTGATTTTTTTTCATTGTTAGTTTGAATTGAAACTGAATTTCCCTTCCTTCTAGTTGTAGATGCAGTACCGAGCAAGTTTGGAGGAGGAGGACCTACTGTAACCACTTCCTCGCCTTTGTTGGTGGTCTTTGGAAGAGGAGCCGGAAGAGGTGCTGTTGCCGGTGGTGCCGCAAGAGGAGCTACTCCTTCATCTGCTCAAGGTAGAGACCCCCGTGCTGGTGGTGCCGCAAGAGGTGGTGGAAGAGGAGCTGGAAGAGCTGGAACTGGAAGAGGTGCCGGAAGAGGTGCAAGGGGACCAGTCTTCGCCTTTGGAAGTGGAAGAGGACTCGTCTTCTTCGCCGGGAAGAGGATCAATGCGTGGCTAAAGCTTTGAGGTGATCATCTTGCCCTTTTGGTGGTGCTGGAAATTTTTGTGATGTGAGAGTTGGTACTTGAGAGTTGAGAGAGAGAGAGAGAGCTGTGGATCGAGAGTTTTGTAATCTAGAATGTTTGAACTTGATGAACCTGTTTGAACTTTGAATATAACATTGAGCTGTGTGTTTGTGCTGTAATCTTTTCCTTAATGGGGTTTCTCACAAGGGTGAGTTTTACCCATTAAGGTTTTTAATGAGGCAGCATTGCACACAAGCACACTGCTCAATTTTTTTTGAAATTGGTGTCTGTTATTCTTGAATTTGTGAACATGTGAAAATCTGTGGAAAAAAGTATGCAAAAATGTATTTTTGATTGACGGGCCATCGGGCGGGCCGGCATATATTTTTTTGGCCGTGCTCACCGGGCCAGCCTGGTGCTTGTTAGTGGCCCGTGGGGCATGCTGGGCGACCCGGTGCACGTAGCCCGGTGAGGCACGAGGCCCGGTGAGGCACGTTCGGGCTAGCCCGGCCCGACCCGGGACGCAGCCGGTCGGCCGTCGGCCGCCCGTTGGAAAACTACAGGGAGGCTTGCCTCTCGTGGCACAGTTATAGTGTCAGTTTATATTCAAAACAAACTGCTAGCTGGTCCTCTTGTGAGAGTGAGACTGACCAGCTTTTTTTTTTTTGAGGGAAAGTGAGACTGACCGGTTGGGGTGGTACATACTATTAGTTTCATTTTGAGCCCCCTCCCCAAGGAGCCCAGCCCACCACCTAGCACCACCCCGAACCGATCCCTCACCTCACTCACGCAAACACCGACGCCCGACCTCAGAAACCCTAGCGGCTAGCGGCACGCGTGGCGCCATGGTTGCACTACCCCGCTACTCGCAACCTTCGGATCCGCACCCTAGCAAAGAATACCAGAACGCCTCGTGGCCGCTGGGCTATAACCGACGATGTGAGCACACACTCATGGCACTAACCTTGGCTTCAGATTCGTATTGATTCAATTGTTCGATGATCCCTCCCTAACGGCACACGGAGTCTTTAACAAACGCTGGCCTTCAAGGGCCCACTAGACAGCGACACGAATGAAAACGTAAATCCAACAATACGTAAACACACTAGCCATTGCGTCTTCCAAGCGCCTGGTGTCTTCAATCTTCGTTAGCGTCATCAGCCGCTACACGTCCGCCCTCCTCAGAGGCAGCTTGCCTCCAAGCTGGTGCTCTAGGAAAACGCTGGCGCAAAACATTGTAATCTTCCCATGTCTTCACTAATTCAGGAAACAATGTCCATGTAACTTGCACTTGAGGAATGGTTGTATTACCTTTCTTGACTAGTCGACGATCCACTATTGCTACAGGTACTATGTCCACTGCTGCCAGGTCTGTAATCTCGGGCAAGAGATCAAACACTGGTGTATGGTCAACTGTGTAGGGCTTCAGTTGAGAAACATGGAAAACCGGGTGTATCCGGGCATCAGATGGTAGCTCCAGCTTGTATGCCACTTTGCCGACACGAGCCAATACCTTATAAGGACCATAAAACTTGTATGCTAGTTTGGGGGTATGGTCGGCTTGCAGCCGACGATTGAGTGTACGGTTGAAGCTTTAGTAAAATCTAATCTCCCACTTGAAATTCCAGCTCTACTCTTTTTCTGTCAGCTACTTGTTTCATCCTGTTTTGAGCCCGGGCCAGACTTTGTTTCAAAGCATCTAGATGGATAGCACGATCAACAATTGTGTCAGTGATAGTAGGTGGTGTAGGTGCTAGAATCATTAGGACTCCACCAATATTAGGTTCATAGCCATATAATACCTTGAAAGGTGAACACCTAGAGATGAGTGGAATGCAGAATTATACTAGAACTCAGTGAGAGATAACCAAGATTTCCATGTAGATATGGTTAATTATGTACTGCACATCGAAGATACATCTCCAAACACTGATTAACTCGTTCTGTCTGACCATCAGACTAGGGATGGTATGCTGTAGAAAAGTGTAAATCCACCTTGTACAATCTAAACAACTCAGTCCAAAAAGTGCAGACAAAACAGGGTCTCTGTCAGTGACTATGGTTTTGGGCAATCCATGTAACTTAACAATGTTATCATGAACAACCTTGCAATAGATTCAGATTGTATGGATGTTTAACAGGTATGAAATGAGCTGACTCAGTAAACCTGTCTACCACCACTAATATCACTGTAAAGACTTCAGACTTAGGTAACGCATTGATAAAATCCATGGACAAATCTTGCCAAACACCAGTAGGGATGGGAAGAGGTTGTAGCAAACCTGAGGGGTGGGTATTAGAATATTTGGAGTGTTGACAGACATCACACTGTTTGACAAAGGATTCTACATCCTTCTTCATGCCCTTCCAAATGAAATGACGTTTTAGTCTATGATATGTGGCAGCAATGCTAGAATGGCCGCCCACTGCATTAGCATGACAGACAAAGATCAGTTTTGTGTGCACTGTATTGTTGCCAATCCAAACTTTGTTGTTGTGCCATATGACTCCTTTGTCTAAATGAAAGCCTTCCTCATCTTGGCTTGCTAAAGACAGTCTCTGAAGCATTACTTGGGAAAGAGAATTAGTTGCATAAGAATTAAGTACTTCTTGGAGCCAGTCTGGGTTGCAATGTAGACACTACCGAAGAGCAAATAAATGACCCACTTTAGAGAGGGCATCAACTACCAGATTCTCCCTACCCACTCTAGAGAGGGCATCAACTATCATTCTTTCCATGGCTTTTCTCTACATATCAGAATCTAAATTCTGTTCATTGAGATAGGCTAGTGACTTATGATCTGTGACAAAGTCACCCCTTCGCAAATAATGTCTCCATTTCTCTACTTCCATGATCAAAGCCAAAAATTCTTTGTCATAGATAGACAAGTGTCGATGCTTTTCTCCCAGAGCCTTACTGAGATAGGCAACTGGTTGACCATGTTGCATGAGAACTACCCTAATCCCATCCTGACATGCATCTGTTTCAATTGTGAAAGTTGCTTGAAAATTAGGCAGAGCTAAGACATGTGTCCTTGTCATTGCTACCTTGAGGGTTTGAAAAGCATCTTGAGCCTCCTTGTTCCACTAGAATTGTTTGTGTCTCAGAAGATTTGTCAAGGGTTTTTCTATAATGCCATAGTGCTTGACAAATCGTCTATAGTATCCAGTTAATCCCAAAAATCCCCTTAATTCAGTGACAGTTGTAGGAATAGGCCACTATAACATAGCCTGAATCTTGGACTCATCAGTAGCCACCCCTTGAGAAGATATAATGTGGCCCAAATATTCCAGACTTGTTTGAGCAAAGGAGCATTTACTTTGCTTTAGGAAAAAAATGATGTTTCCTCATCTGACCCAAGACTTGTTCAAGGTGGCATATATGATCCTCTAGAGTAGGACTATAGATCAAAATATCATCCAAAAAGACTAGGACAAACTTCCTAAGGAATGGTTGAAGAATATAATTCATTGCACATTGAAAAGTGGCAGGAGCATTTGTTAGGCCAAATGGCATAACCTTGAACCGATAATGGCCTTGATGTGTTTTAAATGTAGTCTTGTATTCATGGTCCGAGTGCATCCCGATCTAATGGTACCTAGATCTTAAATCCAAGCTTAGTCTACTTGGATCCAGCTAATTCATCCAAGATTTCTTCCAGAATAGGCATAGGAAACCTATTCTTTACTGTGAGATCATTAAGCTTCCTATAGTCCACATAAAATCTCCATGAGCCATCTTTCTTTTTCACCAAGATCACATGTGAGGCAAAAGGACTTTGACTATGCTCAATAAGTCTTGTGCATGCAGTTTCGCTTACTACTGTTTCTCAATTTCATCCTTGTGAAGAGGTGAATAATGGTAAGGTTTGGAGTTCATGGCAAAACATTAGGCAAAAAGAGGTATAGTGCGATCAAACACTCTAGAGGGTGGTAGCATCTTTGGGTTAGAAAACACATCACTATACTGAGCCAGCAGTAAATTGATTTGGTCTTGGTGAGTAGAGTCCTCTCTAGGCAACCTTTGAACACTATATGGCTGGTAATCTACCGTGAGCATAGGCCCAAATATCATTGCCTTGTGCTTGAACTTGCATACTTTGGTAGCAAGAGATGGCAAGTTACTTGACAAGTGGATTGATGCTGGCCTTGTAATTTAATGTGTTTTCCATTTTCTTCAAATTCCATTGTTCTGTCTACCCAGTCAAAAGTCATAGGATTATGGGCAGTAAGCCAATCAAAGTCCAATATTGCATCATAAGGACTCATGTCCATGACTATCAAAGTGGTGTACAGAGTGTGTCCCTGACAATACCACTGTAGGTCTTTAACTACCTGACATGTTGTCAAAGTTTCTCCATTGGCTAACTGCACTTGTTTTGCTAGGATGTTAATAGTGGGTAGATTAGCCAGTTGTACAAATTTTGAACTAATGAAGTTATGAGAGCTACCACTGCCAATGAGAATCAACATTGTCTTGTCCCTTACTCGGTCTTTAGCTTCATGCTTTGTACTTGCTTAGTATCATACATGACATTGATTGTTAAATCGACCAAACTCTTTCTTGCAACACATCTTTAGTGGCTAAGTCATTCAACACATCATCAAAGAGTTCTCTATCCAAATCATTGACAGTCAAAGCATTCATTTGTGCTTTATTCCTTTTTGCATACACCTCCAAATGACCAGGACTAAACTTCTCCCCACAACTGAAACAAAGGCCATTTGCCTTTCTATAATCTCTTAACTATCTATCCTTCCAGTTCACATTAGTGTGAGGAGTATATTTGTTTTCTCGGTTCTATGCTCCAAAAGTTTTGTGATGGAATGTGGGCTTTTGAGTCTTGAGCTTAGCTTTGTCTAACACCCCTTGTTGAATTCTAGCTATGATGGATGTTTTGCCTATAGTGGTCGGCATTTGAGCTTCCAATCTGTTCCTCTTAGCTCTTCTTTCATTCCTTTCATGTACTTGTAGTGAAGAATAAGTCATCATAATGGGAATTATGCATGGTCACTTGATATTGCAACTGCTGAAACTGGCTGGTGTATTCCTCAAACATACCCTCCTGTTTGAGTTCCAATAAAGCAGTAAGAGAAGACCGAAATCATCGATCCAAATTCCTCTTCCGCTACTTCACAAAAATGCTTCCAATCTCTAAATGTGTGTGTACTTTTGTTTGTAAGCTTGGTACGGTGTTGGTATTTTTTAACGCACACTGAGATAAATCCATAAGCGCACGGAAAGTACCGTTGTAGCTTTCACCCGAGTATTCAGGGTATCTATTTCCACGAGGAACGAGAAGTGAACTGGAGCAAGGCCAAGGTCATCCAAAGACTGTTTTTGGTAGGAAGAAA
The DNA here is from genome assembly GCA_015847255.1 of Hyparrhenia diplandra. Taxonomy (NCBI): domain Eukaryota; kingdom Viridiplantae; phylum Streptophyta; class Magnoliopsida; order Poales; family Poaceae; genus Hyparrhenia; species Hyparrhenia diplandra. The sequence continues at coordinate 211,413 of JADLZK010013337.1, forward strand.
GAGGTTCTCTAAGGTTTTCCCAAAGTTATTAAATACCAAGTTCAGGCTTACTTAACCCCACTTATCGCGGAGGTAGCCGAACCTTTCCGATTCTCAAAAAGACGGGAAACGGTAATCGGGTCGGCCGCCAAAAGCTCTACGAAAAACACCAACCCGCACGTGGTGGACTACAAAGGCCTGACGGAGCTGTCACCCCCGGGGCTACCACAACTATTCCGTAGGTTTGGGCGCAATCTCGGGTAAACTCTAGCCCTGCACACCACGTCTACGCTTAGCGGATCTGTAAACTAGTTCTCAGACGAAAACTAGAACCTTCGGTCGAACGGAGATCCGTAAGTAAAATCAAGCATGAACTGAATTTAGTGAAATAATAATATTGGAATTAGCACAAGATAACCTCGAATCTTTCTCGGGACGAAGTCGGATTCGAAGAGGTACAAAGTTGAGGCGGCCGACAATCCCGCTACTCCTCCTCCTCTTTCTCTTTTCACTCTTCCTTTTTTCCTCTAATACAACTAGGTGATGAACACCTAGAGGGACACTACTACTTGATATGAAATGTGGAAGTGATGCTCACAAGGTAGGATGTGTGTTGTACAATGGTGTAGGGGTCTCTTTATATAGGAAAAGAGAGGAGAGAATGGAGGGCCATCCTTGTTCGAGGGGCATTTGGCGGGAACGAAAGTTTGCACCACATGCAACCGCCGCGTGAAGTCCGTGAGCGAACCGCCCAGAGAAAGGGCGAAAAAACGCCAAAATTTTGCGCCGGCCGCCGCAGTGCGCCGGCCGCCGTAGTGTGGGCCCCATTTTGCCTCTCCTTTATCCGGTGGGCTTGTGGGCCTTGGTAGATGGTTTCGGCTGGTGCAAAGTCCGGATGAGGCGTGGAATCGGCCTCCTTGCTTCCCTTTGCTCTTTGGCGTATTTCGACTTTGCGCTTCCCACTTTATTTGGCATACTTTATTTGTATTTCCACAACATTCCTGCAAAACAACTTGAAACACCAAAACTCGTGGAACTCGTTAGATAAATAATGTTTGGTTATGTTTTCACATGTAATATTGTATTAGTGGTTCACTTTGGTGGTAGTAAAACATGCATTAATTGAGTGTCAACACTAGGTTAATGCATTACCCTCAAAATGAATGTGGGCTGCAAAGTGATTCTCATGCCAACAGAATTCTATACAAGTCAAAGTATCCTTCACGCAGTTATCTCTCCACATCTTAGTATTGGTACCATCAAACTTGGGGAATTGTATTTTTGGCATGGAATGCCCTGGAAAGAATGAGTCTCTGTTATCCTCTTGCTTGCTAGAGAACTTCTTATTTATCCCATTTTGATGCTTGAGATGATCTCTAGGATTAGCAAAGACATTGTCAAACTCAGATTGATCTTCTACACTTGATGAAAGCTCTACTGAAGCTACATCCTTGAAAACCTGCCTCCATATCAAACTGTTTCATGGTCGTGAGCAAGCAACCCGCAGCACCATTGGTCTTTGATTTGTTGAGCTATACAATGTTGTTCAGTAGCAAACTCATCCATGGCAGGTTTCCCAATGTCCGATTGGTGTTTCAACTGAGCTTGTGAGTCACTCCTATATCATTCACCCGAGCTGCCAACAGATCAAACTGCTCCATTACTCTGTCCATGAACTCCTGTTTAGCCTTTGCACTTCTGGACATGGCGTCCAATAGCACCTCAGTCTGCTTCGAAGGTTTTACAGTAGCCAGCCCGACGCTTGTGCATAGAATTTCAGTGACAATCAACTGGTATGGTGAAACTGCCCCAATACACGACTGCCACCTTCACCACCGCCTGAGAGTGAGGCACAGCCGAGGAATTTTACACGAAGACTCGCTTCGCAACCCAAGCTGATGGACACTCTCCCGCTGACACCACCTCTTTGGGATCACGCTACGACTCTGGAATTTTTACGTGAGAACCCGCCTCACAACCCTTGTCGCGAGATCGCCAAATACCAGAGATTATGACAGATGTGTCACCGTACTGGGATCACAACTATGGCTCCAAAATTTCACATGAATACTTGTCTCACAACCCTTACCATGAGATCGACTAGATTTGAATATATTGAGATGAACACCGCCACCAATAACTCACTGCCCCCACACCGCCTACTTGACTCGCCTCGAGAGGAAAACTAGACCATGGTGGTGACGAATCGAGATGTGGGTGGTAGATATGGTGGTATTTGTGGAAGGAACCGCAGCCAACTAGATCGGGGACCAGGTGAACCAAAGGAGGGTCTATGTATCCCTGGTCGAACACCTTGTGGGTGTGACCCGGGAGAGCCTAGCTCCTAGAATTACCACCATGATCAACCCTAACTAGTAGTTGAGGAACCCTACAACGCGTAGGAAACGAAAGATTTAAGGAATTGACACGGAGGTAGGATGAATTGGATTGGATTGATTCGCCACCGAGCATCGGAGTAGCGTGTAGCAGATTACTAGCAGCGGGGATTACAACACAAGAAAATAAAAAATGGCACATTCATAAGTCAAGGCAAGTACATTAGAGACATGATCAAGAAGTCTGGCATGCAAGATGCAAAGGGGATTACAACTCCCATGGGTACAAGTGGCACTTTGGAAAGTGTTGTCAAAGGAAATATGATTGATCAAAAGTTCTATCGGTCTATGATTGGAAGCTTACTCTATGTAACCGCATCAAAACCGGATGTCATGTTTAGTGTATGCATGTGTGCAAGATTCCAAGCCTTACCAAGAGAAAGTCATCTCAAAGCTGCAAAGAGAATGTTGAGGTACCTGAAGCACACACAAGATGTTGGCTTGTGGTATCCCAACTTTGAACTTGTTGTATATTCGGACTCGGACTATGGTGATTGCAAAGTCAATAGAAGAAGCACTAGTGGCACTTGTAAATTCCTTGGAAGATCTCTTGTGTCATGGTCATCAAAGAAGCAAACAAGTGTGTCACTCTCTACCGCCCGAAACTGAATATGTTAGTGCCGGTAGTTGTTGTTATCAATTGCTTTGGATGAGATCAACATTGAAGGATTATGGATTTGACTTCAACCATGTTCCCTTGTATTGTGACAATAAAAGTGCTTGCAAGATGACTCGTAATCCGGTGCAACATACAAGAACCAAGCATACCGATATAAGGCAACATTTCATTAGAGAGCATCAAGAAATGGGTGACATTGCAATCAATCCTATTGGTACCTAAGATCGACTTGCCGATATCTTTACCAAGCCACTTGATGAGAAGAGATTTTGCAAGCTAAGAAATGAATTGAACATTCTTAACTTCTCCAACATGAGTTGAATGCAACCCACACATACATGACATGCCCCTCCACCAAGCAAAGCAAAGGTGAAATTGTTTGACATGACATTCATGATAAGTAAGGACTTGTTAGAATATATAGACATACAACTTGTGATATGGCCACGCCAACCTCAGTGACCTCACCGGCCTCCATGTTGACCTCGTCGACATCCACGCCGACCCCTATGCTGGCCTTGTCGACCTGTATGTTGGCCTTGTCGACCTCTACACTGATCACGACATCAAGCAAGCTGTTACAACATTCCAGCCACACTACACCAACTCATGTTTTTGATGGACCGAATACAAAACTACAACGCAAGGTGCACGCGCTACTTTGTGAAATTCATTTTACCATTAATGAGAATTATATACTACCTAAATCGTGTTTGTTGCTACTACTGAGGTTCACTAAGGAGGATGATAAGAACATACAAGGAGATGAACACAAAGAAGGATCAAGCTCGAGCAAGACCAGTCCTGCAGAACAGTCCGAAAGAAACGTTCGTAACTTTTGATTCCCAAAAGCTATGAAGGCAAATGAGCACTTGTTGGAAATCTCTTGAAGTCTAGTTTGCATGACCAATAGCACCGACCTGTTTGCATTCCTAGTTATGGCTGCCGACCTCTTTTTAGTGAAGACTGCTCCGAAGTTCAACAGTCAGCATGAAGTCCAAGTTTAAGTGCAAACCTGTACCATTCTACAACGTGTCATGGTGCATGGTATACATGGTTGGAAAGATCATCAAGTTAGCTTTTCAACGCATCTAACCGTTCGTCATTTGGACTTCCCACTAAGGAGTTATTGCCTATTTACTGAAGACTGCACTGGAGGGCAACAGCCGCGCGAGGCCACTTCGGGAGTTGATTTCGTGGAGGCCTTTTCACATTCTTAGTCTTTTCATTTCCATCCTGAGTTTACACCTATCTAGTAGGGATGTTAGTAGTATAAATACTCCATAGCATCATTGTCATCTCAGACTTTTGATAATTGAAATATAGAACCCCTTTGTTCAGCCCGAGTGCTAACAAATTCAGAGAGAGATCTCTACCCCTTGCTCTTGTGATTTCCTTGGCGGGATTGCAGAGAGCGGCGGCTTCATCCGGCTCCTAATTGGTGCTCCTACTCCCTTCAAGGTTCTCCTTGATTGATTGTAGGCTGTGTTGGTTGGTTCTTTGAGAGTGTGGTTGGGCGAATCCTCGATTCAGGTTGCGGTTAAAGGCGGTGGTTGGCTTCGAGTTTTATTCGTCAGGTTGCACTAGTTATCGCTGCTTGCAGCAAGTTATCCGGCTGTTCTATAGCTAGTTATCTGAAGATCATCCTACGCCGTGAAGATCGGGACACCGTGACATATCATCTTGTCCCTTAGCTCGGCGGGATTCGTCGCTTTTGAGAAAATGAAACGTCTATTTTCTATTGCGCGGATGCATTTTGATGGTGAAAACATGCTAACTCTTGTGCTCAAGTTGGTATACTTGTTGGGTAGCATGGTGGAGAAGTTAGCGGCGTCGACGGGCTGCAAAAACATGTTTTTGCATGCGCCGCATTAATCGCATATGCGAGCGTTGGATGCTGGGTCTGCGTCCGACGCTGTTGACGGCCTCGGGCAGCATGTGGCTACGCCGGAGCATCCAGCGGTTGAGCAACGGATGCAGGGCGCATGGACTCCAGCGTCCGACACGTGAAATTGTGCGGGCGTGGCCGTGTGCGACTTTTTGCATGTGTCGGACGCGCGTTGTCACGCCCCACTTTTAATGCGTCGTTAATCACACGTGTTTGCGCCGGGATCATGCCACAAAAACACGTCTATTAGTAACAGATAATGGTAAACCGTAATAATAGTAAACCGAGCTGTTGAAATATAGGATAGAAAGGGGCTTACAGTGGCGATGAACAGTCACCGGTCGGGGTTACGATATCAGAGTTGGCCAACCGAGAAGCGGTGGATTAACTATAACACTGCCCCGCACTCCACAGGCAGACTTGTGCACGGATGAAATCTGGGCTTCAACGTCCTTTTCCTAAGCAAACACCTTGCGAACTATTACGACACGCTGGTCTTCTACCTTGTCGTCGATCTTACCTTCACATGTGCCGATATCTGTAAAAATAGAGGGGTGAGTACAAACGTACTCAGCAAGTCCCAACCAGGGGGGTTGTAATTATTAAGGGTTTGGGCCCTAGCAGAGTCTCTAAAACTGCTCTCGCTAGTTCCCGGGTTATATCTTCTCATCACTGTCATGGCACCACATCGTCAATGTGTATCTAATCATAGATGTTCAGGCCTAGCACTTGCCCATTCCAAGGACGTGGCTATTCGAATAGATTTAAATAACTCTGCAGAGGTTGTACAATTTCCCCACACGATAGGCACTGCCCTTACCATCGCGACTTGGCTTAGACAGGCCTAACGAGATCCCGTACCCGCTTGGATGCCTCCTAGGTATATTGGTATAATCCTCACCACGACTTCTCGGGGTTGGAAGGATGACGCATCATCCTAGACAATATGGTGATACCAAATCACCCACGGCTTTTTGGTAATACCTTATTACCCAACCTATCTTGTCCGACAACACACCCAATCATTAATCATAAATATGTGCACCTAGCACTACGCCATCGCGCCCAAACACTTACGTGGAAGATCACTCAGCATCCACGCCAACCGGACCATGGGGCCACTCTCCCCATGTCTGCTCCTCGATAGGTCGTTTGCCTACGCCCGGCCACCTTGGATCTAAACTATACCTCAACCCAACGGTGTGGAATCAAACGCCCCATCCCGGCTTGTGGGCATGCGATATAATTGCTCTAGGTAGAAGGTCTATGAACCGGTCCTTAGGGAGGCGAGTATCTCTCCGCGGGATTCATCCCCGATTGTGATTAGTCCACCTCCATGTAGACTATCACCACTCACCTTTTGTTGGGAAGGTTCACATTATTATTATTAACGACAAAGCCTAGCGAAGCCTCACGCACATAGCCCATGAGTACTCTCGCACGGCTTGCCAAGGTTATACTTATCTTAACATCTTATTAACTATTATAGGAATTAGGTCAGGTTAAGGGGTAAGGACTTGCACTGGGAGGTTCTTACAAATCGCACCTTGCGGCGTCGAACATCTCTAGCTCTACTTTGGACGGGAAGCTCCTAATCGGTCGTCGAAAGCTACTTGCTTGTGGCGATAAATCCTAGCTTGAACTATAACATGTAAAACAAACATAGAACATTATGGTGGCAATGGGTTAGATGCATAGAGCTAGATTTTTAGATGAATTATGGAAGTCGTTTCACGCGAAAACGGAGTTAAATTGCATGTGTTATGGATTTTATAATATTAATCCCTAATTAAATCATTAGGGTAATATTATAGCATAATTTTATCTTGTAATTAAATTGGAACTAATTACATGATAAAATTCTATAAATCAAATAATGAATTTACAAATTTTCTGGGAATTTTTTTCGACACGGGAATGCATACTTATAACACTTTGTGTACACTTTAAGGGGGTACATAGCATTTTGCCCCTCTCGTACAGCTTTTGCGTGTCCCTAGTATGGCTGACTGTGGGTCCATTGGCTGCCCACGTGGCCCTTGACTGGGGTAGACGGCGTGGGACGGCACGGGACGGGACGGGACACGTGTCGTCGTCCCATTCCTCCTAGTTGACGCCGTTACGGGGGTCGGTGGGAACGGGCACCCCGCCCTGTTTTCGCCGTTGCCACGCTAAGGACGGTGGGGAGGGCGCGCCGAGTACCGCGGAGATGGCGGGACTCCTCGGTTTCGCCGTGGGAAGCTCTTGAGACTCCCCGAGCTACACCGGACCCGTTGGTGGGCGCCAAGGTGAACTGGTGGGTCTCTCTCATGGCGACGGCGCACGGAGGCGGCGTATCGACGGCGGCGCTCGATGGCTGGACATCACGAGGTGATAGAAAGGAAATGAAAGAAGCGAACCCGAGAGAGACGAACTTGAGGGAACTCAGCGCTCACCGGCTTGGACCCGAGGCGACCAAATCGGCAGGAGCGCTGACCTAATGGGCCGGCGGCGGCGGGCACCGAATTGGGGGAAAAGTGGATTGTGTGGCGTGGGAGAGGGGAGAGGAGGAGCGGGGGCGAGCATCGTGTGTTCCCGAGTTGGGCGGAGCTCATGGTGTGTGGGGTGAGCAAGATTGAGGCCCTGGGGTGCTATTTATAGGGCGCCGAGCGGGAGCGTCGCCGGCGAGATCTTTTCCGCCGTAGTCATGATATTTTCCGGCCGCACCTCCGTGTCCGTGGACCTCCGGGTTGGTGCGCTGTTGTCCGGGTGCGTCGTGCTCGTCTCCGGTGAGCTGGCGAGGCTGGCAGGCTGTGTTGTCATGTCGTCCGATGATGCCGCCTGCCGGCGGCCATGGCGGCAATGCCAGCTCTTTGGTCCACGTGGCCACTATGGTGTTTGACCCGAGCCCCGCGGCGCCTGGATGGTTGCGGGACATGTCGTGCTACGTGGCCCTCCCGTCCATTTCGGTCGTCCGATTTCGCCGTCGGCGGTCACGCTCAAGTTCGTCGGCACGCTGGCTCGATCGTCGAGGCTATTTGCGGCGCGTTGATTTGCCCTCGCGGCGCGGGAAGACGGCGGGCTGGCGCCGTGGTGGAGTCCACGCTCCCTGTCGCGGAGGTCGCCTTGCCCATCCTTATTCTGATGGGCCGCGCAGTAGGGCGGGGCCAGGTGTCGCTGGGCTGGCCGGCGTTCAAGGGGTAGGGGAGGAGTCTGACCGATGGGGTCCACTCGTCGGTGAGAGGGAGGCGGTGGACTGCTTTGGGCTCGCGATCGTCAAGGCCTTACGGGCGGCCCATCAGCGAGAATAAAGAGAGGCTTTTACACGTGTACCATTATGATAAAAGCTCGACCGGTGTACCACTAAAAACTTTTTGCCGCTTTTGTATACCATCGGCCAAGTGTAACTTGTCCCCTATACCACTGTTTGTGTTCCGTTCGATTTCTAACGTTTCCATAACCCCGACATGTGGGACCCAACATTAGAAGTGCCCATCCTACCCTTTAGGAATGAGTAAAAAACCCACCTTATCCGAGCGCCGCCTCGACCCAAGACCGCTCGGTCCTCTTCGTGTTTGTTCGTCCCGAGAAGGAGGAGCGTCAGCGCCCGGTCGCGAAGATGAAGAGGAGGGAGGCGCCGCCCCGGCCCGTCAGCTTGTGGGGACGGCACCCTGCAGCCGCCCCCCGCCCTAGACCCTAGACGCCGCGCCCCGGCCCCAGCCCCCCATTTGCAAGGAAGGACGCCCGCTGCTGGCTCGGTCCGTCCCTGGCGTCTGCGCCCGCGATGGAGGGGGTCTCACGAAAAGGTTGTCCATTCGCGGCGGGGCTTCTTCTCCGGCGCGCGGGAGGTCGGCGCGCGGCGACTAGCGCTGGCGTAGCGCAAAGGTTCTTCGGCGGTGAAGCGCCCGCCGGGCGAACCCCCTCGCGTGCCAGCGCCACGCCGCCGCCCCGGTGGCCGGACGACGAGCTTCGACATGCAGCGCGCCCGCGGCGGCCGGAACCGAACATCCCCTCACCTGCACGCGTCATGTCGACAATGGCCCAAGGTTGAAGAAGATCGCTTTTGCATTTTAGCCCTCCCTTTTCTATATTATAAGTTCACGGTATAAGTGTCCTATGAATCTTCCGATAGCTCCCTGTAAAATTCTGCACATATCGGAGAGGGAGGGCATTGAGTCTTTTCCATCACAAATTGACACCGTTAGCATGCAAAGTGGGCCGTAGTGGTATAGGGGACAAGTCACACTTGGCCGATGGTATCTGAGTGCGGCAAAAGTTTTTAGTGGTACGCTTGGTCATGAGCTTTTATCATAATGGTACGGTAAAAGCCTCGAGAATAAAAAAGGAGGAGAGGGTGGCCGATTCTTTGGGCCAAGGAAAGAGAAGGTGGAGGGAATTTAGCCCGAGGCCCTTTTTCCATTTTCCATTTCTCTTTTCTTTTATTCTTTCTCCCTTTTCTTCTTTTATTCTTTCTCTCCCTTTTTACCCATGTGTGTAAATACATATTTTGTAAATATTTGCACAAGCTTTTTGAGCCTATATTCTCTTGACTTTCACTCAAGAGAATATTTATTTAATTGTGCTTATACAAATATAAATATATTTGTGTACACACATTTTCCGCATTCCATTATTTTATGTGTAGTGTATATATATTTTGAATATTTATACGAGCACATTTTTATTCCGACGACTTTTGTTGCCGAGAATATTAATTTATTGTGCTCATAAAAATATTCATATATATTTTTCGTACACATGAGTTTCGTATTTATTTATTTTTTTCCTAGAAATTTGTGAATTCATTCTCATGCAATATTATACTTCCATGATTTTAAATCTAGAACTTATCTTGCATCCTTTGCAACGATAGAGTTCAACAAGCAACAAACAAGATTCCTATTTTCTAGATGGTGAGAGTTTGAATGCAGGGTTTTTCAAAACAGGGGTTTTGGTTTAGCGGAAAATAAATCAAGTTTTAGTTGTAATTCGGAAAGTTCAAATTTTTAGTGATTTTTAAAATGATGCAAAAAACACGGGTGTTACACGCGTGTAGCGTCGGCGCCCTACATCCGGTGTCCGTGGTCGGGCCTTTTAACATCGTCTTTGGACCACGTTCGGAGACACGTTGAACGCGTCCGCTGCGTGTTCTAGCTCGCCCTCCGATGTTCGAATTGTCCAACGATCGAGACACATGGCAGCTCCTGGAGCGTCGGGCGCCACTGTGCAGCGCCCAACGCCCCACTCGGCGCCCCGCGACCCTGTGTTTTCTCGGTTTGAAGTGGGGTTTCACCCTACCTCTATAAATATTTGGGTGGCCAGCTCTAGCTCTCTCTCTTGGACATTTTCACTCATTCCATACACTTTGAGCTAAGCAAAAACATCTCCCCACTCTCCCTTCTTGCTTTTGAGCACATTCTTGATCGTTTGGGTGAGATTCAAGTGCAGTTTCTTTGTGAGTTGCATTTAGAGGCACTTGAGGGTCGTCATTGCCAGTGATTTCTTGTTGCTCTTGGAGAGCACCACCCCTAGACCGGCTCGGTGATCGTTGGAGGCGTTGGGAAGAAAAGGTGATTGTTCTTGCCCACCTCTAGTGATTGTAAGGGGTTCGTGATCTTTCCCGACGGAGTGCGAATGGATACTCTATTGGATTGCTCGTGTCGTTGAGTTACCACTCAATCGTGTGTATCAAGAGGGCCTAGTGAGGCAAGTCGTGCGCGCCACCTTGATCCACCATTGAGACGGTCGACAACCAAAGACGTAGCTTGAGGGTGCTCAAGTGAACTCCGGGTGAACAAATCATTGTCTCCATCATTTGTGTTGATTGATTGTCTCCCGGTGATTGGTTCATAGCCTCGATGGTTAGGTATAACACCTCCTCTCTACCCTGCATTACTTCACTCATATATTGTGCTTGTATAGACTTGCTAGTTGAATAGGTTGCCTAGAATTGTTAGAGTAATCTAGCTTGTTCACCTAGTTGGTGAAGTAGAGACATAGCTCTTTGAGTGAATTAGAGACTATAGCAACTAGAATTGTTGATAGGTAGCTTGCCGACAAGTAGAGCTAGAGCAACCGCATTTATCGCTCTTTACTATTATCTAACAAGTTGTTCTAGTGATTTGTAGAAATTTTATTAGGCTATTCACCCCGTCTAGCCATTTAGGACCTTTCACCTGTGGAGCTTGCTCTTGTGTCTATGTCGCGCCACGGATGCTTTTGCGTTCATGCGGTCGTTGTGTCCATCTCGATCGTCGCGGTCGCTTGCCTCCGTCTTTGCCGCCCCTTGAAGAAGCAAGCAAGAAAGCAAGATTGGGATGTCATGAAGAAGCCATCAAGCAAGATTGGGATGCCGTTAGAGATGTAAGGCAGAGCGAAGTTGGATATCAATGGATTTTAACAAATAAACTAGAAATTTAAATTTTGGTGGGGAAAAATGAATTCCTAGTTAATTTTTGTGAACTAGAAGGTATCCATTGGATATCCACGGACATCCAACTTTCACTTATATATGTCGTATGGGCATGCGACTTGATTGATTAAACTATTTTACTTTCTTGCGTCCATTGCGAGAATATGTTGGCGACGATCGCGAGATGCTTGTCGCGCTTGTCGGTAACACATCCTAGCTTAGCCCGTCATGGTGTGGTGGTGGAAGAGTAGAAAGGAAACGGAAGCAGAGGATCCAAAGTGAGGGAAGGAGAAAAACAAATAGAAGACACTGCGCATAAGAAAGTTGCATTGTAGAAGATAGTTTGATGACACAATATCTAAGATTATTGAAACAACCCGTAGTTTTACGCACTATGAGTGTCCTAACTACGTTTCAAACTATATTCGCCGGGCCGACATTTTCATTGCTATCCGATTAATTTGGTTGGGGAGATCTTGTGTTAGAATGACATGATGAGTGTCACGTACCTGGAGAGAGGTGGCGACGACACCGGCGATGGCGGGCGGGGGGGACGACGCTGGCAGCGGTAGCCGGTGAGGTGGTGAGAGCAGGGGTGGTGGGGGTAGAGAGAGAGAGAGAGAGAGAGAGAGAGAGAGAGCTAGGGTAGGGAAAATGTTTTCCTTATTGTTTGTCCCTAAGAGATTCTGAGACCCTTACTTATATAGCCCTCCTATGGGACTCGTATCTCAAACAATCTCTAAAGGTTTCCTTATAATATTGGAATACCTTTTACAACCAAATCCTTATTCTTATCCTAATAGGAAACTTCCTTATATATTGGAAATATCTCCTTCACACCAAAAGTCCTAAATTTTCCTAACTGAACTCTTACTCTAATTTCGAATACATTGTGGGCCCTTGGGCCGGCCCCGCTGGGCCCCATCACCTGGTGTGTGACATCTCCCGACCTTCTCCGACCGGCATGTCCTCTCGCTGGATAAAAGTCCATTCTGTGACACCGGGAGCAAGGTCTGGTGTACCTGGCATGATGAGCTCGACGTGTAGGACCAATCTTCCATGCACTAGATTGGCGAGAATCATGTTCTCCCTGGTGCGGATCGGGGCGAACTCCATGAAGTAGTGAAGATTACCGATGTAGGCGTGGTAGATGTCTTGATGCATTGCTCGCCCCTGTGAAGCTGCTGTCTCTCAGCGAGCGGCGAGAAGAGAAGCTCCCTCAGAATTCCCGCTTCCAGATGCTGATGGAGCATGTCTCGAGGGGGCTCTCCAGGAACATAAAGCGGTCAGAGGGGGGGGTGCGATGAAGACGGCAATGAGGCGCCAGATAGTGGGATCGCAGTGTGTCAGCGGCGAAGCTGCATGGTTGAGCATCATACAATAGATGAAGGAGCCGATGTCAAATATGCAAGGAGAGAGTTGGTGAGTCTCCTTGTCGGCGTCGTAGTTGATGTAGACGTTGTCGACGCTGAAGGACTAGCGATCCATGTTGTCGAGGAAGACGACGCGAGCTACACCCACATGGTGGCGCCATGGCCACACTCCACCGAGAAAGATGGCCGTCGGTGCTGCCGTCATCGGGGGAGCGGTGTAGGCGCCTTGGGAGAGGTAGTTGGTCCAATGAACCCCCCTTGAACCAAAACATCCAGTAGATCTGGTAGTAGCGGTGAGGAGGCTGGAAGGTAGAAGCAACCGTCAAAGAGGAGGAAGCCATCTTCCAGTGTCCAAATTTGGAGCGGCGGCGCCCGTCGTGACATCGAGGGCTATACGTCGTAGGTGGTGGTCCTCGAGTGTCGCCTAACGAAGCTGGATGAAGACGCCGACGATGTGTCATAGAGGTCGAGGATGCTAGCATGCCTCGAGCGCTTGCCAAGACATGAAGCAAAGCCTCGCGGCGCCGGTGCAGTTGCCGGTGCCGCGTGGCTTGGGCCTCTATGTCCACGTGTGGGGTTGGTGCTTGCATAAATGTCATGGTCTGCCCCTGTCTGTAGTACGTTAGCTCGTTTGATGCGAAGTCCCAAGTCACTCTCCCTAGGCTTGCCAGCCATGGCATGCTGAGGATGATGTCGATGTCAAAGATGTTGGCGTCGATGCGGACTGGTGGTATGTCGTATGCCGCTGCATGGCATGTTAGGGTGGCACCTATGCCTCTTTGTGGATCGTGACTGGAATCGGGTGCGCGGCGGAGTTCGGCTGTAGTCACCACGCGAGGATCAACGTAGTTGTGCGTGGCTCCTGAATCAACAGTGATGCTAACACCAGTGCCTGAAATCACTCCAATCAGGTAGAGAGAGTGGACACCACGTACCGGGAGTCAGGTCCCCAATGAGGACCCTCAGGTCGGCACCCTCCTGAGCTAGTGCGCCATCCTTGTCGTTGTCGTGGTCGTTGAAGATCGTGATGTTAAAGAGGTGCTTGCACTTGTGACCGCGCGAGAAGGGCTCATCACAGTTGAAGCACAATCCCGTCTTGCGTTGTTCTGTCATCTCCTCACGGGTCGGCCGCTGAGCGGCCGATTCGGGCCAGGCTGTCGTTAGAGTTGTCGCTGTCAGTGGCGCCTTGCCCCTCTGTGGTGTTGTCTTGCTGAGGTTGTAGAGTATGGTGAGTCGTTGTTCGTGCGCCCTAGCGAGTGACATGGCTGTCTCCATGTCCTTAGGGTTCTCAGAGCTCGACATCTGTCTTCAACGGTACGCCCAAATCAGTTGTGTAGATGTTGACCTGCTACTAATCGTCGAGGTGCCCTACATGTGCCACGTGTGCCAGGAAGTGATCCATGTACTCGTCGACGGTGCCAGTCTTGCGAAGAGATGCCTGTTGACGGTGAAAACACCCTTATTTTACATCATAAAACACCGTCAACATCCCCTTTTTTGAAAGGAAGAATAACATTTCATGAACATATTTTACCCAATAACCTAGTTCCACATGTAGATGTCATTATTTTTATGCGGATATGAATTCGAAGGAAATCGGCGAAATGGCGTGAATAGTGGCCATCCGGTCGGTGACCCAAGTATGGCCAATGGACAAAATATCATCACCATCATGATCTCCATGTTCTAGGATGCTTCCACACAAAATTTGAAGTCATTTGGCCACAAGACCAAAGCATCGGCCGACCAAGGGCCATTTGATCCCGAGACGATCGACATGTGGGGACACCTTCTAGAAGAGTTGGAAAAGGCTAGGGCCCAATGGACCAAAGCATCGGCCGACCCATGACCTTTGGCCCAAACTCTTCCAATACGACCTGCCACATCACTAATCCGTGGGAGAACAAGAGAAGGCACTGATTGGTCCATCAATACTTCACATGGATCGTGTTGGTACAAAATAAACGTCACGGCAAGTTCGGACTCAAGACACCTAAACCGGCGGTGGGGCCAACATTCCCAAAGCACTAGGGGATGGCCCCGGTCATGGACCATGGTCGGGCCGACCATGGCCTACTTAGCCAAAGATGTCCTCCCACGCCCATCACATTGTCCACATGCTGAAATTACCTCACACGTTGATCCTAAGGCGGTTGCATGGCGGTTAGATCCAATGGTGGGCAATAGAGGTCACACGGATCGATGACGTGGTATTTGGAGTAGCCCCTACTCCACCTTAGGGCTATAAATACCCCCTACCCCCTCACTTCCAAGACGGACCATAAGGAAGGAGCTCTCCACTCTATCAAGATGTAGTAGTGTTAGTATAGTTGGGAGTTAGAGTGAGTAGTGAGCTTCACTTGGGTTTCAGATTTGGTCTTCTAGGAGGTCCGGTATTGTTCTTTATCATTCCTTTTGTAGTAAGATCTTTACATTTATAATTCATTTCTTTACTTTACTCTAGTATTTACTCTATTGAGTATTTACTTAGTACAACTTTATTCTAGTTCTCTAGAATATAGTTGTTATGATATTATCTAGCATATAGGCGTTTCACACTTAGTTATGGTTCAAGCCATGGTTCACTTTGAACCCATGCCACGTATGCGATCATCGTCTCGTAAGAGGTGCTCTAGTTGGCCTGTGCTATAGCATCTAGAGTAGTGAGAGGAAGTATAAGCATGGTGCTTAGACTTCGATCTTGCCTCGTGGTTATAAACTGTCGCACGGATGGATTGTGATAGCCGGTAAGGTGGTGTGACCTTTACGGTCTCTCGTATAGATCACCACGTGTCGGGCAAGTTCTTAAAAGGTAAGGCTCGGTAAAATAGTAGCTTGTTTAGTGGTGGTTTATCCACCACTATTCACCTCTTGCCTAGCATACTTGTCATATGAACCACAACTAGTTGTCTCGTCCTTTGTGCCTAGATTAGTATCATAGAAGTAAAGTAAGAATCATAGGAATCCTTTTCTCACTCGTTGTCCTCCGGCTAGCTAGACTACTCTCTTATATCGTATGTCTAGACTATTCCCGTGTGTCTCAATGCCTATATCATATACACCATTTACCCCCACCGTAGTCTAGATGGTATATTGGTTGGTGGACACATGATTGTTAGTTATCACATCCTATGCCATCGCTTCCCATGGGCTAAATACAAATAACGATACCTTGGAATACTCCTAGGTGAAATGCTACAACGGTAATTTCAGGCGCTATGGAATATCTTACATGAGCATTAGAAATACCAACAATCATTTCTAGCGCTTTGCTAGGGAAAGGTCCTATATCTATTTCTAGTGACAACGCTAAGTAAATGTCAACAAGCATTTTCGGCGCCGCTTCGGGAGGCAATTGGCAAAAGATGTTGATACTAAACTTGATGTCCACTAATATATGTTACCATTAGCTATTGTGGGAATATCGTTGTCTTGTGGAGTGTGGAATAACGGGGCATCAACCGTTTCAATCTTTCGGTGCTTTCCACAAGAACAAGAAGTATTAAGAACGAGCCTGGGTGTTTGATTATTCATGAACCATCAAAACTTCAACCTTGCTGCTCCACGGGTGAGTATATGTATACATTCTAACCCCCGTGCGAGAAATGAAGAAAAGGTCACCGTCAAAATGGAGAAAAATCATCATATGTGACGGAACAAAAGCACTCACAATTCCATCTCAGATTGTGGGGAATGAGTTGTCTAGTCAATTCATCAATCAAGAATTTGGTTGCAATTTGGACTAACCCCCGTAGGGAAACCTTTCAAATCTAAGAGGATGAAACAATGATGCATGACTTGGAAGTTGCTTCCCTAATAGAATGGATAATCCTAGAGCATGTCATTAAGGAAAGGATTTCCCACTTTGGTCCACCAACTTCCCCCACCGACTATACATTGTGCACATGCTAAAAAATCTCGTCCCTTCACGGAAAGTCGGTTCGAGGCGGTTCGGTCATGTGGCCACGAGATGGAGTCACATGGATCGATGATGTGGCACTTTCGATGAGTTCCACCCTAAAGATGAAGTCAATAACTAGTGGGGATGACATCTAGGACCTAGGAGAAGACTCACATGACATAAAGTGAGGTCGGCCGAACTACCAAGTGTGGGATCTCAACATTTTGAACCTACCACCTTGATCACCTTCCCATCATGAACAAACCCCAGAAATTTGAGCACATGACGACCACAAAATGGTGGTCGGCCGACCATGACTATTTCATCATAACACATCCTTGAGTCATCTTGACATGTGGGAGAAGCTTTGTAGAAGAATTGAAGGTGGAAAACCATCCATTGGATGGTCGGTCGACCCCCAACCTTGGTCGGCCGATCCCACCTTCCACCTTGCCACCATTCAAGTACACTCTATGATATGTGGGACCACCTTCTAGAAGGAATGGAGATGGGCTACGGCCCATTAGGGGGTTGACCGACTCACCCAAGTGATGATCCGCCAAATCAACTAGAGGAGACCCCACAATTCAAATAAGTCTTCCAACCCACCATCACCATCAAGGTTTGAACAAGACTGGTAGAAGAAGGAGGTGCAACCATACATCCACTCCTCCGGGACCAAGCGATGCACCTAAAAAAAAAAATGAACAAGGAGGAGAAGTCCCGCTCTTGGACTTAAAACATGGATCCCACGCCAAAAAGGTAAATTGGTAGTTATCTCATATTTCCCTTTTTTTCAATGCATTTAGGCTAGTTTTTTTTTTTACATCTTTGCATGTTTTAATTTTCAACAAACAAATTTCTCTTGCATAATAAAAACTTGAGAACTTTATTTCATGAATCGTTGATCTCTCATGGGGTCTATGGGAGGTTGCCCGACCCCCTCTATCACCCCATCTCACACATCCACCATCTCTTCTCATCACCATTACACACCGAAACATGTTCATGCAAAAAACCCGGATAAAACCTAGCTTGGGGAGGTCGGTGACCACCCTCTTTAGCCATTTCACTTTCCAAATTCCTCCATTCACATCACCAAGACATCCACAAAGATGAATCCGTAAAACCATTTCTCCAAGGGCATCCAACCCTAGGTCGGCCGACCGGGCTTTAGATGCCTCTGCCACTAATTCCATCACCCTTCACTTCTACCAAGCACAAGATGCATTCTCCACTAGCCAATTTTGTGTGGTAATCACATTGGTAGGTCGGCCGACCTACCTTTGGTGTCACCTCACATTCATATTTTCTAGAGCACTTGTGCAAGGCATCGTCATCAACAACAATGGGGCACCTCCATCATTTGGGGCACAAGGTAGGTCGGCCGACCTACCATTGTGGCACCCGAGGCTTGCACACTATTGCTATCAATACCCCTCCATCTCTAGCTCAAATTCACACACAACTCATTCGAGAGTAAAATCACGAGCTTAGAGTTCCTTCTCTTCTCGAACTTCATGAGTAGTGCTTCTCAAGTGTAGGATAGTTCTAAGTAGTCCAATATATATATATATATATATATAAAACAAAAAACAAAAATAAAAAAAAGATATATATATAAATAAAAAAATAAAAAATATAATAATAATAATAATAATAAATAAATAAATAAATAAATAAATAATAAAAATGTAGTGTTTAGGCAAGCTTTGCCTCTTGCTCTCTTGTTATGGTATATCTTTACCCACAAAGAATGGTTTCACAAAGGCAACCAAGCCCCACAAGGACGACTAACCCCCGGATGACTAACACTAACGCTAATCCTTTGTCGTCTAGTTGTGGTTTGTGTTCTCTCTTTGCTTGCGGGAATAAAAGAAAGCTATAAAGGGTTTAGATGTGCATACTATGGGTGTTTCTCCACCAGGGATGATGCAGACTTGATTGTTTGTCCGCCGATGTGAGTCGAGACCATGCCAAAAAGCCAATGTGGGGAGGTCGGCCAATCTCCCAAGTGAAGGATCCCAACGTTTGGACCCTACAACGTTGATCACCTTTGCATCAAGAACACTCTGCAAAAATTTGAGCCTGAATGGTCCCAAAAGGCACATCGGCCGACCACACAAGTGAAGGATCTCAATGTTTGGACCTTGCCATATTGATCACCTTCACATCAAGAACACACTGTAAAAATTTGAGCCTAAATGGCCACAAAAGGTTGGTCGGCCGACTAAGAAAATTTTAGAAATTCAAAAAACGGTCGCGAGGATTGGTCTATCGATGAGAAGAAGAGCACCACAGAGGCCAAATGGTCGGGAGCTCCAAAAGAGTGGTCGGCCGACCACCACCTTGAACTCTGGACCCACCTCTTATCACTCGAGAACACTCCCATTCTGATTGCTCAAGCAATCCAAGTAGAGAACAACCATCAATGGGTACAATGGTGGGCGAGATAGGAGTCTACCCGACACCATATCCACCACCCGAGCAAAGTGAGCAAGAGCTAAGCTTGGGGAGGTTCCTCCCTCACTAAGGTAAGTATTCTTAACTCTTGTTATTTCAAATCCTTTTTGCATCTTAATAAAATATGAATGAAAGAATAAACAATCCTCCTTTCGTATGCTTCATGAATGTTTATCTTCCATTGGAAATGATGAATAGTTGCTCTGCTAAATGTTTCTTTAGTAGTATACAACCCAATATTTCTCTAAGTATGGATTACTTAGCTCACATGAAGACCATCATGAACCTAAAACTTCTATGGGTTGCAAGTGCTTTCAACTAAGTCTAAAGTAATTTTTGAGATATGATTCATCCTAAGATGAGTTGTTATACTATTGTTCCAAAGAAGTATGGTTGTTGGAGTCTTTATTTTAAAAATCAATAAAACACTTGATGTTTCCTCTATGGTGAAAATTCCTACCAAAGCCATACTCATTATTTCATGATATAAGCTTTTACATATTTCGCTTGCTTTGTGTTGAGCTTTGTCAAGTCTTGTTGACCCTTGTAGAGAGATTTGTCATGCTCATTAATTCAAGTGCACATACACGCCACCATACACATGCTTCTACACTAGAAGTATGCAATAACATGACATCCATCCTTTTCACTGAATAAATATACTCCATGCAGTTATATTTATGACCCTCTCTCTAGTTATGTTTCTAGTAGAAGAGACGTTGGCTATATATATATATAAAAAAATAGAAAAAAGAGATGAAAATGGACATGTGTCCAAGGGCTAGTAGAGCCCACATCTCCAAGAAAAAAGAGAGGAAATAATGGACACAAGTCCAGGGTGAGTAGAGCCCACCTCTCCAAAAAAAAAGAAGAAGAAGATAGCCATGTCTCACAATGCTAAATAGAAAGAGAGAGTGAGAGATCAAATAAAGGAGTATTGTTCATCAGTTTTCCACACACATGCACATCTTGATCTTAGAGCATGATACTTCTCTCCTTGGATCCAAGTTTTGACGCTGCAACATATGCAAGGTAAGTATGCCATACTTTATCCCTACCCAAGATCCACATAAGCCATTTAGATGTAGGAAAAAGAAGGCAATATTACATATGCCCGGTGAGGAAACCAACCACCACTTGAGTGACCAAGAGAGCACCATTTGAGGAACATTAAGTTTTTCTTTTTGAAAACATTGCAAAACACTCCAACATGAAACTTGTGAGGAATGAGAAAATTAGAGCTCAAATCAAAGGTGGTCTATCCCTTATTACTAAAGACAAGGAAGAAGCCATATGCCCCATGAAGGACTAAGGTAATAAGGGTGAGTTTTTCAACATTGCTAAAAGTTTTCCATTCAAGAGAAGTCTTTTTGTTGTGCACATAGTACTATGGAAATATGAAGCATAATAGTAACTCCTAATCCACCAAGACTAAGTTTTGATTCTTCGTTCGGGACGAACAAAGGTTAAGCTTTGGGGATCTTGTTGACGGTGAAAACACCCTTATTTTACATCATAAAAACACCGTCAACATCCATGTTTTGAAAGGAAGAATAACATTTCATGAACATATTTTACCCAATAACCTAGTTCCACATGTAGATGTCATTATTTTTATGCGAGATATGAATTGAAGGAAATCTGGCCGAAATGGCGTGAATAGTGGCCATCCGGGTCGGTGACCCAAGTATGGCCAATGGACAAAATATCATCACCATCATGATCTCCATGTTCTAGGATGCTTCCACACAAAATTTGAAGTCATTTGGCCACAAGACCAAGATCGGCCGACCAAAGGGCCATTTGATCCCCGAGACGCCGACATGTGGGGACGCCTTCTAGAAGAGTTGGAAAAGGCTAGGGCCCAATGGACCAAAGCATCGGCCGACCCATGACCTTTGGCCTAAACTCTTCCAATACGACCGCCACATCACTAATCCGTGGGAGAACAAGAGAAGGCACCTGATTGGTCCATCAATACGTCACATGGATCGTGTTGGTACAAAATAAACGTCACGGCAAGTTCCAGACTCAAGACACAGAAACTGACAGTGGGGCCAACATTCCCAAAGACACTGGGGATGGCCCAGGTCATGGACCATGGTCGGCCGACCATGGCCTACTTAGCCAAAGATGTCCTCCCACGCCCATCACATTGTCCACATGCTGAAATTACCTCACACGTTGATCCTAAGGCGGGTTGCATGGCGGTTAGATCCAATGGTGGGCAATAGAGGTCACACGGATCGATGACGTGGCGCCGAGTAGCCCCTACTCCACCTTAGGTCTATAAATACCCCCTACCCCCTCACTTCCAAGACAGACCATAAGGAAGGAGCTCTCCACTCTATCAAGATGTAGTAGTGTTAGTATAGTTGGTAGTTAGAGTGAGTAGTGAGCTTCACTTGGGTTTTCAGAGCCGGTCTTCTAGGAGGTCCGTATTGTTCTTTTATCATTCCTTTTGTAGTAAGATCTTTACATTTATAATTCATTTCTTTACTTTACTCTAGTATTTACTCTATTGAGTATTTACTTAGTACAACTTTATTCTAGTTCTCTAGAATATAGTTGTTATGATATTATCTAGCATATAGACGTTTCACACTTAGTTATGGTTCAAGCCATGGTTCACTTTGAACCCATGCCTGTATGCGATCATCGTCTCGTAAGAGGTGCTCTAGTTGGCCTGTGCTATAGCATCTAGAGTAGTGAGAGGAAGTATAAGCATGGTGCTTAGACTCGATCTTGCTCGTGGTTATCGCTGTCGCACGGATGGATTGTGATAGCCAAGAAGGTGGTGACGACCCTTCCGGTCTCTCGTGATAGATCACCACGTGTTAGGCAAGTTCTTAAAAGGTAAGGCTCCAAAGAAAATAGTAGCTTGTTTAGTGGTGGTTTATCCACCACTATTCACCTCTTGCCTAGCATACTTGTCATATGAACCACAACTAGTTGTCTCGTCCTTTGTGCCTAGATTAGTATCATAGAAGTAAAGTAAGAATCATAGGAATCCTTTTCTCACTCGTTGTCCTCCCGGCTAGCTAGACTACTCTCTTATCTGTATGTCTAGACTATTCCTGTGTGTCTCAATGCCTATATCATATACACCATTTACCCCCACCGTAGTCTAGATGGTATATTGGTTGGTGGACACATGATTGTTAGTTATCACATCCTATGCCATCGCTTCCCATGGGCTAAATACAAATAACGATACCTTGGAATACTCCCGTGTGAAATGCTACAACGGTAATTGCGGCGCTATGAATATCTTACATGAGCATTAGAAATACCAACAATCATTTCTAGCGCCGTTGCTAGGGAAAGGTCCTATATCTATTTCTAGTGACAACGCTAAGTAAATGTCAACAATGCCAATTCACCTAGCGGATTGCGTCGGGTAGTTGGACCGAAGCGATCATTGACATACTGAGCGAAGCACGCCCAATCTATCATTGGCTTCTCCCCGGGGCGATCGCATGTACCACCGCTTTGTCCTCCCGTGAGATGGTAAGATGCATACCGCACTTGCTCTGGTCGGGCATACCTTGACCTCCTCAAGAATTGCTCGCAATGGGTTGATCTAAGGTAGGGGATCCTCTTTGCCATCGCCGCAATGCGTCGGGAAGGACAACTTGTGAAGGCGAGGAGCTAATCCGGGAAGTGATCTAGAGGGGGAGCCGGGATGGGCGCGTGTACCTTGGGGTGCGGTGCCCGGGTGTCGGTGTCGCCTTCAAAGATGGCGGCCACCTGGTCTCCAGCTCTGCCGCGACTGACCGGTTCGGTGGCGGTCTTGGCATCCTCCTTGTAGGCCTTGAGGAAGGCTTGTGCAAAGTGCTCCATGACTGACTTCATCTCCTTCTCCAGATCGATCATCATCGCGCGCTTGCGTTCCTCCGCCGGATTGGTACCACAGAGGATGGAGACTTGATTGGCACCCCGGTAAAAATAAGGATATGATAAAAATAAAAGTTATATCTATTGAAAATAGGGTCAAAAATTCAGGTTGAAATACGCACTAATGATGAAATGAAATCCATCCCTATCGTGGTTCGACAACCGCCACAATAAAAATTTATTTCCATATAGGCAGAAGATATTCCGTTCGCTCTTATAAAGAGCAAACCTAACGAGCTCATAATATTTTTAAATGGTTTCTACCATAACTCTTATCGAGTTTGATTGCCCAATTATAGTAATGTGGAGGGATCCACTCTACCATCCGAAGAAAGGGTTTGAGTGTGTCCAAGCGCTTGTTGATCGTGGTGAACCGCTTTGGACAGATCTTGCATAAGCTTCTTCGAATTGGCGCCCATGGTGATAGGTGATCAAAGTGGCCTCTAGATACCGACTATCACAACCACGACGGGAGGCGGCGCCACTAGTACCGATTCGATTTTGCGGTAGGGGCTCTTTTCGCCGCGGGCGGGCACAATTTGCACCCGCCACGGAAATGATCCGCCCTCGCCGCCCGGCGAGGGGCCGCACTCTCACGTGGCGGGCGCGCTTTAACGCCCCCCGCCACGCAAAAAGATGATCTTAACCGTGGCGGGCGCGCAACGCCGCCCGCCACGCAAAAAATATATTAAGCGTGGCGGGCGCGTTGCGTGCACCCGCCACGCGCCCTCCTTCTTTTGCGTGGCGGGCAAATTAAGGCGCCGCCACGCAAAAGGCCCGAGGCCTATAAAATCTGCACGGGCGCCCCTTCATCTTCTCCACGGATCTTCCTCTTCCAACTTGGGGGGAGGTTTTGACCCAAATTTTGACAAAAACTTTGATTTGGGACTTTTGGCTTTGATTTGGGGAGGAGAAGACACTAATTGGTCGGTAAATGCCTCTTTTTCATCTTTCTTTTCCCTCTTTTTCATCCCTCTCTACATCTACATCCATGGAGGAGAGAGAAAACTGTCTTTCTCTAGATCTAGATCTATGGTGGAACTTCTTCTTTTTTTTTTGGTTTGAGTACTATGTAACGGCATTTAGCTTTTGGAAGAGCAGGAGACGGGATGGAGAGGCACCGAGCCCAATTGGATGTATGAGATGAGGAGGGTTGATGACGAATACTATGATGAGGTGAAGAAGTTTGTTGCTCGAGCAAAGCGATACGGCCGAGATAATTCAACAGAGCCCGATTATACGTCCCCTTGCGCAAAATGCAAGAATCAAAGCGTTCAATGACACCGTGGTGCGATCTCACCTAATCATGCATGGCTTTGTCGCTGACTATTTGGTCCGACTTTTCATGGCGAAGAAGTTCCACCCTTCGATCCACCGATTGATCCAAGCATCAAAGCGGTCCCCTACGATCGATCCGAAAGTCCATCACCGGTCCAATTCCATCGATTTATTCGAAAGACGGCCGACGCCGACGATGACGACGATGACGGTGGTGGTGATGGAGGGGACGACGGCAGCAGGAGAATCCTATGACGCAGCCCGAGGATGTCCGAAGTTTTTTGAAGATTTGGTCAAGGCTTCGATGAGGACGACATTCTCGCTTGGGTGCCCGAGATGGTTGGAGAACTTCAAACGGATGAAGCGTGCAGCAATTGATCCGCTTTACAAAGACAGTCCTAAGGGTTGCACAGTGGCTGAGTTTTAACATGAATTTACTAATGTTGAGGTCTCGTCATGGTCGGGTCCGACACTAGCTTCAATGAGCTCATAAGTTACCCGGCCTCCACGTATCCAACGCCTAACAAGGTTCCCGCTAATACGTATCGCGTGCTAAGAAGTTGATCCGCCGCTGGCGATGAAAGTGAAGAAGTTCGATGCCCGCCCCAACCATCGTATCCTATATCGGGCGATCAAGATGAGAATTTGACCCAGTTGTCCGCGACCGCGGGCGCTTAGTCGATACAAGCGAATGCCGGATGTCGCGTGGGACGATGAGCTCGGATGAGGAAGCGGGGACGGGCGAAAAAAGAAGAAGGGGGGGCGAAGAAACCAAAGGCGCCGCAAAGAAGATCATGTCAACGCAGACGAGGAAGAGGAAGGTTACACGCAGGAAACGCCCAGCCGGCTGCCAATGTGGTACCTTCCGGCCATCGATCGCTCGCGCTCTCTATGGGAACCCCGAGGATGCTAAGCACATGACCGGCATGCATCTAGCGATCATGTAAAGGATGACGGAAGCTACGACACCCTTCGGATGGTAAGCGGTGGCAAGACTTCAACGCCGCCTACCCACGACTTTGCAGAGGAGCCCGTGAACGCTCGGGTTCGCATTGAGTACCGACGGAATGAACCCATTCGGTGACTCGAAAGTAAAGCTGTTGCATTTCTTAAGCGCAATCACTAGAAAACAGGTTTAGAACCCATCTCTAATAACGGCGCCAGAAATGCGCCCGACATTCCCTAAGTGAAACCACCGTGTCGGGTGATCCGAACGGGATTATCAACGGTGATAGATCTTGCCAAACAAGATATTCATCCGCAAGCGCACGGATCTATCTATTGCAAAAGCATTTCACCCGGGAAGTATTCGTGGTATCGTTATTTATATTTTCCCAAAGGAAGGCATGGTGTAAAAGTCTCTAATTTGGACATGGTCAAGATGACACGGATGTATAATAGACCAATGCTCATAATAGGGGTAAAATAAAGTAGGTAGTAGGATAACTTGACACACACACACTGAGCCAATCTCAAGGATAAAGGTAAAATAAAGAATAAAAGAATGGAGTAGGCATATCCTAGATAGTCATGTCAAGATAGCAGATTACACACATGTTTTATGGCTAGAGATTCTATTTCAAGATAGCCAAGGTCTCGCCGAATTACTTCGGGCACCGCCCACGCCCAAAAGGACGGTGTCCGGCAATTAGCTCTACGACACGCCCGAACGTGGGGGATTTCAAGGGACGGACAAGGCTTGTCACGACCAAGCCGCCTACCCCCTCAACCGTGGGATGCACCGCAAAAGATAGGCAACCCCTAGCCCGCACACCACGTCTACACTAGTGATTATCACCGGGCGTGTTAACAAGGCTTACCCGCCCCGGGTCCTTCTACCGCAGCCGCGCCCTCGAAGGAACGACTATCAATCCCGCAACCCAACATCAACCAAGGCTAACTCTAGGTAGAACTCATTATATCGATCTAGCTCTTTGGTCTAAACATGTATGTAGACAAGATTATGTCAAAAAGGACTTTGCTCTAATTCAAGAATATGACTATAATGATAAGTAGAGAACAAGAACAGTAATGAAGAACTCTAAATTGCTCATACCGCATAGCTCTGAATGTCTTGCTCTCTTTTATTATCCTTGCCAAACTCCTCCTAAGTACAAACTAAAAAGAAGAAGAAGAGAAGAAGAAGAAAAAGAAGAAGAAGAAGAAAGAGGAAGAAGAAGAAGAAGAAGAAAGAAGAAGAAAGGGGAAGAAGAAGAAGAAGAAGAGAAAGGCTACATTGTGTGGTGTGTGTTACAAGGGAGGGAGTGCCCATCTATTTATAGGACCTTCACCATGGCATCCTCTCTTGGCTTGGCCATTTGGTACTAATCCCATTAATGTCTTTTGGGCAAGCGCACACCGCCTCCAGACTTTTCGGTCGAGATGGGCCGCCAAGACTAAAACCGGGCGTTTTTTGCCTCCTGAGGGAGGGTGCGCCCGAACCTCCTGGCGCGCCCGCACCAATATGTGGGCCATTTGGCCTGAACTTTTGCAGGAGTGCGTGGGCCTCGGAGTAAGCTTCGTTTTGACTGGTGGATCGCTAAAATCCGATTTCAGATGAGAAAGTTATGCCCAAAATACTAAACCCATGTCCCCGCGGCCCGTTTATCATTTCATGTTGGACTCGGGCCTCGACCTCTTGGGCTTGTGCTTGGATATTGATGTTTTATGGACTCTTCTCCCTTGGGCTTGATGTTTCGTGAATGCGCTTTCCGTGGAGGCGCTTTTGGTGCATTTTCCACTCGGTATTTATATAAATCCTGCAAAACATCATCCGCACTACAAGTGGAATTATGTCGTAATAAATGTATATGTGTGTAGTAAGGTATAGTTTCACCCCTTATTGGTAGAATGTTGGCGTTAAAAATATGTCGTTGGTGACCGTCAACAAACTCCCCCCAAGCTTACCCTTTGCGGCGCCCTCGAGCAAAAGATAAGTACTTGGTTGTTGATCGAGTTGCTACTATGCCGATTATGTTTCACAAGTGCCGGGGTTATAATAAGATTTTCTACTAGAGTTTGAATAAAATGGCATGCCTTTGCTCACCCTTTATTACCTTTCATCATGAGCGGGGCTTTTGAGCTTTTTTCTCAAAGCCTTGGGCGGTTGCCGATAGAACGGTTATAACAGAGATACTTTTCATTCATCCTTTTGATCAACTTTCTCATCCAGGATTTATTTATTTAAGTTCTATGTTTGTTTTTTTTTCGAGAAAGTATGGGCTTTATTGCTATATATATATATATATATATTTTTGGAGAGGTGGGGCTCGCCCCTGCACTTTTTGTCTTTTATTTCCTCTCTTGTTTTTTTTTTTTTTTAGCATAGCCCATATCAGTTCTCTTTCTTTTTTTTTTTTTTTTTTTCAAATTAGATTTCGGATGTCAAGCCTCTCTTTTTGGACAAAATCATAGCAAATCCATTTGTACCATATCGTACTTGGCAACAACTTAGACTAGATAGAGCCTATGCAACCCACATGAATCGTGTTTTTTCGGGATGAGTTTTTAGACTTAGCCACTAAACCCAAACTTTAGAGAAATTCAAATTATAAACTAGGCAAGTGTAAATCATAAGACAGAGCAACTATTCATCATTTCAACAGAGGTAGAACTAAACATTTCTACAACACATATATATGGAGTTGAATAAATCTCCTCTCTCTCTTTCTTCTTCCCCTCTTTTTTTTTTTTTATTTTTATTTTTTTATTCTCATACCTCATCATTCATATAAGATAAGAAAATAACTGAATGGAATGTGAGATACGAGTTACCTTTTGTGGGAGTCCTCCCCAAGCTAGCTTTTGACTTACCTTTGGTTTGTGAATGTTGCTTTGGCTTGTGCACGCATGATTTGATCTTTGATTAATATCATCTTTTGAGCGTGCCAGAGACTCCCCCAAGCTTGTCTTGTGATGATCTTGGAAGAGCGGGACAACCATTCCCGGGTTTCAAAGGTTTTTTTTTTTTAATAAATTTTTTTATTATTTTATCATTATCATTATTTTTTTTTTTTTTTGGTTCACCAAACAATTTCGATCTCCATTGTCATCTCTTGGACTTACCCTCATGATGTTGATAAAATCCTGCAGGGGTTAGTCCATATGGTCGACCAAATTCTACACTCGCAGCTCGATTCAATAATCAAACTCGACTCCATGTCTAATCTGATTAGGGTAGACTTTTTGACCTAAGCACCATGCTCAATTCAAAAAAAAAGTCTATAAAAGTATGACCACCTAGAATGATCACCACTCCCCAAACCATAACATGCTAACATAGAAAAAAGGAAGCATGAATTGATAAACAAGATTCATCCAATGGAGATAAAGGCATTGTGAGGTGAACAAAATGATTATAGTTTTTTTTTCTTATATATATATACTTAAAAAAAATTTATTTAGAAAGTATGTTTTATTTAGGAAAATATTTTTCTTAGGTTTTTTTTTAATAGAAGAATTTATTTTACTTTATAATTTTTTTTTTTTATATAGATTTTAAATAATAATATTTTTTTTTTGCTAATTTTGACAATAAAATATTTTATAAAATATATATTATATTTTCTTTTAAAAATACCCCATTTTTTTTTTTTTTAAAAATACCCCATTTTTTTTTTTTTTTTGAAATATACCCCATTTTTTTTTTTTTTTGAAAATATTTTCTTTGTTGGATTTTTGTGTAGTATTTTTTTTTTTTTTTTTTTTTGAAGGTAATGGACAGAGGATGAGAGTGTAGGTTTCTCATTACCTTGGTACGGTCCTCCCCAAGCTAGCTCAATGCTCATCGGATCGGGTTTTACTCCCGTGTTTTTTTGGCTTTTCCTCGCATGGTTAGTATATGGTAGATACACGAGTGGATTTACCATCCTTCGTGATTACCAAATTTCGAAACATATGTGAAGGAGCAAAAGAGAGTTTTGATTTGTCTTATTTAATTTTTTTTTGAAATTTTTATTTTGAGAAATTTATTATCAAGGGAGGACAGAAAAGAACTTCACCAAACTTTTTATACTCAAACAAGGCTAAGATAAAGATGCAATATAAGTCTAGCCTTGTTTTATCTCCATGATGAAATATATATATAGATTTTTTTTTTTTTTTTTTTTTATATATATGGAGACAAGTATGAGTAAAAAGAATTGGTGAATTATTACCTTTGTATACCCGAAAGTGTGTGTGTACCAACCACGTATGAAGGCAAGATGTTGATTCTCCTGCGGGGTAGCTTGATGATCCATTCAGCGGACCACAAGGCTTAGGTGATACACACATGTAGTGTATATGGACCATGGGCCTTAGTGGTCACAAAGGTGTAAAGGAGGATGTTCCTCCTTTCCTTTTCCTTCTTTTTTTTTTTTTACTCTTTCTTTTTTTTTTTTTTTATTGGACCTTTGCGCACTGGAGTGTACTTGACCGACGGCTTGAGGATAGAGTTCATAATTGCCGTGTCGGTGACATGATGATATTGGTTTGGTTATGACTTCCCGGCCGGGGCGTGAGGAAGACATACCGAACTCACTCAGTGCAACGAAGGTCTTGGGAGAGAAAGATCCCTTCTTGCTTACATGGAAGCAATGTAGGGTGGAGCCAGTGTCTTCATTGTTTACTTTGACCACATGGGGCCAACCCGCTCCTCTCTCCTCTTATTTTTTTTTTTTTCTTTCATTTTTTTTCTTTTCAACAACCATTTTTTTTCTTTTCCTTTTATAGCAAGGAGAGGCTAATCTCTTATTTATCTCTCTTTTTTTTTCATCATATTTTTTTTTTTTTTTTTTTTTTTTCTTTTTACTCGAGCTCTTTTTTTATGATCCCCTTGCACTTGGAACTTGATATTATCACCGTCCTCCCTCTCACACTTGGACTTTCGTGAAAAAGTCAAGTGTGAAAAGTCAGGGTCTCCTTTTTGAGTGTGTTCCTCCGCCCAAGAGCATCAAAGTTTTCTTGATGTAGCCCCCATGTTTTCAAGCGCCGCGTGCGTGCCCTCCACCCGAAATGGTTAGCGACAAGAATACCCGAAGGTGCATACTAACTTGATAACATGTCCTTGCTTTTTATTTATAAGATTTTTTTTTTTTTAGATAAGAGTTTTTTTATATAAAAAGTTTTTTTTTTTTTTTAGATAAACCTAAGATGAACAAAGATCACTACATATGCATAAAATCAAGAACATGTCCTAATAGGTCATCCCTTTAACCAACGCCTTCCCAAGAAGAACGGCGCTTTAAAATGCTTGTTGCATTTCTTTTTAAGCGCAATCACTAGAAACAGGTTTAGAACCCATCTCTAATAACGGCGCCGTAAATGCGCGACGACATTCCCAAGTGAAACCACCGTGTCGGTGATCTGAACGGGATTATCAACGGTGATAGATCTTGCCAAACAAGATATTCATCCGCAAGCGCACGGATCTATCATTGCAAAGCATTTCACCCGGAAGTATTCGTGGTATCGTTATTTATATTTTCCCAAAGGAAGGCATGGTGTAAAAGTCTCTAATTTGGACATGGTCAAGATGACACGGATGTATAATAGACCAATGCTCATAATAGGGGTAAAATAAAGTCGGTAGTAGGATAACTTGACACACACACTCGAGCCAATCTCAAGGATAAAGGTAAAATAAAGAATAAAAGAATGGAGTAGGCATATCCTAGATAGTCATGTCAAGATAGCAGATTACACACATGTTTTATGGCTAGAGATTCTATTTCAAGATAGCCAAGGTCTCTGCCGAATTACTTCGGGCACCGGCCCACGCCCAAAGGACAGTGTCCAAAGCAATTAGCTCTACGACACACGGCCCGAACGTGGGGGATTTCAAGGGACGGACAAGGCTTGTCACGACCAAGCCGCCTACCCTCAACCGTGGGATGCACCGCAAAAGATAGGCAACCCCTAGCCCTGCACACCACGTCTACACTAGTGATTATCACTCCGGGCGTGTTAACAAGGCTTACCCATCCCCGGGGTCCTTCTACCAGAGCGCCGCCCCCGAAGGAACGACTATCAATCCCGCAACCCAACATCAACCAAGGCTAACTCTAGGTAGAACTCATTATATCGATCTAGCTCTTTGGTCTAAACATGTATGTAGACAAGATTATGTCAAAAGGACTTTGCTCTAATTCAAGAATATGACTATATTGATAAGTAGAGAACAAGAATGTAATGAAGAACTCTAAATTGCTCATACCGCATAGCTCCGAATGTCTTGCTCTCTTTTATTATCCTTGCCAAACTCCTCCTAAGTACAAACTAAAAAAGAAGAAGAGAAGAAGAAGAAAAAAGAAGAAGAAGAAGAAAGAGGAAGAAGAAGAAGAAGAAGAAAGAAGAAGAAAGGGGAAGAAGAAGAAGAAGAAGAAGAGAGAGGCTACATTGTGTGGTGTGTGTTACAAGGGAGGGAGTGCCCATCTATTTATAGGACCTTCACCATGGCATCCTCTCTTGGCTTGGCCATTTGGTACTAATCCCACACCGTCTTTTGGGCAAGCGCACACCGCCCCGCACTTTTCAGTCGAGATGGGCCGCCAAGATCTAAACCGGGCCGTTTGGCCTCCTCGGGAGGGTGCGCGCCCGAACCTCCTGGCGCGCCCGCACCAATATGTGGGCCATTTGGCCTGAACTTTTGCAGGAGTGCGTGGGCCTCGAGTAAGCTTCGTTTTGACTGGTGGATCGCTGAAATCTGATTTCGTATGAGAAAGTTATGCCCAAAATACTAAACCCATGTCCTCGCGGCCTCGTTTATCATTTCATGTTGGACTCGGGCCTCGACCTCTTGGGCTTGTGCTTGGATATTGATGTTTTATGGACTCTTCTCCCTTGGGCTTGATGTTCTCAGGAATGCGCTTTCTAGGGAGGCGCCTTTTTGGTGCATTTTCCACTCGGTATTTATATAAATCCTGCAAAACATCATCCGCACTACAAGTGGAATTATGTCAAGTAATAAATGTATATGTGTGTAGTAAGGTATAGTTTCACCCCCTTATTGGTAGAATGTTGGCGTTAAAAAAATATGTCGTTGGTGACCGTCAACGAAAGACACACAAAGACGGGTCGGTTGTCCTCACCATGTACAACCGCCTCCACATCTTTGTCAAAAGCGCGAGGTATGTTTTGCTCACCATGCTCATTTCGGACCGGCGGCCCCGCAACGATATAGATGTGTTCCTGGAGCCGTTCATGGAGGAGATGCGGTGTACCGTTTGATGATGGGGTTAGGATGGTTGATGCGCACCGCAAGCAGAAGTTCACTCTTCGTGCCATCATCTTTGTCACCATCACCGATTACCCTACGGCTTTGTTTTCATTACGGGGCAGATTAAAGGAAGACCGCCCGTAGCTTGCATCGAAGAAACCTGCTCCACTTACCCGAAGGGATCAACAAAAATTGTGTACATGGAACACGTGACGCTTCCTGCGCAGTAAGCATAGGTACGTAGATGCAAAAATGAATATATACTTTGACAAC
The DNA here is from genome assembly GCA_015847255.1 of Hyparrhenia diplandra. Taxonomy (NCBI): domain Eukaryota; kingdom Viridiplantae; phylum Streptophyta; class Magnoliopsida; order Poales; family Poaceae; genus Hyparrhenia; species Hyparrhenia diplandra. The sequence continues at coordinate 244,068 of JADLZK010013337.1, forward strand.
AAGGGCGAAGTCGAAACCTCGCCGCACCGACTAGTTATGGTCCGAAGGTGTTTGACATGGTGAAGGACTTGGAGTGCGAGTTTGGAAAGAAGAAGAAGAAGAAGAAAGACGATGATCGTGAAGACGGCACCTCCAAGACAAAGAAGTTTTAAAGAGGGATAAATTGAGGACGGCGCCCCCGCCGTTCCTTTCAAGAAGAAGTCAATATTCTTCAAGTATCTAAAGTAATCGGAAGATAATGATACACCCCATGCGATCGATCGGATGCACCGCGAGAAAAAATGTCTTCGAAAAGCACGATCGGTCTCCCCGATGGATATCAAGACCAAGACGAAGGATGGTGTGAAGTCACGCCGGGATCTTGTTGACATGGGCATCCGACCGAAATTCACGCTACACGGCTTCTCGAACGGTAAAGTCCAACTCCCGTGTGTGGCCTACAACCTAACGAGAGATGAGAAGTTGGCTATGTGTCGGTTGATTCGGGGTATCAAGGTACCGACGGGTTTCTCTTCCAACATCAAGAGTCCGGTATCCATGAAAGACCTCACAATGACGAACTTCAACGCAAGACGATGCTCACATCATGCCGACGGTGTTCCTTCCAATTGTGATCAAAGCTATTCGTCCAAAATACGTGAAGATGGTGGTCACAAGGTTGTCATACTTCTTTAACCAAATCAACCCGAAGGTAATTGCCAAAGCAGATCCTGCTCGCTACCGAAAGAGTTCATCGCGGAAACAATGTGCCGGATAGAGATGTGTTTCCCACCGTCGTTCTTCGACGTTATGCCACACCCGATGATGCACATGGTTGATCGATAGAACAGCCGGGACCCGTGTACCTACAAAGCGATGTGGACCATCGAGCGACTAATGTCTACCCTCAATCGATTCAATCATAGCGCTTACCCAGAGGGCTCTATGATCGAGGCATACACAAGCCGAGGCCGCGGAACCGGTGTATGAAGTACATAAAAGATGGGAGGGCTATTGGGCTTCCAAAGGCATCAACATGAAGGAAGAACCTCGGGCATGGGGTGCGCGGGCCGAAAAGCACGCGACCGACATACATAGGGAAAAAGTGCTAGACGCCACTACAAAGATCCTTCATCAATTGGTGATCATGGACACATACGCCAAAAGCACCTCAAAGAGCTCCGCCCGTGCAAGTAGGGAAGCGCAAGAACCGTCCGAAGGATTGGGCAAAGAAGGAACACAAGAACACTTTCCTCCAAAGTGGCTCCAAAAGCGTAACATTCCCCGTGAGATGATGCGAGGATCGTGAAGAAGCTTGTGTCGGGGCCGCCCATGCAGTCACCACGTGGCAAGGGTATGATGTCAACGGGTACAGGTTCCACACAAAAAGAGAAGGACAAGAAGAGTGCATCACAGAACGCGGTGTTCGATATGAGGGCGAGGAACGGCGTGCGAGGGGAGAAGATGACATGCTTCGCACAAGTCGAAGAAATATGGGAACTTGACTATGGCGGTAACCTACGGTAACCCGTTAACCGTTGCCGGGTCAAGCCTCGCGATTCTAGTGGACGATTTTGGGCTAACCACCGTGAACCTTCAAAGTGTCCGTACAAAGATGATCGTGGGTGCTTAGATCGATGCCGCACAAGTAGCCTACTACATGAACGCTGAGAACATAAATAGACATATTGTCGTGGTAGGAAAGCGGCGGATCGTGGGAGCCGATGGGGTCCAGAGTCCCGAAACATACAACAACTATGATGAGTTCCACCTCTTTTACAGATTTTCCAAAAAGATTAAGGCAATCGGAGGACGTAATCAATCCCGACAAGACTAAAATGATGCCATGGACCCGCCCCGATGGCGAGAAGAAGACCACCAATGCACCAAAGCACCAAAATGATATGTAATTGCAAAGTTATTACGATAAAAACAGTAGTTCAAAAATAAATATCTCACACACGAGTTTGAGGAAACTACTGGGGGAGACTAGTGATTTTGAACTACACGCTTGTAACACTTTCGGTATGCAAAAATGACCTTTATATGAAATGTAGATCTTGATGAGTTATGAAATTTCCGTATTCATGACTTTTTGAATCTTGGCCGCTCGGGGCTTCAAATGTTGTCCGAATGTGTAAAAAATTCAAATTTCAAATTTCGAGGCGTGAAAAGTTCGAAAAATGAAAAAGTTGACCCTAATACCAAACGTAGATCTCGGAGAGCTTAACAAAAGTGGTATTCATGACTTTTCGAATCGACGACGCCTAGGGCTTCAAAAACTAGAGCTTCAAAAAGTCACAAGTTCGACCGGTCAAACCTTGGTCAAAACGGACCACTAAACGACCTAGTTCGAAAAAAAAGTTTGAATACAAAGTTGGAAGTACTCATCAAGACGCATAACTTGGTGTATATAAATGGATATGTGTTGGGAACTGTAAAGTTTCTAATAAGGCGGAGACTTCTCACTACGCATACAACGAAAAGCACCCTCTTCCTCGTAGCATCCCTATATATAACATGTTGGGAACTCGTAAAAGCATCCCTATATATATCGAATGTGTAAAAATTTCAAATTTCATCTGAATATTTTTTATATATTATTTGAATTGATCTCTCAATTTTTAAAAATTTATAACAATTTATCTGAATTGAAATCAAATTGTTCTAATTTAAAATAATTTTTCTAAAATTTTCGAAAAATAATTTGCGTGGCGGGCTTCCTAATACGCGCCCGCGGTTAATCTTTGCGTGGGCGGGCGCCATAACCCGCCCGCCACGCGAAAATATTAACCGTGGAGGGCGCCCTAATCCGCCCGCCACGCAAAAATCCTTCCACTATAAATTGGATAATCTCGAGCATTTGAGTGTATCCGCCACCGCGTGATGCAAAATTGGATAATCTCGAGCATATTTGTTTTTGATTTCTCTCAAAACCGATGACACTATATTTCTTGGCTAGTGTAATTTGGACATCTTCTAATTTCAATTCCTATAATCTGAGCATAGCATGCTGCCTTAGCTAGCTCGTAATTTGTCAATGTTTTTTGCCTCTATTTTTCAATTGCTACATGTCAAGGCTTTGTGTTGGTGCAATTGTCATTAACTTGAATTTAAGAGTTTAGCTCCTTGTACATTTGAAAAATAAATTCACTTGCTCTATGTCATTGATGACCATTTTATGTTTGTCAAGTTGATAATATTGCCCTTTATGTCAAACTGAATTCACTTTGATATTGCCCTTTATGTTTGTCAAGTTGATAATATTCACTTAAAAAGTAAATTCACTTGAAAAATAAATTCACTTGCTCTATGTCAAACTGTTAGCTAGTGCCTTAGTGTTGGGTGATTACTCAAAGACAACATGTTATTGATGATGATATGGTTTACAAAGTGGCCATTCAACATCGCGATTACAAAGGAGGTCGGGGTATTTATAGGCCCCCTCGACTTCGTAGTTGTTCAAAAATGTTAAGAATTCGAAGTGGACTTCTATGACGCGAACTATTCTAGCGAAGACGTTTCTTTTGTCTTCGCGACGTCTTATTCACAGCCTTCATCTTCGCCATATTTCTCATTCTTCTAAAATGACTTATATCTTCGCAGCGAAGCCGACTTGACCGTCTTCGCTTGGTATGTTTGGTCCTGATTTCCTTGACCTCATCTTTTCTTGTTGGATCGCGAAGCCAAGTCTTCGTGAAGTCACCTTCGGTCTTCATATTTCGATTTCCCCCCTTCGCCGGTAGTTTATACACCCGGAATATCAAAGTCCAGGGGCGAAAGTTTAAAACCGAAATCAAAGTTAGAACCCAACAGAAGCCCCTCGTGGTTTAAGGCCGACTTCAAAGGCATGAAACCCCTAATCATAAGTTTTTATTAAAACTTTGTTTCGACCGAAAAACGTCATCGGACTTTGAAGTTGGACTTTTACTTAAGTTGTGACTTCGCGAATATCTTCGCTAGACCCGTTGCTCGCTCTCTTTTTTTTTTAACGGCTAGTTTGACCGAAGAGGTCTATAAATAGCGAAGCACCCCCTATTTGCTTCATCTTTTTCAAGAGGGGCCACCTTTTTGAATTTTTTTTTCTTGCTAACGCTAAGTCGATTTTTTGGGCCGAAACTTTTTCTGCGAAGTCGAGAAATTTCGATCGTAAGAGTGAAGTTTCAGAACTTTCCCGATTCAAGTATATTTTTTTTTCGAAGCTTAATATTTTTCCTTTCTTTTATGTTTTTTTTAGAGATATGTATTTTTATTTTATTTTTTGTCTTTGTTTGAGAATGGGTCATGTCGAAGACATTCTCGATTTGGATCTCAAAGTCAAGATGTTGTAGAAGAAAACAACTCGCAACAAGATGACTCTCGAGAAGACCTTTCACAAATTTCTCGCATTTGAATCCGAAGTTGCTTCCCTCGATGATGTAATTTCATATACCTTTGGTTGAAGCAAAATGACGGATGATGATTTCAAGCGGATGGTGAAGGATGGTCTTTTGAAAGAGGGTCAATATAGGCGGCGGAGCCGAGCGAAAGGGTGCGAAACCTAAAACCGGATGATTGCATTGTATTCAAAGATCTATTTACTACTGGTCTTCGCATGCCATCGCAAAATTTTTCTGGAAGAGGTTTTCAAAAGGTATAACATTGAGATGCATCACTTGACACCCAACGCTATAGTGAAGCTATCGTTTTTATTTGGGCCATGCGAAGTCAACGAGTGTAGCCGGACATTGATGCTTTTCGCCGCATTGCATGAAGCGCACACTCAATTCGAGGACTAAGAAGATTGAAGAACGCATGCGGTGAAGCTTTACTTTGGTTGTTGTAGCTTTAAGATCGCTGCGTGGTCGAGGCGTATATATCCCGCTTCGAAGAACAAGTGGGCAGATGGTTGGGTGAACTCATCGGTTTTATCACAAGGTTCCCATGGTAGAGGAAAACCTTGGCCGAAAAGGTGTGAAGAAAAGTTATCCTTTGGCTTCGCGTATGCACGTGAATAGGTTTGAGTGCAAGCCCGGATATGAAAAGTCTCGAATTGTTACGAGTGTTTGAAAGCTTTTGCCGAGTTGTGTGTCAACAATCTACTCGAGATTTGGTCGAAGAATACATTGCTGGTATTTGGCCACTTCGACTTCGGGTGGGATTTCCTTCGCTATCATAAGAAGAAAATTAGGGACAAGGACTATATTTTTCCGGATAGAGAGATGCGTAATGCCTTCGCGTTACAAGGACGAGGGAAGAGTTTGTTGCCGATGTTGAAAACAAGGCTTCGGAATTGCTTGGAAAATATTTGCATCTTGAGAGGAAGTTAATGGATGAGATTATTGGCCAAGATTATGTTAGGCTTAATCGTATTTTCACTTTGGCTAATATCACTTATAAGGTTCGCCCCCTCCACGCCTATGCACGGGGCAAAGATAAAGTTGAGACCGGATAAGCCTCAGAAGAGAAAGAAAATTGATAAGGTGAAGCCATCTGCTTCCGTGAAGACACCTTTAAAGAGTGTTGTTCCGAAGCCACAGAAGAAAAAGGCTAAGAAGGTGGTTGAAGATTTACTTGATTCGCGTTGATTTGACCGACGGTGATGTTGATGCTTCGAGGCACTTGAGGGTGCGGAGTTTGGCACTTCTCTTCGCGAATTAGAGGTGAGGGAAGTTTGCAAAGTTTTTGCTCCCACCGGATTAACTCTGGATTTGCTTACTCCACTTGCCGAATATTTACAAAACTTTGGGTCTTCACGAAGCTAGGGACTTCGGCATGCTGGCGATGATGCCGATGTCATTATGGCAGAAACTTCTCCTACTGGTACTGCGTCTCCCCTTTCCCCTAGACTTAGGGACCCAACTCCGTGATTTTCCAATGATTTAGCCGATAGTGCTTCTACTTTGAGTGATGATCATAATAGTCTTAAATTAGCTAAGTTAGCCAAAGATATTCATGTGGGTCACTTGCTAGTGAATCGAAAAAGTTCGAGAAAAATGAAGGTGGTGATGGTGGTGTGAAGCCGTCCTTGGAGGCGGGGTTGTTGAAAAAAAGTGGTGATGATGCCGATGCAAAGCAAGAATGACCGCTGAAGCCGCGAATGTAACCTTCTAAGGTTACTTGAAGTTGTTATTGAGAAGTCTTAGGATGTGCTTGCCGGTATGTGCTTCTTATGCTTTATTGTTGTTTTCTTAGATGCTTATCTTGATTTTCTTATTTATATTTGCTTTTTTGTAACATCTTTAGAGAAAACATCTAAAGAGAGGGCTAAAGAGGCCGTTAAATTTGTGAAAGAAAAACTTCATAAGAGAGGGACGAGGGCCCAATTTTGTGTTGATGATTTTGACGACGTGGTGGATGATCAAAGCCGGGCGGACCCGGGAAGCGGTTATCTGAATCACTTGTTGATGTCGGCTCGAAAAAAGATACCTTGCCCTTTGAGGGAGGGCGAAAAAGTTTGTAAGTTTTATTATTATTATTATTATTATTATTATTAAATTTTTTTTTTTCGACTTCGCTTGTTTTTATAATTTGTATGTTGATTTCCCATTTTCCTCATTATTTTTTTTTTTTTTCTTTTTTTTTCCTTTTTAGCTCAATATTTTCTCGACGCTTCAACTTCATCAAGAGAGAAAACCGTTGATGTTGGATCCATGAAGGATGTTATCTTGGATCACCCTACTCCTCAAGTTCTTTGTTGAAGAAACATAACTTTACTTGGCTATCATAAGTCTATTGACAACACTTTGAAGTTTTGTTTTGAAAGTGGTGTCAACTTGGATTCTTTCAAGTTTGTTGGAGTAGGTGTGGATAAACTTCGTGTGCTCCCGAAGAGGACCGGAAGATTAACTAAATGCATTGATGATGCTTTCTATGTTCTCGATCGCGGAGGCCGAGCTTGCGAAGATGAATCCGCTAGAGCTTGCCGATCTTTGGTATAAATTTGATGTATAAGGTAAGCTTCGCTTGTTTATGATTGTATTGTTTGTGTATGCGAAGCTGTTTCCTAAAAGTTTCTTTTATCCGTTTTGTCTTGTATGTCTAGGGGGCTCTTGTCAACCGTGGGCTTAGAAAGTCACTTGAAGACAGCGCGACTGCCTTTGCTGTTCGTGAAAAGTCTTTACTTAAAGAGATTGAGGATTTGAAGACTCAAGTTGCTTCTAAAGAGAAAGAGAGAGGAGAAGCTGTGGATGAATGGCGAAAGATTGATCGCTTATATCATAAGGCTTCGGACAGTATTAAGGAGAAAGATAAACAGCTTGAGACTGCGAAGGCAACTATTGCTACTCTTACAAAGGAGAAAGAGTATTTGGAGAAAAAGAAAACAGAAATGGATGAATTTTTCCATAGGAAGTTCAATAGAATGTGGGATATGTGCAAAATTGCGTATGAAAAGTGGGGTGCCGTTCTCGAAGACCCTTGCTGGGATCTTGGGGAATATGATCCTTTTTCGGTGGCTTTTGCCGACAATATGAAGATCGAGTGTTGTTGTTCAGCGCCACGTGACACAAGTGTCATGTACTCTACTAGGGCACTTTTGCATCTCATGAAAGAGGCCAATGATCCGTTATATGATGTTTTTGTGGATCCCTCATTCAAGTTTCCTCGCAGATGCTATCAATCAAATTTCTCCTCGGACTCATCTTCTTTGTAAGAAATTTTTCAATGAATATTGGTGCCAATGCGGTCGCGAAAGTAATCGTCTTGAGAAAGTTAAAGAGAAGCTGAAGAAGGTATATATTTTCTATTTTCAATTCTCCTTTTTTTCGCGATTATTGTTTTCTTTTTGTGTGCTGACTTTTGGTTTTAACGACTTGAATTCGATATTTCACGGGAGGAAGAAGCTCTTCCGGCGGCCGAGATGGAAGAGGAGAAGAGAATTCGAGAAGAGGAGCGTAAGAGTCGCAATGATGTTAGTGAGCCGAAGGGAATAGTTTGTTGGGCAATCCATACCTTGAGTGTTTTGGGAGGCCGTGGAAAACAAATTTGGGTGGAAATCTTTGTAAACTTGTTAAATTGATGTGATGTTTAAACTTTATTACTTTGTTGTTTGAGCGAAGTTATTGTTATTTGCGCGGTTAAAATATCTTTTTGATCTTTATGGCTAATTATGACTTTGGAAAATCTTGCGTTGAGGTTTTCTCCTTCGAAGCCTGCGCAAGATGTTATGTTGTCACGATGCCTCTTATGGTCGCAAAGGGTGACTTTGTCTTTGAGGCTTCGGAATTTTTAGAGGCTTACGGTAGTGCAAACATTGATGAGTTTGTGGATAAGTGTCTTGGGAAATCTAAGAAAAAAGATTCTTATAGGATGCCTGGGGTTGTTGATTTTAGCAATCTTGGACAAGTAAGATTTTTGTTGTTTTTGGGTTCTTTATTTTTGATTTGTGCTTACTCTTTGTTGATGTTACTAAATTTTTCTGTTCGGTCTTCTTGTTCAAGTGCATCCCCGAGCTTTATCTTTGGGGATGGTTTGCAAGACACTGGCGGATAAAATAATCAACGATGTTGTCAAAGATATTACGGCGGCAAGCAACTAGTGTTGCTTCGAGAAGAATTTTGAACGTTTTGAGATTCAAATGTGTTGTATGTAAAGTTTAAATAAGTGTACTTTGTATATTTGTGAACATGTTTTGTATAATAAGGAATTTTGTTAATTCAAAGTTCGTTGTTCATTCTTTTCTTGTGAAGTGAAATCGAAGACTTTGATTTGAAGTCAAAATTTTCTTGTTAGAGAAATTTTGAAACGTCGTCCCCTTCTTTTTGCGTAAGTAGAAGCGAAGACTTCGATTTGAAGTCAAAATTTTCTCCTTAGAGAATTTTGAAAACGTCGTCCCCTTCTTTTTTTTGCGAAGTAGGAGCGAAGACTTCGATTTGAAGTCAAAATTTTCTCCTTAGAGAATTTTGAAAACGTCGTCCCCCTCTTTTTTGCGAAGTAGGAGCGAAGACTTCGATTTGAAGTCAAAACTTTCTCCTTAGAGAATTTTGAAAACGTCGTCCCCTTCTTTTTTTGCGAAGTAGGAGCGGAGACTTCGATTGAAGTCAAATTTTCTCCTTAGAGAATTTTGAAAACGTCGTCCCCTTCTTTTTGCGAAGTAGGAGCGAAGACTTCGATTTGAAGTCAAAACTTTCTCCTTAGAGAAATTTTGAAAACGTCGTCCCCTTCTTTTTTTTGCGAAGTAGGAGCGAAGACTTCGATTAAAGTCAAATTTTCTCCTTAGAGAATTTTGAAAACGTCGTCCCCTTCTTTTTTTTGCGAAGTAGGAGCGAAGACTTCGATTGAAGTCAAATTTTCTCCTTAGAGAATTTTGAAAACGTCGTCCCCTTCTTTTTGCGAAGTGGGAGCGAAGACTTCAATTGAAGTCAAAATTTCTCCTTAGAGAATTTTCGTAGGTAATAATTTTAGTTTTTATGCTTAAATTATACCTACTTATATTATTATTATTATATTTTTTTTTTTTTTAGAAAACTTTTAGCCGATGTTAAAGCGTTTTTGCTTTTTCGGCTTTGTAGTGAATGTAAAGTAAAGGATGCACAAGTTTGGGGAAACTACTTTCTCACTTATATTTAACATGAGAGTTTACAATAGAGTGCGCCTCGTTAAAAAACCACTCACCTCGCGAAGGGCCTCCCTAAGTGGAAAAAGAGTGCAGCTCTTGATTGAAAATGATAAAGTGCTTCTAGGAATTTGAATCTAACTTGCTTATTTACAAAATTTGAAAAGGAAAAGCTCTAAGGATAATACTTGCGAAGGTCTTTGATGTTCCATGTATGGCTCAATTCTTCTCCCTTGAGGTTCTCTAGCTGATAAGATCCTTGCCCTGTTTGACTTTGTTATGATGAAAGGACCTTCCCATTTTTCTTTGGAACTTTCCCACGGTGTCTTCGTTTCTTTTCCTTTTTTCAAAGACGAAGTCTCCCGGCCGCAAATCTGTTTTCACCACTTTCTTGTTGTACCACCGCTTGTTTCTTCTTGGTATTTTCTCGAGATTCATCACAGCTTGGTTTCTTTCTTCCTCGATCAAGTCTTTGCTTGTTTTCTGATCTTCTTCGCTTATGATTTCAACATTTGTTCTTGGACCTTCGAATTGTATCTCTTACGAGTCATTGCTTCATCACCATACAATAACTTGAAAGGTGTAAACTTCGTTGATCTTGTTGTGGTTGTGTTGTGACTCCAAACAATCCTCGGCAATTCTTCAACCCATTTTTCCTTTTGGGAGTCCTACTAGGTTTTTTGAGATTCCCACACATATGATGCCATTTGCTCTTTTCGACAGACTCCATTGGATTGTGGGTATTATTTGATCGCGAAGCATAGCTGAATTCCCATGCTTTTCACAAGTAGCCTTCAAGTCTTATTTGTCAAATTGGGTTCCGTTGTCCAAAGTTATGTGTCTTGGAACTCCGAATCTGCAAATTATATTTTGCCACAGGAACTTCTTCATTGTTGTGGATGACATGTTTGTGATTGGCTTCGCTTCTATCCACTTTGTGAAGTATTCGATTTGCGACAACTGCATATTGATGATTCCCTTGAGTGGTGGAAGCTTCCCAATTATATCAATTCCCCATCTTGCGAGTGGCCAAGTTGGTTCAATGTGTTGAATTGGGTTTGCTGGGGCATTTGACTTGTTTCTTTGAGATTTGGCAATTGTGGCAAGTTTTGACTATTTCCTTCTGCCGTCTTTCTCTTTTGTTGGCCAATAGAATCCTTGTCTAAATGCTTTTTCCCGCTATGGCTTTTGGGCCGGCGTGATTTCCACATGTTCCACTATGTATTTCTTGCAACAATTCTTTGCCTTCTTCGTTTGAAATGCACTTGAGTAATGGTTCACAAATGCCATGTTTGAATAGTTGATTGTTGATGAGCTTGTAGTTTCTTGTTTTGTGCTTCATTCTTATTTCTTGACTTTCGCTTTACGGTTCATAGAATCCTCTTAGGAATGCTATTATTTCGATCTCCAATCTTCGCTTTCAATGATGTGAATGTACTTTGGCTCTTCAATTTTTGCTTTTATCGAAGATTCTGTTAATACTTGATAAAACACATCCGGGGCAATTTTGCCTTTTGAGTCCGCCGCCTTGCCGCGATTTCATCCGCCTCTTCATTATTTGTTCTTCAAATGCTTCTTCTTGTGAATCCTTGAAATGTTTCTCTTGATCCCTTATATTTTGCAAGTACTTTGCTAACTCGGATCTTTTGCTTTGTAGTTCTTTTCGACATGGCCTGCCACAACTTGAGAGTCTCTTTTTTATCAAGATTTTTTTGTACGCCCATTGCTCTTGCTTTTATGGCCCCCACAATCTTGCTTCATATTCCGCGATGTTGTTGGTGCATCGAAATTCAAGTCTTCTTTGCATACTTCATTTTGACTCCGGACGGCGAAGTGATTATTGCCGCTACGCCCGCCCCGCGAGCCCCATGCTCCGTCGCAATTCATTGTCCATTCTTGACGGGACAAAGTCCATTCTTGATGGTCTTTTTGGTCTTCGCGACACATTCTTTGGTGTCCAATTCGAGATGAAGTCCGCCAATACTTGTGACTTTATTGCTGTTCTTTTCTCAAATTTGATGAAGTATTGGGATATCTCAGCTGCCCATTTTCCAAGCCTTCCCGAGGATTTGCAACTTTGGAGTACGTCTTTGAGTGGTTGATTTGTTGGGATTCTCACTTTGTGTGCCAAGAAGTAGTGTTTCAACTTTCTTGTTGCCATGAGTCTTGCATATGCTATTTTCTCAATTTCTCGAGTAAAATATTTTTTGAGCCGGAGAGGGCTTCGGAGACGAAGTATATGGGTTCTTGTTTCTTCGCGTGGTCTTTCTCCCTTTCTTGTACTAAAACTGCACTTACGGCTTTTTCAGATGCTGAGATGTATAATAGTAGTTCTTGATCAACATTTGGTGTTGTCAATGTTGAAGGATTTGAGAGATACTTCTTGATTTCTTCAAAAAGCTTTTTGTTGCTCTTTTCTCCCCATGTGAAGTTTGTCTTCGCCCCTTTTAGTGCTTGAAAAATTGGGCTTTTTTTTTCTCACGACTTTGATATGAACCGGTTCACCGAAGCCAATCTTCTGTCGCCTTTTGAATGTCTTTTATGTTCTTTGGAACTTCGTTTGCATGATTGCTTTTATCTTCTCGGATTTGGGTCGATGCCTTTTGCTTTGAGACTATGCATCCGAGGATCTTGCCTTTCGTACCCTCGAAGGTACATTTCGTGATTGAGTTTGAGGTTTGACTTTCTCAAATTCTCAAACGTTTGCTTCGGATCTTTCAAATGATCTTCGCGTTTCTTGCTTTTCACTATTATGTCATCAACATATGCCAACAAATTGTCTCGATTTGATCTTTGAGTGCTACTTGATGTCATTCGATGAAACTTGAACCAAATACAAGGCGAAGCCCTTACGCCATTCTTTGGAAACAAGATGGGTTCCAAATGGTGTTATGAAGCTTGTTTTTCTTCATCTTCTTTCTTCATGTAAATTTGGTGATATCCCGAGAAGCAATCAAGGAAGCTTAGCATTTCACTTCTCGCAGCCTTGATCGACTAATGTGTCGATTCTTGGTAGAGGGAAGTTGTCCTTGGGGCAAGCTTTGTTGAGATCCGTGAAATCTATGCACATTCTCTATTTTCCATTGCTTTTCTTTACCATCACAATGTTTGCCAACCAAGTTGTGAATTGGACTTCTCTTATTACTTTTGCATCTAGCAATCTTTGTACCTCGGCCTTCGCGGCCATTGTTCTGTCTTCGGAGATCTTTCGTAATTTTTGTTTCTTTGGCTTGATATTTGGGTCGATGTTCAGGCGATGTTCAATAATGTCTCTGCTGACTCCTTCTAGATCTTTTGCTGACCATGCGAAGACGTCTTGATTGCTCCTTAAGAAACTTATGAGTTGTTCTTCTTCTTCCTTCGCCAGGTTGGCGCCTATGATGACTTTTTTTTGTCCATTACCATTGGATCTAGCAAGACTTCCTTAGTTTCTCGCTTTGTGACATGTCTTCGCTTTCTTTTGTGACTTCGCATTCTCCATTTCATTTTCGTCTTCGATTTCTTCAATGGCCAAAACATTTCTTTGAGCCGGAGTTGAATCTTTCTCAATATTTCTTGCTTCTGTTTGATTTCCATGAATTGATATTGGCCCATTGATTGCTGGAACTTTCATGCATAAGTAGGAGTAGTTGATCACTGCTTCGAAGATATTCAGGCTTCCTCTTAGAAGATTGCATTATATTGGCTATGCATTTCAACGACATCAAATGCCACTTGTTCTGTTCTTGCATTATTTTGTGTCTTGAAAGATCTTTTGGTAGCACAATTCTTCCAATTGAGTTTATCCTTTTACCTCGGCCAACTAGTGTGCTCTTCCCAAGTTTTGTCTTTTGATTCCCATTGCATCTAGTGTTGATGCGAAGAGTATATCAGCGGAGCTTCCTCCATATACTAGGATTTTTGTGACATCCCATCCATCAATGTTTGCCTCTATGACCATAGCATCCATGTGTGGATAATCTTTGAGCTTCATGTCTTGCTCTGTGAAAATGATTGGTTGGTGTGACCATCTCGTCTTCTTGTAAGGTCCTTCCATTGTTATTGAGTTGACTCTTCGGAAGTAGTTCCTTCTTTCGTTGTTCGTTGCATGTTCTATGTTGTTACCTCTGCAGATTGTCATTATTCTGCCCCCGCTTGCGTCGACACGGCTTTGGTGAGGCGTTATTTTGAACGTTTGGTGTGTTGTTTGCCACCGAAGCTTCGGGTTGCAAATTTTGTGCCTGCGTCCATTGCGGCGGAGCTATTGCTAGTGGTTGGCAATTGTATATCGGAGGTGGCCCTGGTAATACTTGCTGATTGTAACTTGGATCAAAGTATGCTTGATTGTGTGAAGTGCTTGCTTGAGACAAGAAGTTTATTGATCTTTGGTTTTCCATCGATTTGCCCTCTTGTTGTAATTGCTCTATGCTTTTCTTCACCATTGGACACATTTTCGATGTGTGGCCAGCCCCTTTGCCATGGATGATGCAATACATTTCTTCAGGTTTCAAATTCTTCTTTCTCCAAATCTTTGATTGAAGCCTCCTCTTTGGTTGTTATTGAAGTTTCTGTTGTTGTAATGGCTTCGCTGATTGTTTTGTGCTTGGTTGTTGTCTTCGCTTTGCTCATTGTTGATTTGATTTATGCGAAGCGGTGGTTGGTATTGATTGTAATACGGTCTTCGCTCGGAGTTATACTGCCTGAACTGGTTGTTTGTCTTCGCTTGATTTCTCTGCGCAGTTTCTTCTTCGATTTTTTTCCTGAAATCATCGTCTGACCTTGCATACTTTTGGATTTCTTCATATAGTTGGGCAACAGTTGTTGGTCTTTCTCTCTTGAGATGCGAAGGGTTATTTTGTCCGCTCGAGGCCTCGATTGCGGCAATGATGATGACTTCGTCCGAAACTTCAGGATTTGGGTCTTCATTTGGATGAATCTCTTGTAATCTTGGATTATCGGCTCCTTTGGATATTGTTTGATATCAAATAGATCATCGCTTGTTAAGCTTTGTGTGTTGAAATCCTTGGAAGTCAACTAGCAAGGTTGTTCCGAAGTTGTTCAGCTTTTTGAGATCTTGGTTTGAGCGAAGCGTACCATTTTGATTTGGTCCCTTCATTGCCATTATAAGTGCCTTCGCTAGTGTTTTGTCTCTCCTCCTCCCGATTCAACGGCTGCTTCAAAGCTCATCAAGAATTGTCTTGGATCCGCCAAGCCTTCATAAGTTGGTATGATGTTGAACTTGAAGCCTTTTGGCCATTTTGCCGTTTGCGTGTCTACCGATAATGGGGATTCGAGTCAATTGTGACTATTGCCTTTTCATTGTTTTGGTCTGTCTTGGCTTCGCTGGTTATGATGACTTCGCGGTCTTGGTTGTTAAGTTCTTCGCTCAATCTCAAATTTCGCTTGGCTTCTTCAATTCTTTTGCTTCGTAGTCTTTTCTCTTGTTCGGCCTTGCAAGCCTCAAGTTCTTTCGTTTTTTGATAAGTTCTTCTTCTAGTTCTTGTAATTTCCTTGCTTCCTCACTTTGGTCTTCGCTTGGGATGACTTCCTTGGAGATAGTGTCTCCGCTTGCTCTTGGTGCTTCATTCTCTGTTGTTGTTGCTTCTTCGGTGAGAGTTCTTGACTTGTTCTTGGGTGGTCTTCCCATGATTTCTTTGATGGTCGTGGGATAGATCGTTGCTCACACAAACGGTGGGCGCCAAGATGTTGGGTGATTACTCAGCACAACATGTTATTGATGATGATATGGTTTACAAAGTGGCCATTCAACATCGCGATTACAAACGAGGTCAGGGGTATTTATAGGCCCCCCCTAACTTCGTAGTTGTTCAAAAATGTTAAGAATTCGAAGTGGACTTCTATGACGCAACTATTCTAGCGAAGACGTTTCTTTTGTCTTCGCGACGTCTTATTCACGGCCTTCATCTTCGCCATATTTTTCATTCTTCTAAAATGACTTATATCTTCGCAAATGAAGCCGACTTGACCGTCTTCGCTTGGTATGTTTGGTCCTGATTTCCTTGACCTCATCTTTCTTTGTTGGATCGCGAAGCCAAGTCTTGTGAGAAGTCACCTTCGGTCTTCATATTTCATTCCCCTTCATTTGGTAGTTTATACACCCCTCGAATATCAAAGTCTGGGGCGAAAGTTTAAAACCAGAAATCAAAGTTAAAACCCAACACTTAGCTAGTGCTGCCCATGAACTTCTATGTTGTCACTGTATATATGTCCTTTTTTCTCAATACTTTGATTTCTCATTCTATATATATATGTGTGTTGTACCTATCTACTGCTGTCAATGCTACTGTCAACCATATAGTGTTGTTGGCCTATTCTCATATGTTGGCCTTTGGACATGCATGTTGGTATAGTTTAAAACTGTGTTAGTGTTGTCCCATCTTGTCATGGTTTTGTCGGGGACGACCCCTCTTGTCATGTTTAAACACCTATTCTCATGGTCGATACCTACCTATTCCATATGTTAATTTGCCCTGTGATGCTTAAACACGGGGGAACATTGTTTTTTCTCATATGTCAATATTGCGCTGTGATGCTTAAACTCTACTACTATTTTTTAAGCTTGGCATGGGGCCGTTGTTTTGAACATATATGCAATGATGTGAACCCATTAGTGCTGAGGCAGTGGCATATATGCAATGACATGAACTTATTGGGGCTGAGGCAGCGGCTATGATGATTGAATGCCCCCCTATACTTGGAAGCTTCTAAACTAGGACGGCTTGTACAAAGCAACCAGTTTAGAAGTAATGTGATCACAAGGGGGCTATATCTGAGTCAATCTTTTTATTTCTTTCTTTGAGCAATTTTGAATTACGTTTGTCTACTCGTCCTATATACTAGTACTAAAGCACTATATATTTGTAGCTTGAAATGGCGAATGAACAAGACCAGCCTCAAGGTCAGCTTGAATGGGAGTCGCCTAGCTCTAGCAAAAGTGGCAGCGGCTCTAGTACTTCGCAGTTCCCAAGCGGAGCCTCGTATAGCCCGTGTAAGGGTAGAAGGAAACGTACCGAGGAGGAAGATGACCCTAATTTCAACCCGAGGGACGAAGCACGAAGCAAGAAGCGTCGGGTTAAGGAAGTACAGGCTGAATGAGCTGCCACCGCTCCCTCCACAAGCAGCTCTCGAGCAACAACCCCCCTACGTCCACGGCCACCTCTTGAGGCAAAGGAAAGGGAGACAAGCCGAAGCGGAGAAGGGGAGACCATGGGAGGCACCAGAAGATCGATGGTGTCCTTGTCATTCAAGAGTTGGGGCCGCAGGGCGAGCCACTGCTGCCCACTAAAGTTGCCGCGAAGTACAGCACTCAAATCTCGTGTTTCGTGAAAGATAAGGTCTCCATTCTTTGGGAAGACTGGAAAGCCGTCCCCGACACTGACAAGTTCTGGGTGTGGGGCAAGATTTCAAAACGGTTCCGGTATCCGCAAGGCGCCGATATGAAAAAGGTGGAGCAGCATGTATATGTCCTCGTAGGAAGAAGCTTCAGGAACTGGAAGTATAGGCTCAACGTAGACTTTCCGAAGAAAGGGACGCCTACCCATCACCAAGTACACCATAATCTCAGAAGAAGTATGGGAAGAGTTCTGCAAAAGGCTAAACACGCCCGAAGCAAAGGCGAAGAGCGAGAAGTTCACAGAGCTAGCCAAACGGAACAAACTGCCCCACTATATGGGCGTATTGGGTACGTCGGACACAAGTCTGGCGTGGCGGGCGAAGAAAGGAGAAGACAGGAAGCCGGGGGCGGATCCGTGCGAGGGTTGTGATGAAAGGACCGGGACTTCCTCTACGGCCACAAGCCCAAGAAGCCGAGGCCCAAGCCGAGATGAAGGAGGTCGAGCGTAAGGTCATAGAGGCCACCGCGGCTAAGAACGATGGGACCCTCGAGATTCGGTCTGGGACACGATCGCCGACGTTGGCCTTGGGAAACCCCGAGCATCGTGGCCCCGCCCGTGGCATGAGCTCCAGGAAGAGTTGGGCGACGGTGGGCTCGTGGGCGGGGATCTTCGCCTCGCATCACACGAGGCAGAGGTACAAGGAGGGTTCGAGACGGGAAGGCCATGATGAGGCCTTGCGGCAAATGATCACCCGATTCCATCAAAAGAGGCTCTCACGAGCAACGACCCCGGATGGTCAAAGTCGGAACGGATGTTCCGCAATCTTTGGTATGCCGTGCCCACCAAAGCAACCCCAAAGGCACCTCTGTTTGTTGGACCGACAGACCCCGGTGGATGATATCACCGAAGAGACACAAGGCGTAATGTTGATACAATCGGCGGGTTGGGCAAGAGGAAGCCGGTGGCGGGGGGTGGTATTTCCTCCGGATCTTGCAAAAGAGTACGGCGCACGAGATCCCTCCCCGAATGTCTTTGAAGTCAACATTGGGTACGTGGCGCGAGTAACATGAAGGCGGGAGCTGGACTATCCCGGTCATAACGAGGTCAAGACTCTAGGAACTGCTCGTGTTACAACGCATCGTGGCCGAAGGTGGACATTGTGCTCAAGATGTCGAAATTGACTTCACCTTCCAAGTACACCAAAGAAGACAAAGAGCGGACCCGAGTACGCCCACCGGACCCCTATGGTGACTCTTCCGATGATGATGAAGATGGGTGGGGACGGCGGAGGCAACGCGACCCTCCTCATGGTTCCGTACCCCCTGCTAAGGACCCGCACAAGAGGCGAGCCTAAGGAGCCGACACCGAAGGAGCCGACACCGAGGAGCCTAAGGAGGCGGCACTGAGGAGCCGGCACTGAGGAGCCTAAGGAGCCGACACCTCGGGAGCCGACACCTCGGGAGAAAGCACATGAGGGGCAGCCGAGCATTCGAGGAAGCAACTAGCGAAAACAAAGTGCCAGTCCCGAGGAGAGAATAGGGAACGAGACACCCATCTACACTCAAGGCCTCCAATGCACAACACCTCAAGCGCCGGGGAAGCGTAAAAGGAGCCTGGACCTAGCAAATGCCCTCCACCACCGAAGAAGAAGCCGACATTCGATGAAGAGGAGGTCGTAGCCGACAAGTACAAATCACCCAAGAGGCCCCGGTAATAGATGTTCGATCCGAAAGGTATGCCCCGGCTGAAACAACGAGTTGTAATATGTTATTAGCTACTTCTTTTTCGCAACCGTAGCTAACATTTGTACCGCTGCTTTTGCAGGCCAAAATCCCCACCTTATGTCGGGTTTGTCTCGGACGAATGCCCCGCTCGTTCGAGTTTGGGGAAGTTCATGATACCAAAGGCCCGGCTCATCGATGCCGAGGAGTGGGAGACTCCGGAAGTTCCATGCATGGTACATAGAGTGCGCAAAGCGTGGATTGCATAGCTTCAGTGTCCTTCTTCCTAAGGAGTGCTTCCACTACCGCACCGATGTCCAGTTCTTGGTTGAATTCAAAGACATGTCGAGACTACTTCGTCGGCGGGACATTGACGTTGCCCAAGTCACCTTGTTTGCTATGTAAGCGCAATTTTACTTGCACATGTCCCTTGCATCCGTATATAGATTCTTTGTTTCAAAGGTACCTATGCCACAACCACATGCCCTTGTAGGTTGAGCGCCGATGCAGGCCACAAGTTAAAGAATGGTATTATTTACCTCTCCATCGCACATTAATGAGAGGCGGATCATCGGTTATAATCTAAGCAAGCACCATCCCGACTTGGTGAAATTGACGGACGAGGAAAAGAAGATGCGGGATCGTAACGCAAGAGCTAAGAAGTTGGAAGTAGCGAGTACGTCATATCGGCAATGAAAAAAGGTCAAGGAAAATGGGTATCGATGTATTACGGCGCCTTACCAATACGGAATAGGGCTCGTAGGACATTGGATCTGTTTCATGATCTTTCCTCAGGACGGGAGGGCCGTTGTCTTTGACTCACTACAAGGCTCAAACCCGCACGGCTACCGACAATTCGAAAAAATCTTGAGATTGTAAGTGATCGATGAACTCCTTATTCAATTACTAGAGTCGAATATCATATATCGTTGACAATATAGTGCATTTCGCATGGCGCTTACAAGCACTACTTGAAGGATCTCGAGCTGCTGGGATCAACGATCCCGTAAGTGTAAGGAGCGCAATGGAGATACACTCAAAATCAAGGCGAGATTTCCGCACGTAAATGAAACATAGTTTTTCTTAGTACGACTACCTAGCTATTGCTTCGATATTACTAATAACACCGGGTTTATTGTGTGCAAAGTGCCTCAAACAACCATACGGATCAAACTTATGTGGATTCTTCGTCTGTGAGTTCCTCGGGGCCCGCAAAAGGTACAAATCTAGCTATCGACAGCTCAAGGACTCAAGGAACAAGTGGAAAGGCGTCATCGCAAAAAAGGCAACCGACGAGATGCGGTTCGGCGCCACAAGAGCGCACATCCGCAAGTTTGTTCTAGACATGGTAGTTCATGAAGGTCAGCCGTACTTCAATGTGGGAATGATGAGTGGGGCTGTTTCCACAATTTGCGCCGCTAAGGAGATGGGAAGAGCTAGAGCTTAAGGACTATCTTCATCCAAATCAACATATAGCTCGCAGATTTTTGTATGGATGTTGTAATTAACTAGTACTTGTTGGATATGAACAAATAGATCGATCGGTGAAACTTGTGTATATATATATATGGATACGTATAGAATCGATGTATATATATGTATATATGATATATATTAGAGTATCTGTCTTTTCTTATATATATGTGTGTATGGATTGATAGATGTATATATATATATGTGTGTATGGATTGATAGAATTGATCTTATTTTGTAGGTCAATTACCGTGCCGGAGGAGAGCATTGGATAATGGATAGTGGGTGCACTCAACACATGACCGGGGATTCTTATATGTTCAAGACAATTAGCATCAAGGGCATTGATGAATATGAGTCTATCACATTTGGCAATGACAAGAAAGGCAATGTGTTGGGGCTAGGCAAGATTGCTATCACTCAAGAGAAAAGTTTGTCAAAGGTGTTGCTAGTTGATCATCTTGATTACAACCTCTTGTCGGTCTCTCAACTTTGTGACCATGGGTACAAATGCATATTCACAAGTCAAGAAGTTGAAGTGGTTAGTGGTGATGGTGCAAACATGATCTTCAAGGGATTTAGATATGGTGATCTCTACCTTGTTGACTTCAACTCAAAAGAAGCCAAGTTGACAACATGTTTACTCTCAAAGGCTAGCAAAGGGTGGTTGTGGCATAGAAGGCTTGGTCATGTTGGGATGAAGCAATTGAACAAGTTGATGAAGCATGACTTGGTTAGAGGCTTGGATGATGTGAAGTTTGAGAAGGACAAACCTTGTGGAGCATGTCAAGCCGGAAGCAACATGGCAATGCACATCCAACCAAGAGCATTATGAGTACAAGCAAGGCATTTGAGTTGCTACACATGGACTTGTTTGGGCCAACATCATACTCAAGCATTGGTGGCAACAAGTATGGTTTTGTCATAGTTGATGACTACACTAGATACACATGGGTGTTCTTTTTGCATGACAAGAATGATGTGTTTGAGCTTTTCAAGACTTTTTGTCAAGAAGGTTCAAAATGAATTTGAGACATCCATCAAGAAGATTAGGAGTGACAATGGAAGTGAATTCAAGAACACAAGAATAGAAGAGTTGTGTGATGAGCTTGGAATTGGACATCAATTCTCACCAACCTACACTCCTCAATCCAATGGTGTAGTTGAGAGGAAGAATAGAACCTTGATTGAAATGGCAAGATCAATGCTTAGTGAATACAATGTTAGCCATTCCTTTTGGGCCGAAGCTATCAACACGGCTT
Source organism: Hyparrhenia diplandra (assembly GCA_015847255.1). NCBI lineage: Eukaryota > Viridiplantae > Streptophyta > Magnoliopsida > Poales > Poaceae > Hyparrhenia > Hyparrhenia diplandra. Next base: position 265,372 of record JADLZK010013337.1, read on the forward strand.
GCTATTGTAGCAACCGTCTCTATTGTCATGGGATGCTTGGCAAGACACCATATGAGTTACTCAATGGAAGAAAGCCCAACATTGGTTACTTTAGAGTCTTTGGATGCAAATGCTACATTCTCAAGAAAGGCACAAGATTGAGCAAGTTTGATAAGAAATGTGATGAAGGTTTCCTAGTTGGTTATTCAACCACAAGCAAAAGCTTATAGAGTATGGAACTTGGGTAGTGGCAAGCTTGAAGAAGTTCATGATGTTGAATTTGATGAAACCTAAGGCTCTCAAAATGAAGTTGAAAATCATGATGATGTGAGTGGTTCCAACTTGGAGAATGCTATGAGGAACATGGACATTGGTGACATTCGGCCAAGACAAGTTGATGATGATGAAGACACCCCAATGCCTACTACTATCATTGAAATCAATGCAAATGAAGCAAGTACTAGTGGCACACAAGATGAAGATCAAGATCAAGAGCAACAAGCTAGTCCAACTCCTCATCCTAGTCATCAAGTGCAAGTGATGCAACCTTCCAACATTGCAAGAGATCACCCAATTGATCAAATTGTCGGTGACATCAATAGTGGAGTGGTTACTAGAAGAAGATTAGCATCTTTTTGTGCTCACCATGCCTTTGTAGCACAAGAAGAACCGGAGAACATTGAAAATGCACTCAAGAAGGAAGATTGGATCAATGCCATGCATGAAGAGTTGAACAACTTCAAGAGAAATGATGTATGGGAATTGGTGGAAAGGCCAAAGGACTACAATGTGATTGGAACCAAGTGGGTCTTCAAGAACAAGCAAGATCAAGATGGAATTGTTGTGAGGAACAAGGCAAGGCTAGTAGCTCAAGGGTACACTCAAGTAGAGGGTCTTGACTTTGAGAGACCTATGCACCGGTTGCTAGACTTGAAGCAATAAGAATCTTACTTGCTTATGCATGTGCTCATGACATCAAGCTCTATCAAATGGATGTGAAAAGTGCATTCTTGAATGGCTTCATCAATGAGTTGGTGTATGTGGAGCAACCACCGGGCTTTGAAGATGAGAAATATCCCAACCATGTCTACAAGTTGAACAAGGCTTTGTATGGGTTGAAGCAAGCACCAAGAGCATGGTATGAGAGGTTGAGAGATTTTCTCCTCTCTAAAGGGTTCAAGATGGGCAAGGTGGACACCACACTCTTCACCAAGAAGATTGGCAAAGACTTGTTTGTGTTGCAAATTTATGTTGATGACATTATCTTTGGGTCAACCAACCAAGAATATTGTGAAGAGTTTGCTAAGATGATGGCCAATGAGTTTGAAATGTCAATGCTTGGAGAGCTCACATTTTTTCTTGGTCTCCAAATCAAGCAATTGAAGAATGGCACATTCATTAGTCAAGGCAAGTACATCAAAGACATGATCAAGAAGTTTGATCTTCAAGATGCCAAGTCAATGTCCACACCAATGGGAACAAATGGAAGCTTAGACCCCAACCCTAGTGGCAAGATGGTTGAGCAAAAGAAGTATAGGTCCATGATTGGAAGCTTGCTCTATGCAACCGCATCAAGACCGGACATTGCATTTAGTGTGGGCATGTGTGCTAGATATCAATCCGATCCTAGAGAAAGTCACCTCAAGGCAACAAAGAGAATTGTGAGGTACTTGAAGGGCACACAAGATGTTGGACTATGGTATCCAAAGGGGTCCAAGTTTGATTTGATTGGATATTTGATTCCGACTATGGAGGGTGCAAGATTAATAGAATGAGCACAAGTGGCACATGTCAATTTCTTGAAAGGTCACTAGTATCATGGTCTTCAAAGAAGCAAAATAGTGTTGCTCTTTCAACCGTCAAGCCGAATACATTAGTGCGGGAAGTTGTTGCACTCAATTGCTTTGGATGAGGTCAACATTGAAGGATTTTGGATTCCAATTTGACAAAGTCCCATTGTATTGTGACAATGAAAGTACAAGAAAGATGACTCAAAAATCCGGTTCAACATCCAAGAACAAAGCACATTGATATAAGGCACCACTTCATAAGAGATCATCAACAAAAGGGTGACATTTGTATCATGGGCATTGGCACCGAATATCAACTAGCTCGACATATTCACCAAGCCACTTGATGAGAAGAGGTTTTGCATGCTAAAGGGAGAATTGAACATCATTGACTTCTCCAACTTGAGATGATGCACCCCACTTATATGACATGCCTCTCCTTCGACAAAACCCCAAGGTAAAAGTTGGTTGTCATGGCATTCATATATAGCTAAGGACTTGTTAGTGCATCTAGACATCATGCATGCTTACTAGGCTCATTCATGGTAAATAAAATGTTTTCAATGTATGTATGGCACCACTATAGCTTTGAATGGTTCTATGAACTAGTGGTGGCATATGACATGTTTATGTGCTTGCAATCCTAGTGTCAACTCTAGAAAATGCGCTATTGATGTGTATTCTAACATGGTGCAAGATAACCCTTACGTATATGAGGTGTGAAAAAGCTTGTCCTTGGTTCAAACTTGCATACATGAAAAGGCAAGTGATCTAGATGAGACCACATGTGATACTTTGATTGACTTGATTTCTCTCATTTACACCTTTTTGGTGATTGTTGACAAAGGGGGAGAAATAAGTCACAAAGATGTTGGAAAGGATCACACATATGTAGGGGGAGCAAGCTCATAGACTAGTTGTGCATATTGTATGTGCATGATCATAATGTGATGTTGCATTGGCAATCTAAATTCAATATACATGATTGCTTGGTGTATGCTAGTTTTTTTGAAAATTGATTGGTGTATTGACCAACTAGCATACATAGGATGTATCTAGACAAAGCTCACATTTTAGCCTATAATGTTGATCTCATGGGGTATGTTGAGTTTTGATGAATGTCTAGATACATGATGCTAAGGACTCCGATGGTTTCACGCTTCAAAGGTCCAATTCTAGAACCTTAGCATCTCTTTTGGTATTAGTATCTCTCCCCAAGATTTCTATCCATACATATGTGCCAACTTGATCCAAACACATGGAAGCATATATGTAGGGGGAGCTACTACTACCAAAACCGAACCTTGAAATGTTTGTCCAATCCTTGATTCATGATCAAAATGCTATGGGCAAGCAATTCAAGTTCAATTGAATTTTATTTCAAATCTTTGTGAGTTGGTTGTCATCAATTACCAAAAAGGGGAAGATTGAAATCTCATGTTTGGTTTTAGAAATTGATGACACACTTGTAGACTAATCCTTTGCTCTAAGTGATGACAATGAGATAGGATTAGGTTGATGACAAGGAGCATGATGATCATGAACATGGACGATGTTGATGGACATGATGGATCGTCAAGCTCGGTGATCGGCTTGAGAGGAACCCGGGAGATCAAGGCAAAAGGTATACTTGATAGGGTTTTTTTCCTTTCGGTGATCAAGACACGATAGGCGTGTGATCACATTATAGGATAGATAGCCGACTATCAAGAGGGGATGCCGCGACAATCCTTGCATGAAGTGCTTCTAGGTCCAATTGACTTGCATATTGCATTTAGGACATGAGAGCACTAACTTCGATCTTGCCTAACTTCTCGACGAGCTAACATTGGTGATAACGTGGTCATTTTGGACGTGTTGGCGACCCATGGCAAGAGGCGAAGCAAGTTTGAAGCAAAGAGCAAAGAAAAGGAAGAAGAAGCATCGGTCAGGGGCGGCCGGACGCACGCCGGTGCGACGGACGCACTCACCGGAGCGTCCGTCGGTCGCGGCTCGCGAGAGCCCCGCAGCGGTTTTTTTGCCGACGCGGTGACCGGACCTCGGACCGGATGCTTCCGTGTCGACCGAACCGGTGACCGGACGCTTGACGAAGGGTGCCACCGTGGGCCCGTGGCTTGTCTCAGAAGGAGATCGAAGCACCGACGGACCCCGACCGACCGGACCGGGTGGTTCGGCCGGTCGCGCCCCGGCCGTCTTGCTAGAGAGCAAATTTTTTTGGAGCAACGGCTCCATTTCGAGAGGAGCCATATATATACTTGGTTGGCTGGTTCCTTAGGCTCTCTCTTACACATTTGAAGCTTCCAACTTGCTAGTGAGCATTTGATACTCCTCTCCACTCATCTCTTCACCACTAACTCGGATTCTTGGTGAGATTGAGAGTGATAGAAGTGCATTGCATTGGTGATTGCATCTAGAGGCACTTCATCCTTGGAGAAGCCGCGAGATTCTTGTTTTCTTGGGAATTTGCCCGGTTCCCTAGCGGCTTGGAGCAAGAGGCGGTGTTGAGCTCAAGTGGAGCTTGTTTGAGGCCACACCGGTGGTGATTGTGAGGGGTTGTTCCTTACCCCGCGGGAGATTCGCGAAAGGAGCACTAGTGGATTGCTCGTGGGCTTGTTGGACCCTCTCTTGTGATCGTTTGCTTGAGCGCCCATAGGGGTTTTGGCACCGGCCATTGCTTAGCACACGCCAAGTGAGTGTGTCGCCACAACGAGGACTTAGCGTGCCGCAAGCCGCGTGAACCTCGGTAAAAAATCATCGTGTCAATTGTGTGCTTGCTCGTTGGAGATTTCATATTGATCACGGTGATTGGCTTCCACCTCTACACTTTATCGTCGGTATATCGATCACTCTTTCTTGCACTTACTTGATATACTAGTGTAGAATTGCCTAGGTTGTTTAGTTGCTTATCTTGCTAGAATTGTTTAGCTCCTAGTTGTTGTTTTAGTTAGACTTGCTTGATCACCTAGGAGTAAAGTAGCGACTTAGCCTTGTGTGAAATTAGAGACAATAGAATTTGGCTTGTGGCTTGCATAGATAGATTGTAGCACCGCTTACTAGCTTCGCCATCTTATTTACTAACCAGGGTGCTTAGTGTTGTTGCGAGAATTTTTAATAGGCTATTCAACCCCCCCTCTCTAGCCATTAGGACCTTTCACGCGTGGGGTGAGGGCAAGGGGCGGCGGCGGTAGAGAGAGAGAGAGAGAGAGAGAGAGACTGGGGCAGGGAAAATATTTTCTTTATTGCTTGTCCCTAAAAGATTACAGACCCCTTACTTATATAGCCCTCCTATGGGACTTGTATTGTATCTAAAGCAATATCTAAAGGTTGTCTTATAAGATTGGAATAGCTTTTACAAATCCTTAGTCTTATCCAATAGAAAATTTCCTCATAGATTGGAAATATCTCCTTCACACCAAAAGTCCTAAATTATCCTAACCAAACCGTTACTCTAATTTCCGAAAAACCCGCGGAAGGGCGGCGGCGGGGGGAGGGCGCACGCCGCTGGGCCAGGGCGCCCCCTACCGGCCGTGGGCCCCATCGTCGGGGGTGTGACTATGAGCCCTCCACAAGGTGACACGTCTACAGGCTATAGGCGTCTAGTGAGAGAGAGAGAGAGATCTAGTGGAGAGAGAGAGAGAGAGAGGAGGAAGCGGCCGGGTGTGCTGGCTAGGCTAGTCTGGCACACTGCGGGAGAAGACAGGCGGAGAGCGGCGCTCTTTGGCCAAGGGATGTTGAATGTATTTGAATTATGCTTCTTTCCTATTTCTAATTTATTTTTATTTTTCTCAGAATCTTTATAATATGGCTTTGAAATGTATTTGAATTCAAATTTGAGTACAGCTATGTAAGGGATGTGTGTATTACCACCATATGTTCATGCAATCAATGCAACCCATCAACAAACACTCCAAGCATTTTCATACGTGTAGTTTATTTCTAGGTTGTCGTAAAATGATTCGTATGTGATTTATATTTATTTTTTTATAGAAAATTTAAAAGGTTGAATTTTTAGTGTTTCTTATACTAAAAGAAAATTCAGGGTGTTAACGAGCACCTCAAATTCAGGGTGTTACAACCAGCACCTTAGGCGAAGTGTCTTGCGTATCATATCGCTAGAGCCACAAGGTCCGAGTGTGGACATACAGGGCGCGTTTGATGTGGGGCTTTTGGGTGGCCGAGCTCCCCACATGCAAGCATCCTGCGTTTGATTTGGTTTCACTGTTCCTCAGCCTGTCCCCGTCCATGCAAAAACCCTCTCTCTCTCTCCCGCATCCCAAAAATGCTCTCGGGTTCCGTTTTTTGAGAGCCAAGGGGCCCTGTGCTCGCGAGCCACAAACGAGGATACCGCTACCTCCGGCTCACCTACCGCCCCTTCACTACACCACCACCGTGCCTCCTCCTCGTCGTGCTCGGCGACGCCGAGGAAACCAAGGAGGGCGCGCCAGAGGAGCAGCCGAGCTGTCGCGGGAACCAGCGCGAGAATACGAGGGCGCATAACGCCGCCCTGGGGCAAATGGGCCGCCTTGATCTACGGCATCAACGACATCTCGTAAACACGGTCCGCGCGCGTCCAACGGCGGCGGCGGTGATTCTTCCGGTGCGGTGACCCAAAGACGGCGTGTGGAGGCGACCTCGACGCGTTCCCCGGGCGGCTCCGGTCGCGACGGCGAGACGGCGGCGGCGCTGGAGGCAGCCTACGCGCGCACAGCGTCGTCGACGTACAAGGCGCCCCTAGGTGTTCCGGCGTCCGTCGGGCCGAGGAGTGCCTCTGCTGCTCTCTCTCGCTCTCTATTCTCCCCCCTGCTCTCGTTTTCTCTGCCATGCGGCTGCTGAAGTGGATGGATGGGACGAGGAGGCGTCGGACGACGCGGCGGTGAAGTGTAGGTGTTCGCGATTTAAATGGCTATTCCAATATTGGGGTTTGGGGGTGGTGGTAAAGTTACCATGTTCTAAGTCTAGAGCCATCCTACTCTTATATACAAGCAATCAAACACAATCGCTTGTTGGGCCTGTCTACTATGCAAAATGAAATCAAACAAATCCACCTGGCCAAACTGGACCAGGCCATGGCTGGCCATAGCCTCTCTACATCAAAAGCGCCCACAGTAGATGTTGGCCGACCTAAATAAAAGTCGTCTAGACCCTACGCAAGCAATCTAGCTCCTTGTTTCACTGTCGTACGTAGTCATTACTTTATTTCACCATCAAAGCTCTAAATTGGCACAGTGTTATTGTTGAGGGTTTCCCGAGCCAAACCATGCCCCTGTAGATGGGTGTAGGTTTGTCTATAAATTGTACCTCAGCGAACACTAGTTTTATGCCCCCGTGAAATATGATTAGTAGCCACATATAGGGAAATTACTAGTAAAAAGCAAGGGATGGCTCTCTTCTTTGTTGTAGTAGTACTGATTCCCATTGCTCTGTGCCTGGTCTATATCAGGTTCAGAAGATCAAAGAATGCATTGTTCCCTATGGAGTGGCCAATACTGGGCATTCTCCCTTCAATATTGTCTGTCCTAAACAGCCACAGCTTCCACGACTCTCTCACCTCCGCCGCCGCCACCGCAAAGTTGCTTAATTTGAGGGTTCGCGGCCTGCCACTTACGAGCCTTAGCTGCTTGTTCCTCACGTGTGACCCGGAAAACATCAACCACATCTTCACAAAAAACTTTGCAAACTACCCTAAAGGTGACGACTTCGCCTCCGTGTTTCCGCTGTTGGAGGCCACTATATTCACGGCAGACGGCGAGCCGTGGCGGCTGCAGCGCAGGAGGATCCATCACGTCCTCACCAGTCCACCGCTGCTCGACGCCATGTCCAGCTGCTGCCATGACAAGGTGGCGGGAGGCCTCGTCCCGTGGCTGTCCCGCATGGCTGCCACCGGGACAGCGTTTGACATCCAGGACGTGCTTGGGAGGCTTGTCTTTGACATGACTGTCACGCTTGTCTTCGGTGAGGACCCATGCTGCTTGTCGACCGGCCTCATTAGCAGCAAGCCGCCAGAGGTGCCCGTGGCGGCGGCCCTGGATACCCTCATGGAGGTGGCCTTGTTCCGCCACACGGTGCCCGCGTTCTGCTGGAAGGCGATGAGGTGGTTTAAAGTTGGCCCAGAAAGGAACGTTGCAGCGGCGGAGGCGGTGTTGTGGGACTTCGTTGCGGAAAAAATCCAGACGAGGATGGCCGCCGGCCACCGGCAGACAACAGCTGACGACATTCTGTCCCATTACATCGACGACCCTGACTTCTTTAACGACGCCCGGGAGCCGACCGACTTCATGCACAGGACCTTCATCAACTTCCTGTTCGCGTTGCGTGATCCCATGGCTTCTGCCCTGCCGTGGTTCGTGTACAGCCTCGCCATGCACCCGCGAGTCGTATCCGCTGTCCGCAACGAGCTGGCGCCCATCGTCGTCAACCCATCACGAGTATCGTCGTCGGCCGCCAACAGTGGCGGCGACATGGTGATCTTCGAGCCCGAGGAGTTGGAACATCTCGTCTACCTAAGAGCGGCCTTGTTCGAGTCCTTGCGGCTGTACCCACCGGGCCCAATCCTGCGTAAGGTAGCAGCCGCCGATGACGTGCTGCCGAGCGGCCACACTGTCCACGCCGGCGACACCATCCTGGTCCTCGTGTACACCATGGCGAGGATGGAGAGCGTCTGGGGTGACGACTGCTGCGAGTATAGGCCAGAGAGGTGGCTCTCTGAGTCCAAGGACGATCGCCCGGACAGGCTACGCTTCGTGCCGTCGTACAAGTTCTTGTCCTACAGCACGGGGCCCAGGTCGTGCATGGGCAAGAACATATCGGTCAAGCAGATGATGTCCATCGCTGCTGCAGTGGCGTGGAACTTTGACGTGGAGGTCGTTGAGGGACACGCCGTGCAGCCAAATCTCTCGGTCGTTCTGCAGATGAGCAACGGGCTCATGGTCAGGGTTAACAAGAGGGGGCAACGGGCTCATGATCAGGTTTAACAGGAGTGTGTCGTCTATCGTCAGTTTATATCATAAATAAATTGTACCCTGCTGCTACTCCAAGATGATGATGATAATAAGATATATAATTAATTACTTTTTCTATAGCACAGTCGACTGAACTCCCCCCCCCCACACCTTTCAGTCGACGCGTACCTTACCCCACGCCGTCCTCTTCGTCTTCCTCCGCGTCGGGCGTGCTTCTGGCGGCGGCAAGGGCGGTGCCGGCGAGCATCTCCTCCTCCCTCTCCCTCTCCCCCTCAGGCGTTGTTCTTCCTATAGAAAGGTATGTGATCTGTTTTTCTCTCACGGGAAGATGGTGGGCCCTGCGCGCTAGGGTTCGCCGGAGCTCCGGGCGAACCCTAAGCGCCCGGGCGGGTGGTGGCTGGTGGCGGGGGAGCGTGGAAACAGAGGGTGGCGAGAGGAGGAAGATGAACAAAGGTCGCTAACTGAGCGCTCGTTTCAAATCGTGTGGCTAAGATTCGTCGCCTGAAATCCCATTTTTTCGTGCACCGAAATATAACAACTCCCACAATTAATACATGTGTGCTACTTGTTGAGTCTGCAAAAACCTACGTGCAAGAGTGTTAAACTTTGTTACTACGTCACTGACTCATCAGGCATAATCCAACGATTGCGGCCTAAACACATTGTGCAAATGTAGTCTCCTGCAAGCCCGTTCAGCTAGGCGCTAGGCGGATTCTAGGCGGTGACCCGCAGCCTAGTCGGGATTAGGCGAGCCTAGGCGTTTTTTCTAGGCGGTGGCTAATACATGCTTTTTATACTTGACAAAAGAGCAAATATATGCTTTTTATACTTAACTAGCAAAAATGCCCGTGGCGTTGTTGGGAATAAAATAATACCGGCAAACCAAGATATACAACAGTTTTATCATCTTTTTATGCATTCAAGTTATTAGCCATTGGCTCAACTTTGGCTTTTTTTTGCAAGATTGGAGAGATTTGCAATATGAGCTTGTTCTAAAATATGTGCTTCTATCCCTAGTCCAGATAAAATGGATCTCGTGTTTGCAGACGTTCCTACACGCTTACCTGACTTGAGATGCCCACTAAATTTGTAATTTTCTGTCAAGACTCTCCAGGATCATCCAACAAGATTTCATGAACTCTTTTAGAGACATAAACAGGAACCTACACTTTTTCAAAATAAAAAGAAATTAGTAATTAAGGAATAGAATAATATGTTAGAGATATGCCAGGATGGGATGCCTCGCACTACCGGAAACGAGAGAGCTATCCCGTGAGGAAATCGTTTCCCCGTGAGCGGAAAGAAACGCCACGGGATAGAGGGCTCTACCCCCGTGAGCATACAAGACCGCTCACGGGATACCAACCACTCACGGGATAGGCTCTATCCCGTGAGCAACAACTCACGGGGTAGATACTCGACCTATCCCGTGAGGCCCCAACTCACGGGATAGGTAACGACCGTCACTGTTGGGAAATTTCTTTGCCTACGTGCAGGATCTGTGTAGGGGAGGTGCTGCCGAAATTTCTAACGAATTATCTTGTTTTTCTTTTTTTCAAGTCAATAGATCTACCTTTCATTTTGTCTCACAAATGCAATATCTTTGCCTACGTGCGGGATCAATCACATACCTCGAACCCAACTTCGAATCAGAACAATTGGGAACGAGGTGCGGCGCAACAAGAGGACCGGCCCCGTTGGTAGTGAGGTTGTGATGGTTTAGGCGACAAACTAGTGAGGTTGTGAACTTGAAATTGTTGGAATTGAACTTGTGAACTAGTGAGGACGACAAACTTGTGACTCGTTGGATGTTATGTAATATATGTGTCGTTTTTTGTGCCATATATATGTGTCAATTGTCCGCTGCAATAATGCGTGTTATATATGGATATATATGTGTGTCAATTGACTGCTGTAACAAAAAAAAAGAAAAATAAATGGATCTATCCCGTGAGCAGCTCATGGGATATCGTCCAAAAAGGATATCCCGTGAGCATATATCACAGCTCACGGGATATCGACATGGACAGATATCCCCGTGAGCCATATGCACGACTCACGGGATATCAACCAAAGATATCCCGTGAGCTTAGCGTATGGCTCACGGGATATCGGTCTTCGGGACCCCGCCACCCGTGGCGTGGCGGGGGGACACCTGGCCGTAGCGGGGCACGCCTATCCCGTGAGCTACCACGTTAGGCTCACGGGATAGAGGGGTCCGTAACGGGGTTGCCTCCGTCCCCGTTGACGTCGCGGAGCCCCCCCGTTAAGTCTTGCCCGTGAGCGTTGTCTGCTCACGGGATAGGATATCCCGTGAGTATAGGCGCAGCTCACGGGATACCCTGCTATCCCGATGATTTCTATCCCGTGAAGGATATCCCGTGAGCAACTCACGGGATAGCCGTTCCCGTGGGTGGAAGGGCCTATCCCGTGAGCAATGGCTCACGGGATATCTCTCGATTCGGTAGTGTCGTGCAGCTCACGCCGGGCCATCATCGTCGTATTCTCGCCGGTCTCAACCTTCAAATTTCCATACTCTTTGTGTCGCCGTTGTCCGGCCTCCTAACGGCACCTTTTACAAATAAGAAAAATCAACGAACTATTTGTGGAAGTGGAGTTCATGTCCAACTTACCATGGGTGTTTTCTCGATCCAAATCAATCGTTGTTTTTGTTCCAATTGGATACCGATTGAATTTCGTTTTTATTCACGAACTGAGCGGGTGTCCTCGTACCCTTGGATATCGTTTCCGTTTTCGATTCCAATTTGCTAACCGAATGATGAAGCATCGGCGAAGCTATGAACAACGGCAAAGCGGCGGGCGCTGGCTTGTTGGAAGAACGCGGCGACGGTGGCGCCACACGATGGACCGATGCGAGGGGCGGCTCGGGGCGGCTCCGTTTTAAGGAACGAAGCAACTTGTCGGCACACGAAGATGAGCCTCGACCGAGCGAGGTTGTGGCCGATCGATCCGATCAAATCCAAGCCGTTACTGCCGCGCCATCGATGGACGATTTCTCCTCCCGCCACTATTATTAGGTAGCCGAGACCGAGTCCGGCGGACAGGTTGGGCGGCGGATAGGGGCCGGAGGATCGGCGGACAGTAAAATCGACGAGCGGACGGACGGGCAGATTAGACGGACGGGCAGATTGGCAGAAATTTCCGTGTTTTATTATTAGGTATAGATAAAAGAAAAACAATAAGAGATAAGTGCTCAATGTTGGGGAGAAAGAGGAGAAGAAGGCCCATTTAACAGCCCAAGTAACCCCACCGACACCTTATCCCCCCCAGCCTCCCTTCTCTCTCTCTCTCTCTCTCTCTCTCTCTCACTTATAAACTACTTGAACAAAAATTAATTGGCCAACTAGCAGGAGACTTTTGATATAGTTCCATTAAGCATGATGAGAACTTGGTGCAAGATTATTTGAAAGTATTATATAATGAAAAATGGAACTAGGACACTTGATCAAGGATTCCTAGTTACAGGGTGTCAATAAACAGGGAGGAATCCTGGCAAAGACAGTTGGTACAATAATCCAGGAGTAGTAAGAGATAATCTCATGCTCTGCTCAGTTCACTAGGATGAAAACAACATAATCGATTCATGAAGAGCAGCCCAAGACCTGGACAACGAGTCCAAATTGGCAATTTATTTTCAGAAAATCTAGTATGCAATACATGTGAATACCACGCTAGTGGCCGCTAACAACCGGCGTATCAGAATACACACAGACTAAACCGACAATAGTCAGACAGAGAACAGTAACGGCGTGGTGTTGCAGGACGGTATTTGTTGCAGCTCCTCGATCGATACATGGTCATGGTGTCCGAATTGTCCAGAGGTAGGTCATTTGTTCAGACATGCTGGATTCATCCATTGGTGAGGAGAATTCTCATTTGCAGTTGATAAAAACAAAGGTTCCATTGTCCAAGCAAAGAGGTTTCTCATTTTAATTTTGTAAGTCAAACGTATCTAGTTTAACCATGTTTATATAAGTTATATATATATACATATATATGTGTATTTTTTGTCTATATATACCTAGCCAACTTTTTAGTTCCAAAATGCAAGAGGTTTTAATTTTGTCCTAAGTCAAATGGATGGATCCTTCAGATCTAGCTTTAACCATGAACTAATTAATGGATGGATTGACAGATAAATGGACAATGCTTTGGATGGATGATATGTGTAGTGCAAAGGTAAATTAAGATAAAATGTAATTTCTTCTGAGAACAGCAAATCATTTATGTACACCAAAGTGACCAACAAGTAGTTGTTGCCCAGCAAAACTAAAGGTTTTAAATCCCTGCCAAACCAAAGCCAACTCCCAAACAAACGAGAGCTATTGTGAGGTTAAGGTAGGTTAAAGCAACATATATGATATATGAGGCCTCGAACATCACAGACAAAACGACATTCAAAGAAAAGGTGTTTAATTGTCTCATTTTTTTCTAGCAAATTCAACACATTTTCACTGCCTTGCCAATGTGTTTGGCTAAGTTATCCTTCGATAGAATCACTCCTCAATGAAAATATCAAAGAAAAATGTGTCATCCAAGGTGCCTTCAAAATCTAGATGGTTTTGTTTAAGTTGGGAGCTTCTAAGTGAATCAAAGCTGAATGATTACGCTTTTAATGAAAAACAGGTTATATCCGTCGTCTAAGAATCAAAATCTAATGATATGATTTTACAGAGCACTAAACCTATGGTCTAAGTTCCAATGAAACACACCATGCTCTTGTGAGAGCCTAATATTAACAGTGCGAGGAAGCAATCTATTCCAAGTTACTAATATATGTCCAATCCAATCACGTCTCCACCAAATGGGTGCCTCATCCTTCTTCGTGCAGTGTGTTTTGCTTGCCCCATGTGCTCTCATAACACGGTTTTCCACCTTTGTAGTTAGATTATAAAATATGTGGTAAAATTTGACATGTTTGGTTCAGCTAGAGCTTTAAAGGTCGTCCATGAGCTCGAGATGATTCCTACCAATTCCTTAAGCTCTAGATGATTCAACCAACATTTAAAGATACTAGAGCGTAAAGGCCCACTTGACTGCCTCACGGTGGCCACGGTAGTAAAAAAGATTTGGTTCGTGTGATTTTGGATCCACGGTTCTCCGTGGTTGACCATCGGTGGGTGAGCGGGAGTTCCACCGGGCTGGTAAAAACTGAGGTACAACCGGTAGGATGTTGTCGAGCGTCCATTGGCCGCCAGTGCTGGTTGTCGAACCGTGGCTGGTTGACTTCGTCCGGGCCCAAGTGCAGTAGCAGCTGAGAATTGTGCTTTACGCCGGACTCTTCGAGTGACTGTTGGGCACTGTCTCTGTGCACCCGTTCCTGCCCTGGAGGCACTGCTTGCTGGGGTCCACCGCATTCTGTACTCTGGGGCCCGTGTCTCAGCGAGAGTGGTGCGGCTGCTCGATGCGTTCGGGTCTGTCAGCCCTGGTGGGATAGGGATAAAAACAGGAATCGCTAGCAACTCTTTTCTTTCTCCCATTCCGTTTCGCCGTTCCTCCAAGGTGAGCGCCGCCGGTGGTCCTTTCCTCTCCTTTTGCTGCGTTTAGCTGGTGTCGGCTCCTCTTGATCGCTCCTCTCGTGCTGGCGGTGATCGCGCTGCGGCGCGCCGCCTCTGTAGGGTGCTGCGGGGGTGTCCACCAGGTGTCAGATCTGTGGCGGCGGGTGCTCCATCTGCGCCAGGGCTGCATACGGTGCTGCGGGACGTTCGCTGGCTCGTGGTGAGCTTGGCTCGCCGGCGTCTCGTGCCTGCTTCGTCTGTATCCTGATGTCTTCACCGAGGATGAAGACTGGCGTCCAAAGGTACACGATCTTTCTTCGTTCCTGTACTGCCTTCTCTGATCTTGGTCCGCAGTCCCTCTTCTCTAACCTTTTTTCCTTTTTCTTACCTCTCCAAATACTATCTAGGTTCCAGCCATTCTTAGAGTGGACAAGAAGGGGATCTTTTGCTCTTGCAGCTAAGGAGCTAAAGCTAACCATCGAGGAAGAGAGACCATCCAGATCTATGGCGACATGTACATGATAAAAGTGAATATTGCCAATGTCCTCTCCAAAGAAACGTACGAGAAGAAAACAAGAGAGTTTGCTGGAAAGCCTGTACCCACCAAAACACTATCCATCCAGAGTGCCTATAGTGCGGTTGTGAAATATCTTGAAGAGGGAAAACTAATCACAGTAGACGATTACAAAGCCGAGAATGTTTCCCAGAATCATGGTCAATGTTATTTGAATTCAAAGCAAAGAAACTCACAGACGCTGCTCTTGCAAACTACAGAAAACTGCATGGCTTCCTATGCTCTTTTGACGCATTTTGTCAGGATGCTTCCCGCCGGCTTGGCACTTCTTCTTGCCGCCGCAGCAGATATCCCATCACCAAAAAGAAATCACGCCGTCACGCCATGAATGCTGCCTTGGATGAAGGTTTGGCGTCCATCGTCAGCAAGCTATCACACGATCTGCAAAACATGCGTGCTCAGTTTATTGCCGTTCTTGAGAGTCCAGATGAAGCCAGCCAGATCTATGTTTGTGTACTTGCGATGTTGCTTTTGTAATTTGCTATGCACGCATTGTACCCTGCCAAAAATAGTTTGGGCCATGCAGTGCCTTATTCTGGGTGTTTTTACTCTTTTTCCGACGCTGATGGTTCATGGACATTGATTATTTCACAAAAAAAAAAAGTTCCGTGCAAAGTTGATCCACCAACCAACGGCCTGCGAGGCTGCGACACAGCCGGTCAGTCCCCGCGCGCATGGGCGCGCGCAAGAGACTAGTCTTAATTATAGGAGGTGCCCATGGTGAGTTGTGACAAACTGTTGAAAAATTAAGTGAGGGGAAATGACACTGGGTTAGATTAGGAGTACAGGGAAGAATTATGTGTTTAAGGTGCCCAATATAGGGTTAGTTGCTTAATCTTGTGTAATCTTACGAAATGAAAATTTTATTTTATTTTAACATACTAACTGATCATTGAGCCTGCAAACGTCCAAATATGATTACAATACAAGCAATCAAAATTGAATATCAACTTTGTACAAAAATAAAAATAGGAATCACAGTATAGGTCAACGATGTTCCAGAAATGGACTATAAACAAGACAACCGAACTTGCCTCGATGCCCATGGCATCAGACAAGTAGCATCCATCATTTATCAAGTAAACCGGCTCTCCATGTTGTAAACAAACCCTGTACCTAATCCAAAATCACAACACTGGCCTCAGAAGCACCCGCTCCGACGGTACATACAGCCCAGGGTAAATAGTACAAAACAGGGCACTAATGTACACCTACTGGATGAGGTCCAGCTTGGGCAGCTGCCACATGTCGCTGTGAGTTGTCATTGAATCAACATACAATTGGGAAAGAAAATTTAGAGGGGAACAAAACAATGGTGATTACAACCATAGCTCAGGTTTGGCTTGGTCGCTTCATGGTTTCCCCCGGACCAACCTCATGTCGCTCCAGCTTGTGAGTTTCTTCTCAGAGTACCTTGTGCAGACCCTGAGGGGTGATGCTATATTCAATCATGAGGCTGTTTAAAAGAGCTCTTCAGAGTTGAATTTGTTCCATGCCTCCTGTTTTATTTAAACACGGAGCAGAATGACTTAAGTTAGATGGATATCAGGATATGTCAACTACATGAACAGAATTACCATCCCAGAAGTTTCAGTTATTATCTAACAATATGGTCAAATGAACAAACTTATAACGGGAAAAGCAAAGAAACAATAACTCCTAATAATACATATATGTACCCAGCACCCCTTCAACCAATAGATAAACATATACAGTAAATGGAAATAAAATAAACAGTGCAGAGAATAAGTTCCAGTAATCAGCACAGTGCATTAAAATTATCCAACCGGTAGGTGTTGTAATTCTAAGATTGTTATTTTTCTCGTTAACTTCAATGACTAGAGTATGAAGCAGGCTAACAGGTCATTACTTCGATCACAGGATCAGCATTGATTTGGCTGTAGGCAGAACAGCACACATTAGGTACTTCCCAGGCACCAGATGGTGGTCCAGGCTGACACAACCATTGTTGCATTAAACATTGTAGTGCCATGTGCCACAGATCACATCAAAGTATAAAGGCTCAGTACTTTCCATGTATTATCCATTATCCATGCACCAACCCAACTTTGTTTCCATGGACCAAACATGAAATAATTTTTTTGTGAACCATAAATGTGAAAAACCCCGTGTTCAGCAAAAAACAAATCATACCTATCTAGCTCATATGTTCTCTTGATGTGAGAAAAAGAGAGAACTAGTTTTTAATGTCTTGAAACAAGACGATTGTGCATGGGCCAAGGAAAAAATAGGGATGGAGAATAGTAGTATCATGTTGGTGTGTAAACAGTAAGCTGCAGCAAATGTTTTGAGGGCAATACATACCTTAAGGAGATCAAAAACCTTCTCAGCAATATATTTCTGTTGGAGATTGGCACCCTTTTGCTGCACCTTGTCAGGATGGATACACAAGGTTGCTTTTTCTGTACACTTTTTAACAGCAGCAGCAGTGATCAAATCAGTGAGGGATACAGGCTGCCATCCACATTCTGGCCAAAGAACCTGTTCAGAATGAATAAACGAATTAAAACAGAAAGTCATCAAACATGTCTTTTAACTATAAAAACATTTCTACAAAAATAAAAATAGGTTATGTCTTTAAAGCAATGGCATTGTGTACTATTCTTGTTTCAAGTATTGCCACAACCGAACATTTTGTTGGTATGGTATTGTCTCGAGAGGCAAACATTATTCTGTCAATGTTCTATAATATTGCTTCAAACCTGAAGCCGGAAATACTACACCAGTGGATCTGAGTGCCTACATAAGAGCCTCATAGCCTAACTTAGACTAGAGGCACAATATGGTGATGATGATGCGTCCCGCAGTAAGAAATGGATTGTATTTGTATGAAATCAACGTTAGAAAACAAAACATATGTTTGAGTTGACAGCTAAAGATCTAAATGCCAGTGTCTATTAAAGAAGAGTAATGCCCACATAAGGAACAGAATCAGTAAAAAATTAAAAATAAGTGAGAGAAATGCTTCAATCAAGAAGTTTCAACTCACATATTGTAAAGTTGATAGCAATGCACGCAAATTGCCTTCTTTTCCAGCAGCCCAGCGCTTAATCTCAAAGTCCAGTGTTTCCGAAAGCCTCTGGAATTATCAAGGCAAAAGATTATAAATGAAGTGAGGAACTAGTCACTAGCAGCCAATAAAGTGCATTTAAAGGGACAAATTATATGTTGATAATGTAGATTTTCAGCATTATGAAATTAAGCTGTATGCACGAGTTAGAACAGAGTACTTACATGTCTTTCAGCCTGCTCTCTTTGTTGCTGCATATCGCGTTCATTCTTCTCAGCCAAAGCCTTTGCCTGCGTAGTATAGGAAACTAATAAACAACAAGCACTGCAATTTCTTTATCCTGAAAAAATATGCTTAAAACAAAATGTAATCAGGACATAAAGCATCCACAACAACATCATCAACAACAAAGCATTTGTCCGAATCAAGTTTGGGTAGGTATCCAGGAACGTAGACGTATACGTATCCATAGATATTAAATTGTAGTGTTGCGCATTACCGCTCGATCACGAGTTCTTTGATGTCGTTCCAACCTAGCACGTCTTCTTTCTTCGCTCTCCCCATCAACTTCTTGAAATTCGTCTGATGATGTAGGAGCTAAAATAACAAATGAATCAAACAGTTACTTACATATGTCGATGGACAATGATTCAGTACCATACTTCTCGAACGATCAGTACCTCCTCCAAATATTGCAGACAAGTCATCAGCAATATTTGCTGTCGATGATGCCTTTTTCATTGATGTCGAAGTGGAAGTCCCTCTATTTTGCGTTTGAGAATCAAACATAGAATCCTAATAATTCCACAATTAGAAAAACAACAGTGAGGAAATTGCAACGAATAAAAATCTGAAATGAAAATTTTGGTGGAGTAATTACCACTGTTGGAGCCCTTTGCTTCGAGCACTATTAGCTCGGGACCCATACCAAAGAAGGAGTCTAGATCATCTGGTTTGGTTGTTTTTTTTCTCTTGCAGCTGCAGCAATGGCGGCAGCAGCCTGTCTTTCCCGAGCCTCAGCAGCAGCCCTTTCCACTGCTGCTCGTTCAGCTCTTCCTCGCTTCTTGCTGAGCTCTTTCCACAGCAGCTCTTTCTGCAGCAGCCCTATCCCTGGATTGACTAGCAGTTTTCTCCTTAGCTTCAGCAGCAGCCCTTTCCTTTGCTTCTGCAGTAGCCCTCTCTGCTCGCTCTTTAGCCTCCACTGCTGCCCTCTCGCGTGCTTCCTGTTGGGCTCTTTGCACAGCAGCACGTTTCTGAACGTTGGCGTGCCTCCCTCTCTGCTTTTTGCACGAGCTTGGCAGCTGCTCTTTCACGTGCCTCCTTTGTAGCCCTCTCCACTGCTTGCCTAGCTCTTTTTCTCTTTCTCTATGTCGCTCAAGTTCTCTCTCCTTTTCAAGTCTTCGATGCTCTCTTTCATTTTCCTCTTTTTGCCTCATCTCTCTTTCTTGTTCTAACCTTTCCTTTCTCTCTTTGTCATCACGATCCTGGGCATACGACCTCTGTTACATTATCTTGTTCTTGTTGCTCTCTATTTCTAAGCTTTCGCATCACGCTCTCTCTCGTACTTCCTTGGCATGTTTGAACTTTGCCTCAGCTTTATCCATGGCCTCTTTCATAGCAGCTGCAGATGCCGCAGCTGCTGTACTTTTCTCAAATTCTTCCTCACTAAAAGCATGCACATTCTGAGACTTACCCCTGCCAAAATCTTCTAGTTCATCTACTGTAGAAACACCAGCCTGAATTGACGAACTTCTTTGATGATCATTATTTTTCCTAGACCGCCGTAGATATTCATCGTCTTTTCTTTTTGATTTTGATCCATGTTTTTGCTTAACTGCAAGAGGTGGCGGTGGTCTTGAAGGTGGTGGGGCATTAGTTGGCTGTGTGAAGAGAGGAATCTCAGAAGCTGTAAGCCATATCTCATCTTCGGATTCATCAGATCTAGGTGACTGATCATTTATACCATTCCCACTATATTTCTCTGAGCCAATGTCAACATGGACATCGGAATATCTGGCAGACTGCGACTTAGGAAATATATTTTCAAAATCCTCTACAGAAGGTTGTTGGGAGGAGTTTCTTTTAGAAAAACTCTGTACAGGATTTGAGTCTCGGCTCCGCTTGATTCATTCCTATTTTTCGAGCCAGTGTCCACCTCTGAAGTGAAAAAAAGATTCGGATTTTGGAGCTTGGTTGGAAGTGCTTGAATCCTCAGCTTTACCAAATTCATCCAAGGGATCTGTGAATGGATGGGCTGAGGATGAAGTTGTTTCGAGAACAACAAAAGGGTCGCTTAAGCTAGCTGGTTGTTTAGATGTTGACATGGAAACCTTCTTTTGTTTAGCACCAATAGTATCCCTGAAGTTAATAAATAGACATGTTAATATGTGAACATGTTTAAAAGTGCATGAAATTGCGGAAAAAAAGGCCATCATTGTCGCAAACAGAGCAAATTATTATTTTTCCCACACGCACTAGATAACATATTAGCCCATAAATTCAAATCAGTAGTTCTTAAGCATGTCTGAGATTCAAATGTCAAAAAACATCATAAAAAAAACTTGGGCCCTATGGAGCACTCGAACCCACTTCAAATATTATTATTGTAATTGGTGACTCTTTCCAAGAAATTGATGATTAAGAAACAAAGAGTTAAATTGTTAAGAACATATGGGCTATAGATACGCAGCACAACACCTCAACTGGATGTGTGACTCAATTAAGATGAAATCTAAAAAATTGCAACAGAAACATCGAAGCAAATTACAACTAAAATACTTATGATAAAACTCATTGTTCCAGGGAAATATGCCTAATGTCTTATATGGTCTGTCTGATCTTAAATTTTGTATGGGTAGCATGCAAGCAATAGCTAATAGCTTTCCTCAAGAAGGTTGGTAATTGCAGTCTTCGAGGAATACTCCTCCGTATAGGGATTAATAGTCGTCCTGGCGCAGGAAGCAAGCTGAGGAAAGGAAGTCGTTTTGTGGCCCAGCGGCAGTTTTGGACGCCCCTGCCCCTTACGTGTGGTTGTCTCTCGCGAGCCATGCAAACACTCGGGCTCCCGCATTAACTCCCAGCCCCTAGCTCAGGCTTCGCCCAACCAGGCAAGTGCCATGCAAATAAATTCCATGTAAAAGCGCGCGACCAGCAAAAAAAATGTGCCCGATAGGTATCGAACACAGGACCTCAGGGACCACAGTTGGCCGCACTAACCATGTCAGCTATCATCGTTTCTTGTATGGAATGCACCCACGACCATATTTAATAGGGGTAGACATGGAAAAATAACCCCTAATTAATCACTCCTTGGTATGCACAATTATGTCCTAAAACGACCTCTAAATCCTATACAGAGAGAGTATTATACATGGCTCAGAAGTGTATAATTAAATGCACTTGATTTAAAAGCAAACTTGACATCCGATAAAAAAATTCCCATCGTATAACCAAGTATACAAGCTAATAATGAGACACAGTGTCTAAAGTTATAAGATATCTAGCACTCCAGCAACACCGTGCACATTTACCAGGCCTGAAAGCAATATTTGAATCTAGTAATCTACTAACAGTTCAACTTCAGATTTATTAAATCGATTAAGAAACTATTTTTTTTACATAATCCATCTCAACTGGCACACAAAACACAACAAACCCATGGAACCAATTCGTCAGGGCTCCACCAACAATATAACATCAACTACAATCTCAAGTTAATCAAAATTCTGCAAACCTCTTGGCATGCTACGTACAAAAATAAGCAGACCTATCATACACTACAAACAAGTGTCAAACATGGATATCACAAAAGAATGGTACAATTCTCAATCAAATTTGTGGATGACCTAGCATATGTACTAGAACCAACACAGAATACTTAGATTAAACCTAACATACATTATATACAGTAGAGGTCCAGGAAACCAACACCAACAGCGCAAAAGGATTTTCTAAGAAGCTAACTGGACATCGATATGAATAATCCTTTTATGAATTGGTGACTTGGGAAAATGGCGGATAAATTTGCAAGCACAAAAGCACTCAATTATTTAGATAAACATGAAGTCAAGCCTATCATAATATAATAGGTTATTAATTAACATGCAAAATAGGATAAATATTAAATGCATGTCGTAATCGTGCAGCGTAAGCTCTATGTATAACGTATATCATAAATGCTTCCCAAACTAGTATGGATTACCAAATCGAACATAAGACATCAGGATGCAGAATCTAATTGCCAAAACATCCAACAAATGAGCCAGCATAGTTGGTTCAACTCGATCAACAGCCACGTGATCCTATAGTTACCAAATACTGACAAAACCTTCCGGTTCAATTGATCAAACTAATAAAGTTATACACGTATATCGAATCCTAGATCGCGCAAACGGACAACATAACGTCTATCAGTCCCACGCACACTGAAATGCATAAAAAGAAAGTAGTCACCTTGGCGCGGCGGCGAGCTTCTCCCGCCAAATCCTGGGATCAAATAGTCGAACCCAGTCGCCGCCGCCGCCGAAGCTGCCTCTGGTTTCCTCTTGTCATCAACCTCTTCCTTCATTTGTGAGCTCTTACCAAATCCACCGAGCAGGTCATCGAACGCCGGAGGCGCCTCGCGGCCCTTGCTTCCACTTCCGCCTCCCCCAAACACATCGTCATAGCGCGCCGAGGAGCTCTTAACCCCAGGGACCCCGACGAAGATGTCGTCGTCATAGACGGGCTTGTCAAAAACCGGCATGGACGAGTGCTTCGGCTGCGCCGCCGTGGTGGTGGAAGCGGCGGGGTCCTTGAACGAGTCGAAGATGTTGTCGAGCGACGGCGGCGGCGTGGCCTTGTTGGGCTGCGGTGGAGGGGCGGACCCGAAGAGCTCGTCGTAGGAGGGGCGCAGATGGCGCGGCGGCGGACCCCGACGCGGATCTGGTGTTGGTCCAGGCGGATCCAGAGGCACCCGAGGAGCGAGCGGCCGACATGGGCGCGGCCTTCCCCTTCGGGCGGAGGCCGAAATCGCGGGCCAGCAGGCCCTGGAAGTCGTCCATGACGGGCGCACGGATCCACGGATCCGACGCCCGCTCGCTCGCTCACTCGTGCAGCAGCGGCGCCTACGCCACCTACCCGATCGACGCGCGGACAGGGCGGCCTCGATGCGCGGGAACGGGCGTGGCCTCCGTCGTCGCAGCCTTCCAGGACGGGCGCGGGACGGGCGGGGAGGAAGCAGGGACGAGCACGGGACGGGAGGGGAGGAGGCGGGGACGGGAGCTGGGAGGAGCTCGGGCGCCGGTAGGGGAGAGGAGGCGCTGCGAGTTCGATCCAGACCTGGGAGGCTCCGGGCAGCAGTGGGAAGTGCGGGAGGAGACGGGTACCGGGGAATCAGTCTTGCACTTTTTCACCGAAAACCGAAGACCGAACTGAGCCGAGCCGAGCCGAAATTTCAGTTTTTTTGTTTTCGGTTTCGGCTTCGATTCCTGTGTTGCACAACTTCGGTGTTCGGCTTCGGTTTTCACTCGGCTGAACCGAACAACCGATTGAAACCGAACAAACCTACTTAGCGAGGAGCGGAGGGGAGCAGTGGCAGCACATCGTCCGTCCGCCGGCCCATACACGCCCAACAATCCAACACCATCGCATCCCGTCTCCAATGGACCAAATCCCCATCCCGGTCATCCCTTACTCCCTGCGTAACCCTAATCCCAAAGAGCGGCGGCGTACTCAGGCGGCGGCGAGCGGAGCGGCGGCGGATTGAGCGTGGGGGGCCGCGAGCAAGGGAGGCGGCGGTGGCGCTGAAAGCGGGAGGCGCGCGGCGGTGGCGGCGCTCAAGCGGGGGGAGGCGCGGCTTGGCTCGGCGCGGCGGCGTGCGGCGGCATCCCGGCGCGGCGGCGGCCAGCCACATCGCCACAGCGCGAGCGGGTGGAGATGAGGTTTGAGCGCTTCATTGATTTTTTCGGTTAAAACCAAAAAACGGACAAGAAAACCGAAAGCGAAGTTGTCGGTTCTTACTTTTCTACGAACCGATCGGGTCTTTGTTTCAAAATCGGACTTTTATTAAACGGATTAAACCGAACTGAATTTTCAGTTAAAACCGAATGCCCCACTTATAGCTTTCCTATTCGTAGACAAAGCGGATTCGGAATTGTCTTTCCTTCTAAGGATAACTTCTATCCATGCACTTCAGATTATTTGCACGGAGTTCGCCACCGTAAGTATAGCCAACCCTACCCTATCTCGTCAATCCCACAAGCCTCTTATTCATTCCCGTTCGATCGTGGTGTAAGTAAAAATAGAAAAAACTCACATTAGGTTTAGGGATAATCGGGCTCGAACTCATGACTTCCACCACGTCAAGGTGACACTCTACCGCTGAGTTATATCCCTTCCTCGTCCCATCGAGAAAGAGAATTAACGAATCCTAAGGCAAAGGGGGCGAGAAACGCAAGGCCAAGCCACTCTTCCTCCGGGCTTTCTTTCCGCACTATTATAGACAATCAAATAATGGGAAAAATTGGATTCAATTGTCAACCGGGTCCTATCGAAAAAAAGGATTGACTATGGATTTGAGCCATAGCACATGGTTTCATAAAAATCGTATGATTTTCCCGATCTAAATCGAGTGGGTTTCCATGAAGAAGATCTTGTTCAACATGTTCTATTCGACAATTGGTAGGAGAAGAACCCGACTCATTCTTAAAAAAAAAGAGGGGAAGCAGAACTAAGTCAAGATGATATGGATCGCCCCTTATTCTTGCACCAAAGATCTTACCATTTCTGAACAAACTGGGGCTACATTTCTTTTCAATTTCCATTCAAGAGTTTCTATCTGTTTCCACGCCCTTTTTTTGAGACCCTGAAATATGAAATGGACAAATTCCTTCTCTTAGGAACACATACAAGAAAAAGGATAATGGTTTCCCTCCCATTAACTAATTTATGAATTTCATAGTAATAGAAATCCATGTCAACTTTGAACTTGCTATCCTCTTGCCTAATAGGCAAAGATTGACCTTTGTAGAAAGACCGATTCATTCGGATCAATATGAGGACCCAACTCCATTGCATTGCCGAATCCATGTTCCATATTTGAAGTGGGTTGACATCCGTGCTTCTCTCATGGTACAATCCTCTTCCCGCTAAGACCCCTTTCTCCTTGGTCCGAGAGAAAAAATGTAAGGCTGGTGGTTGAAGCAGGTTCATCACGGAAGAAAGAAGGGATCGCTAACTAATAGAATATATAGA
Source organism: Hyparrhenia diplandra (assembly GCA_015847255.1). Lineage (NCBI taxonomy): Eukaryota > Viridiplantae > Streptophyta > Magnoliopsida > Poales > Poaceae > Hyparrhenia > Hyparrhenia diplandra. The sequence continues at coordinate 290,457 of JADLZK010013337.1, forward strand.
TATTTAGAAATAGAAACGAACTAATATATAGATAATCAAAATTGAAAAGAACTGTCTTTTTCGTATACTTTTCCTGTTCTATTGCTTTCGCGGGTCTTATGCAATTGATTGGATCATATAGATATCCCTTCAACACAACATAGGCCATTGAAAGGATCTCAGGGCGACTCACCAAAGCACGAAAGTCGGTTAGAAAATGGATTCCTATTTGAAGAGTGCCTAACCGCATGGATAAGCTCACATTAACTCGTCAATTTTGGATCCAATTCAAGATTTTTCTTGGGAAGTTTCGGGAAGAAATTGGAATGGAATAATATCGATACATATAGAGGAAAAGGTTCTCTATTGATGCAAATGATGTACCTAAAGGATAGGGATAGAGGAAGAGGGGAAAATCGAAATAAAATAAATAAAGAATAAATCCAAAAAAATAAGTCAAAGATAGAAGTGCCTAGATTCAAAATAAAGAAATGGAAATTCGAAAAGGATCATTCGATTCACAAAGAATGAGGGGCAAGGGGATTGATACCGAGAAAGATTTCTTCTTATTATAAGGCGTGATTTGATCCGCATATGTTTGGTAAAAAAACAATCTTCTCCTTTAATCATAAATGGAAGTGTTCAATTAGAACATGAAAACGTGACTTAGTTGGTCTTAGTTAGTCTTCGGGACGGAGTGGAAGAAGGTAGACCGTCGAACGAGGAAAAGGACCCCTTCGAAAGGATTGAACGAGGAGCCGTATGAGGTGAAAATCTCATGTATGGTTACGTAGAGGGACAATAAGGATGACTTATCGTCAACTTTTCCACTATCAACCCCAAAAACCCAACTCGCCTCAAAAGTTGTTGCGAGTATGATTAACCTCTCGGATTTGAAATCCTTTGCTTATATACTGGTATTAGCCATAATTTATAAGAAAATTCGTAGTATTAGTAAGAGGAGGAAGGGTTAAGGATTTACCAGGTGTGAGATATCGCATTATTCGAGGAACCCCGGATCTTTGTCGCGGTAAAGAATCGTCAACAAGGGTGTTCTAGTGCGTTGTAGATTCTTATCCAAGACTTGTATCATTTGATGATTCCATGTGAATGTAACACCCGGTTTTAAGGATAAAACCAAGTATACACCATATGTGAGCCCTGGAAGTCAAATCTCACATATAGCCACAAGTAAAAGGGTAGTATCAATTCACAATGCTTATAGAAATATAACAAACACAACATAAAATAATATAACCTCGGCTAGCGTAACGCGGAAAACACTTTTGATCTTCGGGTAGGCTCCACGGGGACCAACCGATTTGGTTGATCACAAGCCTAAACTTCTCCCTGAGGTGGGGTGAAATAGCAAGAGTGAGTCCATGTCGAACTCAACAAGCATATTTGGGTATTTACATACCTTTAAACCATGATCATCTTAACATAAGTAATGTAAAGCATATAACAATAAACATGAATGTTAATAAACACAAGTCATTATCCTTAATGCTATGGTTCCAGGGCGCCCGTGACCTTGGGCAAGGCTAGTATACCGATTTCTCAAACTCTGCTTGTGAGAGGTGTACACTTTCACTATGAGTCGCGATCCCCGAATGCATGGGTTTATAAGGTCCATGCACCAGCAACCACTAAGAAGCCCCCCTAAAGGTTAGTCTAACAAGTTGGGGCAGCTAAGTCGTCGGACATAGAACCCCCTTCCAATATGGCACATTACGCAGCCTATACACATATCTTCGGGATAGAGAGCATCCTATACCCAATTCGGCAATTCCTCCAAGTTGCTAGAAAAATGATCTCTAGGGAACTAATGTCGAGCCATATAACCCCCCCCATAGCTGTACTCTAATACCCGGATTCGCTAAAGCAGACAAATCCCCATGTTACTAACAAGCATATTTTTGTTTATGACATAAACATTCATTAAGTTATATGATCATGTTTAAATACGATAAGTAATTCCCAAGCTATACTTGCCTTAAATACTTGCTCCAACTTTCTCATATGTTGATTCCGGTCATCATCTTACGATCTTCAACACTCACAAGCGGTCCTCGTTCTACTCGTAGCAAGCACCACACATACGAGACAAGCAAATAGAATAAACTAAGGACAATACACCAATCATAGAAAAAGCTCGATATGTAACTATATCGTTTTTAATTTTAAAATTGGTTGCATATATTAATCAATTTAATATTCAACTATTTATGGAAAAACATGTGACATGAAAAGCAGAAACACTAGCGCAACAAGATTGAACTGAAACAGAACAAAAATAAATAAGATGAGAATTGGACAAGTGCACGGGTGTGGGTTGCCTTGCTTGCTTCTGCATTGCATGGCGAGAGGTACTATGATCTAGCTAGATGATGAGTGTTCTCTTGAAAGGTACAGGTGGGCAGAAGATACGTACAGATGCATTCCTATGCACAGTGAGTCTGCTGTAGAATCCTTGCATGCTGTACAGGAGGCGTGTCTTGATTTATATGGCAAGGTAAACGTATTTGCCTGGCTTGCTCGGCGAGAGGTGCAGCATCTGGCAAGGACGCTGGTGCCCTGATCAATATGGATAACCGGCGTGCAGAACAGCAAGCAACGGCTGATGCAGAAGCTGATTTCCTTGCAAAGACAGACAGATACACCGTGATGAAATAGATGAGTGCAGACTATGGAGATCATAAAGACCTAAGAGAACAAAGATAGGATCATGAAGAGAGGGTCCTCACTGGATGCAGCTGTGCGATGGATTTAGCGATGACGATTACCAGGGATCTGACGGCCGGGCAGCCAGCTGGAACTCCATGCTAGCACGAGCTCTGGTGCTAAGAAGGCGATGAGATTGCTCTCACCATGAAGACTTGCTCATCGGGCAGCAGGGCGAAACTCTTCTTAAAAACGGTTTCTGCTCCGGCTTTGCTGATTCGGCGAGATCACGCGGAGGCTGATAACGACGAGCGCAGGGTATCATGATGGATTAGCTTGATTTAGTGTTTAGAAAAGAAACAATGATGCAGGCATGTTATATATTTATACAAATTAGGTATGACCATATGGCAAACGTGCTGATGGGTATTGACATGGAAATCCTTGACGTACATGGCTTACAACTTGGTAGACCATCGACGGCATGGCCCATGGAGAAAGAAACGGGCTGTGGCGGCTGCGGGCTTTCCTTGACGTGAAGCTCGTCAACGGCTTGCAGACGACGGCGGCAAGGTAGCTGCAGCAGATGAAAGTTTCGTCATGAAACTAGGTGATCTCCACGGCATTGATGGATGGTCGGACATGATGAACATGCATGCATGGCCGGCAGCAAGGCAAAGATGTGAACTAGACATTCGAGATAAGAATACATGCAAGGTGCTCACCATCTGTATACAGCAGACGACGTCCACGATGATTAGTATGGTCGTCTGGATTGCAGCTTCATGCAGACGAAGGCAGGCAACAGCACGGCGATGATCGACGGTGCGGACGACGTATGGTTGGCAGGCGATCTGATCGATATGTGCTGATGAGGAACAAGGCGGCGGGGACGACATGCGGCTGTAGTAGCATGGCTGGCGACGGCGGCACGAGGGCTCCGGGGCGTTGCGGATAGGATTGTGCATGAGGCGGCGATGGCAAAGAGCTGCGTGGTTACAAAGGGTTTGGAAAAGGATACAATCGGCCAAGACTCTTTGCTATTTATAGATAACACACAGAAACCTTGGCACGTACGGCATATATGGCTTGGAAGGAACGATGATGATAGGCATGCTAATAATAGTCGGACACAGCTTGATGGATATAGAGTTCCGATCCTAGCCTGATCGCTTGCTGTTTTGGATCATCACGTCAAAAGCAAAATAGCTCAAATACAATATTTATTTAGAGCAAAGAGATCTTGGGAAACAATGAGAGAGTTAAGTTCGGAAACCAAACAATTGATTCTAGAAGACAATATAAAGGTAGGCTTTGAGTGGAATTAGAATAGGATTAGATTTCATTATTATTCTCGGAATCAAGTAATTTCAGGATTTAGATATTTCTAGAAAAGTCTAGAATTAATATTTAAACCACGAAAGATACCTAATGGCAACGAAAACTTAGGAAAATTCCCAAAGACACTTTGAATCATGATGAAGCCAAATAAAGTATTTTGAGCTCATGAAAAGATTTTTGAGATGATCTAGAAAAAAAAAGGCTCACAGGAAAGCGAGAAATAGCTCGAGAAAAGCCGGAAAAAATTCGAGAAAAGGCTTGAGTGGCAGGTTTGATGTTACTCGATCATAGAAAAGTGATTTGAAGTTGAGTCTAAGGGTTTCTGAGAAACTTATAATGAAAGATTAAACGGAAAGCTCAAAATGGATTTAGTGTTTTCTATTCATAACCCAAAATCCAAAAATTTGGGGTGTGACAAAGTGAATCGCTACAAACATGTGAAGTGCATGGCTAACCCAATAATGAAAGTTTCATAAGGGGACTGGAGCAGGCTACCATGAGACAAAAGATCTTCCTTCTAAAGAGATTCGATTCGAACTCTTATATGTCCAAGGTCAATATGGAAATTCTTTCGAGAGGTTTTCCCTTACTTTGTCTGTGTTAACAAACAATTTGAAATACCTCAACTTTTCAGAGCAGGTCTGAGTCAAAATAGTAATGATTCGAAACACTTCTTTTTCCATTACACTATTTCGAAACCTAAGGACTCGATCATATGGATATGGAAAATACAGGATTTCCGGTCCTAGTGGGAAAAGGAGGGAAACCGATACTCAATTTAAAGTGAGTAAAGTAATTACATACTCCATCTCATAGATCCCTATTGAATTATGTGGAAAGCCATATTCGATGAAAGTCATATGTACGGTTTAGAGGGAGACCTTTCCTATCTTTCGAGATCCACCCTACAGTATGGGGCCAAAAAGCCAAAAAAATAAGTGATTCATTTTAACCCTTATAAAAGAAAACGGATTCTTGAACCTCTTTCACACTCATGTCACGTCGAGGTACTGAGAAAAAAAGAACCGCAAAATCCGATCCCATTTTTTTAAATGTCGATTAGTTAACATGGTGGTTAACCGTATTATGAAAGACGAAAAAAAAAACATTGGTTTATCAAATTCTCTATCATGCCGTGAAAAAGATTCAACAAAAGACAAACAAATCCACTATTGGTTTTACGCCAAGCAATACGTAGAGTAATTCCCAATATAGGAGTAAAAAAAGATGTAATAAAAAGGATCGACACGGAAAGTTCCGATTGAAATAGGATCTAAACAAGGAAGAACACTTGCCATTCGTTGGTTATTAGAAGCATCCCAAAAGTGTGGGTCGAAATATGGCTTTCAAATTAAGTTCAATTAGTAGATCTTTGCCAAAGGGAGTGGGGATGCCATACGCAAAAAGGAAGCGACTCATAGAATGGCGGAGGCAAATAGAGCTCTTGCACATATTTGTTAATCCATGAACAGAATCTAGGTATGTAGACACATGGATCCATACATCTCGATCGGAAAGAATCAATAGAAGGAGAATCAGACCATATCTTTTTGAACCAAATAAAAACGAAAAAAAAAGAGAAAAACAAAAATCGTGATCAACTAAGCCCTCTAGGGGCTTGCTTAAGAATAAGAAAGATGAATCATATATGGAAATAACATGGAATAGGGTTTGATCCTATTCATGGGGATTCCGTAAATATCCCATTCCAAAAATCAAAACAATCGGGACTTTTCGGAGATTGGGCTGCAGATTACTAATTCATGATCTGGCATGTACAAAATGAAAACTTCATTCTCGATTCTACAAGAATTTTTATGAAAGCGTTTCATTTGCTTCTCTTCAATGGAAGTTTCATTTTCCCCAGAATGTATCCTAAATTTTGGCCTAATTCTTCTTATGATGATCGATTTAACCTCTGTTCAAAAAAGATATACGTTGGTTTTATTTCATCTGTTCAACAAGTTTAGTAATAAGCATAATGGCCCTATTGTTCGATGGAGAGAAGAACCTATAATTAGCTTTTAGGAAATTTCCAAACGAACAATTTCAACAATAGTGGAGGAAGTCCTCCTAGGGATAAGAGACATAGGGCTAAAAAGAGCCAAAAAAGATCTTTCGTGTATAATCCTCGCATAATCTCGAATGCTATGGGTTCTGGTACATAGACCAAATAATGCAATGCAAGCAAAAGTTCCTATATTCATGGAGATATAGAACAACATATAAGTTATCATGCTTGCATATCCATCATTTGAGTCTCCAACAATTATTCTAATAATTACATATCCGATTTGCCCTATGGACGAATATGCAAGCATACGTTTCATGATTTGTTTGAGTAATAGCAAGGAGATTCCCCAATATCATGCTAAGGATAGTTAGGATTTTGAGGAAGAAGATGCCATTCGTTTGATGAGAAATAAAAAGGAATATCGAGAATTTTTTGTGGCTAAAGCTAAAGTAGCAACTTTCGGTAATGTGAAAAGACAAGAAATGACTAAAGTGGGTGAGGAGAAAGGCGTCGCGATTTTTCGAGAAAGTGGGGTGGGAGCCGATTATCCTAACACAATGTTGGGAGTGGATTTTGCGGCGGTGGCGTTCCCAGATCGCGGTCCAAAAATGGCCTGTTTGGCAGGATTATCTCGCTTATTTGGCTTATAATAATCCAAGTTAAGCTATCTCAAACACGCCCTCCGTCGGCGATATCTTGTGAGCAAGAGGTAGGGGATTCTCGTGCGTGAGACCATGTCGGGATGGGACACGTGGTGGTGTGTCGTTGGACGATGTGGTGTTCCGCGTTGTGGGGACTCGGGAGGCCGAAGTGGAGTCGAGTCTGTGTCTGGCCCGGTCCGACGTTGCCTCGTGCGCGGACCGGGTGTGCCGAACTAGCTGGGTAAACTCGATGTTTGTTTGGTTGACAATACTAATTTTAGGCATGTGGTGCAAAATATATGATTCATTTGACTTTTTCAACCCTAAGTTTGGTCACTGCGTCTTATTCAAAAAATTATGCAAAATATCACTTTGTTTTATTGTGGCATGCTTTATTAACAAAAGGTCCTTAAGATGACTTAAATTTAACTATGTTTGCATAAATTTTTTGAATAAGACGTGATCAAATTTGGGGTTGAAAAAGTCAAATGAATTACAATTTAGAACGGAGGGAGTACTATAATTTACAAATGTTAGGATTATAGCATAATAAACGTAGATGACTCTGTTCACTTGGACTTATTAGCTTGATTTATTAGCCATGGTACAATGTTTTTCTCTCACAACCAAACAACGACATCAATCGCTTATCAGCCATAAAGACCATCAACCAAACAATCTCGTCTATATCTATATCTATATCTATATCTATATCTATATCTATATCTATACCCTACTAATGCACCAACTTTTCATCGCTATGTCCTGTAACACCCTCGGTGTTACGCCGCTAAATCAATTCACTAAATCCTGTCATGAGCATCATGTTTATGTATTTTTGCATTTGGTGAAATAAGAAATTAATTTTTGTTTCATCATTAATCCTCAGTTTGAGCTCTAATTATTCCTTGTCCAAATATTCTCCCGCAAACCAAATCATTTTGATTCACCCTGATCCAACTCTAGCTCTCGCTATTCTTTTCCTCCTAAATTCCTGAGCTCGCACTCGGTACTCGCAAGCCCACGAAGCACGCTTCAGTACTTGGCAAGATGCAGTACTATTATTTTTGCCGCGTCAAGCATGGCGAGCTAGGCAGCACAGCAGCTCATAGAAATTCTCATACAATTTACGAGGGCCAACTCATTCCTCACTCGGCAGCATCGCACATGGTACATATTAATCTTACTCACAAGCTCAGCTCGCTGAGCACGCCGCTTGCTCGCTGCTCAGCTGCTCTGCGACGCAGGTCAGGCACCCTTTCTACACGGCAGCGCTGCAGCAACGCCCCAGCAAGCACGCTCATTCACCTGCAGTCTACGACCGTTGCTGCGCAACTGCATGTTCATGCACCAGCAATATGGTCCACGACCATGTGCATGATGGAAAATCCAACCAGCAGCCCAAAGCTCACTCCAGTCCTGATGTACTCATAATCTCTAAAGTCCATTTGAATTTATTACCAACTCAAGACCAAAGACCACCAAGTCCACTATTCAAGTTTTTTTTTTTTTTTGACAACAAACAATTTCATTAAAATTAACAGCAAACCGCTGTTAAGGGGATGTACAACTGGTAGCGTACATTTTGTAGCGCCTCCTTTAGAGGACAAAGGCTCTGATGCAGGGTATTAAAGCAAATTACATTGAAAAAGCCTGTAGATCCTAAGCTTCACCTGGAGGCACAATGTGCTAGACAATGTGCCATCATATTGAGTTGCCTGTCAAGCTTGATGATCTTGAAAGAAGACCCTTGTATTTTGCTTTTAAAATTCTCTGTATATATCTTGATTCTCCAATCTGGTAACACCCTCGGTGTTCTGCGCTAAATCAATTCACTAAATCCTGTCATGAGCATCATGTTTATGTATTTTTGCATTTGGTGAAATAAGAAATTAATTTTTTTGTTTCGTCATTAATCCTCAGTTTGAGCTCTAATTATTCCTTGTCCAAATATTCTCCCGCAAACCAAATCATTTTGATTCACCCTGATCCAACTCTAGCTCTCGCTATTCTTTTCCTCCTAAATTCCTGAGCTCGCACTCGGTACTCGCAAGCCCGCGAAGCACGCTTCAGTACTTGGCAAGATGCAGTACTATTATTTTTGCCGCGTCAAGCATGGCGAGCTAGGCAGCACAGCAGCTCATAGAAATTCTCATACAATTTACGAGGGCCAACTCATTCCTCACTCGGCAGCATCGTACATGGTACATATTAATCTTACTCACAAGCTCAGCTCGCTGAGCACGCCGCTTGCTCGCTGCTCAGCTGCTCTGCGACGCAGGTCAGGCACCCTTTCTACACGGCAGCGCTGCAGCAACGCCCCAGCAAGCACGCTCATTCACCTGCAGTCTACGACCGTTGCTGCGCAACTGCATGTTCATGCACCAGCAATATGGTCCACGACCATGTGCATGATGGAAAATCCAACCAGCAGCCCAAAGCTCACTCCAGTCCTGATGTACTCATAATCTCTAAAGTCCATTTGAATTTATTACCAACTCAAGACCAAAGACCACCAAGTCCACTATTCTTTTTTTTTTTTTTTACAACAAACAATTTCATTAAAATTAACAGCAAACCGCTGTTAAGGGGATGTACAACTGGTAGCGTACATTTTGTAGCGCCTCCTTTAGAGGACAAAGGCTCTGATGCAGGGTATTAAAGCAAATTACATTGAAAAAGCCTGTAGATCCTAAGCTTCTCCTGGAGGCACAATGTGCTAGATAATGTGCCATCATATTGAGTTGCCTGTCAAGCTTGATGATCTTGAAAGAAGACCCTTGTATTTTGCTTTTAAAATTCTCTGTATATATCTTGATTCTCCAATCTGGTGGATCATTAGAATCCCCTCTCTGCAGGTAGTTTGCAAGCAAAGCGTTATCAGTGTGGAAGATCACACTTGTGGGCATCAGCCTGTTGATGATGTCTGATGCTAGAGCCAGAGCTGCTGATGCTGCTATAAGTACAGAAGAGCAGTCCTGAATTTGTGCTTGAACTCGTATTTCTAGATTGGTGGATTCTTCATGAATATATATCCCTAGACCTGCATTTCGAAGGGAAGAGTTGATGCAATCAGGGATCAGAGATGCATCTGCATAGCATCTAATCCCTGACATTGCTGAGGGGCCTGCACGAGGCCTGCAATCGCCGTCTTCTTGTCCCTGTTCACTAAAAATAGGAGGAGGCATGTGTCCACCATTGGTGGTCGGGCGGTCATCAAGCACCATCTCACCATCTTCATGTCCCAGTTCACTAAAAATAGGAGGAGGCATGTGTCCACCATTGGTCGCTGAGCGGGCAAGCACCATCTCATTCCTGCAGGAGCTAGCAGGTAGGTTGTGTGGCTGCTGGAGCATAGACGCATGCACTCCATTTGTAAGCACATCAACTTCTCCTAGCTGATACCCACCTAATATGTTATGAATCAACTGGCCTTGTCGGGAACCTGCATGCAAAACAGAAATAGAAGCACAAGGAGAGGTGCTTGGTGGATCGTTTGCGAGATGGGCCGTCGGTAGGTGGTGGCGGCATATTGTTGACAACTTTGAGCAAATACTTTAATTTCACTTTGGGCATAATGATGAACCTGCAAAACACTCCATTGTTTTTTCTAGAAGCGTAGATCATTTTGCGCTTTCCAGATGAACCACAATGTGGCAATAATCCTGCACATGTGATCATCAGTAGTAGAGTCAACTATAATATGCGAGATGGTTTCCTGTACTCCATCCTGTTCCAAAGGAAGCAGGGATGATCTCAAAGGAGGGTTGGCAGTGAACCAAACCGGTCCGGAGAAGTCACAGTGAAAGAAAAGGTGGGAATCTGATTCCACTTGACCACAGTTGCAACATTTGTAGTCAATGTGACTTGAAAGGTTACCTACTCTTTGACCTGTTGCGAGAGCATTCCTAATCAATCTCCACATAAAAGTTTTGTAGTTGGGGGAATGGATTTATGTTTCCAAATCCTTTGGAGAACTTGCATGGCTCCCCCGCATAATGCTTCTTGATCCCACGATTCGGTAGTTGTACGCATTTGATTATTGAGAAATCTAAATGCATCTTTGGTGAAGCAGGTTCCCTTAGAGGATGGCATCCATCTAAGGGTGTCGTCATCATTGGAGGGTACAATAGGGGTATTGTTGATGATGGTAGCTGCATTCTGTCAAAAATTAGCCTCACCAAGTTGGCATCCCATGTTTGGGTGTTAGGATCCCAAAGGTCGAGATAGAGCTAGGAAGGCTTTGTACGGTGGAGGGAAGGTTTAGGTGTGAGTGGATTTCTTTCCATATTGAGCACCAAGGGGTTGACCAAACACTGGAATTTCCTTTGTGTATCCGGATGATGCAATTGTCAATTAGGAGATCTTTAACTTTGAGAATGGAGGACCGTAAAGGCGACTTACAGGTTGTCTTTGGAGGCTTTCCGTAAGCTGGTACTGGATGATATTTAGATTTTAAGATATTTGAAAGACACTCGTTCTTACAGCGTAGCTATTTTCCGAGGCAGCATTGAGTAGTAGGCTTCGGTTGACCAATTCCAAGTCCCTTATGCCTAGTCCACCTTCTTTTTTTTGGGCAGATGATGTCCTTCCATTTCGAAATTTAAGCTAGAGGAAGTATTCTCCTCTCGGACTCCTTTCCACCAAAATTTTTTTAATTATTGCTGTAATTTTGGCAATGAATTTGCTTGAAAACAAAATGGTGGTCATATAGTAGATAGGAATGGAAGACAAAACAGAGTTAATATAGGTTAATCTGCCAGCATGGTTAAGCTTGGAAGCTTTAAGAGTGTTCAGTTTAGCTTTGAACTTGTTAATAATAAAATTGTAGGCTTTGTTCCTGTCATTGTGATTAAAGATTAGGGGATGTCCTAGATAGATAGAATTAGCCTGCAAATCAGAAACAGGGAAGATATTTCTCACCTCCGATTTAGAGTGATCGTCCACTCTTTTGCTAAATAAAATAGAGGATTTAGCCAGGTTGGGAGTTTGACACAACCCGCACGTAACCTCTCGAAGAGCATCATTAATTTTTGTAGCTTCCTCTCTAGTTGCCTGCCCACATATTATAAGATCATCTGCAAAGAGAAGAGAGTGAATCTTTGGGCGGTTGGGACCTAAAGTGATTCCCTGGATGTCCTCATCATCGGCATATTCCTGAAGCCTGATGGAAAGCTCGTTAACCAAAATGATGAACAAGTAGGGGGATAGAGGGCAACCTTGACGTATGCCTCTTTGAGGATGGAAGACAGGAGTAGGGTTACCATTAATAATAACAGACATGGCAGTGGTCGAGATACAAGCATATACAAGATTAATGAAATGACTACTGAAGCCTTGTCTAGTAAGAGCCTGAATAATAAAATGCCATTCAATCCTGTCAAACGCTTTAGCTAGATCTAGTTTTAAGAAGAAAGCTTTTTGTTTCGGCTCTTCAAATTAAAACTATGAATGATCTCTTGAGCAATAACAATATTGGAAGCAATGTGCCTACCTTGAATAAAAGCAACTTGGGAAGGATGGATAATATGTGGTAGGTGATGCTTAATTCTTTCGGCTAGGGATTTGGCAATAACTTTGTAAGAGACATTACATAAGCTGATCGGCCTGTAATCTTTGGGAGTTTGGGGAGAACTAATTTTAGGGATAAGGGTGATATGAGTTCTATTAATCTCAGGAATCATAACACCGTTAAGATAGAAATTTCTTACCAACTCGGTAATGTCCTTGCCTATCCACTTTGTTGGGTAAAAATACTCCAAACACGTTTATTGATGAATACTTAGCCACAAAATGACTGGTACAACATGTCCATTACAAGAGATGTTAGGGGGTATTTATAGTCCCCCTAGCTTCGTAATTCTAGTAAAAGAACAAACTTTACAATTATACAAATATTTTGTCTATGTCTTGTATGAAGCCATTCTAGATGTCTTCGCGAGAGATGCCTTGAGCTTTTCTCATGCTTCTTGCAAACTTTAGACGCGAAGGTCTCTTCGACGAAGCTTCTTTCTTGAGTCTCTCTTGCGAAGCTCCTTGATGCGAAGGTCTTCGTAATATCTTCGATCTTATCTTCATGATAACTTGTCGTTTGTGCTCTTCTTCTTCGTGAACACCTTCGTATACACCTTCGTATAAAATTACGTTTGGACAACTACATTTCAAAGTTTGGGTTAGAAGTTTATGCAGTAAAAGTTGACCCCCAACAGCTGACCCCTCATGGGCGAATGCCAACTTCAAAGGCATGAATCCCACGAAAATTTAGTAAACTTTATGGTAATAAACGCCGCCCCAAACTTTGAAGTTGGGATTCTTTAATTTTGTCAATGCCTTCGCTAGAAGGTATTTTGAAAGTTTTATTTTTATTATTATTTTTTTATTATTTTGATTTTTTAACGGCTAGTTTGACCATTTTGACCGGCTTGTGCTTATAAATAGCGGAGGACCCCCTGCTTTTTTTCTTATCTTTTTCGAAGAGGAGAGACTCTGCTGCATTTTTTCTTTGAGATATGAAGGTGTTAGCGAAGGTTATAATTTGGGCTTAAGGTGAGTTTTGAATTGTTTGTGTTTCTTCTTCATAAACGAAGGTAATTATATATTTTTCTTTACCTTATTTTTGTTCGACGGAGGTAACTTTGTGCAAATAATAATTTTATGTTTCTTGTTATTTCGTAGAGATGAGAGGAGCGTAAGTCCTTCTCGTTCACACTCGGATCCGAGAGAGAAGTTTTAGATTCTGATGATGAGGGTCTCAAGTGGAGTTAGCGCCGCCTTCCGGAGTTAATTCCCCGATGATGGATACTCTTACTTTTTTGGAAAAAGTAAGATGAAGAAATCTGATTATCTGAGAACTTGAGAGGGATGGTATTTTAAAACCGGGTTATTATAGACCTGCCGGGCTCAAGAAACTGTTCCTCTTCCTAAGAAGGATGAATGTGTTGTTTTCAAGGACTTTTTACAAATTTGGGTTGCGGTTTCCTTGTTTGTCGATTTTTGGTGGAAGTTTTGAAGGCTTACGATATTGAAATCCATCATCCGACACCAAATGAGGTTTCTCGGCTTTCAACTTTTATATGGGCTGCGGCGCGATCAAGATGCTAAGCCAAATATCAATACTTTACGTGATCTTCACGAAGCTTCATATTTAGTATCGGAGCAAAGTTATAGATGGAAAAAATGTGTCCTACTATTTTGGGTGTTGCAACTTTAGGGATTGCTAAAGGTGCTAGGGCAAATTTCTCCCGCCGCTAAAAAAAAAACAAATGGGCGACGGGTGGTTTAAAATGTGGTTTTATCACAAGGTTCCTTATGTTGAGGAAAAGGTTGGTAGGAATTTGATGAAAAGATATCCGCTGTCTCGAGATGTACAAGCGTGAGTTTATCGTGAGACCATCTTGAAGAAATCTCAAGCCGCTTCGAATGTATGAAAGCTTTTAAGTTAGTAGCTTCTCTTCAAAGTACAAGGGATTTAGTTGAGGAGTTTGTTCTTTGCCCGAGTTTGGCCCCTTCGTCGTGGCTGGAATATCATTCGTTTTCATACGAAGGAGGTCCACGGAAAAAGTTACAAATATCCGGATCGTGATATTGTTAGGCCTGCGGACTATAAGTCAGATGAAGATTTTGTTGCAGCTGTTGAACTGAGAGCTTGCTCAATTCTTGGAAAGTATGTTACCAAAGAGAAAAGGTTTATGGATGAAATTCTTGGCGAAGATTACTCTAGATTTAACCGAAGTTTTGATATTGCCAAGATTGCTTATGAAGAAACGACCTCCTCCGGCCTATTCTCGTCTTTGAGAAAAAAATATCGAAGAAAATGAAGCGAGAATGATCAGGTAAAAAGGGAAGAAGAGGAAACAGTCGAAACTTCCACAAATTTACCGGTAGGCGGGAAGAAGACCTTGGTTGCGAAGAAACAAAAGAAAACTAACCTTACTCCTATAATTGATTTATGTGATGATGAAGGATTTGCTATTGATGACGATTTGATGGGAATTTCAGCTGATCAACTTGAGGCGAGAAAAATATGTTTGGCTTTTGCATCCACTTGATTTAACTCCTGCGTTGTTGACACCTCTTGCTCCAAATTTACGTAATTTGGCTACTCGTGGAGAGACTAGTAAAAAGTCCGGCGAAGGTATTGTGAAAGATGTTCCCGCCTGGTACAACTCACGCTTTGTCACCCGGGTTCTATTTGAAAACTCGATGTTTTGTATGTTGATTCGATGCTAAAGTTCATCTAGGTCACGGGACCGAAGATAAAGGTGATTCCTTGAAGAAGTTAGCATGTGCTGCTTCAGAATATTCTTTCTTCAAGATCTAAGGCTGGGTTCCCGAAAAGAAGGTGACACCTTTGTTTCGTAAACCGTTGAAGCTGCGGTTAATGGAGAATGTTTCGTCAAGGATGCGGTTTGTTGCGTCTTCGCAACAAAATATTTCGATGAAGTTGTTCACGGCCGGTGTTGCTAAGGCTTCGTAAATTGTTGATAAAATTTTTGTGGAAACAGATAGTGAGAATTTGGTGGATGAAGGGAGATCTCGAAGGTGCGTAAGCTCGTTGAAAAAAATTGAAAAGCTTTGAAGACGGTACACATATTGCTACCGTGACTTTTGATGATTTTTGACGATGATATTTTTGATAAGGATGTTGAAGAAGCGCAACAACTTCGCCTTGATGATTCAATTATTAACATTGAAACTCAAGGAAAAGTTTCTTGTCCTTAAAAAAGAAGGAGAGATTGTTGGTGAGTTCTTTGATTTGTAGTTATTTTTATGTGTTGTTTATTGTTTTATTTTTATATTTTTTTGTTTTGTAAATTGACTTTTATGTTTTTCGCAGCCTAACTATTTTCCCGATGCATCTACTTCTTCGAAAGAAAAAAAAATATTGATGTGGAGAAGATGAAAGAAGTTGCACAGGATGTTGGTACTCCAGCGGTGCCCTCTCGAAGATTTTTCTTCTATTGCCGATCCGGAGAAATTGCATAAAGTTCTTGATTTCGCCGCCCAAAGGTGTAAATTTGGACTCTTTTAAGTTTATCTGGAGTTGGTGCTTAAAAAAACTTCACATGATGCCTAAGAAGACCGAACTTCGTCTAGCAAAATGTATATATGATGCTTTTAGTGTTCCCGACCTTGTAAGAAGAGTTGGCTAAAAGGACCCTTTGGAACTTGGAAAGGCCGGTGTTTCGTTGATGTATAAGGTGATGAAAACATCTTCGCTTGATATTTTGATTTGTGTGTTGATTTAATTATTTATATTTTTGTTTTAACTTTATTTGTTACTTATGGCTTGTAGGGTGCTATTCTTGCGCCGTAGCAAAAAAAGCAATAGAAGATAAGCTTGTTGTTTTACGCTATGCGCGAGAAGGAGTTATTGCAAGAGATTTCATCATTGAAATCTCGCTGAAAAAAAAGAAAAAAAAAAGAGGCAAAAGCTGTTGATGAATGGCATCGATGGATGGCCTGTATCACCAAATCATGTGATACCATTAAGGAAAAAGATGTTGAGCTTGTTACTGCAAACAAGACAATTGCTACTTTGAAAAGAGAAAAGGAATTTCTTGAGAAAAAGAGAAAAGAACAAGATGAATTTTTTCATATGAAATTCAATAGGATGTGGGAGATTTGTCGTGGATATTATGAAAAATTTGGTGCAAAGCCCGAGGATCCAAACTGGGAATTAGGGGAATTTGATCCTTTCTTCAGTTGGTTGTGTCATCAATATGAAGACCTTGGTGTTCTTGTGAATACCTTCGCCGATACTAGCGTAATGTATGCCACAAGGGCACTTCTTCATCGATGTCGAGAAGCTAAGGATCCTTTGTTTGCCGAGTTTGCCAAAGATGACTTTAAGTTTTCTGCAGAGGTCGTGAAGCAAATTAGCTCGCACTCGGTCGCTTTGTGCAAGAAATATTTTGACCAATATTGGCATGTGAGTGGTCGGGAGCATTGCTTTGAGAAAGTAAAGAGAAAAATGGAGGCAAAGTGAGTGGTTTTTTCTCGCTTTTTTACTTGTTGTTTATGATTATTGTTCTATCATTTTCTTTTTTTCTAAATTTTGATAGATTGAGTTTGAATATATGCGGGGAAGAAGAAAGGAGGAAGAAGCGCTTCGAGGAGGAGGCACTCAAGGCTCGCTGACGATGATGTCCGTGAGAGAGATTTGTAGATGTAGTTCTCCTTAGTTTTTTTTTATTTTGAGTGATTTTGTGAGGGAACTTTGTAAGTTAATGTTGATACATCATGATCTTTTAACTAAGGTGCATCCCCGCGTGTGTTTCGGTAAGCCCCGCGCATGATGTTGCTGATATTTTGCCTTTGATGATTGCCAAGGGGAACTATGTGTTTGAAACTTCTGAATTTTTGGAACACCGTGAATCCGTTGGTGATGTTGATGTCGATGTTGATTTGTTTATTGAAAATAAACTTGGAGTTTCACAAGTTAAAGTTAATTATGGAATTCCTCGAGTTGTTGATTTTAGCAACTTCACAATGTGTGAGGCTTTTGTTTGAATTTATGTGAAAATTATTTTTCTTATTTTTTCTAAGTGAAGATTTTTTTAAAAAGATGAATCTTATTTCGTTCGATCATCATGTTCAAGTGCTTCTCCGAAGTTATTTCTCGCGATGGTGCTTTTAAGGCGAGAAGTGGATAAAATGGTTGATCAGGTAGTAAATGAACTTTTGACGGAACCCGCCACAACCTGTTGTTTTCGAGAACGATGACTTGTAAATTGTGTTTTTGTAAAAACCATTATTTGGTTTTGTTTTTGTGTACATGAATAATTTATGATGTAATAAAGTATTACTTTTTATAAAAAAGATGTTGTTCCTTTTGATTATTAAAGGGGTAAAAAGAGAAACGCCGTCTCTTTTTTTGTTTTTTGCGAAGGTGGAGCGACAAACTTTGCTTACAAAGTTGAGATTTTTCCCTTAGGAATTAAAAACGCCGTCCCCTTTTCTTTTTGCGGTGGTGGGCGACAAACTTCGCTTACGAAGTTGGAATTTTTCCCTTAGGAATTAAAAAAACGCCGTCCCCTTTTCTTTTTGCGAAGGTGGAGGCGACAAACTTCGCTTAAGTTGAAATTTTTCCCTTAGGAATTAAGAACGCCGTCCCCCATTTCTTTTTTTGCGAAGGTGGTGCGACAAACTTCGCTACGGTTAAAATTTTTTCCTTAGGAAATCGTAGGTAGTAATTTTTGAAAATTACACCTACTTTTGTTTTATTCGCCCGATGTAGGAATGTTATGTTCTTCGGCGTTTGTTTTTTTATGAATTGACATAAAATGTAAAGGAACGTAAAATGTAAAAGTAAGCCATGGTTGGGGAAACTACGTTCTCATTTATATTGATATGAGAATTTACAATAAAGACCGCCTCGTTAAAAAAACCACTCACCCCGCGAAGGGCTTCCACGAGTGAAAAAAAAAGTGAGTGCTCTTTACAATTGAAATGTAAACTTTGATTGAAAGTAAATGATCTTTGCTATCTATTTACATATTTACAAGAGAAGCTCCTTTTTTCTTCTAAGGATAGTACTTACGAAGGTCTTGGATATTCCATGTGTGGCTCAATTCCTCTCCCTTCAAAGTCTCCAAGTGATATGATCCTGGCTTGTTTGATTTTGAGATGATGAATGGCCCTTCCCATTTTTGCTGGAATTTTCCTATCGCGTGACCTCATTTCTTTTTCTTTTGAGCATGAAATCTCCGGTGAAGTTCTCTTCGATTACTTTCTTATTGTACCATCTCGCTTGTTTTCGCTTGATACTTGCTTAAATTTTGTAGAGCTTCGTTTCGTTCTTCTTCGAGTAAGTCTTTGCTAGTCTTTAAATCTTCTTCACTTATCATTTGTACATCTAATCTTGGACCTTAAATGAAGTTCTTCCTCGGAGTCATGGCTTCGTCTCTCCATATAGCGGCTGAATGGTGAAAATTTTGTAGTTATGGCTCCAAACTATTATCGGAGTTCTTCGATCCACTTTCCTTTTGGTAATCCCACAAGATTTCTTGAAATTCCAAAGTGCAAATTATTCCATTTGCTCTTTCAACTGCCCCGCTTGATTGTGGATGTTTTCTTGATCTAAAACATAGCCGGATTCCGAGATTTGTATAATATTCTCTGAAATCTTCACTATCAAATCGTGTTCCATTGTCCAAGGTGATATGCCTTGGGACACCAAATCTGCCAGATGATATTTTGCCATAAGAACCTTTTCATTGTTGCCGATGACATGTTTGTTATGGCTTCGCCTCAATCCATTTTGTGAAATAATCAATCGCTACCATCGCATATTTGAAGTTCCCTTGAGTTTGTGGTAACTTTCCAATGATATCGATTCCCCATCTTGCTAATGGCCAAAGCGTTGGTTCTATTTGCTGAATTAGGTTTCTTTGGTGCATGTGTTTTGTTTGTTGAGATTTGACAATTATGACAAATCTTGATTATTTCTTTTGCTATCTTTCTCAGCTGTTGGCCAATAAAATCCTTGCCTCGAAGGCTTTTCCTACAATTGATCTTGGACCGCCGTGGATTCCGCAAGTTCCATTGTGTATTTCTTGTAATATTTCCTTTCCTTCTTCGATCGAAACACATTTCAACAGTGGTTCACATATGCCATGCTTGTAAAGTTGATCATTGATGATTTTGTAATTCCTTGTTTTGTGCTTCATTCTTATTTCATCAACTTCGCTACGGTTCATAAAAGCCTTTGAGAAAAGCTATTATTGGTGATCTCCAATCTTCGCCTTCTATTATGTGGATATTTCTTGGTTCTTCCATCTTTGCTTGGATTGATGATTCGATAATACTTGATAGAATACGCCCGGTGGTAACTTGACTTTCGAGCTGCGACCTTTGCAATTATATCCGCTTCTTCATTATTTGTTCTTGAAATGCTTCTCAATGTGAAACCTTCGAAGTGTCTTTCCCGATCTCCCGACATGTTGTAGATATTTTGCCAACTCGGGATCTTTTGCTTTGTAACTTTTTTCTATATGCCCAGCTACAACTTGTGAATCTGTCTTAATTAGCAATTTTGGATTCCCATTGCTCTTGCCTTGCGAAGCCCCAGCAGTATCTTGCTTCATATTCCGCAATGTTGCTTTGTGCATTTGAATTCTAATCTTGCTGCATATCTCATTTTTATTCCCGATGGTGAAGTTATGATTGCAGCCTTACCCGCACTGAGGAGCCCCATGCGCCATCGCAATTGATTGTCCATTCATGACAAGTCATTGTCCATTCTTGAGCTTCTTTTTGTTCTTCTAAATTTGAAGTTGGAGTCCAATCTGCGACTTTTAAGTCTGCTAGAACTTGTGACTTGATGGTGTTCTTTTTTCAAATTCTATGTAATATTGAGATATTTTCATTTGCCCATTTTCCCAATCTTCCCCGATGACTTGCAACTTTGAAGAACATCTTTGAGGGGATGGTTTGTTGGTATTTTGACTTTGTGCGCTTGAAAATAGTGCTTCAATTTTCTTGTTGCCATTAGGACCGCATATGCTATTTTTCGATCTCTCGAATAATAAATCTTCGATCCTGAGAGAGCTTCGGATACAAAGTATATTGGCTGCTATTTCTTGATGTGTTCTTCTATATTTTCTTGTACTAATACTTTGCACTTACTGCATTTTTGATGCTGAGATGTATAACAACAATTCTTCCTGTGGACTTGGGCTTGCCAAAGTTGTTGGATTTGACAAATATTTCTTTATCTCTTCGAAGGCCTTTTTGCTGCTCTTTTCTCCCCATGCAAAGGTCTTGTTTGAATTTTTAATGCTTGGAATATTGGAAAACTTTTTTCATTGACTTTGATATAAATCTGTTTAGCGAAGCCAATCTTTTCGGTTAATTTTTGTATGTCTTTGATGCTTTTTGAAACTTGTGTTTACATCAATGCTTTGACCTTCTCTGGATTTGGGTCGATTCCTTTTGATGATACAACACACCCAAGAATTTTGCCTTTCTTGACCCCGAAGGTACATTTTTTTCGGGTTGAGCTTCAAGTTTGCTTTCGAAGGTTAGAGAAGGTTTCCTTGAGATCTTCGATGTGTTCCTCTCTTTTCTTGCTTTTCACAATTACGCCATCAACATATGCGAGTAAATTTTTCCCCAATTGATCTTTCAATCTCGTTGAAGTCATTCTCGATAAAACTTGATCCGGCATTTCGAAGCCCCTCAGCCCATTCTTTGGAAGCAATATGTTCCAAACGGAGTGATGAAACTTGTTTTTCTTCGTCTTCTTTATTCATCCAAATTTGATGATAACCCGAGAAACAATCCAGAAACTTAACATTTCACTTCCTCGCCGCTTGGTCAACTAATGTGTCAATTTTTGGTAGTGGGAAGTTGTCTTTTGGGCAGGCTTTGTTTAAATCTGTGAAGTCGATGCACATTCTCCACTTCAGGTTCTTTTTTCGACCATGACTATGTTTGCAAGCCATGTTGTGAATCTTACTTCTCTTATGACCTTCGCGCCTAATAGCCTTTGTGCCGGCTTTTGCAACAATTGTTCTGTACGAAAAGTTTTTCTTAACTTCTACTTCTTTTGGCTTGTAACTTGGGTCTATGTTTAGTTTGTGTTCAATAATGTCTCTCGCTGACTCCTTCTAAATCTTTTGTCGACCAGGCGAAGACATCTTGATTGATTCTCAAGAAGTTTATAAGGTTCTTTTCTTCTTTTTCATTGAGATCATTTGCGATGATCACTTTTCTCGTCTGGTAGCATTGGGTCTAGCGAAACTTCTTTTGTTTCCTTTTTGTTGCAAGTTTTTTGCTTTCTTCTCAAGCTTCGCGATTTTCTTTTTTTCTTGCTCTTCTTCATCTTCGATGTTGAGGATATTTCTTTGAGCTGGTGCTGAGTCTTTTTCTATACATCTTGCTTCGTTTGATCTCCATGGATTGTAACTATTCCGTTGATTGCCGGGATTTTCATGCAAAGATATGAGTAATGGATTGCAGCTTCAAATGCGTTGAGACTTCCCTCTTCCAAATATTGTATTGTATTGATTGTGCACTTCAACAACATCAAACACAATTTGTTCTGTTCTTGCATTGTTCATCGTTCGAATGATACCGGGCAAGACAATTCTTCCAATTGAATTTATTCTTACGCCTCCAAATCCGACTAATGGATATTCTGCCGCCTGGACTTTTTCTCGTCAATTTGCATTGCATCTAAAGTTTTTTTGCGAAGAGGATATCTCGTTGAACTTCCTCCATCAACCAAAATTTTTGTTCTTGACCATCCTTCTATATTTGCCTCGATGACCATAGCATCCATATGAGGAAAATCTTTTTAGCTTCATGTCCTTTTCTCGTGAATGTTATTGGTTGATGTGACCACTTCGTCTTTTTGTGTATGGACCTTCCATTGAAATTGAATTTATTCTTCGGAAGTAGTTTCTTCTTTTCATTGTTTGTTTCATATTCCATGTTGTTTCCTCCCGAAATCGTCAATATTCTCGCCTGCTTGGCATTATTGTATTCACGCCGAGGTGGCCGGAGAGTTGTTGCCTTGATTGATTGTAGAATTGTTTGTTACCGATGCTTCTCGTTGGTTGCTGAATTGGCATTTGTCCCCATGGTATTGCAGCCAAAGGTTGACAATTGTAAATTGGTGGAGGTCCCGTAATGCTTGATGCGAAGGTCCTGAATTTGTATGGGGATTATACCCTTTGGTTGTAACATCCTTGGCTCTGAGAGAATTTGATTGACTTAAAAGTTGATTGTCTTTCGACTTTGCATGCTTCTCGCTTTCTTGTTGGACTTCGTCAATGCTTTTCTTTATTATCGGGCACATTTTTGAAGTATGGCCAGCCCTTTTGCCATGCACGAGGCAAAACATTTCTTTCGGGCTTTAAAGGTCTTCGCCGCCAAATCTTGTTTGATTGAAACCTCCTCTCGTAATTGTTGTTAACGCCTCTGTTTTGATATTGGCTTCCCCGGGTCTTGGCCTCGGCTGGTCATTGTTGAATGCATTTTCTCCACTTTGCTCGTTGTTAATTTGGTTCACACGTTATGGTGGTTGATACTGATATTGCCTTCGCCAAAGTTTGGAGCTTTGTATTGATTGAATTGATTGTTGGCCTTCGCTTGATTTCTTTTCAAAGTTTTCTTCTTCGATTCTTTTTCTCGTAGTCATCATCGGATTTTTGCATATTTCTGAAATTCTTCATAGAGTTGAGCAACTATTTTTGGCCTTTCTCTTTTCAGATGTGATGATAGTTGACTTGCTCTTAATCCTCCTCGATGGCCGCTATGATGACCACTTCATCCGCACGCCCGGAATCTGAGTTTTCATTTGATAAATCTCTTATAATACTTGATCAATGGCTCTTTTGGGTATTGCTTGATGTCAAAATAGGTCATCACTTGTTAACTCGGTGTGTTGAAATCCTTGAAAATCAACTAGCAAACTTGACCTTAACTGTTCCCAGCTTTTTGATTGATCTTGGTTTTAGCGAAGAGTACTATTTTTGTGCCGATCCTTTCATTGCCATGATGAGTGATTTTGCTAATGTTGACTCATCTCCTCCCTCCCCGAGGCAACTGCAGCTTCGAAACTCATAAGAAATTGCCTTGATCTCGTGAGTCCTTCGTATGTTGGGATTATGTTGAACTTGAAGCCTTTTGACCATTTTCGCTATTTGTAAATCAATTGACAAAGGAGACTCTCGTGTCAATTGTTGTTGTGATTTTGTCTTGTTCTTTTTCTTTCCTTGTATTGTTTGTTGAGCTTGGCTCCTCAAGGTTGATGACTTCTTTCTCTTGTTTTTCAAGTTCTTCATTTAGTTTACGCAATCTGGCTTCGGCTTCTTCAATTCTCTCGCTTTATTGTCTTTTCTCTTGTATGTTGTTTGCATTCTTCAAGTTCTTTTTCTTTTTCTTGCCAAATTCTCTTCAAGTGCTTTGAGCCTTTGCTCTTCGCTTTTCGTTGTCTTGTGATTTTGATTTTTCTCTTGTTTCTTCAATTTCTTCACCTTGTTCATCTTCTTGTGATCTTGTTTCTTCCGCGGAAATTTGTTTCTTTGGTCTTCCCATGTCTTTTGTTGGTCGTGGGAATGCTCGAGCACACACAAACGGTGGGCGCCAAGATGTTGGGTAAAAATACTCCAAACACGTTTATTGATGAATACTTAGCCACAAAATGATCGGTACAACATGTCCATTACAAGAGATGTTAGGGGTATTTATAGTCCCCCTAGCTTCGTAATTCTAGTAAAAGAACAAACTTTACAATTATACAAATATTTTGTCTATGTCTTCAGCGAAGCCATTCTAGATGTCTTCGCGAGAGATGCCTTGAGCTTTTTTTCTCATGCTTCTTGCAAACTTTAGACGCTGAAGGTCTCTTCGATGAAGCTTCTTTCTTGAGTCTCTTTTGCGAAGCTCCTCGATGCGAAGGTCTTCGTAATATCTTCGATCTTATCTTCATGATAACTTGTCGTTTGTGCTCTTCTTCGTGAACACCTTCGTATACACCTTCGTATAAAATTCTCGTTTGGACAACTACATTTCAAAGTTTGAGTTAGAAGTTTATGCGAAGTAAAGTTGACCCCCAACACACTTCCAACACACTTCCATTTAACCAATAGCTGTCCTCCTCATTGTCTCTGCAATTACTTGTAAAAATGTCAATGAAATAATTGTTAGTGGTAATAGGCAAGTTGGTCTTCCGTAGTAGCAATGGAGCCGCCGGGATTAATAAAGTGGGTGATCGTATTTCTTCTAGCCCCTCTTAATAATTGCTCGCGTGGAAGAAACCGGTGTTCCTATCACCTTCGATGCACCAGTTCTTTTATAGCGCTGTCTATGATAAGCTTCTTCTCTAGCCAAGATGAGCTCATGTTGTTCAATGAGATGCTTTTGGAGGCTGTGGTTCAAGATGAGGAGGGAGCACCGCTAGGTTGCAATTTGTTCTTCGAGGATTTAAGAAGGTGTGAGTTATTAGGCTTAGAGCGCTGCCACTTTTTGCAGGTCCTTGGCCAAGAAGGAAACCTTCTCATGAAAGGGATGGTGAATGGACCTGCACCAGCTAGATTTAGCAACATGTTCATAATCATTAGTGAGAAGCCACCAATTCTCAAACTTAAAGTACCGCTTTTTTTTCCCTAGTTAGAATCAAGAACAAAGAATAATAGGAGCATGGTCACTTTTCATCATAGGCAAGTGATAAACAATAGTATTAGGAAAAAATAGATAGCCAATCGAGTTAGAGAAAAAAACCTGTCCAGCCTCTCATCATATGTGGGAAAGAGTCGTAACGTTTATTACACCAAGTGTGTTTCGGACCATGAAACCCAAGATCAATAAAACCACAATCTTTAACTAAGCAAATGTATTCTCGAGATGCGACGCGATTAGCTGGTCTAGGACCAAACTTTCGCACATTCATGATGTTATTCATGTCCCCCATACAAATAATGGGCAAACTCAGATTATCATTAACAAAGTCATGGACTTTGCCCCATATCCAAGCTGTTTTTTGATGATGGGGGTCACCATAGACACAAACTAGGCCAAAGTTGATACAAACATTCTTGAAGTAACAATTAGCTAGGATAAAAGATGGACTAGAATCTACCACAACAATATCAACATCATGA
Source organism: Hyparrhenia diplandra (assembly GCA_015847255.1). Taxonomy (NCBI): domain Eukaryota; kingdom Viridiplantae; phylum Streptophyta; class Magnoliopsida; order Poales; family Poaceae; genus Hyparrhenia; species Hyparrhenia diplandra. Next base: position 315,707 of record JADLZK010013337.1, read on the forward strand.
GTGGCTAGGAGCCATAGGCCACCCGACCGACCTTCGGCCGAACAAGATGAACTTAAATCAACTTTGAATTTATTTTTAATGGCGGTTGTGGAGAAACGATTAGTTCTAATTTCTGAAATAAAAGCAACTGAGCATTAACGTATCTAATGAGGCGTCAAGGTGAAGCATTTTGGTATCTGTTAAGGGACCTACCTGCCCCTTGACAATTCCAGAAAGGAAGCTCATCGCAGCTGTTCGATTCTTTGGTTGTTGCCATTGCCCTTGCTAATGTCAACGCCAAAAAGAGTTGGCATCGCGATCAACAAGACCGTGGTCGTTTCAAAGATGGGACCGAACACCGGATTAGGGATGACGCCGTTGTTCCCGCTGGTCGTGGATGAAGTCCGTAGGTAAGTCATTGCTCCTCTCAATATCATCAGCAGTGATGGGGTGGCGAGGACAAGCAGAAGTGGGCATAACGGGTGCAGAACAGAGCGGATCCGGTGGAATGTTGGGTGGAGGTGGGTCGAGGAGCATTCTCCATGGAGGGGCATCGGAGCTTGAAGATTGTTGCTAGAAATAGCGAGAGGGGCAGAAGAATGCGAGCTGCTGTGTGAAAGAAATTAGAACTAGGAAAAACCATGACGAACAATGCAGGGACGAGGAGAGACAGTCAACCAGAGTGGAAGGAACTCTCAGCCCTGGCAAAGCAGAGAAACAGCAGCACTAGAGCGGGTTGCAGCGAGGTTAACCGGAGGCGTGGATGGTGCTGGGATCGGGTGGAGCAGGGAGCAGATCATGCAGCGGCAGTGAGGAAAGCGCGATCGGGGGCGAGATGAACCGCACGAGCGGTGCCGCCGGCAGACTCTGGATGCCACCGACGGAGGCAGCTCGACGGCCAGACTAAAAATAGAACCTTTGACCGAGCAAGAACTTTGTCAGGAATAGGAACCAAGAGATGAAAATAGGATGAATCGATAGATCAGGTGAAGCTCTATCGATCGAGCGAAGGAAGGATTAGGAGGGATGCAGATATTGGAGGAGATCGATCGGGAGGGAAGTAGACGGCTACAGGAGCCAAAGGGGAAGAACTGGCATACGCCAAACACACCACCGTAGGTGTCGTACACACACACAGCATGCATCTTCCACCAGCCATGAAGGATCATGCATGCACCCACGCAACTTTCTCTATTTCACACACACGTAGAGTACTTGCTTGCTGCAGTTTCTTGCCAAATGAATGCTCCTGACACTCGTCGAATCTTAGCCCCAAAGGAAGTTTCCTCCTACCGCTGCTTGCCGCTGCATAATACTACTTGCTGTAGTTGAGTCTGTTCAGCGTAGAAGTCATCTTTCACCGTGCAGTACTTTCTTGTCGACTGCATAATATTGTCACCAACCTCACGTCGTGTCTCTTTCCACGTATTTACTTCACCTGCTATCATCGTCTCATCGCTCTTCAAATTATTAGTGCACGACGCGCTGACTCGGCCGTAGTGCGTCCACATCAAGCATCCTTCCCAGTGCGCCTATATAATTGCATGCCGAGTAGCTCTCCTATCGCACAGAGCCGTTGCGTCGTTCCGCTCTGCTGCTCACTTGCTTATTCTCTCCAAATCAAAGTCATCTACTCTTAACCGAGAAAGCTGTGCTCTGTTGATCTTCCTCCCGAGCTGCAATCGATCGAGGTAGCTACCTAAAATAATCCCTTCCTTCTCTTGTGCATTATTTTATATTGTCCCACAGCCTTCATCTCCCTCCTTAATTTAATTTGCATGAGTGCTCTCTAATGCTCCAGTCCAGTCGACATGCCAAAGACTCACACAAGTCTCCCCATCCTATTAGCTAGTTGAACCCACGTACATGCTAAAGGAATTCATGTGTGATCTTCTTATGAGATGAGCACCAGCACAACCTCATCACGTCCAGAACCAAAGACACATGGTCATGTTCAAGTCACTTGGCGTGATCAGTCTCCTCCGATAAGTCCATTTTAATTTTCGGAATTAGTTTAACAGCTACCTTGTGCCATCGATATCTCCCACATATGAACTCCGATTCCATTGATTCTTCTTCCTAAATTCATCTAAAATCATGCTCCCTCCAGCCACATCATTTTCTTCATTTCTAGAACTCGGTTGAATCTTATCTTACTATTACTAATTGGAGGCTCCAACGGAGTCACCACGTTGATTCTCACCAGACGCGCTAGAAAAAAAGATAAATCCTAAAAATTCCTACAATAATCAGAAACATCTAGCCGTCGGTTTAATAAGGTTTAGTCATCACGGGTAATAATAACCATTGATCAATCACTTTGATTTTCTACAAAATTACCCACCACTGCCATTATAAAAATTTAATAAGAGCCTACATTTATTAAGAAAGAAAGAAAAGAAAAAAGATATTATTTTCCCTACGGCGTGATTTCCGGCCGGTGCGTGAAGTGCCATAGCGGAATCCAGATTAATTTGTTCACCCAAATATGTGTGTTCCACAACAGAATAGCCTAAAATCCGGGTGGACTACCGTGAAAATTTCTCGGCGACCGCGGCCGTGCAAGGACCACCGACGCTCCATCCAGTTGCATGCAGGGGAGGACACCAACCACTGACGCCAGCTGCATGCAGAAAGGCGGAAGGCAAGGCGTGTGGCAACGTGTGTCAAGCATCATGCGGATGAAGATGAGCGTTGCCAGCATCTACTTCGTCCACTCAACATATGGTACCAAGAAGCAGCTCATCTTCAAGAAGCAAGGGAAAAAGATTGATGCCGCCCGAACACGCAGGCCGCCGGTGCCACGACCTCCATTGGCCACAACATCAATATCAAAGGTGTGGTTATTTTGCTAGATCCTATAGTTAAATTTAAATTTCACTGCGCTATGATGTACTGAATATGGCAATCTTGCTAGATCCCTTAATTACTCCATCTATTTCAAATTATATGTCGCTTCAACTTTTTGTATAAAGATTTCGCTATGTATAGTGCATAAATTCCAAGGATGTTTTTCCGATAATTCATCTAATCTAACCGAGCCCGTCTTTTTATCAGCAAACTTCTCCCTGTTGCTCCCATCTAATCTAAAGGACACCATGTTTTTTTCAGCAAGCTTCCCCCATTGCTCTCCATGGCGTTCCAATTCTCCTACTAGAGACCAACGGCGCTCCACATGCATGCCATTCAAAGATGGCTTCGTCTATATATAGTTGTGTCACCGTATGCTGGAAAAGTTGTTCTGATAAATCGGATGACAATATGGATCTGGGCGTTTGAGAATATCGTGCGTACATAAACCAATCATAGACGAACTCCTGCCAGAGTTTGAGGATTGATGTCTCGGCGATGCCTACGGGCCACGTGGTCTATGATCTATCCATGTGCAGTGAGGCCTAGGGACATGCATCACCTATTCGACTATTCCTCAATGATGGTTCACAACTCTGCATGACGCCGGCCATTGAAATTGACAGGCGCAAATTAAGATACAATCTAATATGTGCCTAGGCTGGGAATACACACCGACATGCCCTCTACTTAGTCTACTAGATGATATCACATGGGTGGAGAGACAAAGTGCCAAGGCATGCATATATCTGGAGGTGCAGGAGATATATCTGCATGCATCATGTGTAGCCCCTAAATGAATCATCTTAAGTGCATTGCCTCATCACTGTTGATCATCACCATGGAAACTGAGATGCTAGCTTGACCTGAAGATTGAAACATCGCTGCATCAACTTGACCATCGACCTCTAACAAGGGCAAGATGCACCAACGACAAATTGCTAGCAAGGTAACGTTAGACCAAGAAATGAGTGTACAAGTTCATGGAGCCAGTGATCAAGGTACGTAATGGATCCATGCACCTCTATGTAAACAAAGTATTCCATTTTTAACTTATTATTAAGGGGATTCTTCACTCGGGAGCCGTTTGTTTACCCTCGTTTGGCACAAAAACGGCTCCAAACGGTTCCCCGTCACTGAGAAGCCGCGGTCAAACGGGCCTTACTTTTTGGGGAAAAAAAAAATGGCCGCACCATTGGGTCAGGGTCTGTTTGGATATCACAACCTAATCATATAACCTGGATTATATATGAATTAATAGAATTATATTATGGGCTAAAAATAATTAGAGTGTTTGGGTTAATGGACTATGGTAATTGAGTTATATAACCTGCATTATGTATGAATTATTATAATTATATTATGGGCTAAAATAATTAGAGCGTATGGGTCAATGGACTATGGTAATTGATTATAGTTCATCAAAGTTAATTTTTACCTTATCCTTTAGCATCGATTGGGGAGCAAATTCGACAGTCGGAAGGGGCACAAGTTGGACAATGAGCACTCATAATTCTCAATAATTTGGTCTCACCTAGATTATGGGATTTTATTATAATATAATAAGGTCCCGCTTGGTCTAACTCCACTTCACCAGTAAATTCATTTTTTTGGCTTCAGCTCCAAACAATTCACTGGTGGAGCTTAAGTCGTTTGTGGTAAACTGCTTGGTAAACAACTTCACATGTACAACTCCTTAGAACATGCTTTCACAGGACCCATGCAAGGCCCCCAAGGGGAGGTGAAGTGAGTGGAGCCACTATTTTCGTTCACCGTCCACATATTATTTGTGACAGCACAATTTAAGGGTCTCCTGGTGGAGCCAATTGGTTTTACCATGTTCTGTGTAAAACAGCTCCAAATGGGTTCTGGTGCCGAAAGAGAACCCACATACAATATAATGAACCCTATTTGGATTAGAACTTGGTTACATAATGTAATTATTATGGTCCAAGGGCTATTACAACAGTGTTGTATTCATAAGTTAATATAATCAATTACATACCACCGAACAATTCATAAAACTGAAACTAAGATCAATTCCAAGAGATTGGGCAAACATAGATTCTAAATTCCATCATTTATCCATTATCTAATCTTACTATTACTAATTGAAGGCTCCAACTAAGCCGACTCCACATTAATTCTCACCAGTGCACGCTAGAAAAAAAAAGGATAAAAGCCAGAAATTCTCACATTAATTAGAAACATCTAGCCATCAAATATAGATTCTGACAATTTGTAGCCATTAAATCTAATTTATTTTTCTAAAAAGTTACCCACCATGCCATTATTAAGATATTTTATAGATAGAAAGAAGAAAAATGATAAATCCATTATTTTCTTTTAAATCTACGTAGGAATTCTCTACCACGAGACCAGGATGGAGTCGGAAGGGTTCCTTGCCTTCGCGGGTATCCAACTGGAAGGGGCCATATCCATTCACCCCACGTAAGGATATGTTCCATCGGGGAGGAAAAATAGAGGGTGTTCTGCCGCCGTCTCAGGATAGCTCAACTCCAGAACCGCCGCCGCCGTCTCAGGATAGCTCCAATTAGAACCGCCGCCAGGCAGCTATCTTGTGGTTGTTTCCTAGCCTGGTCGGGCAAGAGGAAGCCAACACAGCGTAGGTAAATACATCTACACCGGCATCTGCATGCCAACTCCTTAATCTTAGAGGCACGCCATATCCCGGTTATGTACCGGCACCAGGTCCGCACTCCACCGGCTCCCAGTTTTTTTTTTTTTTGTGTTGATCTGCTTGCGACACTCAATGACGGGGAAGTCTATGCCAGTAAAGGTAAGGCACGAACATGTAGGACACCGCTTCCATGGCTAGCTTCCATGGCATCTACAGCACATGGAGACTAAAGGTATGTTCTTTTTTTTTTTTGCGAGATCCAATAATTACAATTTAATTTATCTACTACTGGCGTACATGCATGAGATGATACTTATATAGACCATTAGGTATAGATTTTGTTTTTGTATCCTTGGATTACTTTGCACAACAAACTGTTATATAATCCTTATTGAGTGTGAGGTATACGTTTTAAAATAACTTAATAGTAATGCTTTTATAATCTTTCTTAACCATCGGTAGGAAGCCCCCAATCCTCTTTTAACCTAGCGTAAAAAATTCATCCCCATGAGATTTGAACCTATACTATTGGGGGCTATTGAGGTGCTCCGACTACTAGGCTAGAGGCACGTTCGCAAGTTAAAAATAATGTCACCCAATTACCTCGATTTACATGCTACCTATTGTTTAAAAAATAAAGGACCATAATATGTGGAGTTGTCAATAAAACCTATTTGGAAGAAAAAATCAAACCTCCTCAACTATAAAACAAAATTAAACTAATCAAATAATAGTTTTTATGAATTATCCATCTATGTCATTATGAAAGATAATGCTTCAACGCCAACATTTGCATTCAAATTACCCATAATTGACGTTATGAAAGATTATGTAAAGTAATATATATCTATATAATTTGTATAAATTATCCACCTCTCAACCATTATAGAAAAATAACAAAAGACTCTCAAGTATATCTACAAATTTTAATATAAGCTATTACGAACAATAATTCAACGTGCATTAGTCAATAAAAAATACATTAGTATACAAATATTTTTATAGGCTTATAAAGCATGAAAATATATCTTAGCAAACCACGTAGTAATGACACTTGCACAACATTTTAATTTATATTAACGCTCATGCTCATAAATTTTATGAGTCATTACCCAAAAAAAATGTTTAAACATTTTGATCGAACCATTATGTGATATAGTAACTTAATTTTAAGAACTATTTGATTAATAAAACAATACTAATAGGATACAATAAATAAAAAAAATCTTGAGTACCATAGTGCATGTTGAAACAACTATTTATGACATTGTCAAAAGCGAAGGGTGGCCTAGGACCTAATATAGTCTTTTAAATAAAAATAAAATATAGAAGAATGAATAATACAATAAGCATTATAATTTTCGAACTAATACATGCAAGAAATATAAAGTTAAAGGGTAAGTGTAGATTTCCATGATATCACGTAAGGGTGGAATATATAATCTTTAATTTTATTTATATTTCAACTCGATAACGTATGGTGCTAAAAAAAAAGATTAATTGTAAAAATTGTTAATCATGAAAATAGTAGAAACACGAAAGATAATCCCAAAATTTTCAAAATAATATAAAACATTTGATAGACTTTAATCAACATGGTAAATGATAGCCATATGAGGAATGAATAAGATTTCAATTCGAGGAGAAGAATCAAAACTTAGGTTTATCATAGTTTAAGCAAATATTGGAACAAAAATCTATGAAAGTAATTCTTTTAAGTTATCTCATAAGATTCTAACCTCGTGCAGGAGCACGGGTTGGTGAACTAGTTTATTTAATTAGCATGTGTATTCTTATTTTAAGAGTTCTTTGTTGTCAACATATTAAATTGTTGCATCATCATCGCATACATGTAGTGAACGAGGTGGTGGAGATCGCGGACCGTGGCGACCGTGAGTACTGAAGAAGTCATCGTCGAGGAGTACGAGGAGGAGTTCCCGGAGCCGCCACCGCCGACCGACTTTTGTCGACACCGCTTTGCCCAAGGCAAGCCCCGGTGCATGACCCTTATTTTTGATAAATATGATTTATATATGATTGCATTTACGTTTCGGGAGTTATATGATACCCACATGCATATATATACTATCCTATGAGTCTTACTAGTACAGGCTCAAATAGCGCCATGCTTAGGTTAATCGGTAGCGTGAGTAACTTTGCCGTTATTCACAAAGTAGGTTGATACTACTACTATAATCATGAAGAGGATGGAAAGGAAATGGTGACCAAGGCGGGGAAGTGGTATGAGTTCTCGTGGGTGTAACAAGATAGGTTTCGGCGGCGAACTTAGCCGGGGTTACATTGTTTTTCCCCGTCCGTGTCGGTTAAGGACCGTCCGTTCTGCTGCGGATGGTAGTCGTCACGTGACTTATTATCCCGGAGCACATACTTGCTTATGGGAGCGGGAAGACTTGTTACTCTCTTGTCGTGGGTTACGGCTCTATCCGGGCCGACCGTAGGGAGGCGGAGATGGTGGACGCCTTAAGTAGCACCATACCGAGTCGCGGACTCGGGAGTTGGGAACTTGGGGTCCGAGTTGGACGGGGACTTGGAGCCCTCGACAGAGTGGAACGGGTTAGTCTCGGCTTGTCTTGTGCAGTTTTGTAGCGCCAAACGAGGCGTGTGTTTTTCGGGTACCGGTGGGGACATTGATTCGCGAATCGCCGATTCTGAGATTCGCATGCGACTTGGCTATGGTTTAGCAACCGTAGTAAGAAGTGGAATATGAAGGATGGAATTAAGATGATTCCGATTGCTCAACTCTTGCTTGAAATTAGAATGTGCTTATCTAGAAGGGCTAGATAATGAACTTAAAAGATGGCTAATGAAACATAAGTAAGGATTTACTTTTTAGTAATGCTTTTACGCAAATAAATAAACTACAACCATAAAGCCTATCATATCCCTTGAGAGTCGGAAATATATATTCCCATTTGGGTAAGTCTTGCAGTACAATTGAGTACTTTCGGGGTTTATTTACCCTTGTTGCAGGTGGAGCATAAGCAACTAGTCTTGTGTGGAGGATTCTTCCGGTGGGCACGAGATGGATCCTTGTATCTTCGTCGTCGCTAGATGTTTATTTCATTTTCGCTGTTTATTTTCCGCACTCTGAACAACGGTATTGTAATAAATAATTTCTAAGACTTGGTATTGTATGAAATAAATTAAGTATTGTAAGCTTGTACTCATTATTGGATTACGGATGTAAAACGTGGATTGTTTCGAAGTTCTCCCCTTGTGGTGTGCTCGACGGAACTCGTTTGGAATGGCCCATTTGTTGAGTACTTAGTGTCTAGAGGAAGACAAGTGCTCTATAAATGTGTTATTATTTAGGCGGTTCTCGCCACAGGTGGTATCGAGCCAATAATGAGTTTACGAGCTTAATAACCATTTTCAAAAGTATAAAATTGACCAACAAAAGCTTTGCAAAAATTGGGATGCGGTATTAATTGCGTAAATAAGTATAAGCCCTATAATATTGGTCTATATAGGATAGTGGCACTGGTTTTATCTAACCAATTTTCTGCAGGTACATGTTGATATTTCTTAACGACATTACTAGAAATATATAATAACCTATTTCCGATAACGGCACCGTAAATGCTTGTTGACACTTCATAGTGCAATCTCTAAGAATAAATAATATTCTCGAGAGATCACGTTAAGAGATATCGATGATAGATGGATTCATGTGTTTACTTCAAGTCAATCCGCAAAGCGCACGGATCTATCATTGTAGCATTTCACCCGGTGGTATTCGGTATCGTGATTTATATTTTCCCAAGGGAAGGCAGGCTTGTGTGGTTAGCTAGCATAATGATGATGATGATCCACAATGTATTTATGAATAACCATTAGTCAATTGCGGGGGTAAGAAGAATAGATATTCGGGATAGTGACAAACACACATAAGCTACTACACCACTAGGGAGAGAAAAGGATAAAAGAGAATCTACAATGAGAAGGTGGTTCTAAATATTGCACATGGGTGAACTCTAGTTTAACATGTGAGGAGGCTAAATCATGATGGGATTACGATCATATGATGAGGAGATGCCCGCAGCCTAGTCACGCTAGCCGATGGACACTTTCGTAACTCCAACTCAACATCCGAACGTGGAGGAATACGATGGGCGAAAGGGGCTGTCACCACACCGCCCCTACCTCGATGCCGTGGGATGCCGGGCATTTTCGATGATTACTATAGACCTGGACACCACATCCACGTATATAGAAAACTACCTAAATCCCCGGGACTCCGAGCCCTACGGATCGACAAGCAAGGATAAAGGTAAACCGAAGGTACACCAAACCATCATAATCTACATAAACCGACCACTCTCTAGCGAGTCGACACATGACGGTTAATTCTATAATTAGCCAAGTTCTATCTACTAATATGTCAACTAGATCATAGTTCACACATTAATAAGATAACATGAGGGTAACTATACTCTAGTTCGAACATATTGCAATATGAATATAAAGACTTGAATATTGAAAGGAACTCCATAATAATATTAATATTACCAAAAGATCCTTCCAAGGAGACAAGCCCTCCTTGAAGCTCAACCTTGCTCAAAACTACAACTAGGACTAAAAGAAAGTGAGTGAAGTGCTCAAGGGTGTGTGTTGTGTCTTTGGAAGGGGGTGTGGCCTCTTATTTATAGGAGAATGAAAGTGGTTTTGGCAGGAGTTTTGGCGCCAAATCCCGAAAAAAGCACCGCCATGCACCGCCTCGGCTCCTCCGACGGACACGGAGACAAGGCGCCGGCGGGATCGGGCACGGGCCTGCGGCGGCGGCCGCTGCACTGCGGCGGTCAGCCCCAGGTTTGGCCCGCCCGCGCCTATCCTTCGCGTGTGGGCTGGTGGCCCGGTGTAGGTCGCCTTTCCGGAGGTGTTTCGAACCGTTTTGCTTCGGTTCGGCCTGCCACGTTCCCCTTGGTCAAAGCGCATTTCCGAGTTTGCACTTTACTCTTTATTTGGCGTACTCTCACCTGTTTTACGTGTTTGTTCTGCAAAACAATTATTCTCGAATACAAGTGGAACTAGGTGAGTAGTAACCGTTTATTTGACATAAGTGTGTTCCATCTCTCTTAATTAGAGCTAAGTTGGCGGTATAAGATGTATGATAGTGACCGCCAACAATTACACTAACTTGCGATCCATAAGAATCGTTAGTGTGCGAGAGTGAGTGTTCGATGTGCCAAAATTTATACGGTTGCCGCTATATTCCGGCATGAGCGAGCGAATAGGTCGAATCATGCATCATCATGAGCGGGAATTTCTTAAATACCCCTTCACACACAATTTTAGATAGCCAATATAGTATTATAATAAGTAAAAAGAAGTGCTTCAATTTGAATAAAGGTCTTATCATGCGGCGAGCTTATCGGGTCTTATCGGTTTCTCTTTGAGTTTGGTCATAATCAGGAGGCCTTGTCCCTAATGGTTGGTTCTTATCTATTTCGGATGAACCTAAGGGATGGCGTGGGAGCGCTTAGTGTCGGGGAGGCCGGGATGTTGAAGAAGGTCATGGTGAAAATGGTCAGGGTGCTGATGGAGCCTCGATTCTGGAGCTCCCTCATCCACCGCCACCTCAGATGACCCTGCCGAGATGGATCCTTGTATCTTTCGCCGCCGCTAGATGTTTATTTCATTTCATTTGTTTATTTCCGCAGACGAACTCACGGTATTGTAATAAATAATTTCTAAGACTTGGTATTGTATGAAATAAATTAAGTATTGTAAGCTTGTACTCATTATTGGATTCTGGATGTAAAACGTGGATTGTTTCGAGTTCTCCCTTGTGGTGTGCTCGACGGAACTGTTTGGAATGGCTCATTTGTTGAGTACTTAGTGTCTAGAGGAAGACAAGTGCTTTCTATAAATGTGTTATTTGGCGGTTGTCCACACCAAAATAACGTCGCTGAGGAGTCAATCCTTAATGCACCCCAAATAGTGTACACAGAAAAACAAATGCATGCAAATCAACCATGCAGATTGCTTCTCAACCTTCTCTCTCCTTATTCATGATTCAACGATCAAGATCACATGTATGGGACTCGTCCTCCCCCTCCCATCTGCCTCGTGAATAAGAGTAGGACGCGAGCGTGATCCACGCACGAGATCAGCGGGGTGACTTTCCTCTTTTCGCTCCCGGTCATGCATGCGTCGGGCACTCCACGTGAAGTCTCTACAACATAAAAAGAACAAAAGTAAGATCATGGTTTCATCTCTACTCTCTATCTCTATCTCTACTTCTCTACTCTACTCTACTACATATAATGCACAAAAACATCACTAAAGCCACACAACAAAATATACACCACGGTCATTATCTCACCTAACCTCTCCTAAGTGCACCCAAACAATACCTAACTTTTTGAAATGAATAGTCCGGATCCACTTTAACCTCTTCTCTCTCACTCACCTACCACATCCAATGGTTCAAATCGCTAGGATCAAGCCTCATCACCCACTCATCCCATCCCGCCGCTGGTGCCCAAGCCGCACGCGACTTCTCCTCTCCCACGGTCCCAGCAGGCCCCGTATCCCACGCGTGACTCCTCCGTATCCCACGCGTGACTCCTTGACTCCCCGTGCATGGCCTCTCCCATCCCTCTCCCTCTCCCATCGTGAACCCACCAGGCCCTATCAGTCGCGTGCCCCTTCCTCTCCCGAGGTGGCGGCGGCCCCGCGCGCGCGGCGCGGACACGAGCCTCGGCGACTTCCCTACCTCACACCTTGCTTCACCACGGGGCCTGCACATGGACGACGACACCGGCGCACAGCAGCAGCAGCTACGGCACCTGGGAGGAGCACCGGCGGCCGTGGAGCGGGTTCGTGGAGGCGATGGCGGCGGTCTCGCCGGAGCTCGCGTCTGGACACCAGCGACGGTCCCCGGCCGGCGATGGCGCGTTCGCGGCGGCCACTGACGGGCGCAACACCAGCAGCCATGGCGGAGCCCAGCGGTAGGTTTTATTTACATTTTTGTTTTTACTCATCTGCGCAGCCAATTTTTCTGTATGTGATGATACAGGCTTGAATTTTCTGGGTTTTCCTCTTTTGATGAGTAGGCTTTTTGACGTACATGCATTTGTGGTTCCATGTTAATCTGAAATGAATAACGAGCTGCTCTTATACATACTGTAGTGTAAAATTGGATCAATTAACATGGTTTGCTCTTATACCGTACCTCGAATTTGGGTACTTCTGTAGATTTCATTCACGTTCGGGATGATTCCGCTCTATATGTACCAGTCGCTGACCTAAAACGTCGTTGCCAGGCGTTCCCGTTCGGGATGGTGCAGCTCTAGATGTACCAGATTGTCGCTGACCTAAAACGTCGTTGCCAGCCGGCACGCCTAGCACGTAGCCGATGGCGTCAGAGATGCGTGGAGATGAGGTCCACCAGGAGCACCAGGATGGTGAGGAAGATGGACAGGCTCAACGCCACCGTGATGCTCACCACCACCGCTATGCTGCCGCCGCAACCAATTCGACATGAACAAGGTGACTGCTTAGCCACATCCTCACAAGGCGTTGCTTGTACTTCCATTTGGTCCTTTCCCCTTCTATTATAGATTTGTGTTGTAAAGTTGATTCTGGCATTGTGCTCAGCTTTGATTGCACAGATGTTTCAGAGAATTGCATCACTGCATACAACTCTGATTGCACAAATTTGGAGTAATACAGGTTTCAAAATTCGGTTGCAGGAAATGCTGTCAAGTGGAGTAATACAGGTTTCAAATGGTAAGGAGTATGCACTGAGTGGCTTTTCCTTTACCATTTGATTAATAGAACATGTTTATGTTAAGGTTAAGATTTATGATTTAGTTTCAAGAGACATAATGATCTTATTATATGCTTTTTGAAAAGATAATTAACTGAGAGTAAGGCGACCTTAGCTTACTGATCTTGTGATCTCAAGTCGTTTTAGCTCATAGACAGATCATTTTTTCTTCCATTCTTTTGCTTCCATCATCATGGACTTTAATACACATGCTTGGTCAGCGTGGTTTTCTGTATGCATGCCTCCATCGGTAGCACCTAGAAGAACTGCAAGTGATCACCTGCTGCTACGTGTTTGTTAAGCCATATGCCTGCAGCTCAGATGGTGCTTCACGTTTGTGCAGGGCTCACCCAGTCGGCTATGCTCATGGGCTCCAATGGCCTCACTCATCTTCCTAAATTACCTTGCGCAAATCATGTTCAAGTCAACCAAGGTGGTTTTTTATTTTTGTGGGGTAAGACAGTTTCCTATTACATTTCCAAATATGCTTGATCAGTTACTCTTTGCTAAGAATTTCAATGCCATAAAAATCCTCATTATTGCAAACCAGAAACACGTAGTAGCTCATGTTTCGAATAATTTTGAGATGGCTACAGAGAGAACAATGAAAATGAAAGTTGACTGAACCTGCTCATGTTTGATGACTGATGAAAAATATCATCCTTTCTTTCCTTGCCGGTTGTTATTATTTTTATTTCCTTATTAATCACCATTACCCCTTCATATCATCTTCATGATTTTTCTAGATTAGTTGCAGCCTTGCAGGTCACAAGCACGGTAAAGGAAAATAATTGAAGACCCCTAGATAACTTCTGCGGAAAGTAGGAAAGAAAGAATTTCTTGCCTTCAGTTAGCAGCAAAAGACAGTGAGTGCCTTCAGATTGTTAAGGCCTAGATTGTTAAGGCCTTGTACGCTCCTTGGTTCTGAAGTTGAGAACTACACATTGAGAGAAACACATTATCAAAAGTAAGCTACTGACCTCACGATAAAGTAATGCATATTGTAGGCAGTTAATTACTAATGCCAACATAAATAGTGAGATGAAAAACTTTATTGTTGCATCAAGAAGTTACATAATGCAATGGTCTATGCTTGGAGTAGATTGATGTAGATGTGTAGTGCCTTCCATTGATTGAGAAACAGAAATGCTCGATGATTCTTATTTTCAGATATAGGGTTATTCAACATCTTTCCGGAGCAATAATTGGTCTTTACAATTATTTTTGTTTGACTTTCATAATTGTTCTGTTCATTGCTTATATTAATTTCTCAGGCCCCCCTGCTGTGTTCTCAGTTACCAAAGGAGGTCCTCATCAATCCCTTTCCTTGTTGCAGCATGGAATTGGGACACAATCTGTTGGCGAGTACCTCAACAATATGCTTTTTTTCTTTCTTGAGAGCTGCATTCTGTTAGACTTGCTAGAGTCCTAAATTAGTTTGTTTGCATCTTGTCATGCCTCAACTAATGCGACCAGTTAAGAGCGAAAAACATTGTGATGGTTCATTGCTGCTTCTTTCTTGTCAATATGTGTTGATCATTACTGAATCGTTTTAGTTCAGTGAAAGAATAACAAATTGTCTGGTCTTTTTGTGAGCTGATTGTTACACACCTTCCCATCATCGTAAAACAGAAGTTTGTCTTTCACTACTGTCACTTAGCTTTCACAACCTTTTAAGCATGGACGATTCTTCAACTCAAATTCAATTAGTTACTGAATTGTATATATTGCTTATCTCCGTTCTTCTCCACTCTGAACTTGAACCCCTTTTTTGAAGCTGATTGAGAAGCTTTAATTTAAGAAGCTTTTACTGAATTGTAATATTTTCTAAACATGTACAATGCCTTTATTTCCAGGCAAATGGAACTTCTTGACAATTAGATAATCTCCTTTTGGTCTGAACTGTTGGCTGCCATTGAAAACCAACCAAATCAGGACCATATATTATTCTTATATAAAATATAAATAGTTTCACCATGTTTGCAGTAAGATTGTGGCTTAGCCTAATCTCGAGGTATCTAGCTGACCCTTGCTGTTCTATGCAGGGATGTGCTATTAGGTTTGTTTCAGAGAAGCAATCTTTGTCCGCTGTCCGTTCACAAATTAGATGGCTGCAACAGGCTTTGGTTTGTTTCAACGCTTTGGATGTCAAGTTTTTGCTCTCTTACCAAAGTGGTATGTTAAGATATTCCTATAAATTATTTGCTATGAAATTCTCTAATCTGTTATGAGGACCAGATGTATTTCAAATCGAGTTATTTATCAATAAAAAGTCATGTTCAGTGATTTCTAACAACTATTAGACCGTTAGGTGTATAAATTGAAATTCTGATGTATTATACTGTAACAATGGTCCTGGGCTCCTGGCCATTTGGTCCTTATGGAAATACTGTAACTGTAGATAAAATTCTTTTGTTGCTTGCATTAAGCATATAGTTGTTACTCAGTTAGATATCATCAAATTGCAGCCATAGCAATATGGGGTGTGTTTTAATCCTGCTATTAGTTTGAAGCAAATAAGATTTTTTAGTGAGAAATAAAATGTGTGTAGTGAGCTAAAGATGCACGATGTGCAAAGCAATCTCAAATTGGATTAATGGCTTCCTAAGCAACTGTGTTTCTTAATGCGATCAGACAGTAGAGAAGATCTTGAAGCTACATGATCAGGATGGACAAGACGATGCTTCTGCTTGATGGTTTATGAAGATGATTGCCTGATAGAGTTATCAATCTGATCTAGAAAAAAAGAAGCCTTGGTGTGGTTCAATGGAGTTTTTATTTCGTACTGGTGGCCTAGCTCCACACCCTTTTAAACTTTTTCGTCTTGTGTAATGCTTTTATACCTCCTGGCTAAAACTCTCGTAGGCCTGATGGCAACCTTTATGTTCAGTTTGTTTTCTTCCTTGCCACTCTGAATTAGAGCTTCTTAGATTCTGTCAGGTTTAAATGTAAACACTTTAAGACTTTGTATTCTATTGCGCTGCTAATGGAAATGAGATAACCTCAGCTGGAAAAAAAAATTCATGAAAGCTAGAAGAAATAAACAGTTTGTCAATGGGTTTCTTAAATGAAACCATGGCAACGCACGGGCATTATACTAGTGAGGTAAAAAAGTTTGGGGTCGCCGCTGTGTCGTGCGTTACCGCGGGCGGAGAAAAAATAAACAATTTCATGTGTCACGGAGAAAAAAAAGGAAATTCATTCAT
This sequence comes from Hyparrhenia diplandra, assembly GCA_015847255.1. Classification (NCBI taxonomy): domain Eukaryota; kingdom Viridiplantae; phylum Streptophyta; class Magnoliopsida; order Poales; family Poaceae; genus Hyparrhenia; species Hyparrhenia diplandra. The sequence continues at coordinate 332,178 of JADLZK010013337.1, forward strand.
GCATGCGACACCGCGAACAGATAAGAAAGAAACGAGGGAATAAATTGATGCATGACAAATATAGAAAAAGCATAAATTTTTGGCCGTGCGATCGCAACAATTAGGAAAGAGGAAATCAATTTCTAATTTCCCATCCCGTCACCGTGTCCAACACCCTCCCAGTCTCGGCTCCCTGCATTTCTGGACGAGAGATTGCCGCCCTCCTCGCCCTCGAGCGACGCCACGCCGCCATCGACCTGCTCTGACGTCCTCGTCGTCGTGCTACGCCAATTGCCTTCGTCCTCGCCGTCGTGCGACACCACACCGCCGACCTGTTCCGTTGTCCTCGTCGTCGTGAGACGCCGCGCCACCGTCCTCGCTCTCGTGCGACACTGTGCCGTTGTGCTACAGCGGTGTCGTCATTCTCACCGGGGCTGCACCGGTGCTGGGTATTGGAAGGTCGACGACGCAATGGATTGTTCCTCTCCTTTGTTCCTCTTGTTCGGTTGGATCTCTCGTTCCTCCGCCCACAGCCGACGACAAGGAAGCCACCCAGGCTGCCTGCCTGTGAACTTCACTGGAGGGGAGATCGGCGACCACAAGGTATGAAGTTGGGCGGGCCACCATCGCTAGGGTGGCCACTGGCAAGACGTACGTCGTGTCCCCTTGAAGCCGAATGATTTCGATCAACACGAAGTGAAGCCGGGCAGGGCTGCCCACGTCGTTGAAGCACCACGTCCCAGGCACCAGGTACATAGTGTCATGCACCTTGTGCGCCAGGGCTGGTTCCAAGCCATCTTTAATTGCTGATTAAAACTGATTTAGGCTCCTACTTTTTACCCTTTATTATTACAAACTATTCTTGGTCCAACTTGATGGAATGGGCTCATTAGTTTTGGCGGTCAAAATGCGTTTGCTTTGTTCTTCCCGATGTGCCATATGTGCCATGATGAGAACATATCGTAGCATCTTTCATTTGTTCTTTGCAAGCACCTTCTAGAGCGAGAAGTCAATAACACAAAAGCACCAATCTCAGAATAAGAGAACCCCAGGACTTAGCGCGGCCTCAGCCCATCCACTTCGCCTCGCGCCGACCCCGCCGTCGGATGCCGCAGCTCGACGGGTAGCGGGCCTTTCGCCCCGCGGGCCCCGCCGAGCGGTGGTGGGGTCCGCGCCCGCGCGCCCTGCGGTGCCTGGCCGCACGACGCGCCCCGCCCCCACGTTACGCCCGTTAGCGGCGCTGAGGCCCACGCCCGCGACGGCGCTTCTGGCGCTAGCGGGTCCTCGATTCCGCCGAACGCCGCACCCGAAGGAGGCGAAATTCGATCTCAGCAAGACGCTTTTCGCGCCCAGTCCCAGCGCTAAGATGTGGTCGCCGCCAAGACGCGCACTCGCCGGGCAAGACACACCCACACGCCACCGGTCACCGAAGTCGGCGGGCCAAATCTCGCTGAGGACGCAAGCGCCCCAGGTCGCCGCTGGGCACTCGCGCCGCCGCCGCCGCGCTGACGCGCCGCGCCTTCTCGAGTGGGCGGCCCAATCCTCGCTGCCCACGCGACGCCGCCGCTGGCCCCTCGCCGACAATGAATATAGCACTCTTTTCTTGTCGCTGACAATATAGCACTCTTTGTTGTCACTGACAATATAACAGCCTAGCTAATTTGCAGTCAAGTCAATTACTGAGAAGTTGACAAGAACAATGCTATCGGTTGGAACGATGGGTGGTTGAAGGCCTCGTGACATCAAGGTAGGAACTGTTCTGGACCGATGGGTGGCTGTAGGCCTTGTGAGGGAATTCAGGGGAGAAATCAGCATCTAACAAAGGGAGTTTAGGCAATTCGGGAGGAAACAGAATGAAACAGTTTCAGGGGGTTCAGATATTCCATTCATAATTCATTTCTGCCTTGTTTTTGTTACAGAGGTTCGCCTTTTATACATCACAAAGGCAACCGACATAGATGGCCAACTCATCTACTAACATGCCGCTAGTGGCCACTAACAACCGTGTAACAGAATACACACAGACTAAACCGAAAACCGACAATAGTCGGACAGAGAACAGTAACGGCGTTCTTAGCCACCAGTCTTCAGAGTACGGTATTTGTTGCAGCTCCTCGATGGTGTCCGAATTGTCCAGAGGTAGGTCATTTTTTCAGACATGGATTCATCCATTGGTGAGGAGAAATTCTCGATTGCAGTTGATAAAAACAAAGGTTCCATTGTCCAAGCAATCAGATGGTCAGAGTGACAGAAAGCTAGATACATCTGTGTGAATCTTTCAGCCATCAGATCACTCAGTGTTAAACAAACCCTCAGAATCAGTTACTTCACTTGTTCGCTCCTCCCAAATGAAGACGCTGTGAGTTCTAGAATTCTCAAGTTTCAGCTGTCCAATTACTCACCAAGACATGAGGTGCATTGGGAGACCTGTGCCATTTGAATCTTTGCAAGTCAAGTATTTCCGAGCTTCCTTCTTCAATTGGTATGCTACCATTTGTACAAGTGCTAAATTTGAGGAAGACTCGGATCACAAGCCTCCCTAGTGAGATCACCCAACTCAAGAGGCTGTGGATCCTCGTGCTAGTAGAAAAATCAAGACTCATGTCATCGATCAGACACAAGCAATGCTCATACACATCAGATGGTGTTACAGTACCTAAAGGTATCGATAATCTGGAGGCCATATATAGAAGGATCAGAAGTAGTGGATGTTGAAAAGCAATGAAAGCTTTGGGGAAGCTTTACCTGGTTCAAGTACCGGGATTGGCAGGTCTTACAAAGAAGAACAGTACAAACGTTTCCGTTACCCTGAAAATAACTCACCCCTTCCTTGAAATACTTGTATCTCGAAGCATGTCAAAAACAATGGAAAAACTCTGCTATCTGCCCATGGAGAAGGCATCCCTGGAGTTTCTTTCCATGACTCCGCACCATAAAACTGGATGGAACAGTGCCAGAGTGGATTTTTCATTCGATCATATTTTTCCGTGGTAAAACTGTTCTGGACGAATGCACAGCTTGAAAAATCTTGCTCTTCTGGGTAGTACTTATACCAGTAAGAAGATGGACTTTTATGCAGGAGGCTTTCTAGGATTGAAGAAATAGTCATCAGATCATGTAAATGTAGATTACTCGGCAAAAGGAACCTAAAGGAACTCTGGGATTTTCATCCTGATGGTGTCGAAGTTGTGAACTGACAAAGGGTAATGATGTAGTAGTATCTGTTGCCAGTGATTCCCAGTCGAAGGTGAAGCCTTCAAATAATGGGATTGGATGATTATCACAGTGGTGCCCATCGATCCCCGGGCAGTTGTTGCCTGACTGTTGAAGTATTCTGCATGCAACCGAAACAAGAGTGAAGAGACCTTTCCTCTCAGTCAACATGAAAACTCAACATCCAAAAATGACAAGCAAAGTCGATGTGTTGGTTGGATGACCCAGTTGCCGCGCGCCATTTTTATCTGCTCTTGCTCTTAATGAACAAGGTACCCACAGCGTGCACAGCGTCGTCTTCAACGTCCAACTACTACCTCCCTCTCCCGCCATTACTGCCTGGTAGGAGGAGCTGCAAAGATCGGCTGGCTTCCACCATACAACAGCAGCTGACCTGCTTGCTGCTCGGTCAATTCAAGTCCTCCGGCGGCGGATGCGGATGGATGGATCCACTCCGCTGCCAAAACTTTACTCCGATGAGATCGGTTGGGAGATGGCACTGGCAGGCGTTGCAGTTGCAGCTGCACGCGTACGTGACCAGTGCAAAACCTGCCTCTCCATCACTCTCACTCGCCAGTCACCACAAGTCAGCGAGTGACGAACACTGAATGGATGATGCACTACACGGAGTATTTATGTACTCGTCCACATCGTATGAATTACTCGTACTACTTAGCTCGAGAGGACGATCCCGAATTAAAGGATGGTGGAGGGAGGCCTGCCTCTCATGGCACGATCACAGTGTCAGTTTATTCAAAAGAAACTGCTAGCTGGTCCTCTTGTGAGAGTGAGACTGGCTCCCTGAATAGCAGCTAGAAAGCCTCCATGGAAACGTCCGCCTCAATTACTCATTTATGGGGGTGGACATCCTAACATGGTCGTTTAGGATGTCTGTCATTTGTAAAATGATGTTTAGAAGAGATGACAATTTTAAGTGTCCGTCTCAAAAAAATTAGTTAATACAAGCATGTGTCTTAGGAATTGAGTGGGCAGAGGGGGGGGGACGAATGGGCAGATGTGATCAAATAGTTGGCCCAATGGAGGGGGGAGAGAGAACCATAGGCCCGGCTTAATTATATATGGGTCTAACATTTAGTCTAGGAACAAGATGTGCTAAGAGCATGGCTAATAGTATAGCCAAGTGATTAGAGCCAAGCTAGACAACAACTCGACTCTTAGTTGGCTACAAAAAATTTCTTTTTGTTTCTCTCTCTTTCCTATTACTCCTTACATTCATATCTATTGGGACCCCACTAATGTCTATGCATGTATGCGCAGCTTGATGCTATAACAAGAGCCAAACTCTCTTCTCTCTCTTCCATTCTCCCCTCCACGTCATTAAAATTGCTGACTGGCTTGACTTATAGCCCATTATTATACATGCTCTAATGTAATATTGGGCATCCAACATATTCTCACAGGGGAGGGATGAGTTAAGGAAGATCCCCACCTTTTAAAAATGGTCTTTAAGTCCTCCTCTTTTAAAAATATAATTACATATGCAAAGTTTGTCTTTGAGATACTACTTTGGTTATAAATTATAAATAATTATGACTGTTCTGCTACGTAGGATTTGCTATGTATCTAAACATACACTATATATAGGTACATAGCAAAATGAATGTACGAAAAAAAGTCAAAGGGCCTTAAAATTTTCTTAGGATGGCATGTGCTAATGTGATATTTGGTTACAATTAAGATTATTTGATTTCTCAGAAACGAGAATTACATTTTCTTTTGAACAGAGGTACGTATAGTATATATATATTGGGGCTTGTTGAAATAGTAGAGCATCTTGTAACAAGGCCAGTGGTGTACTTTACTAAGAAACTACACACTATAGTTGCTCTAATAAAACCATGCTTTTCGTGTTCACCATACATGTTGCTGACACTCTTGTAAATCTTAGAATATTCGCTCTCAAAGATGTACTACTAGTTGGGTTTGGCACGCCATACCCATGCAAGTGGACTAGTGGTGCCAATTTACACAAGGTTGACATAGGTACGGTCAGATATGAATGGAGGCCAAGCGTTGTACGTATCCCTACTCGTAGCTCGATTGTTGCAACCACTCGTTCTCGATCGCTAAATAGGAGGGCACAGATGAAGTAGTCCCTCCCTCCTATATGTAACGGAACAGAAACCGCTGACCCCGGGCACAGTACTTGACTTGCTTTGGAGAGGGCGCATCGCACACGTGTGTGTGGTACGGTGACATGCATGCCTGCCTAGTCAACAGTCAATGCTAAGAATCCAAGTCATATATTGATGACGTCGAAATAACAACAATAATGCCGCCAGTAGTAGAAGAGAGGTGATAATTTGGGAACAAGGAAGGATCGTTCGGACGACCCACCCAAAAGTCCAACGCATACATTTGGTCAACTACTAGTATCAGATGCTTTGCTTCCATTTGGAGTATCAATATTCAAAGCGCAAGCAAAGCAAAAGTCAGCCATCACCCCCACCACCAGCCAGCAGCACAAGGAAAGAACAAATGCAAGTCCACTTGCATCTGGCTGGCCTCATCAGATGCAATAAAGGGAGGAACAATACAACTCTTCCAAGCATTTTCCTTTGCACTACTAACTACTAGTAGTAGTAGTAGAATATAATTAATTAGTACAATAATATATTCTTGCTGATCGATCCGATCTGATCCAAAACCAAGCCAAAATCAATCATATCATACACTGTTTGACGAAGCTAGAGTGGGTTGCACGCCCGCGGCCGGGTTGGACTTTGCATCTATCTATCTATACTGTACATGCCAAAATTGCGCAACTTGTTCGACTTTGTTCCCCGTCATTGGCAGATAATAAAGTGCTGGAAAGCTCCTGTTAGCTTCAAATGAAAATGCATGGATTACACGCCAGGACGCATCATCATAACACCGGGTGTGCTTTCTTTCCCTTGTCATTCACACAACTCAAACAAGTGGTGATTAATCATGGTGTATATATAAAGGGTGCACTAGCTAGAGAGAGATTAACAGTGTATTCTGCAAAGGAATGCCGTACTTGTCATTACAGACGTGCGTGGGCTACACATTTGTGGCTTACAATGACAAATAAGAAAGAATTAATAAGCAAAAGCGCAATATGCAGTGGTAGGAACGAATTTAATCCTGCTGCTCATTGTCATGCTTTATAGCTAGGATCCCATGTGATATTCGATCAGATCAGATGAAATGGGCAGACTCATATGGAGACTGCAAGCATGGAAAAAAAAAACGTACCCATGGAAATTCCAAATATTACCCACCTCTCTCGCTGTCTCTTTTTTTTTTAACAACAAATGAGGCTTAAAGGCGTCATCCAAGGCGGGCGGCTCCTAAGCCACCCACCCCCACGACAACCAAACCCTAGCACCGCCGCTGAGGCTTCCTCGTCCTTCTCCTTTCCCATTCCCCTCCATCCTCCCCTCCTTACTCTTGCTCTAGGAGCAACAAGCCTTGCCTACTCCGGAGTTCGAACTAGATCGCCGCAATCATGTGCTTGGTGTCCGGATCTCTTGGCGCTTGGTGGTCGGATCTATGCAGAGGTTTGCGGTCTAGGGTGGCTACCACTAGATGCGGAGGAATGAGCTGTCTTTGCAGCCAGCATTCACATGGGGGTGGCGGCCCCGGTGGTCGGCGGCCGGATCCATGGATCCATGGGTCGGATTCAGTGACTAGCGGCCGGTGCCACATGGATGGTGTCCGAGTGAGGGGGGGACGAAGGTTGGGTTGCCGGGTGGCTGGAGCTTCGCCTCCACTTCCATGGTCCCCCCTTTTCCTCCCCCTGTCATCTTCCTTCTCCCTTGCCTTTGCCCCATTCGACTTGTTGCTAGGCCGGCTTCGGCTGGTTCTAGTAGTGGGCATCCCCTTGATGGGCTGCTCATCGTCCTTCCTCGGGGCGACATCGTGTCCTCTTGCGACTCCCCCGACTCTCGTGATCCATCTCGGATGGGTCATCATGCGCTACACATGCTTCGAGGATGCTCGTGGTTCGTGTAGTGGCGTCGGGTGTCCACGAGGGACGTCCACATTCGTCACTGGCGCCATCCTTCATGACAGGCTCTTTTTCTATGGCAATTGGCTGGCGGTGGTGGTGTGGAAGGTGTGGGGTCATGGCGAAAGCCTGGACAACAATGTCTCGTGGACATCGCTTCCTCCTTGGAGGCATCCTTGGGTACCCTTTCTCGCACCCATGTTGGATTTGCGGTGAAAACCTTCCCTTGTGAGCTTGCGATGTCGGTGTCTTTGGCGTCGTGTCCTTCTTGAAGGCATCGTGAGGCATTCTAGCTATGCTCGTGTTCGGATCTTAGTGGTCATGGTCGTGCTTTAGGTGGTTTGCATTGTGGCGTTCGAGTTCAATACTTTCTTTGTTTGCCTTATTTAGTTTTTTGCTAGTTTTTAGTGGTGGTGTTGCTAGTTGGGTCGATGTTCATTGTTACTTAGGCCTCCTCTCATGTGGATGGTTTGCTGCTAAGAGGGCGTTGGGGCTCCTCCTACGCAGATGCTTTTGCTGTTGGGAGTGTGTTGGCCCCTTCCGCAGATGTGTTATGGTTGTAGCTAGATTTTATAGGCTAAGCACCGTGAGTGATTTGGGGGTGCAAGGCTTCAATGCTTGTTTATAAGGCGCCGATGATGTAATGAGCCTCCTTTGTTAATACAAAGACGCGCAAGTCTCCCTGTGTGATTGAGAAAAAAAGCAATTCCAAGGCCTCGTTTAGTTTGCTAAAAAGTTGGAAAAAAGCACTGTTCCAACTCCTGTAGCACTTTCGTTTGTATTTGGTAAATATTGTCCAATCATGGACAAACCAGGGCTCAAAAAGATTTGTCTCTCGTGATGTACAACAAATTTCTGTATAATTAGTTATTTTTTTATCCTAATTTATTACTCCGAACATATGTCTTTTGATGTATTTTATGTGATATGATTGAGAGAGTCTAAAAAACTTAGAATTTGAAGAGGGAACTAAACGAGGCCCAAATATTAAGGGTGTGTTTGGATGCCGACCATACACCGACATCGAAAGTGTGGCGGCGATACATGTGGCGATGAAAACGACCGCCTAATCTTAGACGTTTTTTTTCTGTAAAAGTTGTGGTGGCCAGACTTGGGGCGTGTTTGGATGACGCCGCGGTCCGCCGCCTAAATGTGGCGCCCACGCCCAAAGCGGTGTTGTTTGGTTGACATCCTATTTTTGGCCGCCACCGTTTGTATGTATGTCGTGTTGCTCCATCAACTTATCGTTTAGCATGCACTGTTGTTGATGGCGAGTGTGGCGAGGCGGAGGCGGGCTTTTGATCGCCACAACTGTGGCGGCCGTGCATGTGGCGAGGCGATCGGTGACCTAGATCCAAACAACCCCTTGAACGCCGAAGCAAACGGCAGTCCTCCATCCGTGGCCGCCTAGGCTGTGGGCGGCAAAGTGTGGCAGCCATACAAACACCCCTAAATCATGGATATATTTTGCTGTAACTTGGGTTTTACAATAGCAAAATTTCGTGTGCACCGAGAAGCACCACCGCTTGTACCTGGCACCTGCGGCTACAACACGAGGATCCAAAAGTCAACGGGTGGAAAAGCCGGACGGGAGAGCACGCGCCACAAATGGGCGAACAAAGTTTGTTCAACGGCCAATACGCCCCTTCTGACAGGTAGGCCCATACGTCGCCCTCGGTTTCAACGCGCTCTACTGGCTGGCGCTGGGGCTGGAGGGAGAAAGCCAAGCTTGGTCAACTCTTGGACACCACAACTGACCCCAACCCAACCCGGTGCACTCCGGTATTTGATTGCAATAAAGTCCGTCACTGAAAGCGAAAGCGACCGCTCATCGCCTGCTTTTGACCGGCTTTGCTTTGCTGCTGATGGCGGTGGGCACCACGCACCCCGCCCGACACGATACTTAAATCGCGTATTCATGCCGTGGGTGGGTGCCCATCCACCTGTCCCTCCCTTTCTTTGACTTCTCCATGCTGATGCTGATGCTGATGCTGCGACCACTTCAAATCCAAATCACCCACCCCTCAAAATTTCTCACTTTTTCTTGTCCATCATATCCTACAAATGATACCAACTAATTTCTGATTTCACGCGTAGTATGTTTTGGTATATATCGAATCTGTATAAATCTGTAAAAAACAATCTTGGAGAAAATTCATGGTGAATTAGGAGCTCTTTAATTTCTTTACAGAAGCAGCAAAGCTTGAGGAGATCTACTACCACCACTAGTTAATCCAAAGAACAAATCAAACAAGGCGGAGAGACTACTAGTACTACTACTGATTCACTACTACTGCTGCTGCTACGGCGGGAAAGAAACGATCTTCTTCTTCTTCAGGCCGGTGCCACGCGGGTGGAGCGGACGGCGGCGCCGGCGTTGTTGTCGTGACGGTGGTCGCCCTCGTAGGTGACGACGAGCATGGCGGGGTCATCGGCGGCGCGCTCCACGTGCTTCCGCGCGGGACACCCCTTGGCGCTGCTGCACCGGTAGTAGCCGCGCGGGTACGGGGAACCCTTGATGGGCTTCTGCCCGTACTTGCGCCACGAGTAGTCGTCGGAGGGATGTCCGACGACGCCGGCACGTGGGAGTGCGACGCTGCTGCTGCGGCCGCCGCGGTGGCGGTGGCGGGCACGCGAACCGTGCGGCGGAGAGGCCTTGGCGGCTCCGCTTCTTCTTCGAGCAGTGGCAACGCACGCCGCCGGACGACTCGGCGCCGTGCTGGTGGTGCTGGTGCTGGTGGTGGTGGTGTGTCTGAAGCTGGGTGGGAGCGCCGGCGGAGGAGAGGCATGGGAGCTTGCGTTTTGGGAGGGAGGCTTGCCGGAGGACACGGCGGCGAGGCTGCACCCCTTTGGACACGCTCCCTTCGCCGCCCGCGGTCACGGACGACAGGAACGAGGTCGACGTCCCGGACAGGGCCGGCGCAGCCGCTGCCGCCTTGGCCGCCACTGGTGCGACGACCGGCACCGGCTTGGTGAAGTCCAGCGTCAGCGCGGCGGCCTTCTTAAGCGGCGGTTGCTCCACCACCACCGCCGCCTGGAGCGTCGTCGTCTCCGTCTCCATGGGCTCCACCGCGGCGACGGCGGGCGCGCGCGGCGGAAGCGTGCGTGGCCGGTGCGGTCCAGCAGGTTGATGACGCGGCGGAAGCGGGAGACGGCCTGGTCCGCGATCTGCCCGAGCGGCGGCGAGTCCGCCCGCTGCTGCCCCGCGGCGCACGATGACGACAGCGACGAAGCCATCAGCTCCAGGCTGCGGAGCCCGCCGCGGCGGCCTCCTGGAACGCCAGCTGCTCGTACGCCCCGCTGCCACACGACGACGACGACATCAGGTCCACCGCCATGGCTTGGTCTGCTTTCCTCTGCGAAACCTCCTTCCGGCCTTGGTTGGAGCTCGCTCGCTCGACCGACGCTCGTTGCTTGGTCGGAGGTCAGATCCACGCACGACGCCGGCGGTGGTGGTTTCTTGGGTGGGATTGTGAGGTGGGAACAGGTGGTGGTGGGGGTGGGGTTTTATAGATGGAAATGGAAATGGTGGGAGGACCAACAAACAAATGCTAGGCGACGAGCGAGCTGCTCTCCTCTCTGTGCAAAGTCAATGCCTTGCTTCTCCTTTTATTTTTTTCTCCTTTCCCCAACCATATTCTATGTTCTGACTCAGATATCATCAACCTTGGCTTTTTCTCAGGAACCACCTTGGGTTACCTAGTTATTATAGTATATCTGACTAAGTGCAATTTTTATGTCCATAAATAAAATCCATTTGTTTCTTGATGAATAACTTGTGGGTGGCTCCTACGATTCGATATCGATGGCGAAGTTACTTTGATGATTCGCTAGAGGGGGGAGACGACTATGCGGATCCGTCAAGATCTGTGTTTTGCTTTCTCGAGTTGAGCATCAGATTCTGATCTAGTGACACCAGGACCCAACTCCAACCTCATGCTCTCCCTCTCTCTTCTCTGCAATTCACCATTCCACCCTAAGGCCCCGTTCATTTCTTTCGGAACAAAGCGCAGGAATAGTTACCTTCCCGGATTGGTACTTTAATAATTAATATAAGATCCACTGGTCTCAAAAGGACGTCACTAAACAAGCCCTAAAAGAGCGCGGGCTCAGTTAGAAATTGTGGTAAATAACAGGGTCCAACTGCAAAAAAACATGGCGTAATATGTGGGTGTGTGTGAATTTTGTTCCCCTCTCTCCATCAAGCGGTGCGATCCATGTTCCGGAGTTGCTGCACTTTGGAAATAACGATGGATGCAACGCTTTCTTTATGGGCCTCTTCTCTAGATTTGGTAGTCGGTAGTACAACCCAGACTTTGAATGTCAACTTTAAGTTTTGGCATCAAAAGTCAACAGTTTGGAAAATGGGGGCGAGGTCCCCTAGAACCATGCATGATAAAGCACATGCTTTCTCTGTCCTAAATAAAATAATTGAATTTTAAGAGCTATACAGAGTCATACCAAAATAATATCTTAACGAGTTTATGAAAAAGAACATAATTTTATTAGATACGCTATAAAATATATATTTAAATTATATCTTTATTTCGTGCCATGGATATTGGTCCTCTCTAAAAAAAGCAAAAAGTTGGATATCTTCCCTTATATTCGTGTTCAAATGAAAAACGTCGTAAGAATCATGATTACAAATTGTGGACGTAGGAAGAAGCACTAGTTAATCAAAAGTCAAAGTTTTGGGTACTCTCTTTCTTTCTTTCTCCAGCTCGTTAATCAAAAGTCAAAGGTTTAGGGTGATCTCTCTCCAGCTCGGTTCCACACGCTATCGTACTCCTATTTTAGTCGTTGAAAATCTGCCCCCACATGATTTCTTGCGCTTGGCGTGTGGAGGATGATGAAGTTGATACTAGATCTATTTAATCCAGGAGAGAGGGAAACAGCAGAGAGGGTCAATGGATCTAGAAGAGCGTTCGTATTCGTTGTTCGGCCGGCTGGCCGGCCACGCTGGGCGCTTTCCATTTGAACGGGCCGTGCATCATATAAATAAATAAATAAATAAAATATATATATATATATATATATATATATATATATATATAGAAAAATCTTTTCTACTTCTTAGGAGTAGTTACTCCCATGTGTATATCTCTAGATTTAGGGCATATATGACCGAACGAAGTGTATGTAGACGAAAGTATATGATCATACTAGACCACCTAGGGTGTTATTTATGTTAAGTATGTATACATACATACCTAGAGTATGTGGATATACTTTTTATATATATAGAGTAGTGGCAGTTTTGGTAAATATTAAAAAGTATAGGTTCCTTCGAAATTTTTTGCGTAGTAAGATTTGAAGTATCTTAATATAAGTATATAAACATACTCAAAACTGCTAAATTAGTATGAACACATACACAATGTGTTTTTTTAAAGATGGAGTAACTACTCAGGGGTAAAAAACACTCACCCTATATATATATATAGGGTGAGTGTTTTTCTACTCCCGAGTAGCTCTCCATCTTTCTATATTTATATATATATATATATATATATATATATATATATATATATATATATATATATATATATATAGCAGTGAGATAGAGAGAGGTGCAGAGTCGCACAGGGTCGATCGATACCGTTGCTGAACCGGTCAGTTTTGTGGCTTTTCCTTCCTCGACCCTCGTGCATGCGACGACGACTGCCTCGGTCGCCTGCGGAGTACTAGCCGGTTGCTGGTCCTGGTCGTCGCCATCAGCACTCTGTTCGTCAGGCCAGCTAGCTGGATCTCAGCGACTGAACCAGATTCTTGTCTTCTTTTGTTTCTTCAACAAGAATCTCAACTGGGGTGTCAATTCGAGCGTCTTTGTAAGTCCGAAGAGGCTTGGAGTCTCTTTATATCTTTTTTTCTTTATCAATAGAAGTAGGGATTTTAATGAAAAAAAAAATGGAGTATCTTCTAATACCTTCCTCAACTAATATTTCTAATTACTCTCATTTAATTCTACTTTCTCGATCACTAAAGATAAAAGTTGGAGCCGGCTCTCTAAAGTGCTAGAAAAAGTATTCTACCATAGATGCACAAAATTGCCTCTCTACTCCCTCACCACTATTGTAGATTGCAGAGTCCTATCCTTGCATCTTATGGAAACTCTAAGCACACATGATTCAAGTATTGATCATCGTTTCATCATATTTTAATTGATGACTATTAGTTTTAATCACTTCTAGTCAACAGTTAATCACCCTTCTTTTATCTAAAAAGCAGTTAACCACCCTTCTTTTTATCTAAAAGAACAGTTAACCACCCTTCTGGAATTCTATGTTTCTTGCTAGTTCCTTAGCTAAGAAAACTAAAACTATAGATTGCACTAGAGCCTATAATTGGTATGAAAGCTGTTGAGAAAAAAAATGAATGTTAATTGGCTACTTAATGCTTTGTAACTATTGCTCAATTTGTTAGAAATGTCTTAACTAGTAGTCCCTCCGTTCTAAATTGTAATTCATTTTAGCTTTTTCTAGATACATTGCTTTTGCTAAGCATCTAGTTATACATTATTATCCATGGGCGGATTTGGGCTTGGGGCGCTAGGGCCGCTGCCCTAGGGCGTGGCCCAAATTTCCCCTTAGAAATTAGGTAACTTTTCGTCCCTAACACTAGTCGTTATGCCAAATTCTCTCCGCCTCCGGCCCAAATTCCATCGAAGACGCTGCTCCAACCCTACTTCCGTCGCGGTTTCGTTGTTTCACCGCGCCCGCTTCCCGTCGCGTCCTCGTCGTGGGCGCCGCCCCTTCACCATTCAGCGGCCACGCCGAGCTGCCGAGGCCACCGTGAGTCGTCGAGGCCATTCTCGCCGAGGCCACCGGGCGCCCCTTTGCCATTCCCGCCGAGGCCGCGACGTGCTTTGCTATCCACTCTCACTCGCATGACCACCGGGGGTGTGGGGCGGCGGCACCTGAGAGGGGACGGGCGCGGCGGAGCTGGCGGCGGTAATTCCCTCTCAATTCCCAAATCCCAATCCCCAATTCCAGCAATGAAGAGGATCGCTGTAGTTAAGTCATAAATGATAAGTGATTATTCTAATTTTTCTAGTTTGTAGAGTTAGCACAGTGAAGAGGACAAGGTCAATTAGATCGTTTTTTTTTTTTTTTTTCTCCAGCGCCTTGGAAACCTTGCTATTAAGATGGTTCAACATGAGAGACACATAGTTTTTAAATTGTTTTATCGTCTCATTGTATTAGCCTTTTTTGTAAGCATATAATCTATTAGCACATAATTCTCTAAGCATTTTCATGTGTCTGTCAACATTGTTGTGGATTTAAGTATGGAAGTAAAATATAGTCTAAAGTTATGTATTATTTATAAGCAAGTATTGTTATCTATCGGTATTAAACCCGATGGGGGCGCTATTTGACCCGATGAGAGCGCTACATGCGTTTTTGATGCCCTAGGCGTCAAAAGTTAATAGCTCCGCCACTGATTATATCTATACATAGTAAAAACAATGTATTTAGAAAAACTAAAGTGAACTACAATTTGGAACGAAGGAAGTACATCATTATTTTATATATATAAAAGCACTCAACTAATCGCACTTAGAGGTTGTTTGGTACATGAAAGTTGCTAGCCATATAAGCTGTGGCGCCACTGAAGAGTGAGATAATAAAGGCCACCATAGGTGTGGCTTAAATTCACATAGAAATAATCTAACAGAGCGTGTGACCGTCTCAGGAACCAAACACGGTTAGGTTTTCTTTGCTAGCCACATAAAGTTAGTTTGGTGGTAAAGTTAGTTTGGCTAAGAACAGAGTGGCTGATGGAGTGATTGATCATCAAAACTATAGTAATCGTCTGAAGAATATCGAATGGATGACCATGCTTCTTTTCTTATTCTCATTTATCACATGTTTGGCAGGGTTTTTTTAGTAGCTCTGACTCTTCCTGCATCTTATATACTGTAGTCGAAGCATTATTCTTTTTCTCTATTACCAAAATAAATTTGGAGCCAAAAGAAAGCTATGATTTATGGCTCATCTACTAGCTCAGCATAAAGCCGAAGCCCGAAGACTCGTATGCTTCGGTCCATTCTTTTGGCCTTTTGCCTTATGGTCCATAGAAAACCCATGCTGTCACATAAGCACTGTGACTGAAATGGTCAGCCAACTCATACGCTCAATGCAGCCAAGAGCTATACTACAATATATAATCAGTAGGTGTTGTCCGTTTGTTCACTGATTTCGTAACCACTCCAAATGCCAAATCAGGCTCGGACCTGAACCGATAAATTAAACACAAAGCGAGAAAAAGCGTCTGAATTATTATCAAGAGGATTATTGAATTCAGGTAGTAGTAGCCTTCACATTCAGAAGTAGCTTGTCAAACTAGCCTGCCTGCACCTTCTCACTACAAATCTCAGTTGAGGACTGACTAGTGTCAAGAAGTCGTCAACTTTTTATAAAAAATAAATAAAAGAAAAGTACTAGAAAACATGCATGTTCCGTCAGCTAAAGGTCAAACGACTGAACATGCATAGCTAGAGCCTAGAGGTTAGTAGAGTTCGACCTAGATATACAATGAGATCCACCTACTCATTGACAAAACCACTAAGGCGTCCGCAATGGTAACGGCCCGGTGTCTAGCTACGTAGTCGGCTGATGTGGAGGTGGTGAGACAATAACAAAGATTATTTTATATTATTGGACCCACATGCTCTTCTCATATATTCTTGGGCTACGTGAAATAGTCTAGCTATTTGCATGTAGCTAGTGACTACTCGCGAATTGGCTTGTAGTCCAATGGTAGGGACGATCCAGGTGGGACACTATCCACCGGGGTTCAAATCACGGTGCTCGCACCTTTTCTTGGGATTTTCCGGGATTTACCGGCGTTGTGCATTAAGTGTTAGCGGCGTTCCGTCGACGACGAGGCGCCTATGGTGACTTCGAGAATCTCTAGATCTGCATTTGCCGGTCAGCCGGAGGTGCTCATAGGGGTAGGGTTTGCGTACGTGTGTTCATAGGGATGAGTGTGCGTGCGTGTGTGAGTGTCTGCGTTGTCTTTGTGTAATTTCAAAAAAAAAAAAAAAAAGCTAGTGACTACTCTCTCTCCTACTTTTCTCATGCCATGTCATATCTAGATAGTCAAATAACTAACCATCACATGCTCTTCTCATATATTCTTGGGCTACGTGAAATAGTCTAGCTATTTGCATGTAGCTAGTGACTACTCTCTCTCCTACTTTTCTCATGCCATGTCATATCTAGATAGTCAAATAGCTAACCATTGGAGCGGCCTAACATCATCACGTTTATTTTGTTTGCTTCCAATTTGAGTAATCCTCATGGTTCCAATAAAAAATATTTTTAAGAGACAAGCTCTTTAATTAATAAAGGTGGACATTTAATAGTTAAAGGATTTATTTTTTTTTTTTCATTTGAGATTATATAGGACTAAACTATACAATATAAGAATCCTAAATTAATGTTCATAAAAAGATTTTACATTTTGGCCACCTAAGTGAGTGTATTGCGTAATGGTAGGGAAAGGTCAGTGAGACTTAGGTTTCATGAATTCTAATCATTGGAAATCATTTTGTATTTTCCAAAAGTCATAAATGAAGTAATTTGTAGGCAAGCTGATGGTTTCTACTGATAATCCGGCTGATGTAATTTTGTTGTAAGTGAAAAAACATTACCATGCCTGATAAGCCAAACTGCAAGTGAACAGGGCTTTAAGCATCAGCCTCGTTCCCACTACCCTGTCAGAAAAAAAGTTTGCTAAAAGAAATTTACATGATATTTGGTTATTCAGCATTTTTTTTTCAAATATTTAGACTATTAATGACGAACGTGTATATACAAAATCATTTTTGGTAGCACCACAAATTATATAAAATGTATATATGCACAAACATGAAAGAGTTTATGAAAGGATGGGGCAATATCATGCACCTTAAATAGTCTATCACATAGGACTCTTAATTTGCTGCCATGTCAATAAACTAATATGGAGTGAGATAGGTAAATATTACTATCTTGGTGGCGATATATCTTGAACTTATTTATCCTGGGAACGTAGTTCAATTTACAATAAAACATCACAGCTTTTAGCTTTAGAGTGTGTAATATGATACTCCCTCTCTTCCAAATTTTAGTTCACTTTGGTTTTTCTAGATACATTGATTTTTATTATGCATATAGTTATACATTATGTCTAGATACATAAAAAAAATAGATCTAGAAAAATTAAAGTGAACTGCAATTTAGAATGGAGTACCATGGACCGGGAATAATAGCTTCATACAAAAGATACACTTTGATGGTTTGAGAGTGGGACCCCCTTAATTTTCATACAAAAGATATACGGCCATTTTATGGCTAATACGCGCTGTGACTTTTCACGTGGGACAGTCAACCCTTGATTGGGAACCTTCCTACCACCACTGCATTAAAAATGACATACTTTATGAACAATTTGAGTGGCATGATTAGTTCCCCTAGCTGCTTATTATAATGTGTCCATTAGAGCAGAGTATTTTAATTTTGATTTTCTGTCCTCTCAGCATTGTCTTTGCTCCCTTAGCTTTGTATCTCTTCCTAGCAGCTTCCCGAGATGCCATTGTTCAACGATATTGCTTAATTAGTTTATTCATTGACAATCTCACAAGGTATCTGATAAAAAACTCAATTTGAAGCGCAACTAAATTGTACTCGCTCTGTTCCAAATTGTAGTTCACTTTGACTTTTCTAGATACATTGATTTTTGCTATACACCTAGTTATGCACCATGTCTAGATAAATTATAAAAGAAATGAATCTAGAAAAGTGAAAGTAAATTATAATTTAAAACGGAGGGAGTATATATCTTATGTCTTTTATTATTTATTTAGCTTTAACCACATCTCTAGGTTTTAGCGATTGGTCCTTGGAAAATGCTCTCATAATAGTACTCCCTCCAGTCATAAAAGAATGCAATTATGAGAATCGTGCAGGTCAAAGTTACTAAAATTTGACCAAGTTTATAATGATTAGTATTAATATTTATATCCCAACCAAGGTTTATTATGAAAACATATTCCATCACTAATCTATTGATACTTATTCTATACAATAAATGTTAGTGATTTTTTTGTAGAACTTTGGTTAATGTTCAAATCAGTGGACTCCTCGGAAAATGAAAATTGCATTTTTTTAAAGGACGGAGGGAGTATTGCACTAAAATATCTTGGTTATAACAAACTAATCTTCAAATACAGGATCTTTTCACCCTTTGTTTCTGTATTTTTTTCTTTGAGAATGGACTGATTTATATGAAATTTTTGTACAAAATCTGTGTTCTAAACAGACGCTCAAACTGAAAGTACATTGTAGCAACAGTTTCAGAATATAATCAACAAGAGGCTATCAACAGTTTCCAGACCAGCCTGCTTAGAAAACCAGTTGATATACCTATATGGCCAGCAGGGTCAAGCGTCAACTAAAGCGATTGGAAACAAAACAATTTCTTCGACAAATGGTAATAAAGGTCCTCAATTAGAAAAGTGCTAAAGCTAAAAGGTAGTAGAGTTGGACCTTTGTACAATGATGCCTACAGCTCAAAAAAAAGAAAAGCTAATATCTTGCTTTTTTTTTTTTTTTAACAGAATCCTGAGGCCAAATCTCCCGGAAAATTATTAATTAGGGCCTCTGTAAAATTTGGGGTCAGAGAGATGTCTTCGTTAAACAAACAAAGCTGACGGGTTTAATCGCTATTTTGCCATGCGTGACGTCATCGTGCGTTCATGCTTTGCCTAATACTCCTCCATATGCACAAGTAGCAACTTATCAGTAGTAATACAATACAATAAACAAAAAAAGAGAAGTCAACTCTAATCTTGCAGCCCAGCTTGCCTTTATTTATTACAAAATACAGTGTGCGATCCAAGTCAGGAATCCATCGACTCAATTACTGTGTAATTATATTCGAGTTGATTAATATACACTTCAATTGGTTCTTCGTGCTCCATAGGTGCCGACTAGTATTGGTTCATTTTTTTCAGTCTTCCAAAAACAGATCGATGGGGTTTTTGGAAGAAATGAATCATGAGTAATTTTTCCTGTGAAGAATTTTGGAACAAAGGATAGATTCTCTTTGTTTAAATCTTATAGATTTTTTATGGAATGACATGTTTAGAACTACTTCGTCCGTTTTAAATTGTAGTTCACTTTGGCTTTTCTAAATTCCTTTCTTTTGCTATGTATCTAGACACAAGTGTATAACTACGTGCATAATAAAACTAATATATCTAGAAAAGCCAAAGTGAAGTACAATTTGGAATGGAGGGAGTATGTTTTTCTTAGGTTCCATCTAATTTTTCATTCTTGTACCTTCTTAATTTGTAATCCATATATGTTCAAGATATCTACATATTTTATTCGTAATATATTTCACGATTCCAAGAACCTCATATTCCAACAAGACATTCAGTTTATTTGTGAGCTACACTAAATGTCGGTTTACAGTTAATCCACCAAGTCCACAATGAAGCAACTCTACAAAAGTAAAATTTGTAGTCTCTAGAGTATCTTTTTAGATGCTTCACAAACTCTATATTTTTTTCTTTTAGTAGAGCCGGTGAAGTTGTTTTTGTTTGGTTAGCAAAGTTAGAAGCGAGGCTATAAAAGATAGAGCGAAGCAGTCCCAAACAAGAGTTATTTTAGAATGGTATATGCTATCGGCCCATAGCTTGCTAGGCTTCACACCTCCAGACCCACACCGTTGAGCCCTAAAACACCTAACCTCAAGCAGGAGGCGGCTTCTAGTCTAGCAGATAGGAGGAAGTAGTCCGGGAGAAGATCGTGGATAAGAGAGGAGAGTGATTGGGTGAACGAGGATGAATAGCAAAATAGGGTTTCAACAAATTAGAGGTGTAGACAGACTTAAAATGAGACTGAACGCACTAGTTAATAGTAATATTTGTTTGATGTGAATGGATTGTCGGTAATGGCTGAGATCCGACAATACAAGTACAACTACCTGATATTAATCATATCCAGCAGTAGTTATCATTGTCGGATAAACTTATAACCAACGGTGACACTCTCTATTAAGAATCGGCGACAATCAAGAATTTTATCACCGCGCCTTATAAAACACCCAGCAGTGATAAGGTCAGCAGAGTTAAGTATAAGTTTTATAGTAGTAATAATTGGAACAAGCCAATATGCCCGACTTGTAGAGTTATTCGTACACTGTGAATCCTCCAAATCTTCAGCTTGACGTTTTCATCTTCCAAACGCAAAAGGCTCTCTTCTAGTTTAGCCCGTTGACGTATCTTGACGTTTTCAGCTTTCACATCCAGACATTCGGTGAAAAAGCCTTCAACTTTGAAGGGGTCCGTTGAAATGAACCGTTCCCCGTTCGTTGGTTGTCTTGATGCTTTGGCCTCTTGGCATGCAAACGGTCCGTCACCGCGTGCGTACAAAATGCCGCTAGCTGTGCTGCATGTACAATACAACCTATAGTACATCATGGGTGCTGAACCGGTCAATCGGTCTCTCCTCCCATTTCAATTCTCGGTCGTTTCTACATCATGGCTGCATGCGTTTTTTCTGCGGACCGTCCAGGCTTAGCCAGCCAAAAGATGTTGAACTATTCTAGACAGTGTCTTCTGTGTTCAAGAAAGAAATTTAGAGAGAGAGAGAATGAAATGGCAAGACTGAACGAGTCAACCACTCAAGTTTGGTCGGTTTCGATCCAGCCAGGAGCTTTACTGTACTGAAATCATCAGGTGTTGTCCGTTGGTATTAATATCTTAGCTATTCCAGATGGCAAATCACTAATCAGCTCTTGGAGCCTGAACCGATCAACACAAGCAGCAACAGCTAGTTCAATTGGCTGTGGTGGCTGATGATCGCGTTCGACGAGAAAGTACTTTGTTGTTGGCCGACCGTACGGCGACGTCTTTGTGAGAGAAATTACTGCTGGGCTGGCTGGCTGCGAACAGGGCCTATTATAAAAACCAGCTGGATGACTAGGACTAGTTGATTATTACCAACGGCCAACAGGTCAAGTCGGCAAATGAAGCTAAAATTCAGATGCTTTCAATAAAAATTTCAATGAATATAGATACAGAAACTGAAGGTGACCTGCATACAAGGTCTGTCTTGGTCTTCCCCTCGAAAGCAATCTCTTGCTTATTTTATCGACATATTCTTAGAGAGGTGTGCGTTCAAAAATGTTTAAGAAATTATTAATTGGCTGATCAAGATGGCATTGTTTGACTTGAAGATTTATTATTCCTTCTCATTTATATTTTTGCTTTTGCATTGGATCATGCCCGTCTAATACTGGGACTAAGGGCACTTACAATGCTAGAAACTATCATGGTTTTTATAGTCTTAAACATTGTGTCAATAAACTATATCCATAATACAATTCTCTATCATGATGTCAAATGACCCACTTGTCACTCTCACAAATTGTCTTGGTTAGCGTGAAGACTTAGTTTCTTAGTTAGACTTGGTTTTGTTGTGTTTTTTGCTCTCTCTCTTCAATAAATACTACCACATCATCAAAAAGCAATAAATAGAGGGGTAATAAATGAGGATAGAAATTATGATAGAGTCTGCATTGTTAGTGCTCTTAACTCATTTAAATTTATGATATTGTTTGCCACGAAATTTAAGTGTGTATATATATATAAAAATATCCTTCCCATTCACAAAATAAATTGGCTGAATCTTGTGAAGGACCGTTCCAATTCGTTAGAGTAATTATTCCAATTGATGAGAAGTTTTTTCCCCAAATATTTATATCAGCCAAAAATGCTGCAATCACATTTGATGTCCATCCATCCCACTTCTAGTCGTTTCGTGCTTGTTGCAAATGCTCCGAGCCATCTTCACTCAAGAAACATGGCAGCACCAGTTTGCCCAGGATATAACACATCACAGGATCGACGTGGCAACATGAATGTGAGCTGACCTGCAAAATCAAGGACATTCGAACTCATACCACTATTCCATCAACCCGTGCTCTCGCACGGGTTAGAATAAAAAAAGAAACTAGGGAATCTTCCCGCGTTCTTCTTGGGGAAGTAAGTAGATTTTTGAAGGATTCATTTGTAATCAATAAGAATTCTAATCACAATTAGTTGTTGAGGACAATCATTTTTTGCATGTGAGAAAAACCACAAACTGAATTTTATCCCCAAACACAAATTAGATTGTTGGAAATAAGCATACGCTTCCACAGTATGTACTTTGAATAGGAAAAGAATGCAATGACTATAGAAAGAGTTTCATCATATCATCTCATCTCGAAAGGGACATGAGCCTAACATAGAGAATACATATACCAGTGATCCATATGGTGCATCAGTATTTACATTCAGACAGATATGAAGATAAAAATAATGTATAAAATAGAGAATAAATTCATTGAAATATAGATTATTTAAACTTCTGTTTAAACTCTAAGGTGAACTAATAATGTGCAGAAATATTTAGATATGTTGCAGAGATGTGGTAATAAAATAAAAGACATTTAATTATTTATTCGAGGGAGTCCTTGGTAGATGATGTAATCCCTTTTACTTCCTTGTTCATGGCTGATGGTGAGAAGAATTTGCAATGGTACCTGCATTAAGGTGTATATGGTAAGCAAGACAGAAGTAAGAAGGATCTCAATCACAGAAACACGAAGAGGTGCATATCTGATAAGTGGCATTGAGCCATGCAGTATTTACTATTTAGAAACATATGTTTTGGAATAGCTTAGTTATGATGTGGTAGAACATGGCTAAATTTGTCCACCTTGACAGATCTATGTTGGGTAATGTCATTATAAATTTTTGCGTCTAAACCACTAAATGTGGCTGTTTGGAACACTGAATCTTGATGATATGGAACATGAGTTCTCTTTCAGAAACCTGTGATGTAGAAAGCCATTTAGCACATTTGCTTAATGAAACACTGGTTCCAAATATAAAATGGTCAGAGACTTTATAGTAGTCAGAAAACGAAATGGTGAGGTTTAAACACTTTGCTCTTAAACAAAAACAGATGTATGTTCCAGTCAAAATAAGGTTAACTGCATTATGATTGTAGGAATCAGGTATATATATTCGATTGTCACCGGCATAAGCAAGATATTCCAACCATAATCTCCAAACAGAAGAGGATGCAAAAGTATCTGACTTAATAATGGGCAAACAGGTTACCATCAGTAAATTAACAGAACATATTTTGTATCAAGAGAGAAGTACCTTAGACAAATTTTCTGAAATCTAGATCTTCTCCCGCCAGCAATCTTGAACGTCCTGTCTACAAATTTGAATTTTCAGTCAATAAATCCAAAAATTCAAAGTATTAACCAAATCAAGTGCAAAGATGTGCAGGGGACAAATGAACACATTAAAGGAAGTCATAGGCTGATCATATAAGAAGCAAGCCTGTACAATAAGATCTGGACTGTTTTTTTCTATTTCAACTTTCATGGCAATCAGTAGATGGTTAATCATGGATTCAAGCTTCCAAATGGGGACTGTTTTCGCTGTTTGGAACAGCTACAGCTCCAAGATCCATACAGGACTTGTAGATGGTTAATTTTGTTTAGTAAATCTATGGGAGAGGTACACTACCTTGGACCTAAGTTCCAACATATGTGATCAACATATGCTCAGAATGGGGAAATTTTGCAAGAACTTTTCAGGCAATAATTATCTCCTGCTTTACAGTGAAATTGTAAACGAAGCTACTTAGAAAAACTAACCTGGCTGCAAAAGATGTTCAGGAAGAACACATGCAGGTAACCATGTATTAATTGATTGTCGTTTCAGTAGACCTAGTCAATGGATCTGTGAAAAGATCATGACTAATTAAACAGAGAAGGTCTATGCTTGACATTGGTGAAACCTGAAATATTAATATGCACAGAAGAACTTAGAAATAAGGATAGGAATGTGAAGCTCGAGCATTCTTAAATTTCGCTGGGAGGTAAGTAACATGTATTAGCAATTTTTAAGTAGTAACATAACTGAGTTGGTTTCAATCTATTTTTTAAGGCAAAGTAGAATTGGTAAGTGATATTAAAATCTGTAACTGAACCTGAACAAATTACAGTGCTTACTTGAACCATTAATCGTTTGACCTGAGTTTATATATAAACCAAACTATTTTTTGGTGAGGGAAATAACTTACTGAATGTCATTGTGAGCTAAGTAACATGTACTAATAACCCCTTAAGAAAGCGGGATGGGGATATGATTTCTTAGCATAGTACTAAATGAAGGTGTCACAAAATAAGCACCTGAGGTTTGCATGTAGGGGTAAATATATATTTTTTTTTCAGAACAGGTTGTTGTCATTAACAATACTTCATATTGTAGTGACTAACGCTAATACTATGCTCAAAAAGGACACCATGCCAAATATATGGTGGCACCATCTGAAGCTATATCCGAACTGTACCCCTTAGTTCAGTAGCAAGCACTGTAAATTGTCGCAACAGCACAACAAAACCTTAGGTGAATGCAGGCACTTTGAAATTTTTCTCCATGTCAAAAAAAAAAAAAAAAAAAAAATCGATGCACTTGCACTTTAGGTGTGGAATATTTATTCAATGGTCTCAAAAGGTAGTTTAGGAAATGTTGCCACCTGGAGTAGCTGAAAAAATAATCATATATATACACTTTGGCATTTTAGTGTACGCCAAAGAAGGCATTAATATACTTGGACAGGGAACTTGCAATTTTAAATTCAATTTGAAGTAATTAGCATATACCAATGCTTATTAAGCAATGTCCATCATCCGTGAGCGAGCCATACGTAACTGTAGATTGAAATTGGCCTTACCCTTTATACTGGGAATTGAAATCACGTTCAAAGGCATGGCCTTTATGCTGAACAGGAGATGCATACTTCAGTCGATATGCAGAGAAGGATGGAAGCACGGCTGCTGCTCGCTGGGCTATTTGCTCCTGCAGCTGAGAAACGGATCAAAGCAAAATGGAGAGAACAGAGAGGATGAGAGACGGATATGGGTCTGCACATGCCGCTAAAATCAAGAAACACAGAGCAGGCTGCACCGATGCTTCCAGGCGAGAACCGACCGAGCTTTGTCTAAACAACACAAATTCGCTGCAACTGTGATAGATGTATGAGCTTCAATGTAATGAGAATGCTTGATCCTATCAAAGCAGTTAAAGAGCCTCGACCCCATAACGTGGAGACCTCTAGAATCTGACAAAGATCATAGATAAAAAGAATTTACAGATGTGACTACACAAAAAGGAAATTGATTTTATACTACAATCTCTATGGTCACTAAAATAGGAATAAACAACATGT
Source organism: Hyparrhenia diplandra (assembly GCA_015847255.1). Taxonomy (NCBI): domain Eukaryota; kingdom Viridiplantae; phylum Streptophyta; class Magnoliopsida; order Poales; family Poaceae; genus Hyparrhenia; species Hyparrhenia diplandra. Next base: position 357,657 of record JADLZK010013337.1, read on the forward strand.
CCAGGCGAAGCAAAGAAAACAAAAGGGAAGACAACCTGGGAGACTGGATGCCATCTTTGGTTGTGGGAGAAGGCTTGCTGGATGATGGGGATCAGCTGCTCCCTAGGCCTACGACGACTGCTCCAGGCCTACGCCGCCTGATCCAGGAGGAGTCAGTGTTGGTGAGGACAGGTGCAAAATCAGCCAGCAACTTCAAGATCCACGTCCAGGGGCAGCAAGAAATGATCATCAAAACAAATTAAACAATCACAACGTCTGCACACAAGCAATTCACCGAGAAGGTATATTTTTTTTAAAAAAAAAAGGAACCAAAAAGCACACGGAAAAACCTTCGGTTTCCGTGGATCACAGTCTCAACAGCCAGGGGCGCTCCACCATGGGACTCCGCTTCTATCGGGGCAAAGAATAGAGCAGGCCGCTGGTAGCATGGATGAGCGCAAGGTGCCGACGAATCCATCTCGTGCTCCGCCGGTGGACCGGATCTGTAGCCAGAACGACACCAACCGCGTCAACCGTGTTGACGGCCCTTGGCTGCGCGGGATCCGGCTCCAGCGAGGCCGCTGGCGTCGATGAAGGAGGTGGGTTGAGGAGCGGCGGCGGTGGCGGGCGGTACGGAGCAGGCGAGCAGACAGGCTGAACCGTGGCCGCTCTTGCTGCGCCGGCGGCACAGGGTGGGGAGGCAGCGTGACTGGGTTGGGGCAGACTGGAGGCAGGCGCAGCGGCGAGCAGGGGCGGGAAGGCAGCGGCGCGCGTCGCCGGCCGGAGGATGGGCGGAGGGGTCTGGATTCTGGAGAGGTGTTCTTATTGGGGGTAGGCCAGAAGCCCAGAAGACAATCGAACGACGGTGGGGAAGTCGGGCAGGGTCGAGGCAGGGGAAGAGGCCAGGACGGGATTGGGAAGGGCACCGGCACAGCGCGGGAGGGGAGGAGACGGGGACGAAACGGTTCAGGACGGAAAACGACCGAGACCACGACGCGCTCGAACGTACCTTGGCTATGTTTCAGTTACTGCTCACAGGAGCCGTCGAACCCGGAGAACTCACCAGTGGGAGGCCTCTTATAGGAGATTTAGATTTAGATTTAAAAAGTAGTTATTATTGTATAATTTCTATGGATGACAAAATTATTTGCATTGAGTTATACCTTTTCTATTTGTTCATTTTCTAAAAATAATAATAGGCACACCAGATGCCTTGTAGTGGCTATTTAGTTGTGGTAAACTTTTGAATTACTAATCTATATGGTTTTCATCTATATTTTACGATATCATGAATCTAAGTTTCGGTTTTCAATTATTAGCTTTATTGATTAATACATAAGGACTTTAGGTCATATAGACGGAACTCTTAAGTACCTTGATGGCCTAAATAGTCACTTCAGACCTACACCTCATTGCTAAATATCAGCTTGGAGCTTGATGGATGCATGGTCTATGATTTTAAGCCTTATATAAAGTGTATTTGCACCTAAGAAATCTCAAAAAACATGAACATATATATAGCCACTTCTGGTGTGCACTATCTTCCCCACTTGTCAGGACGTTTGAATTTTATTACCAAATGATTATCTAAGTAATAATTTATATAAATTATACATCATGGTTATTAATAATTTAAAATGATTTGTTAGTATCAATCTTTTTCCATGCTCAAAATGTAACATACATATTTATCTCTCGCATATGTATGCATAAGTACTAGGAGGATTCCTCGCGTTCGTTTGCTTGGTATGAAGAAGAAACTTGTGTAGTTCTGAATTGTAATCACGAAGAATTTTAATCACAATTAGCTTGGAGAAGATTCACTCTCCAATTTAAAACCTTGGTGCATGTTTTCAGCATCCTTCAATTTTTAACTTTGTCCAAAATTGGCCGATATAATGATCAAATTATTGGACAGACTCACTTATACGTTAGCAAGGGCAAGCACTAACCAGATGGTCATGAGGATCGTAATGCATGAAAGCGAGAAGATATTCATTGGCATAATAAGATGATTAAAGTATAAACTTTTGTAGAGTTGAGAAGAAGCTTACTCTCAAGATCAATCATAAGGAGCAAATGAAATCACGAGGTCACTGAATGAACATCATTTGCAGGTGCTAGTGCGATAATATCAATGGACTATAGCTTTATTGTGAAGAAACACCAAGATCGGTCCATCCACCGGGGAATGACATGGGAGACAAAGATCTCGAACGCACAGGGCAGCACAAAAAGTGACGACAAATTCAACAGAAATTTGATAAATAAAATAAACACAACCCACCAGAGACTCGCATGATTTGTGTAAAGGCAGAGGTACTTAGTGTTTGTTATTTGCCTTCAGGATCAACTGGTTCCACTTGACTGACATCGAGCTTTTGTTTTGTCTATGAGATGCTGCAAATAGGAATCTATGAATTGTCTGTGGTTGGCTCAAGATAACTAATTAAGTTAGGCTGGTTACTCTGGCGATCACCCAAATCAGCAGGAGGCAGGATCCTTCAAATCATTCAGCACTTGTAAATCACCGAATCATTCACTGCTATCGATCGCACAATCCATTTATTTCTGTCGATCACAGCATCCAGGAAATCATTTCATTCAGCAAATCACCGAATTCAAGTGCTGCTATCGATTCATTCAGCACTTGCAAATCAGAGCCGGAATCACCGAATTATATATATGAAAATCGCTTCACACACAATCCGAGCTGACACATACAATCTGTGTGCACAGCTAATCTGAACAGGACCATGCAGTAGAGACATGACCAAGTTGTACAGAGCATCACCACTCACTAAAATAAACAGAAGGTGCACAACATATTAGTTCATCAAATAAAATTCAGATAGAGTACTTGATAATGATAATGGAAAATTACAGAACTTGAAGGTCGAGAGATCACACTACAGCTACGCATGTGCACGTACAGCAGCAAGGCGGCCGGCAACGCTGATCATATACGGCAAGAATTATTCATACGGCAAGGCTAGCAGCAAGGGGGGGGCAAGGCGGATCATATACGCAAGAATCATAGCTAGGCGGTGGAAGTTCATGGAGGCGTACGTACCAGTACCCTAGCGGCGAGGTTGTTCTCCGTTGCCGATCAGCCTTGGCGAAAGAACTTCGTGGCGACTCCTGGGAGGAGCGGTGCTCAGGCTCGGCCGCACCTCGCCCCAGCACCTTCTCCATGTCCGTCAATCTATCTATCAGCACAATCGCCAAAAAATAAAATTCACGCGAAGAGAAAGGCGCTTCACCGACTTGAGGAGCGCAGCGATCGGCGGGCGCAAGCGAAGGGGAGGGCGGGTTGCGGGAGGAGGGAGAAACCCGGGCGGCGAGGGCTGGAGGAGGCTTCGCGTGAGGAGGTGATTTGCGGTGGATCGCAGCCGGCCGCCAGGGTCGGGATTGAGGTCCGGTGGGGAAATTGCGCAAGGGGGCGAAAGGAGACGGAGAGACAGGGGAAGGCAGAGGGACGGCGTGCTTTGCGTTTCGGGGAGATATGATGGGATTATGGACGGGATCGAGGAGGGGAATCGTCGGGAGGGGAAGAATCGTTTTGTTCGTCTGGTTTATCCGCGGGCTTGTTGCTTCGTATTCCGTTGCGTTAATCACCAAGGAATTGGGACTCGCAAGTAAACATGGATGGGGTGGGGGCTTCGGTTACCACCGACGGGAACCAATCGAAAGGTCGAGAACTCTAAAACAAACCCCTAGTGGGGGATAGTCTTATAGGTGTTTTAGATTTGACATGCATGTACGTTAATCAAATTTGAATATATTTCCATTAATAGACGTGTAATTTAGAAACATACATATGATTTAAGATTATTTCAAATAAAATGTCAATACAATATATATTGATAATTTTTATGTAGCTTTAATAATGTTAAAATTGGTAATTTAGGTGTCAATATAATGGTTGCATATCTACTACACCTGTGTAGAGAACACCCACTAAGGGATTCTCTCCACATGTAAGCATGCCACCCCAAAGTGGCCCCACTAAGACCATGACATCTAGCAACGGGCCTCCTTTGTTTGAACTAACTAAAAAATATTATAACTCACAACCAAAAAAACCAAATTAAATTCAGATTACACCAATTAATTCTTTTTAACAAATCCTTCAAAACAAAATCTCCTCACATGGATATATTTCGATAAAATTATGGGTGAGCCCCACTAATGATAGTTGGTATAGAGTAAAGCAAAATATAAAAAAAAAAGAATGAAAAAGGGGAAAAAGAAAGTAAAAGAATAGGAGGTTGATAGTAATATTCTACTCATAAATTTTTTCTCCTTCATACCCGCTGCAACACACGGGGATACAAGTTGTCCAACTAAGCAATGCACTATATAATATTATGTTCCTACATACATATAATACATCTCCTATTTTTTAGTGATTAATATCCTAACCCATTTATATTTGTTCCTCATACCCACAACAATGCGCGGAGAATCCTATCTATAATACCTTAAGTGGGTAATTTAAATATAGATTAATGGGTTAGCTTACATTGATTTACATACTCATAGAAGTGGGCATTTATTTAGAAAATATCATAGATCGTACGGTTATTATTATCTACAGTTTGTTCATTATATTCTACGTAATTGGGGGTTGGATGTTTCTATTTTTGTGAAATTTTCTAGATGTTATCTTTTTAGCGGGCCTTTTAAGGATTAAGATGGAGACTACATCGTAGACCACTATTTTTAATAGCATGAAACTTATTTATTGGAAACCTAAGATTATATTACATGTGCTATTATTCCATACCTTTGTGTGACACCATAGATATATATTTTATATTCAACTTTTAGTGTATATATTGCAATTCTTTTCCACATGTTAAGTTGAATTTCTATTACTTATTTTATACTTTCATCACGATTTTCATCTTTTATTTTATTGAAAAGATGATTCCTAGATTTTTCTCTTAGTTCTTTTTGTATAAATAGTCCTAGATTTTATTGGAAAGATGATTCCTAGATTATTTTACACTATCACATAATTTTATTTCTAGTAGCATTATTTTTAGAGAGACTCCAACCAAAGTTGATTGGAGTCTCTTTATAAAAAAAAACAAGAAGTCCTACAAATATGTTGGACATATAATCATGCTTACTTTTAATTTAACAGTTGTAGAAGGGTGTAATTTAGAATATATATTAATTATTACATATCACATACTTTATGGTCACTAAAGATTTTTTTGACAACTTATTTTCGTATTTATATGTAGATGTAGATTTTGAGACATATTTATATTTTTTTATTTATTTTAAGGATGGATGATATAGATACTTTAGATACAAATTAAAGGTGATAATTTATAAACACTATGTAATTTTTCTTCTAAATTACATAGTTTATGCATTCTTTTTTATTTGAGGAAAAAATTCATCTTATATAATCAAAAAAACCTGAATCTTTAGAAATTACAAATATGATATTTGCTACGCAATGGTAGGTGTGAATACTTTTTATAAAGGAAAATATGCAATGTCTATTATTGACTACTAATTGGAGTACCTACAAATCAAATGTCAGGAGTTTATGATTATTGTGAGAATTTTTTAAATTATATTTCTAATACGTATGTTGAGAATTAACACGAAGGAATTAACGTGAAGGCTCCGTCAACTTTAGTCAATGTAAATATTTAATATGGTTATGTACAAATTTTGTAATTTTTATATATGTTCCTACAATAAGAAGATATCATAGTAACATGTTTAGATTGTCCGTGGATAGAATAACATATTGCAATGTAAATATGATTTCCTCATTAGATGGAAAGCACTATAGAATAAGTTTTTAAAGTAATAAATAAACTCTACTCCTATTTGCTAAGAAAATATATATAGGAATATATGGAGATTACAAATTAGCCTTATTTGTTCTTCGGATGCACCTTTTTCAGATAGGTCCTCTCGTATTATCATCGATTTCCTACCATCAATTTTTTTTTTTTGAAACACCCACCATCAATTTTATTAATAACAAACATGGGATGATTTATGTACAAACATGGGACGTAATTGTTCTGTACTTTAATTTACATATCTATGACCAAAATTGTGCAAAGTAGAGATTGGCGTGGATGCATGGTAGCATACCTGCAACAATGTACACAGAGATGACGCCATTCGACAAAGCTCACACACATGCAGCAAGAGTAGGATGCTCCACCAGTGCATTGGTGAAGGACGCCGCGTTGGGCTGCGGGGATGTCTAGCACCAGCAAGTCCAGACCATAATAATCCGGCTTGCCGTGTCTTGTATCCGGGATACTGGTTTATATATGAAACATGTACGTCTAAGCCCAAACAAGCGATCGATTAGAAAATCCAAGAACTACAACTACTCCAAAGAAGCTTACCTAGGCTATCAATCATAGAGCAGGCTTGTGCAAAGAAACGGCAAGGCATGACTCAAAAGGCAGGCCAAGCAAGATCGATGTGGCTGTGAGGGCAGCCTGCAGACGTCACGGTGCTGGATTGCAAGGGATCCCTGATGGATTGAAGTTGTGTGTGATTATCGGCGGCTGCCGTAGCAGGGCTTGGCAATAGCCTAATACCACGTGAGAGAGGATGGGATTACAATATAATATATTTTCCCTTTCAATTAGATCTATCTATTATTATATATTACATGATTTTCGTAATGGCAGGTGGGTAATTTTAGAACAAACTGAGTAGATCTAACGGCTATTAAAATTAGCTGTGATCAGTTTGATGGCTAGATCTTTTTGATTATTGTGAGAATTTTTAGGATTTATCTTTTTTTTCCTAGCGCGTCTGGTGAGAGTTAACGTGGTGCCTCCGTTGGAGCCTCCAACTAGTAATAGTGGGATCCCTGATGGATTGAAGTTGTGTGTGATTATCGGCGGCTGCCGTAGCAGGGCTTGGCAATAGCCTAATACCACGTGAGAGAGGATGGGATTACAATATAATATATTTTCCCTTTCAATTAGATCTATCTATTATTATATATTACATGCTTTTCGTAATGGCAGGTGGGTAATTTTAGAACAAACTGAGTAGATCCAACGGCTATTAAAATTACCCGTGATCAGTTTGATGGCTAGATCTTTTTGATTATTGTGAGAATTTTTAGGATTTATCTTTTTTTCCTAGCGCGTCGGTGAGAGTTAACGTGGTGCCTCCGTTGGAGCCTCCAATTAGTAATAGTAAGATAGATCGGGACGGTTACCATATGTGGGTTTTGTCACGACCCGCACTGGGCCAGCTCGGGACGGGCTAAAGGGGCTGGCAGCGACCGCCGCCGGCCTACTGAGGGGGCCGGGGCCTTGGGTAGGGGGGGGCGCCCTGCCGCCGCCGCCACCTCCCTCCCCTCCGAATTCAACTGCTTCGCCCCTCAAGTTAGGATTATCTTAAGCTTTTGACGTGTAAAAGAGAATATTCCAATCTATAAGGAAGGTCTTTATTAGAAAATAAATAAATATTGCTTGTAAAAGATATTCCAATCGTATAAGGAAACCTTATAGAGATTGCTTAGATTACAAGTCCCACTAGCCGGGCTATATAAGCGAGGCATGTAATCTCTTTGGGGATAAGCAAGCAATAAAAATAGTTCTTATCTATCTCGCTCTTCAGCCCCGTGCCGCCGCCCCTGCCCTACCCGCTTCGCCGCCCCCCTCACCACCACCCGGCCGCTGCGCCCCCCCCCCTCCGTCCACGGCTCCTCCTCTCCTCGCTGCTGCCCCGTGCCGCCGTCGGTCGCCGCTGTCGTCGGGAAACTGCAGCCCCTACGCAACCTTCACCGCCTCAACGGTCGACGAACACGTGTCTTCTGTGTTCAAGAAAGAAATTTAGAGTGAGAGAGAATGAAATGGCAAGACTGAACGAGTCAACCACTCAAGTTTGGTCGGTTTCGATCCAGCCAGGAGCTTTACTGTACTGAAATCATCAGGTGTTGTCCGTTGGTATTAATATCTTAGCTATTCCAGATGGCAAATCACTAATCAGCTCCCGGAGCCTGAACCGATCAACTACACAAGCAGCAACAGCTAGCATCTGAATAATATATATAGTCAACAGGAAGATTATTGAATTCAGTTAGGAGGAGGTTTCAGAGGGTAGTGTAAGCTTATATAGATTATTACAAAAACCAGCTGGATGACTAGGACTAGTTGATTATTACCAACGGCCAACAGGTCAAGTCGGCAAATGAAGCTAAAGTTCAGCTGCTTTCAATAAAAATTTCAATGAATATAGATACAGAAAGTGAAGGTGACCTGCATATATACAATAGCTCTGTCTTGGTCTTCCCCTTGATAACAATCTCTTGCTTATTTTATTGACATATTCTTAGAGAGGTGTGCGTTCAAAAAATGTTTAAGGAATTATTAATGGCTGATCAAGATGGCATTGTTTGACTTGAAGATTTATTATTCCTTCTCATTTATATTTTTGCTTTTGCATTGGATCATGCCCCGTCTAATACCGGGAATAACTCATTTAAATTTATGGCATTGTTTGCCACGAAATTTAAGTGTGTATATATGAAAAATCGTTCCAATTCACAAAATAAATTGGCTGAATCTTGTAAAGAACCGTTCCAATTCGTTAGAGTAATTATTCCAATTGATGAGAAGTTTTTTCCCCAAATATTTATATCAGCCAAAAATGTTGCAATCACATTTGATGTCCATCCATCCCACTTATAGTCGTTTCGTGCTTCATGCAAATTCTCCGAGCCATCTTCACTCAAGAAACATGGCAGCACCAGTTTGCCCACGATATAACACATTACTGTACAACTGTTCATCCTAGTCAGATCACAGGATCGACGTGGTGGATTCAGTGTCTGTCCAACATGGCAACATGAATGTGAGCCGTGTTAGATTAATTAGGCTTACCCATTAGTTAACTAGCAAATAATCAAGGAAACTCCAAAGGCCCACACATTTATAGTAAGTGGAGTGAGATCGGTATCACATGGTACACTCGAGAGAGTGCTTAGCTTAAATAGAGAGCTAGTTGGTGCTCTCCGTGAAGAATTGAGAGGGAACATGGGGGAACCACGCGCGCGCGCCACCGCCGCCACTGCGCCGCGCGCCTTGGCCTTGGCCTTGGCAAAGGGGTAAATGCACTTGTGCGGTGTGCGCCCTAGCTGCCCTCTATAAATACGGCGGCCACACCGTGTCTTCCCTCATCCTACAGCCGCCACACTCATTCCACTGTCCCGAGCTTGAGCCGAGTCTTAGCATCTCCGGCCCTGAGCTCCGCACGGGTAGCGGGCAATCAACTTTGGGGGGCGCTCTTGGGCGGCGTGATCGCTCCATCCGCTTCTCCGTTGCTGCAACAAGTTTCCACCAATGGCGCCGACGACAAGGAGTGCCTCTGATGCTGCTACAACCGGCTCTGGTGATGCTCCTGCGCCGCGGGCACCGACGGAATTACCCAAGGGTATAAACCGAATCTCTTTATGCTATTGCTTACTATTGCAGTAGTGGGCTTAGCATATAATGCTAGTTGCAGTAGCATGTTGAGTTTTTATGCCTATGATGTTCTGTTAGTATACATTATGTTGTTTTTATGGATTAATATATCTCGTAATTGCCTAAATATTCAATAAGCTGACCTGCAAAATCAAGGACATTCGAACTCATACCATAGATCGGGACTGTTACCATTTGTGGGTTTCCATTTAAAACTTGATGAGGTTTGAACTGAAGTCAAATTTAAATTTTAGAGGTTTCAACAATTATTAGTTTTTTTTTTTTTGAGATAGCAAAAGAAAATAAAAGGATGAACACCCTTGTGTCGGTTGGCCACTTCCAGGCCCAATGGCCGGGCGGCCAGTCCAGCCCAGAGGGAAACCCAACAACGCAGGCCGAGAATAACTTTGAAATTTGAGGCCTGGATGAATGAAAGCCCACCAACTCTGCTCGCGACTCCATCCGTGGGCCGTGTCAATCGTCTTCTCTCGTGCGCCGTGGCGGCTGTTCGACTTCGGCAGCGCCTCTGCTCGTCGTTCTCGCCGGACGCTAGTCGCGCGGCTCGTGGAGATGAGCGCGTCGCGGCGTCGGCAAGCTGCCGGGGGCACCCGAGCAGTGGAGGCGCAGAGCGGGCACCAGCCTACCTAGCCTCCGCGATGGCGTCATGCGGGACCTGGCCTGCGCGTCTATGCCGCCTCTGTCAGCAAACTTTGTGGATCTACCGGACTCCGGCCTGGCGACACCGCGCCGCCGCTGTCCTTGTTCTCCTCACAGCTGAGCATCTCTGGTGAGTTTCTGCTGAGTAGAGAGTTGGGAGTGTAGAGACATATATGCTTGAAATTGGTGATTGTAATTTGTGGATTGCTGCTGAATTTATGAGTAGAGCACATAGTACTGAGTTGAAAGAGTATTCTCTGCAATGTGTCTAACTAAAAATAATGAGAGAAACAGAATAGGTGACCACTACACGCTGGTATGGTGGTGGATCAACACCGGTGTAGGATCTGCACTGGTGGCGCCCCACGCACTCGGCAGCCTCAGAGGCCAAGGTGGAGGCTCTGAACCGAGTATACAACAGTACGGTACAGGTACAACAATCTCTGATCAAACTCTCGACGAGCCATAGGCCCGTAGTCACCAAAACCTTGTGCTACTCGAATAGATAATCGATCCGACGAATTTTGATTGTGCACATGCTACTCCCTGCTATGGTATTTTGTGTCAGGTCATTTTACAATTAGTATGAAATATAGGCTAAATTAGGCTCTGCAATTTGTTTCTCCTTTTTTTCCTCTTGCAAAAGTAGCTAGGCTCTTTAATTACTCCCTCCATTATAAGATGTTTTAGCATTTCTAGACAAAACATATATCTAGATGCGTAACAAAAACTATGAATCTAGAAAAGCCAAAACATCTTATAATCCGGAATGGAGGGAGTAGTTAGCGATGATTGTACTCTTTAATTTGTTCAACTCAATTTCACAAATCTTTATATGCTTATATTCGGTCCTCAGCATCTTATATGTAAATACAAAGTTCATCTGTCGTTACCCATAACCCTCCCCCTTTTTTTTTTTGAAGCAAAGATCACCCACCCCAATTTATCCATCCCGAATATCCATTCCAAAAAAAAACTGCCACCCCAATTTATCCATTCCCGAAACTAGTGGATAATGCCCAAACAGGCATAGATTACCCAGTGGGTAAGGAGGTGATGAAGTAGAAGAGACAAATTGGCAAACCAACTCCTGCATACCAGCCTACCATCACCTGTTGTTGCGATCGATTGCCCACACAGCCCTGTCAGACACCCTGCTATGCATCGATGTGTATCTTTGGTCTAATGTGTTTACCTACTTCTGTTTTTTTTAGAATTTAAATGAGGCTGTTCGTCCTCTCTCTATCCATCCATAGATCTTTGTACATTGTGAAAGCATTTATGTTATCATAAAAATTTAGAGTGCAGCCTGTAATCCTTATTATCTTTTTTCAAAAATACAATAAAGGAGCTTCAACAAAAGATACCACAAGCACAAGAATTTCAAGTTAACATGTGGATAAAAAATGTATGGAACTAATAACATTATTGATATAAAGTGAACATATAGAACCATGAATGTCACATGACATCAGCTTTAATAAGAGCCATTGTAACTTAAGTTATGGTTTCGACTAAATGCATATGGAAGACATGTAGGTGTCATGCAAAAAGAGAGAGAGAAAACAATGTTTATGGATGGTAAATATCTTGAAGTAGTTCATGAGTCATCACAACTGCACAGTCTTGCAAATTAATGGCCCGTATTTATATGGATATTGTGGTAGAAAAATGAACATATAGAGGGAGTACATGCACAAATATGAGTAGTTTGATTAGTTGTAGTTATTAAACACAAACTTCTAATACTTATTAAGATTCTGCCTGTGCAGACCTCCTCGAACTTACTGGCCAGTGTGGCAGCACATGTTGATGAACTATTTTTTTGAAACAAATTGGCACAAGTTCCAAACTAAAAAAACAGGCACAAGAATACGGTAATATTTCTCTAAGAGATGATGTGCTGACTAGATCAATGAAATATACTGATTCAAGAGGATAGTTATCCTGACCAATTTTCACAAACAGGCATTGATGAACAGAAATCAAAAGGAAAAAGACACAGGAATACACTAACATTTCTCTAAGAGATCTCGTGCTCACTATAGATTACTGATATACTGATTCAAGAGGATAAATATCCTGACCATGGGCCCCAGTGGTGACAACACGGACAATCATGCTCTGTTGTTCTGCGGGGAAACACTTCCAGAATATCTGCTCCATAGGGCAATCGATGATGTACAAGGCCTTCAGCGAGCTAAGGTTCTCTGCCTGCTGCAATTCTTGGCAATCCTGCGCAAGCAAGAGGCGCAGCTTAGGAAGGTTGGATATCTTCCTCAAGGACCTGTTGTTCTTAACCATGAGCCAAACAACCCCAGGATGATTGGCGATCTCCTGCAGACTGTTAGCGCCTTCTATTTGGATCCTTTGTAAATTAACAATTCTGTGAAGATGTTCAGGGAGAGCTCTCAACTTGGGGCAATTTATCAACCGCAGGCGTGTAAGGCATGGCATTAGAGATTGCTGTTGTGTGTTGTCGAACAAGGTATCCATGCTTAGTGACCAATTCTGCCAGTTGTACATATCGAGGATCTCAAGCAGCTCGAGCTTTGGAAAAGCAGTGGTGTGCGTTCCAAATCGGACGCCGTTTCCGAGGAGCTCGCCACCGATGCTCACCACCGCGTCTGCTCCTCTGACGTGAAGGACCTGCAGAAACGGTAGCTGGCCTGCTGGGGAAGCTTTGGGCAGGATATGCAGTCGTCAAAGTGCATATGAGCCAGGTTTGGCAGTTTATTCTGCGGTTCTGAAGACAGCCAAGCTGGAAGCATGTGACCGGGGAACCCCTCAATAAAGATGTAGCTTAGGCTTGGTGGTGGGCAAAGACTCTTGTAGATCTCCTCAATCCTCTTCACCTCACTGTCCAGGTAGTGAGATCGATGATTGGCTTCTTTGCCCATAGTGCAGCTCAGGGTTAGTTCTTTCAGGTAACCCTTGTCGCACAGTACCTGCACAGTTGGTGTTGTAGCTGTCTCCAGCCGGATCATCCGGAGGCGTCGTATCATGGAAAGCGCTCTCAATTCATCTAATCTGAAACCGTCAGCGCCATTTTGGAAAACTGATCTAAGATTGTCCATCTGCCTGAAGTTTTGGATCCCTTTTTGGAACATACAGCAGTCCTGTATTTCCTAACTCAAGGAAGCTTATCGTGGTCAGCCTCATCAGACTCGGCGGCAAAGCTGCCAACTTTGTGCATCCAAACACTGAAAAGTAACCAAGGCAGGTAAGGTTTCCGATGGACCCGGGAAGCTCCTTAATCTCATTGTAGGCGAGATCCAGCAGCCTCAGCAGCACCAAGTAACCCACCGATGCAGGTATGCTCTCGAGGCCTGCTCCACGTAGAACTAAGATGCGAAGATGCACCAGCTTTCTAAAGATGTCCCTCTTCACTGATCTGCACGCGTTGTGATGCAGAACAAGGAGGCACCGTAGGCATTTCTTCTCTTGTATAGCAGGTATTTCCTCAACAGCATTCCCGACACCTAATCGGCGAATACTAGACGGGCAAGGACTACGATCATTATTCATGAATACGGCTTCATTCCTTGTCAGATATTGGCCAAGTGACCTTAGAAGGTCATGCATTCTTGATACAACCTTGTCGATGTGCTCTGGCCTTGCCTGTAGAAGATTCCTTTTTGATCAGCTCGTGGTAGTAATCTTCGGCGACGTTCTGTATTGGTCCGCTGCCTTCTTCCTTGACAAAACCTTCAGCAATCCACCAGTAGATGATGTCTCGGTGAATTTTGAAATTCTGAGGCAACAAGGCACACCAGAGGAAGCACTGTTTGAGTTGTGGGGGCAAGTCACTGTAGCTTAAGTACAAAGGACCTTCTAGGTCTTCTGGAAGCCCATCAATAGACCATCTTCTCTCCAGTATTCTCTCCCATTCTTCCTTGCTCGACCTAGATGATAGGACGCCTCCAACAACCTTGATGGCAAGAGGAAGGCCATCACATTTCTTGACAATTTTTGCGCCAATATCACTGAATACATTTGCTTCATCTCTGGTTCGGAAAGATCTCTTCATTAGCAACTCCAGGCCATCAGGATCCTTTAGCCTGTGCATTTCCTTGACATGCACTGCATTCATCTGTGACAGCACATCACGGCTCCTTGTGGTAACAAGTACATGAGCATCCAAACACCTCTCCATCGGAGAGCGGAGAAGATCGATCCACACATTAGGACTGGTGACGTTATCCAGCACAAGAAAGACACTCCTCCCACTGATGGAATGTAGCAGAATTTGAACGAGTTGATCCTTGCTCTTGTGCTGATTGCTGCACTGCCCGCCTGCATTCTCGATGGCCTCCTTGAGTAAATCATTCTCGGCAGTGCTCTGTGAAATGGACAGCCAGATGAGGACCTGGTGAAATCTCTCCCTTATCCTGCGATCATTGTATATCTTCTGAGCTAAAGTTGTCTTGCCAATTCCTCCCATCCCAAGGATCCCGTACTCTGATATCCTCCTCTCATGGTCACAACCCACAATCATCTCGACCATATCATCAGTAGCTTCCTTGATTTCTGCTCCTACAACTGAAGCAGCCACATGCCTATCAGTGACTTCATTCATCTTAGGGGCCTGATGAGGAATAGTATACATCCCCGAGCCCGGAAAATGGAACATGTCTCTGTTCTTTTGGATTTCTACAAGCCTTTCATTTACACCCTTGATCCTTCTGGCGATCATGTGGTCGAACTGAAGTTGTGCAAACCTAGAGAGCACGTGTAAATCACAACATCGTTGCTTTTGCGAGTGAGCCCTTAAAAGATCTAAGATGTCATCGACATCATACATGACATCTTTCACGTCACTCCACCATATCCCAGTCACTCTGTGTTCCATTGCCTGGGAATCCACATCCTCATGAATGGAATCAAAGTACTTGAGATAGTCATGGAGCTTCCTGATCCCTTTACGCACAGATAACGTCATCATAACCTCCTCCTCCAGCAGTCCAGCAAGCTTCTCAAGGCATTTGGATGATAGACAAAACAACATTGAGCCCATGGCCAGCGCCTTTTAGTTGTGACAGCCAGGCACTACATATACACAGAAAAGAAAGGGACGATCCTTAGAAACTGCAAGCACTTACAACAAGCCTGGAGACGTTAGAACTGAATGAGTCTTCATACCTCAGAAAAAGTCAAAGGCAGAGCTGCAGAGGATGGGGAGAGCCGAAGAGGGGTTAAAACACGAGAAACACTCTGATTGATGTGTTGAGGTACTGAAGACCCGGAGCAAGTTATTAAGGGACCGATCAACTTGCTTGAATCATGCAATTGTTGAGGCGTCAGATCAGATGTTTAGGAAGCATCCTTGGAAACTCCTCTCTCTGTCACACACACACACACACTCGGGAGAATAGCTTCTTTTACTCTCCTATGTTTAGGAGTCCACCTCAGTGCCTGAGTAGGCTCGGTGGGAGGCTTGGACTGACGTGGTGGGGAGAAAATGAGCAAAATGTGAAACGGTAGCGACTGGACTGACACGACAGGGAGAAAACAAGCAAAAAGTGAAATGCTAGCGACTGGACTGACGCCGCGGGGAGAAAATGTAGCGACTTCTATGGCGCTAGCGCGGAGCCGGGTAAAGCAAACATAGATAGGTGCATGTTGCTGCTTTTACTGTGCCCACCAATCACAGTATCCAATAGGTGGCCTTGTTTAGATGGCTAAAGTTTTGTCAAAAACTTGCAAATTTTTAGACTCTCTCTCCATCACATCACATTAAATACACCAAAAGACATGTTCGGACCAGTAAATGTAGGTAAAAAAAAATAACTAACATAGTTTTGTTGTAAACCACGAGACGAATCTTTTTAAGCCTAGTTAGTCCATGATTGGACAATGTTTACCAAATACAAACGAAAGTGCTACAGGAGTTAGAACAGTGCTTTTGGCAAATATTTTGCCATCTAAACGAGGCCCGAGTAATTTACTATTAACTGACATTGACATATGATGGCACATTGGTTTGGTCCTGTATCAGCTATCGAAATTGATAGCACCACTGAGGACACCCTAAGCCGAATATGCCAACTAAGCAGGTGCAAGGAACACTAGCAAAAATGAGTCAAGTGTGACTGGAGAGGCAACAGTGAAAAGACGCACCTGAAGAGGACGATTAATGCTTTTGCATTTGAAAACAAATAAGGTGCTGTTTGGTTGTGGAATGGGGAGGCAAACGCCAATGGTAATAGATGATGCCAGGCAACCATGAAAGCAACTACGGCTTGTGTTTGGTTTCGTGTCGCTAACATAAACCATGTAAGCATTCCATTCCTAACCTGCTTTTGCTCATGTCTCATTGCTATGCTTGTCAATTGCCTCCTGTCGCTTTCGTGCCAGGGGTACATGAGTAATACGTTGCCTCTCATTCATGTGCTTTCCAGGAACTCCATGCCACTATGGCCAGAGATGAGAGAGAGGGGACGCCTTGTGTATTGGGTGACATGTGATAGGATTAAGGAGGGGAGCGCCGCAGCACCGCTTGAGGAGGTGAGACTTAGCTGCGAGAGTCATACTTGGGCGTCGAGGTGAAGTAGTTGCGAGTCCTCTTGCCGGCGCACATCTGTGTGAAGGTGGTGGAGTGGTGCCGTTGTTTGTCGGGATGAGGAAGACGAACCACCGCCAGACACAGAACACCCCAAGGGTCCCGTTGACCAAGACAACGAGGACGATGATGGAACTGAGGAGCGGGCCTCACTGCCTTGAATCAGATGCACAGGGAGCTACAGCAGAAAAAGCGTTGTGTGAAAGTCCTGGAGAGGCATGCCCAGATTCAAGCAAATAGGCAGAAAATAGGTTTGGCCCGAGAACAAATGAGAAGAATGGACGAGTACCCCCTCGCCCCTACCAGAACTTGGATAATGGCATCAAGAATGTAGCCGCTTGAAGACGTATGAGGTGAAGATTTGCTCCTATGCAAGGTCAAGACTGTTTAAAAGCTAGGACAGAGAGGAAGTTTTAAAACTTGTCTTTGTACCTTTTTAGTCCCTGAAGCTCTCTTTCTTGTTGTTTTATGCTGCTTAGTTTTGAAGCTCTGAATCTAAGGGCTCATGTAACTTTTAACTGCATATATCCTAACTGGATATAGAGTTTGGATTTTATATCTTCTATCTGAAAAAGAATCCTAATAATTATTTTATTGTTCTGTTCATGATCCGAATTTATGGCATATGATGATATGAGTTAGAATAGCATACATGTAACTTCAATACAGAATTATTTGATTCCAAAACTTACTGAACAAATGTGTTTAGTTCACAAGTGCAGGCCACAAGAATAGGTGAGCTCGCATCAACCTAAAAGTCTATCTGGGAGAGGTAGAGGGAACGACTCTGCAGCATTATAATACACAAGGGACACAGCAGAGTGCAGGTGTTTTTGGGTGTATTCACAGTCATTTGCTCCACGTGCAGGTCACCAACACACATATACAACCATTCCTTAATATGCTGATTAAGACGTGTTTACATCGGAGCATGTTAGCACTCTCGAACTGGTTTACGATAAATCTCAACGAATTCGATTACAAGCAGGGTTTCGCCGCAGCGATGAACGGGAAAGGGGAAAAGTAGAACAGGCAAATGCAATTTGAATTACAGAATGGTTCATGCCCCCTCCGGGTGCGCAGCACCGGGCTCTTGTACTCAAGTCCTCCACGCTGGTCCTGTGACGTGTGTTGGGCCGAGCCTGGCGCCTGGGCCTTGGGTCACGCAGCGAGGCCCGACTCCCTTCAGCTTGGTCTTGTTCCTGCTTAGGCTCAGGTACCTGGTTGCTGACATTCCCCTCCTCTTGAGAACCGGCGTGTCCCCACACCAGTGATCTTGGAAACTGTTGGCGAAGGAGTTCCACCGATTCCCATGTGGCGAGCGAAGCCGGCATGTTGGACCATTCCACCAGAGCTTGCTCCATGGGGTGAGAGAGCGGTCGGCTGAAGGAGGAGGAACGAGGGACCTGAAGCGCACCAAGTCGGATGGAAGAGAGGAGCTTACCACCTGAGAGAGCACGGGGGAACGGCTGAGCGGGGAAACATGGAACACCGGGTGGATCGATGTGCCTGCTGGGAGATTCAGCTTGTAAGCCACCTTGCCAATACGAGACTCAATTTGAAACGGCCCGAAGAACTTGAATGAGAGCTTGTTGTTCGGCGGCGGGCAGAGGCGATTGAACATATGGTTGAAGCTTCGGATAAACGAAGTCACCAGCTTTGAACTCGCGATCCACACGGTGTTTATCACCTGGCGCTTCATGCGTGTCTGGGCTCGCAACAAGTGCCGACGAACCTTTATGCGCATCGGCGGCGTTCCTCCAACCAATCGGCAAGATCGGGGACTTCAACTGCAGACTCAGGATTCAGACCCAGATGACGTGGTTGACAGCCGTAGAGAACCTCAAATGGTGTGCGGCCAATGGCAGAATGGAAGCTTGTGTTATACCAATACTGCGGCAAGAGAGACCAACGAGACCACCGACTTGGGCGGGCATGAGAGAAACAACGTAGGTAAGTCTCCATGCATTGGTTGACCCTCTCGATGCGGCCGTCGGTCTACGGGTGACGAGATGTACTCATACGAAGATCAACGCCACCGTATTTGAACAAAGCTTTCCAGAATAGACTTGTGAAGATCGGGTCCCGGTCGGACACTATGGCAAGGGACATACCATGCAGTCGGTACACTTGATCCATGAAGAGTTGAGCCACAGATGCAGCAGAATATGGATGCTTCAATGGAATGAAGTGTGAGAATTTGGAAAACTTATCGACAACCACCATGATGGCGTTGTAAGAGCCAGACTGAGGTAACCCATCAACGAAATCCATTGTCACCACTTGCCAAGATGCTGTTGGCACTTCAAGAGGTTGGAGCGGACTAGGATAACCACGACGATCAGGTTTTGCACGGGCGCTGAACATGGCGATTTGAACAATGCCATCTTTCAAGCGATAGTTGGGACATGCATCAGGCGACAACAGCAGCTTCTGAAGCAAGGACTTGGCTTGATCATCATCAAATACCATAGTTTCAAATCCTCAAGCCACACATGGACAGGAGATGACACTTCCATCAGCTGGACTGGATGGTCCCTCCTAGATAAAGCATCGGCCGCCCAGGTTATCAGAGCCCTTGCGGTAGACCACCTTGTAACGAAGGCCGAGCAATTTTGTGAACACCTTTTTGCCGGTACGGTGTATGCAGACGTATTTGCTTTCGTTCAAATGCACAAGACTTTGATGGTCAGTGTGTATAACAAATTCGGAATTGAGCAAATAATGGCGCCATTGTTCAACAGCAAGGATAACAGCCAAATATTCCTTCTCATAAACCGACAATCCTTGATTGCGATGAGACAAGGCTTTGCTGATGAAGGCTAAGGGGTGGCCCTTCTGAAGTAAAACAGCCCCAATGCCATAACCAGATGCATCAGTTTCAATGTGAAAAGGGATAGAGAAATCAAGAATTGCAAGGACCGGAGCGAGAGCACAAGGCATCTTTCAAAGCTTGAAAAGCAGAAGCATGAAGCGAGGTCCATATAAACAACACATCCTTGTGTAAGAGTTCAGTCAATGGTTTTGCTATGACACCGAAATGACGAATGAATTTTCGGTAATATCCAGCTAAGCCAAGGAAGCCCCTCAAAGCCTTGGCATGAGTAGGTGTAGGCCACTCAGAAATGGCTGTGATCTTGGAACTATCAGTGGATAGGCTTCTCTCACTGATGACATGACCCATATAGGATATCTCCCTTTGTGCAAATTTGCATTTAGACAACTTTAGCCTCCATTTGTCTTTTGCCAGCCAAGAAAACACCAATTCCAAGTGAGCAAGGTGATCCTCCAGGGTCTTACTATAGACTAGGATGTCATCAAAGAAGACAATGACAAACCTGCGAAGGCCAGGAGCTAGAGTAGAGTTCATTGCTCCTTGAAAGGTTCAGTGCCCTAGTTAAACCAAATGCCATCACATTGAACTCATATTGTCCATAATGTGTTTGAAAGGCTGTCTTGTGTTCTTCTCCTAGCTGCAACAGGATCTGATGAAAGCCAGCTCTCAGATCCAGTGTAGAGAACCAACTGGCCTGACCCAATTCATCTACTAACTGATCAAACCGTAGGCGGGTATTTAGACTTGGTGTAATTGCATTTAGTTATGCGAAATCAACACGTAATGCGTAAGTGTCATCCTTCTTTTTAACCAACAATACTGGAGAGGAAAAGGGGCTTGCACTAGGCCTGATTAATCCTTGTTGCAACATTTCTGAGACCTGACGTTCAATCTCATCTTTCAGGGCTGGAGGATATCCGTAAGGCCTGATAAAAACTAGCTGAGCCCCTGGTATCAGTGGTATGGTATGGTTGCAAGGTCTAGAGGGAGGCAGCTCAGTAGGTGGATCAATGACCATGGGAAACCTGTCTAAGATAGACTGAATATATGGAGGGAGAGGTTCCAACTCTGCAGTAGCTGAATCACCAGAAATGGACTGACACACATGCAACAACAGTCTATCTGGAAGAACAGAATCAATACCTTGCAACAGAACCCATTCAGAGTTATATGGGATCAATAGCCACTTGTGCTGCCAGTGAACTTGCATAGGACTGAACAACTCCAACCAATCCATGCCAATAATAATATCATAAGAGACCAATGGCAGAACCCTGAAATCAGAGATGAATGAACAAGGACCCATCGACCATTGCGGTTGTTTTGCCAGCCCGACTACAAGGAAGGATGCCACCACCGCTACTCGCACTTGGGCGTCGGTATTGCTCAAACTCACAATAGGAAGCCGAGAGGTTAAGAAGGAACTGATAAAAGAAGCTGAGCTACTAGAGTCGACTAGAATACGGACTGACAGGCCCTGAATCAGCCTAGCTAACTGAATAACACGACCTGAAGTAGCAGAGCCAATAGCAGACTTACTGATTGCCAGAAAAACTTGCTCAGTCACCGGTTCCTCAGGAATGGTTTCATCATCGTCCACGAGGGGAATAGAATCCGCGATTGCCATATACGAGTCCACAAAGCAAGGGAGAACTTCCGGTGCACATTTATGATCACGGTACCACTTGGCTCCACACTTGTAGCATAACCCTTGAGCTCGACGAAAACGCTTCAGAGCAAGAAGAGGATTCTCAGCTGCAATAGCGCCACCTTGAGGAGGTTGTGGAGCTGGGGCCGTGGCACTCGGCTGCTGTGGCAATGGCGGGGCCACAATGCCAGGACGTAGCGGCGGTGTAGGTAGAGGCAGAGGTTGACGAGACATCCCCACCGTTGTCCTGGATGAAGACCAATCACCATGTCGAGGGGGGCGAGACTCCAGGAACACCTCCTCCTATAACCAGGCAAGACGTGCGGCAGAATCCACAATTTGCGGTTGATGAAGCATAACAACAGCTTTGATATCACGACGAAGGCCATCAACAAATCGCATTGTGAAGAATAATTCATCGTGTTCAGGTGTATAAACTTTGAGTTGGTCTGTGATTTGGTTAAACTGGGTAATGTATTCGGTGACGGTGGCTGTTTGTTGGACATGGAAGAGCTGGCGGATCAGGGACTCATGGCGTACACGATCGAAGCGATCATGCATCAAAGGCGCGAGAACTTCGGTCCGGCCAAGGGTAGGAAGTAAGTGCTCGATGGATTGAAACCATAGTGAATTTGGACCATCGAAATGCATTTCTGCGAGCTCAATCCAGTGTTTCCTCAACAAAGTACATGCAAAAGTACTTCTCCATGCGATGGCGCCAACGGCGGGTTATCACCATCGAACCTAGGGAATGGAACCTTAGGAAGACGACCTCTGGGACTTTGGTGGCTAGCAAAATCAGGTGGGCGAGGTGGGGGTAAGCTGGGATGGCAAATTGAGTGGCTAGTGGTGGATAGGCTAGCGGTGGTGCTGATTGGATAATTTGGTGCGTAGGCTGATGAATCGGGTTTGGGATTGGTGGAATTGGTTGCAGAGGCGGAGGTTGGTGGATGGGGTTGGGGATGTTCTAGAAACAGGGGAGCGGTGGGGATTGGACGTACCAGGTGGAGACTCATGGATCCAGGCCGTCACAGCCCCGGATCCGACGCTTTGCCCAACGACGGGCTGGGTGGTGGTTGGTCCGGCAGATGGGCGCGCGGCCGCCGAGATCGACTCACGCGACGGCGCTCGAGGCATAGGCGTCGAGCACCCGGGATGCAACCGATCGGTCGATGTTGCGGTTGTAGCGAGGAGGCCGTCCGGGACGCCATCCACGCGGGTCTCCACTGTCGAAGGTCCGCATCACCGCCTCGGTGAGTCCACGCGCGGCGCCACACTCGTCGGCGATGTGGTTGGTGCGGAGGACTCAAGCTGGTCAAGCGGGTGTTGAAGTCGGCGTCGCGGGCGTTGAAGTTCGACTCGGCACGACGGGCGGCGGCCGCCCACCGCCCGAGACCTGCGGATCCGCGGCGCAGCTTCCAAGAGTCGCGAATGCGCCGCGAGGCGTCGGCGGACGCGGGTGTCGATGTCGCGGTGGCGATCCGCGAGGCTGGACTCCAACTTTCGTTGAAGCGCTGGTGAGCCCGGCCTCTGCTCGTCGGCGACGGTGCGGCCGGGCGAGCTGGTCGAGCACCAAGCGGAAGTTCGGGTCCATAACGCCGAGCGAACACTGCCGTCGGGTGAAGTGGTGATGGGGAAGAGGATCGAGAATCGGAGACAAGTCTCGATACCAGATTGTTAGCACTCTCGAACTGGTTTACGATAAATCTCAACGAATTCGATTACAAGCAGGGTTTCACCACAGCGATGAACGGGAAAGGGGAAAAGTAGAACAGGCAAATGCAATTTGAATTACAGAATGGTTCATGCCCCCTCCGGGTGCGCAGCACCGGGCTCTTGTACTCAAAGTCCTCCACGCTGGTCCTGTGACTCGTGTGTTGGGCCGAGCCTGGCGCCTGGGCCTTGGGTCACGCAGCGAGGCCCGACTCCCTTCAGCTTGGTCTTGTTCCTGCTCAGACTCAGGTACCTGGTTGCTGTCAGAGCATCATGATGATCGTTAAAGAGGTCAACTGGGAAGACACGGGGCATGGATTGAACAAGCTAAGCTTCCATGAAACGAACCTGAGCTAGCCAGCCTGACATTCCATATTATGGATCCTAACATGCCACATGCCTCTCAAAAATTCCGAGCAACGTGCCTTGCTCCCTGCCAGCTTCATTCACTTCAACCATGTGATGCATCACCATCTGGATCAATGTGCTCATTATATATACGCAACTCAGATGGATCCATCACAACCAGCAGAAATAGGATACATGTTGCAGAGTCAACTAGCTAGGTAGTCAATAGCCATGGCACTGTCATCGTCTTCTTGGAAGGTTGTGTTGGCGTTCCTTGCAATGGAAATGGCATATAGCACACCAGTGGTGGCACTGCTGTATGATGAAATCGAAATCTCCTGGGGTCAGGACACCTTCTTCTACATGGACGGCTACATCGACACGCTCGCGCTCGGCCTCGACCACACCAGCGGCTCCGGATTCAGCTCCAAGGATGCCTATCTCTATGCCCGCTTCGACATGGAGATCAAGCTCGTGTCCAACGACTCTGCTGGAACTGTCGCCACATTCTATGTAAGTCCGCTGCCACGACAAGTCTCTGTCGGTGACCGCGGTCACCATGCATGTTGTTGTATGTTTTCTCTCTTGGTCTCACGGAATGGCACTGCAGCTGACGCCCGACGACGTGCCGTGGGAGTACCACGACGAGGTGGACATGGAGTTCCTGGGCAACGCCACCGGTGAGCCGTACACGCTGCACACCAACGTCTACGTCAACGGCGTCGGCAGCCGCGAGCAGCAGTTCCACCTCTGGTTCGACCCTTCTCAAGATTTCCACACCTACTCCATCGAATGGAACCCCAAATACATCATGTAAGTAAACAGCACATCAACATCGTCGTCTCTATCGATCCTCTTCATCACCAAGCTCAAACTGTTAGGGCACTGCTTGCAGATTCCTCGTCGACGGCACGCCAATCCGCGTGTAGAAGAACGATCGGGCGCGCGGCGTGCCGTTCCCGACGTGGCAGCGCATGCGTGTGCAGGGGAGCCTGTGGAACGCCGACGAGTGGGCGACGCAGGGCGGGCGTGTCAAGACGGACTGGACGCAGGCGCCCTTCTACGCCTACTACCGCAACTTCCGCGTCACGCCGTGCGTTCTGCCGCCCGGCGTGGCGTGGTGCGGCGACGAGCCTCCACAATCCACGTGGTTCGACCAGCGGCTGGATGTGGCCGCGCTGCACAAGGTGCAGGAGGAGAACATGGTCTACAACTACTGCGAGGATCAGAAGCGGTTCAAGGACAAGGGGCTCCCCGTAGAATGCACCGGGGCCTAGATAGCTTCACAACGTGTCGGTGTTTTTTAGATAATGGAAACAAATCCGGCTTCATCTATCAACAGATAGAATCAGACCAATTATTACAACCAAGTTTGAACACCAATTGCTGTAACTGAATAACCAGCCAGTCACAATTTGAAAGACACTAGGAACAAAGACAAGTTTAATCTAAACATGACCAATAAATCTTGAGGAGAGCCATCCCCTGGAACCAAAAAAGTGCAGCGCCCGACGTTTCAACGTCTTCGCAGCGGCTTTGTATAAGCTGGTCACGCCGATCCTCTACCCGGCTGGAGACTTGTCCACCGACGAAGCGGTCGTTCCCCTGAATAGCACCTGCAAGAAAGATTTTGGTCTACATTTATCAAAAACCACTTCATTCCTTGTTATCCAATGTGTCGGTGTTTGTAAATTGAACTGGTCTTGGTGCTGATTCATACGACCATCCTAAATTTATTTATTCATTCATTCAGTGATCAATTATATAATTGTTACATACATCTAATATACCAAATAAATACACAATATATATCTCACGGTGAATTTATCGGATGAATTTGACATTACATATGTTAATTCTAGAAACATGGAGAAAGTTAGAGAAGCTTGACTTAGGACAACTAAAATGACGTTCCTCTTGAACTTGGTTAATCTTGATTTAAATAATATACGTATGCCATGGTGTTTTCCATGGTAGGTTTCGGTTGTCAATCGGTTCTATTTGTCGTTTTTATATAATTTTTTGTTATATAATTGTTACACTTGTGAGTTTATTTGTTTCTTTAGCATTTCCTACTTTAGTTGTGTCAAGTTGTGTATGAGTACTCCCTCCATTCCAAATTATAATTTGTTTGGCTTTTCAACCCCAAGTTTGACCATTCGTCTTATTCAAAAATTTGTGTAAAATATTACTTCTTTTCTTATGGCATGCTTTATTAACAAAAGGACCTTAAGAATCACTTAAATTTGATTATGTTGGCATAATTTTTTTGAATAAAACGAGTGGACAAACTTAGGGTTAAAAAAGTCAAAAGAAATATAGTTTGGAACGGAGGGAGTAGGAGATTAGTCAATGAAGATAATGTGGATGAACTGTATGATCCAATTATAAAGTACTAATGGGCTCAAATAATTTGTAAACAAGAAATGGTCTATTGGAAGAATGAAGAAATGACTATAGAGTGGTCTCTGTCATAATTTGTTTGTGCAAAAAAGTGGAAATTTGAAACTATATTGACATTGATCGAAATTGCAACATATGAACAAATATGTGATCAAGGGCTTTGCAAGTGAAGGAAAGATCATATATATGGTTAACTTGACCCCCTCACATGATTGATTTATGATGCAATAAAAGCAGAAACATGATTGCTAACACATCAAAGAATGTCAAGAATAATTCAAATTAATGGATAGTGGAATTCAATGTGGACATAGTGAATGTTGGCAAACTATACTTGGCTGTAAAGGACCTGACAATAGGGATTAGGAAATGGCATGGTTCTAAATGACTTGTGCCTTTTATTGGGCTAATATTGATGGACAGAACAATGCCATGAGCAGTCAGAAGTGGCTAAAACAGAACAAATCGCTATCTTGGCTGATTTTAGCTAGTTATCTTTAGGTCGTAGAGGGCCGGCATGGTGGCAAGATCCACCATGGTCAATGACGAGGAATCGATGTCAAAGGAGCTGCACTGAATCTTGCTCACTACACCCGAACGGGAGCGATTCCCAATGGAGCCACAGACTCGTTTGGAGTTGTGTCGTGGCCGCTATGGTCAGAAGAGGATCCTTCGAAGAGTTGCCGCCGTTGTGCAAGAGAGTGGTGTGGGAGAGTTGAGCAGTGGATCTGCGGATACTTTTTGATAATGGGATGAGAGAGTTTAATTGGGGCTAAGAACTCTAGGACAATTTTTTATGGTTTGAGCTAAAAGCTCAGAGTTTTTTTTCTTTGGAAACAAATTATATTAATAAGAAGAAGACATAGATTGGTTATTTGTTTTAGTATTTTCGTTAGTTGTTAGTTATTGTTAAAAGTTTGGAGTTCTTGTCACCTAAAGTTGTTTTGTAGTGTTAGAGCTGTGCGCGCGTGTGTGTATAAAGTGTTTGTGTTTGTACCATACTATCATGTCTAGACTTACTAGCGTCCGGACGTCCGATCCAAGGTGGTAGTGTCATATGGTACCCGCTTAGCGAGTGAGCAAGCACCTGCGTTGGGCTTGGGGTGAGCGTCCCAACAACCGGCCCGTGCCACCTCGGATGTCGCCCATGTCACCCCGGACATCGCCTGTACCGGCGCGCCACCGGCCGCTTCACACACGCATTCCTTTGCAACCCTTATCTACTTTAGAAACATTCAGATATAACAACCGCAACATACAAAGATGTCACACGAAACACTTGAAACATCCTTCTAAAAAACTTGCAAATGCACCTAAAAACACTTGTAAAAGACGTACAAAACACCTAAAACTACTTTAAAATACACTTACAACATGCATATATATGCATCATCGAGATGAAAAATACTTGCAACATACATTTGATACTGTTGAAACATTTGGAACATAATTTGAAACATAGGTGTATTTCCATTATAATATGTGCAACCATGCGATATACTTTGCAAAATTAATACAAAACAATTGCAATTTATCAGTGCTACATCTCCTTGCTGTTTGGGAATGGAGGATTGTCATTGTGTGTGGGGTTCACCGTAGAGCTCGCCGGTGTGTGGAGAGGACAAGTGGATAAGAGGATATGATGTTGGGCCATTGAGTTGGTGTCGTGGCCCGCGAATGGTGACGTCTGGATTCCCAGCGCCACCTCGACGTTCTTCACGTAGTGAGGCGAACAGCCGAAGCGCTGGTTCGATCCCTAGATCAATTGTGTTAACTCAGCGGGCTTTTCCCCATATTAATATTTTAATGTACCCTCTCAACCCATGTAGCCACAAAGAACATAGTTGTATGTCTAATTATACACGAGGTGGTGTGCCAGTGTGCGGTCTAGGTGTGTGTGTGAATATGAATAGATGGTAGTAGTGCTCCATCCAAACAGTCCTGTATCGCGTAGACTCATTTAGTGTCCAAATAATAATAAAAAAAGATATTTGTAGTCATCGTCGAAATTAAGAAAGATATTTGGAGCCTTTTTTTTTATCTTTTTACCGGTAGTGACGTTGCCAAAGTTTAGCTGCACGTGCAGCTTACCAACCACATGTAACGTGCACATCTTCTATTCCTGGACACACAAAACAGAGTGTGCTTGCGCAATACCTAAGCCGAGTAAGCCGCGTTTACATCGGAATAGCATGGAGGCAGGTCTTCCACACGAAGCTAGCTAACCTCAGGTAAAGCCAGCTAACAAACAAGTCAGCCTCTCAAACATTCCCAAGAACATGCCCTATTCTTATAATAAATACGGATCCCCAGATCTATTGGTTCTTCGGCCTTGGATGGATTGCATTGCAGAGTCAATTAGCTAGGTAGGTACGTAGCCATGGCGCCACTTTTGCCGTCGTGTTGTTGTCATGCAAGCATGGCGGTGGTGGTGGCGCTGCTTCTAATGACGACGGCGGCTCCGGCGGCCGTGGCGTTGCTCAAGGACGACATCGAATTCATGTGGGGCCCGGACCACAGCTTCTTCCTCGATGACGGCAACACGCTGGCGCTGTGCCTCGAGAAGACCCACGGCTCCGGGTTCCGATCCAGGGGCGCCTACCTCTACGCCCGCTACGACATCGACGTCAAGCTCGTCGCCAACAACTCGGCCGGCACCGTCACCACCGTCTACGTACGTGAGTTCCCCGGCGTCTCGTCCCTGATCCATGTTCTGGACGCGAGCGGTCACCATGCTTGGCCATTGTTGCAGCTGACGACGGATGACGTGCGGCCGGGGTACCATGACGAGGTGGACATGGAGTTCTAGGCAACGTCACCGGCGAGCCATACACGCTGCACACCAACATCTTCGTGGACAGCGTCGGCAACCGCGAGCAGCAGTTCCGGCTCTGGTTCGACCCCACCAAGGACTTCCACACTTACTCCGTCCAATGGACCCAACAACATCATGTACGTACGTAAGCAACCTGCCAATTGTCGAACGCCGGCCGTCGCGTTCATCGTGCATTGCTTGCTTGGCAGATTCCTCATCGACGGCACGCCGATCCGCGTGTACAAGCACGAGGCATGGCGCGCCGGGACGTTCCCGACGCAGCGGCGCATGCGGCTGGACGGGAGCCTGTGGAACGCCGACGACTGGGCGACGCAGGGCGGCCGCGTCAAGACGGACTGGGCGCACGCGCCGTTCTACGCCTACTACCGCAACTTGCGCGTGACGCCGTGCGCGCCGTCGTCGTCCACCGGCGTTGCATTGTGCAGCGATGAGGCACCGGCGTCAGCGGCCCTGAAGAAGGTGCGAGCGGAGCATCTGCTCTATGACTACTGCGAGGATCAGAACCGGTTCAAGGACACCGGGCTACCCAAGGAATGTGCCGCACACTAGATGATGCCAATGAATGTTCGTGTGATTGCTATATAATATATCAAACTGGTGAATGAAACGGATTAGCTTTGTGTTGAACCTCTCCGCCGAGAACACCACCGCTCAAAGTAGTAAGCTCAAAGTAGTACTCTCTCCTTCACCTCTTCCCTCCCGTCGCCGGCCACACTTCACCGCCACCGCCGCCCGTCGCCGGCCCCCTGCCCTCCCGGGGTCCTCGCCGGCGGCCAGGGCGGGTTGTTCCTTTTTTCCTCTTCTTTAGTAGCCACCGAATAAGCCATGGGAGCAGCAGTTTGGGGGTGCTGGAGAAAGTTCCCATCCATGGAGGAGGCGCCGCGTCCATGACCGCCGAGAAAACGGCTGCAACATTCAAGCCCAAGAAGGCCGCCGCCGGGACCAAGTGCTAGGAGGCGGAGAGGAAGGTCGTTGCGAGCCCCGACGGATCGCGGCGGTCATGCTGCGGGGGCGGGTCCAGGAGGCGGAAGATGCACGCGTCTGCACCGCCGTCAGTCGGCCCGAGGAGCAGCAGCTTATCCCCGCGCCCGCGGCGCGGAGCGGCGGTTCTGCGGCGTCGGCGAGGCAGCGGCCCTCGGATCCAGCGCCGGCGAGGAGTTACGACGACTACGGAGCCGGTGAGGAGGAGGAGGAATACATCTACGACGACGGCGGTGTAGTCTCGCGACTCGCCTGCGCAGTCCTCCGCAGCAGCGGCCGCCCACGCCTCGCCGCCGCGCTCCTGCGCCACGCCGACGTTCAACTCCTCTCCGTCGGCGAACAAGCATGCGCTGACCTCATGGCCCGAGCAGAGATGCAGGAGCTGCTGCTGCGGCAAGCGGCTTGGGCCATGGTGCCCTGTGACCGCCCCGCCGCCCAACGCCGACGACAGTCCAGGTTTAGGGACTCGGTGAGTGCCATCCGACCAGGGCTGCCACTATTCCTCTGCATCCTCGTGGCGGTGAGACTCGGCAGAACCAACATCGACCCGACGGCGTGGGAGGAGTGCCCCGACGAATCGCGCTCGGTGCTCGCCGCCGCCGCCGGAATCGTTTGGGGATTTTTTTCTGGGAATCTCAGCAGCACATGGTGGGACCCGTAGCCGTGGGGCCTGCAGCAACGTGTGCTCCATGCTGAGTTCCACGTTTCCTTCCTTACTCCCCTGACGAACACGCGTGCACCTCCAGAAACTCCTGCCAGGTCTCGCTTATCTCCAAGCCGACGCCACCGCTGTTCGTCCCTGCTACCCCATCCACCTTGCAGCCAGGGTTACTACACAGTAAGGCTGCTTCAAAGCATCTCGTCATCTGGCGCTGACCAATCGACATCGCCATCACCAGGGTTTCGAGGTCGAGCATCATCTTCTACTTCCGACAACGGCTTCCAGCATACTCTTGGTCGATGCGGAATGTTCTTTTCATCGGCTCTGTCGACCCACCTTTAAGCGTAGCTTTGCACGGTCCTTCCATCCGGTGTATGCGCCTTCCGGCGCCCCTACGACTCCTCACCGGCGTGGGCGTCTTCGTCAGTGCCTTCGACGTTTCTGTTATGCTTATCTGATTTTTTAGACCATGTTGTAATCGGGTCTTCTTTGAGGAACTTTATGTAATTTTGGCGCTTAATATATAAAGTATGCAGTTTGTCAAAAAAAAAAAAAAAAAAAAAAACAAAAACCGGTGAATGAAACGGTGAAGTGTAGTACTGTACACTAAAAAGAAATCGATTTTTAGAGGTGGTTTTAAAAACCGATACAATACCACCAATCGTAAAAATACGTGATTTTTTGAGTCGGTTTTAAGACCGCCTCTAAAAGTCCATTTCGAGACGGATCTCTTAAGTCAACTGTCTCCTAAAAATCGATTGAAAGATAATTTTCAAATTTTAAAAAATCATTGAGTCTAACAAAAATAAGAAAATAGTAATATTTTTAATGTGGCCCGAAGGGCTGTGGATCGACCACAGCTCACGAGATTTAAATAGTAGAGTACCCATATATTCATTCAATTCTTATATGATTCCATTTTAAACTTCATTCACTACGCCACCTAGGATTTTTTTATGGTCTGGTCGTCGACCTCTAGAGGGGCGGTTGGACCAGCTGCCCCTAGTAATTCATGACTACAAATCAATGATTTTAGGGAGGCCATAAATCAATGAAAAACAAAACGCCCATACAAATCGGTTCGAAATTGCATAACTAGAACAAAAAACAAGTATGTTTTTTATTACGACAGAGACACACTCTAGACAGGCCAACATACACGCTGCCCCAAGGTCACAAATTTCTGACCACTCCACCCATGAGACTCTTGTGCCATACTCATTCTACTTATTTTATTATCTTCATCGATATTAAAATAAGTAATTGAACCCTTAATAAATTCAAATGAAAAAGTCATCAACTATAAATTTTTATTTTTTTGACCAGAAGACTACGACTTTGGTTTTGGTCATTTCTCCATCCGATGTCATTTGAAAAAATCGAATTTCAAATGTGAGAAATTCAAACGTAATTTTCTTTTGAATAAGTGATCTCAAATGAAAAAGTGATCAACTATAAAGTTTTTTAAATTTTTGAGATCTACAACTTTAGTTTTGGCCATTTCTCCATCTAAGGTCATTTCAAAACTTTGAATTTCAAATGTTAGAAATTCAAATGTAATTTTCTCGGATTGATGATTTCAAATGAAAAAGTAATCAACTACAAAGTTTTATAACTTTTTAAGATCTAAAACTTTACTTTTGGTCATTTCTCCATCCAGGGACAGTTAAAAAATTTAAAATTTAAAATTTAGAAATCCAAACATATTTGTCTTTGGGTAGAAGAATTCAAATGAAAAAGTTCTCAACTATAAAATGGTACAAATTTTTTGAGATCTACAACTTTCGTTTTGATAGTTTCTCTGTAACACCCAGGAAGAAAACAACAACAAAACACATTCTTGCAGTATTACCACACTACAAAACTAACAAGAACACAAGATCGTGACAACAGCGGAAGCAACAAACGTCATCTAAGTTGAACATTAAATTAAGTCTTCTACGATAACATAAGAAAAGATATCCTCAAACCTAACCAACAAAACTCCGATGTTTAATAGAACATACAAAAACGACTACGCAACAAACTAGAATGTTGCAAAAAAAATTATGTGAAATGTTTGAAGTGTATAACATGTGTGCTTGCTACTCCCATCCCGTCAAAGCATCCTCAAAGCTCAAGTAACTGGGAAGGGGAAACAAGCGTGTGAGGTTTAACTTAAGCGAGTTATTTAAATCACATTTTATTTAAGCATCAAATTTAAATAGCATAATAAAAGACACATCAATTTTGCTTCATACAAATATAAATATACTTCAAAGTGAAAATGCGATTAATACAATACAACGCTAATGCGATTGATGCATTGCAAATGCATGACTTCACTTCTACCCACACCACCCAACAAGAGCGTGAGGGCTGCAACCACAATGCTCATCAATGTGCGTTCTTTGCATCTTGGTACTTACCGCACCAATTTGGATCTGATTTCTTCAAATGCCTATCAATGAGAAGAGTGCAAATGCCAAAGTTGCCATGTATCCACTTCATATACTTCATAATTCAACAAGTAATACCACAAGATATAAAATCATGTTTTTCAAATTAAAGAAAATAACTTCAAATTTTAGATTATATGGCTAGTGTGAGATACTAAAAATTTAGAGGCAATTCAAACAACAAAGCCAAAGCATGTGGACCACAATGCCACGTTTACTTGCCTTCACCGATGATAGATCAAAGAGTTGGGCACACTACAATTGCAAATCACCTAGTCACAAGTAGTACTCTCAGTACCAACACTATCATTCAAACAAAGGCATACGCACAAGAATACCCAAACCCATAGATCAAGCCATTACCAACACGGTTCGGTTAATAACAACAACACTATTGCTTCTTTACTTCTTCTAGTTTTAACCATACGTAAAAAATTATCACAATTTATCGGATGATATAAAACTCCATTATATACAACGTTCCTATATTAAGATTCACCATAAGAGATCTCTAAGATGGCATCAACAATCTCGAACTTAATTCAACTTTTTTTTTTTTTTTGATGAGGAAACATAGCGTAAACTTATAAAATCCATAGCTGGGGATATACTTATCCAAAAAATATGTTTGTTATCAATCTAAAAAGGATAAGAAAAGCTCTACAACAACCTTTGTTTAGATCACAAGTTCAAATTCTTCCATTAAGATGGCCAAACATTGAATGGATACAAAACTGTTCGGACTGACAGAGAACTATTAAAAAGCGTACTACCTCCTATTCCCTTCATCCAAAAATTCCAAGACTTCTATATAAAATAGATAAGTCCATTACCCACAACTCTCTAAGTCATTGGGCCTCCTAAAAAATCATTTAGATGATCTTATCTTGGCTAGAAGTTTAGACGGCAATCATTTAGACATTGCGCAACATCTTTCTTGAACATTCCATATCGGTAGTTATGTAAACCCTACAAACAACAATTGTCCCATTCGGAAAGGTAATGAAAAGTAATACAAATGTCCTATAATTTCTAAAGTCCCATCATGCCTCTATCTTTCTCCAAAACCTCTTATATCCCCCTCTATCTAGAAGCTGTCGGGAAAGACATCTAACTTAGAAAAATCATATCTCTCAAACCATTTGATCTAAAATCATGATATTTGATGAGATAATAGATCTGAAGGTTCTCTACAACTTTTGATGAGGCACTGGCTGGTCTTCCGAGAGGTAAAGGGATAAATTTGATTGGTGGAGATCTCGATGTTGATGATCCGGCTTCAAATCGGACATGATTCGAATCCACGCAACCACTACACCACCGCTCCGATGGTTATCAACGAAACACAACTTGAGTGACCTCGCCAAGAAAGCTTTCCCTGCAAGCGAATCAAAGAACACAAGCAAGAAAGTAGAAACATGCAATCTGAAATTGCAAATTTATGTGAAGCAAAGATAAATATGAGGACCAAGAACTCAATTCCAAAGGACTTATCGACACTGGTGGAGGAGATCAAGAACAAGGGCTTGGATCTTTGTAAAAGGACTCGGCGTCCTTTGTTTCAATGAAGAAAGTCCGTTTCTCGATGGAAAATGAAACTCTAAACAAAACCCGAGTCTAATGTGGCGGCGGCTATTGAGTTTATAACCCTAAGGGGTGCACTAGGGTTGGGGTGACCGGGCGCCCATAACTTGGGCTTAAGGCCCGAGCCACGATACAAGGCCAAGTTGGTCCAAGCGGGTGATGCATCACCTTGTCGTGGTCCTTGTTGGTGTTTCTTAGCGTAAGCGTAATAGTCGCAAGCGCACGGAAATACCGTTGTAGCACTTCACCGGAAGTGTTCGGGGTATCGATTTCCACGAGGAACGGGTGTTAAGTCGGCTCGACTAGCTACCGGGATGAAGATGGAAAGGGTGAAGGCGGGTAGTGAGTTTCTACTACGGATTATCCTAAAGCCGAATTACTTCTTTTCTTATACGTTCACGTAGCCACCGGCTCTCCCCTCGGGTACGCGGAAGGGTCCGACCTCCGGACTACCGCACAACCGGACGTGGAGGAATACTAAGGTCAAGCGGGGCTGTCACCACCTGCCGCCTACCTCACTACCGTGGGTGATTGGCAAGCGAGGGTGATTCGTAGTTTAGACACCACGTCTACACTACTTATCACGTACTCTAGCGTTGGCCAGGAACATCCGTCTTCATCAGGAGTCCTCTACTAGAGCATCTACCGATATGGTAAAAACGAACCGACGAACGTATAATTAAAGTAATAACTCAAACTCGAAGATAATTATCAGTAATTAGAACACGGATCTCTTACTCCAAACCGGTAGGATGATCCGTAGAGGTACAAATACGGAGGCGGGGAGCCGCGGCGGTTCGAACTCCGTGCACTCGAGGCGAAGGGGACGCTCCTCTTCTCCACACTTCCTCCTCTCTCACTCCCTTCTAATTCTAACTTGGCTCCTTTCCTCTACTCCAATGTGTACTAAGTGTGAGTGGTGGAGTGGAGTGTGTGAGTGGAACAATGAGTGAGTGAATGGTTATGTGTGTGGATCACATGGTGAAGTGTGGGATTTATTGAATGATCAAATGATCAAGTGTGTGATGGTGTGTGAATGAGTGAGGGGGTGCCTCTCTTTATATAGTGGAGAGGAGGAGTGAATGGAGGGCTCTCCTTGCTTCGAGGTCTTCTTGGCGGGAACAAAACTTTGCACCGTCCTTTCCCGCGTTAATATTTCGGCATGTGAAAGTCGGCGAAGGTCTTGGCGGGATCGGGGCCATGCATGTACCGGCCGCCGCAGGGGGCCGGCCGCCCAAGTTTGGCCGGTTTGAGCCGGGCTTTCGCGTGTCATCTCTTGGTCCACTTTGGTTCATTTTCCCGTAGGTGCATCGGCCCGTTTTTTTGCCCGATTCCGGTTTGTTGGCCCTCCCCTTGACAAAGGCGCAATCCTGGTTTTGTGCTTTCATTGTTGATTAGGCGTATTTGTACCTGTTTCCACTTTTATACCTACAAAACATGTTTTCTACCAATACAAGTGGAACTAGGTTAGAGATAAATGCATATGTACCATGAGATTGTTTATTTCCCTTGGAATGAACCCGAAGTTGGCGGTATTAAATGCTTGATAATGACCGCCAACAGTCACACAACATGATCCACGATTGTTGCGGAGCTAGGACTAGAACCATAATGATGGCGTCGTCATCTCCTTTCCAACGCATCAAAAGAATGCCTCGTTTCAATGTCGTATGAGGTAGATATCGCCAAAACCGTGCAGGGGTGTCTATTTGAATCGGCGAGCGTGGCGGCCGAGTTGGGGGACGGGGGGTGTCGGTGAATCGAACTGAACGTGGCTGCTGAGTTGGGGATGAACTGCAACTTTGTGAAGACCAAGACATGTGTGTGTCCAGCATAGTGATGTCCTCATCAACTTTGTAGTTCACCAAAACTGCTATTTTACGCCTCACGAGTAGCCCTAATCACTTCCCTAGAAAAGCTACATGAATTGCACCACTAAAATCGAGCAATGACATCCCAACAACTTTTCTTCCCCTCTAATCCACTTATACCCAAGGTCAAACTCCACCCTAAACATGCAACTTGTGCAGAGAAGGGAGAAATCCAACTCAACTTCATCACCCACAAACCCTAGGGCAACGGGAAGGGATGGGGAAGGACCGATCTACATGAACGATGCACCTCTTCTTGCTCCTCTTGTTGTCCTCGATCCGATTTGCAAGTCAACCCGAAGGATTTGGTGCAGTAGAGAGGGGATTTAGGGAGGGCATCCATGGGAGAGGAAGAGGAGAGGGAGTAAGGGGAGAGGGGCTGGTCCGCGGGATGAATGAAGGGGGAGGGCGAGTTGGGCTAGGGTAGGGATGGTTGGGCCTTGCCCTTTCTAGATTGTTTCTTTTTTTGATGTGCTGCATTCTAGATCCAGGTGCCTCTACTAATCGATTTATAGGGGGTGGCTGGATCTAAAACGAACCCTACAAACAGAGCAATTTGTAGAGGTGGCTTAAAATATCAACCGCCCTACAAATGCATTTCTCTGGGGGGCTTGTTTTGGGAACCATTTTTAAGGGTGGTTTTATATTTTGCCACCCCTAATTAAAAAAAAAAAAAAGGTGTTGCTACAAATGCTTTTATAGTAGTGATTTCTATATGAGGGATGGAACACACAAAATATTTTTTTGATCTTTTCCTCACTTTGTAATAATTGGGCCAATACCTAGAAACTATAACATATTTTCGATACTTGCTAGAAACCACCTAAACTATACTCCTAGTTGATAGTTTCTATAAAGAAATGTTCATCCAATCATAGATCTTCTCTCTTATAGTATCTACCAATCCTATCTCTTTCGCATAATCTATGAAAAATTGTTGTGCCTAATTTTGAGATTAGATCCATGATCCACAGTTCACAAATATATCAAACTAGCCGAAACCCCGTGCAAGTTGCGCGGGCTAGCAAGCTCCGTAGCAAGCACGAAAATATAGTACTAACAAAGAAACAATTTTGAATCATATGAAAGCATAAAGTGGTTGTTACTGTAGGGCACTTTTATATACATGAAGGATAGTGGACCTTTCTTTCATTAGATTGAGACCTTTGTAGCACATAAATTGCATTGAGATTAAAAATCTATGTATAGGGCATGTAATATTAGCGCCGACACATATAAGTTTACTAATAAAAATAGTCGGATACATTACTATGAATCAGGTAGCCCTGGAATAATCCATGACTGCCACAACGCGTGTGAGAGCAGGCAGCCTTAGGGCACGCTGGGAAGCTGTAGGGCAGGGCGAGGATGTGGGGTGGATGAAGCCAACCAATCCTAGGATGCAAGTGAGGCTCATTTGGCGGTCGTAGGGCACTCGGCCGCAACAAATAGCGTTGGGGAGAGGCGGAGAGGTAGCGGCGGCGCTTGGAGGAGAGGAGTCACCGGTTGTGGGGCAAGCGGATGGCGGGGCCACAGGGGTGGGGGTTGGGGTCGGAGGCACTTGGAGTTTGAGCGGAGCGGGAGCTATGTTTGCGAGGTCACAGCTGCGGCGGGGTCGTCGGGCGGGTGTTGATGGCATATAAAGACTAAAATTAATTATGAAATATACCATCAACTAAGGGATCAATGCCACTACTGGTATTATTACTTCTAATGATTTCCACGAGTTTTGTTGCATGTACAGTTTTGCGGGAAAAATCCGGAAAATAGCCAAAAAGAGGAGAAAATAAGAAAGCAGAGAAGAGAAGGATCGAATCAAAGGCATTAATATAAATTCGGGGGACCTAAAAAAGGTGAAAGAAAGACATTTCGACAAAGCCGAGGCCCCATTGTCACCGGTGGGGGCGAGTGTTGACATCTCTTATTGAATACTTTTATATGTCGACTAAACATTAAATAAGGGCATAAAATGAATATCCACATAGACATAGGGCTTATACTAACAATTTCCACAAGTTTTGGTGAATTATATATTTTTCAGGGATTAAACAGGAAAAGCCCAAAGATTTGAAGCCCTACGACACAAAGGCGTATACATGGCATTATATCAACTTGGAAACCACGTAAGAACATTCCGGAAGACACGAGAGACAATGCGAGAAGAGGTTGGGACCCACGGCGAGAGAGCAAGGCGGCGCTGCCGTAGGGGCGGCCGCCGCCTGGGCCCACATGTCAGCCACACGAAGCTATGTCGGTTCCAAACCGCCTATGAGGAGCAATCTAGTCCATCAATCAAGGTCGGTTTGATCCAAGGGTCATCGTGCATCGCCTAGGGCTATATAACAAGACCCCCCGACCCCTGGGTGAAACCTAACTCATTGTAATTCATTATCAAGTCAATTAAGCCAAAGGCGAAGTAGAAGAGAGCTTCTCCACCAGAGATTAGGGTAGCTACTTGTCTAGTTCTAGTTCTTCTAGTTCTAGTTCCTCTAGTTAGATTAGCAAGTCGATTCAAATAGAGTGGGTGTTGCCAACCCGGGATTCTCGATCTTCAAGTCATTATGGTATTATCTTGTATCCATGACTTTATTCTATTTCAATATTAAGTGTTGGTTTGCTATGTTCTTAGTTTATTCTAGTAGTATATTTGATATGGTCATGATTAATTGTGAGTTCATGTATCTATTCAGTAGGCGCCTAATTCGAATCTCGAGAGGGTTAGGTGATAGAAATAATTATGTAAGCATGGTGCTTAGATATGATCTATCTGCAGATGCATCTTATAACTGGGTTGTGTGGTAGATCGCGGGTGTGATATTCTGTTGAGTCCTTTGGAATCCATCCCTCGGTTATAAGACTAGTTGAACATGGTTTTGGGGATTATCTTGTTTTGTTCTTGGTTCTCCTCATAAATCTTCGGGATGCATAGATTCATGATTGTTATCTTTGTATATGATGGTATATGACCTAGGGTAGATGTTTGACTTAGTAGATTTAATGCTACATAAGAATTCCGTCTCTTAACGTAAGTCCACGTTAGTTTTGAGTAGTGAGTAGTCTATGCCTATATCTACGTGTGTTAACTTTGCCTTTGTTTATCACTTATCATGTCATTATTGGCTTACCCCTGCTAAAGTAATTGATGAGGACATCCTCCACTATTACCCGTTGGCAAAAGACTTAACAATTAAATGGGCCAAGTGGCCCGGTTGTAGTCGAGGGCGGCGACGTGTGAGCCTCCGAATAATCCCACCTTGCTTAACTTAGGAGGAGGAAGCCACCTTAAAAGGGAGAACCACCCTTCCCTATCGGACTAGTCTTTTGGGGTGATTGGGCCTTTCCTCGAGTGGGGGCACAGGGTGCGGTGCTAAGATTGCCGAGGCGCAACTGGAGGCCCTAGTGGCGTTGTAGCCGGATCGGTGTGTCGCATTTTCTTTGTCGGTGCTAAGATTGCCGAGGCGCAACTGGAGGCCCTAGTGGCGTTGTAGCCGGATCGGTGTGTCGGGCTTTTCATCCAACCCGCCTGGGCGGACTCATCATTTGGTATCAAAATTTGGGCCCTTGTTAAGGGGTTTTTGTTTAGTTTGAGTTTTCCATCGAAACTTGATTGATTCATTGTATTCGTGAAGATTATTCCGCTTTACTACGGTAATCCAAGGCCCCCGTTCTTGTTCTCCACACGTGGGCGATTAGTCCTTTTGTGATCGAACTTGAACACCATCATCTCAATTTCGTCATTCATATTTGCAATATTGATTGCGTTAAACTGTTCTTGCTTGTGTTCTCGACCTTAAACGGGAAAGCCTTCTTGGCGAGGTCAATCAAGTCGTGCTTGGTTGATAACCATTGGAGCGATGGTGTAGCGGTTGCGGTGGTCGAGTTTGTGTTGATTCGGAAGGGGACCGTCAACGTCGTGTTCTCCACCAATCGATTTACCCATTACCTCACGGAAGATCGGGCGGATCCTATCATTTGGTATCAAAATTTGGGCCCTTGTTAAGGGGTGGGAATGATGAGGACATCCTCCACTATTACCCGTTGGCAAAGGCGCAACAATTAAATGGGCCAAGTGGCCCGGTTGTAGTCGGGCGGCGACCGTGTGAGCCTCCGAATAATCCCACCTTGCTTAACTTAGGAGGAGGAAGCCACCTTAAAAGGGGAGAACCACCCTTCCCCTATCGGACTAGTCTTTTGGGGTGATTGGGCCTTTCCACTGAGTGGGGGGCACAGGAGTGCGGTGCTAAGATTGCCGAGGCGCAACCGGAGGCCCTAGTGGCGTTGTAGCCGGATCGGTGTGTCGCATTTTTAATTTGTCGGTGCTAAGATTGCCGAGGCGCAATCGGAGGCCCTAGTGGCGTTGTAGCGGATCGGTGTGTCGGGCTTTTCATCCAACCCCGCCTGGGGCGGACTCATCAAGAATGTTAGTGACCGAATCTCTCATAAGTATGCTAGCTAATAATCATATCGACCATCCTTATATTCCTCTCGTGGTAGAATTATAAATGATAAACCTGGATCCCTCCCCGGTGAAATGTGATGATGTTATTTTATCCGTGGTGCTTTGCGGATAATTTAATGATAGATATATTTGTTTTAGAGAAGATTGCAAATCAAGACAATCACATGTAGCACATATAACATTTCTAGCATTACTATTTGGGGATGACAACCTAGCCTATGGTAAAGCTAAGAGATGGAGAAACACCGAGTGCCTCTCGCTCATATGGCCTTAGGTGAGATTAACTCCACCTATTGGTTGTAGTGATGTTAAGAAGTACCAACAAGCATTTACGGCGTTGATTCTTGGAGGAAATAATGGCTAACTAGAGATATTATTAGAAAGAAACTTATGATGAGGTCTAAACTAGGCACTTTACTTTAGCAGGATTACCCTTGTTTTTCTTTGTTTATATTTTATACGAGGGTTTATCATAAAGGATTGATTGAGATTCACTTCACTTCGTTCATCGAATAAAGTCGGTCAAGAGGAAGCATACAATCAGCTTTTGAAGCTATGGGTGAAAGGACTTTACGAGACTTCTCTGCTCCAAGCAATGAGAACATCCGCACTGGACCGGTACTTCAAACTAACAATCTTGAGTTTGAGCTCAAGCCCAGCTTCATCAACATGGTTCAAGCTACTCAATTCGATTGGAAGGACATATGAAGATGCACGCTCTCATCTTGAGAATTTTCTAGAGATTGCCAACACCTTCACAATCAAGAACGTTTCCCGAGATATCATATTACTCCGCTTATTCCCATTCTCATTGACGGAAAAGCGGTTATGGTTCTATGCTAATAAGGATGAAATCAAGACATGGGATGAATGTTCAAAAGCCTTCCTATCAAAAATTCTTCCCTATAGGCAAAACCAATGCCTTACGAGGAAAAATCACAAATTTTCAGCGGCCAGAAGGGAGAATCAATTCCGAAAGCATGGGAACATCTAGAAGAATACATATCGATTGCCCCTATCATGGAATGGAAGTGTTGACGATCACCAACGACACATTTTAACGTCAACATCCTACCATAAAGGGGTGAAACTATACATTATCATACTCATATACATTTATAACTCACATATTTCCACTTGTAGTGTCCAATTTATTATTGTGCAGATTTATATAAGAAACAAGTGGAAAATGTACCAAAAAGCGCCTCCACGAAATCGTATTCTGAAGAACATCAAGCCCAAGGGAGAAATGGACCAAAAAACAGAAGGCGGGGCGAGCCAACGCCGCCCTACAACTTTTCAGGCCCAACAACGCCACCCCGCCTTAGAGCGGTGAGTAGGCTACGAAAGGGTGCTAGCGCGCACCACTGGTGCGACCGCATCCGGCCGAGGCGGTTCGGGCCCGGCAGCCCGGAGGCGGTTTGTTACCTTCCATAACGGGCACTACCGACTTTGGATGGTCGGTTTGGCAGATTTGGAAGGTGTTCCCTAAGTCGGTTTTGCTCCTTCCATGTGGGGATGGCCATCTTCCAAAGAGCCCCCTCTCCTCTACCTATAAAAGGAGGCTCTCTCCCCTCATTCAACACACACCAATTCCATACAACACAAGGAGGAGCCACAATGTAATAGAGAGGAGAGAGTTCCATTTTGTTCTTCTTCCCCTCTTAGTTCTAATGGAGAGTGAGAGAGGAAAGGCTAGAAGGAAGTTTGGTTCCTTCTACGGAGTTGCCTGGTCCATACGGTGTGCCGCGGTTCCTAGGAAGCCTGAGTCTTGGGAGTTGTGGGTACCGCTCGCTTGTACCTCTACAAGCTACTTACACTTTGGTGAGAAAGCTTGTGATTATCTTTTTCGCTTATTGTTCTTCAAGTATATTATCTTAGTGTTATAGACTTGCGGGATCGATAGTCGTACCTTTGGGTCGTAACTCTTGGAGAAGGAACTCTTTGACCAGGGGAACCTTGATCAACCCAAGAGTTGTGGATGGTAGTGCAAACGTGGTGGGCTAGCGTTCACCTATCTTTTTGTGGCGCATCCCACGGTTGAGGGGTAGGCGGCTTGGTCGTGACAAGCCTTGTCCGTCCCTCGAAATCCCCCCCACGTTCGGGTGTGGGTGGTGCTAATTACGGACTCTGCCCGGTTGGGCGTCGGCGTGCCCGGCAAGGAGATAACAAGCCCTAGAAATCCCCTCGCCCAAAACCTAAGCCCATAAAGATACCTCACTATCCATAGTTATCCTAGGGTAGCCCCGCTCCAAAGATTAGAGCGCTGGATTTCCTCGTGGAAAAAATACGATACCACGAATATTTCGGGTGAAAGCTACAACGACAATTCGATGCGCTTTACGGATTTATCTATGTGCGTTAAGAAACGTCAACAAGCTTTCTCGGGCGCCGCTTGCCGGGAATGGTTGTCGTAATTTCTCTCCGAGCCTAGAGCACCCGTGTGTTGTATCTAAAAAAAAACAAAAATAGTTATTTATTTTTCTTTTCCAAATTGAAGCCTTCACCAAATTCAAAATCCTTTTTGCTTCAATGGGGAGTTCACAAGAGCCACAATCTTTTTCAAAACCAAAATTTTTATCTCGCTATGAACTCACCCTAATTTAAAAAAAAAAACTTTTGGTTCGGGCACTCCATCTCTGGTGACCATTTTGAAAATCTATGTTGCCACCTACGAGATTTCGAGGAATTATGATCATGCCTCAGCATTCCTAGCATGATCCAAGAAATTCACATGTGAAATTTGTTTTACGCTCTCCCTCATAGGGAAAGCAAAACAATAGTACACTATTGTCGTAGGAAATTTGAATGGGGACTGAGAAGAACTCAAAGACAATTTTTGTCTAGCATTCTTCCCCATCAATGCCTACCAAGGACAATCCTCGATCTCAAGTAGGATGAGAAGGAGTCCATAGGTGCAGCCTAGGCATTTATAATGTTTATACATGTTGGCCTAGACTTGTCATTTCCGATAGTGTGCCTTTGCATATGTT
This sequence comes from Hyparrhenia diplandra, assembly GCA_015847255.1. Taxonomy (NCBI): domain Eukaryota; kingdom Viridiplantae; phylum Streptophyta; class Magnoliopsida; order Poales; family Poaceae; genus Hyparrhenia; species Hyparrhenia diplandra. The sequence goes on from JADLZK010013337.1 coordinate 401,105, forward strand.
TTTTTTTAGGTCTTGACATAGATGCTGCCCTATGCCTTGACATGACCGTTGGAGGGTTGTTTGCACGTAAACCTACAACGGAACATAGAAAAACCCTTGAACACATCCTAGAGAAGCTTGCTTCTCCCGTTGTAGAACCTATTCCCCTCCATATTAAGGGCATGTCAAGCATTGAGGAGCCCTCATCGGTCGAGTCATTCCCCATACCGCCATTGGAACCATTTGTTGAGCCCTCTCGAACCACGAACACCGGAAGGAAAGGAATGCTTCGTCGCCTTCGGGAGTTCACGATTGAATTCAAGGATGATGACGAAACCCGTGAAACCGAGGTGCACTTAGACCATCATACCTACCTCATCCTTGATTTCGATCTTCTCATAGGCTACCCCTCGAAAAAGCTTTTTTTCAAAAAAAAACCTATAGAGGGGAGCCATGATGAGAAGTTGGGAAAGATTGCTTCCGCCTCTCACACCTAGACATCCCAAAGGCTTAAGCATCTTCCCAACCAAAACTTCGTTCGAGGAGGCGAAGTTTATAACTCTATTCGCTTCACCCAAGATGTTTCCACATCTTAGTGAAACGAAAAACACTGTCGCCCCTCACATGAACACAAGTCTTGTCCCTTTGGCCGATAAAACATTGTTCTTGACAATGGTCAAGATTCAATGTTCGTCCTTCATGTCACATCTTTTGAGGATAAACCCTCATGTGCCATGGACATGCACGAAGCGACAACTCTTGAGACCAAGTGGAAATCTATTTTTTTGAGCATAACAAGTTGTCAATTGAGACTTCCTACATGCTCACCTTTGGGTCTTCTTAAGTTTGTCTTGCTTCTAGCCGAAAGTGCTTCGAACGAAAATTACAACCACCTCTTGGTTCTCTTTGTAAACCTTTTTAAGAATGGTTGCAAGCCTCGTAGTAGCATGATGACGCTTAACCTTGCGGCTTGAGCGTAATGCTAAATTCTTAGTGGTGAAACTGGGAACTTCACCACCACCACCGAGGATGTTTTCCCACCGGTCAAGCTTACGACCATAAAAGCACCGCCGGGGAGATACTGGACTATCTTAAAAAAAAAAAAGAGCACAAAAAGTCTTTCTCTCTTCTTATTAATAAAAGCAAGAACATGTTATCAAGTTAGTATGCACCTTCGGGTATTCTTGTCGCTAACCATTTCAGGTGGAGATCGATTAAGAAGAACAAAGAGGCATGCGACGCCGAGAACATGAGGGCTACATCACCAAAAAAAAAAAAAATGATGTCCATGGGTGATGGAACATGCTCAAGAGGAGACCGGACCTTGCACACTTGACTTTTCACGAAAAGTCTAAGTGTGGGGAAGATGGTGACAATCCCAAGTTCCATCCACCAAGAGATCATAAAAAAGAAAAATGAGGGTGAATAAAAAGATGATGTCAGCCCCGCCTTGCTAAAAAAAAAAAGAGAAAAAAAAAGAGAAAAAAAGAGATGGAGAGAAAAGAAAAAAAAAAAAAAAAGAGAGAGATTAAAAAAAAAAAAAAAAAAAAAAGTAGAAGAGAGAAAGTGAAAAAAAAAGTGAGAGAGAAAAAGAAAAAAAAAAAATGATGTCAAAAAAAAATAAGAAGAAAAGAATAATAAGAGAGAGAGAGAGAGGAGTAGGTTGGCCCCACGGAGCGATAAATACCAATGTGCTACACCGCTCCACCCTTCATGGCTTCAACAAGCAAGAAGGCCCTCCTCTCATCCTTTGCTGCTACCATCAAGGCCCATGGCCCGCATACATGTCATGTGTGTGTGGCCTAGCCTTGAGATGCGCCCTGGCTGAGCTATCAAGCAAAACCGCCGCAACAAACATCGATGCTTCATCCATAAATGCCGACGGTATTTACACTTTCGTGTATGCAAAGGTAATGTTCACCATCTCCTCACTCATTTCTTGTCTCCATGAAAATAAAACTTTATGCTTCCCATGCCATGACACATGCTTTGAGTTTGGGTGTACCTACATGGGCCCATGTAATACATTCATAGGTCTTTTTAAATTAAAGCGTGGTGCTTAGGTTAAAATGATCTCCTTTAATCAAAACTTTGACTTGGTGTCGAGCTTGGTTAATGAACTTAGAGTTTTGTTGTCATGATCTATGGGAGTATCTTATGTTGAGATACGTCAAGGCTATGCTTACACTACCTTTTTTATGAGCCTTGCTTGAGTCATGATAAGGTGAACAAATAAAAATAAAATAATAAAATAAAGTTCTCATAATAAAAGGCTCCACGGTATTCATGCGGTAGAGCCATGTGTTTGTTTCCTTTTTGTTTTGTTTTGTTTGAATAAAAGAGGTACAAGAATAAGTGTGGGAGAGATCTCTCAAGCATACATGCACACCCATCTAAGATCTCCCCAACACAAATGCACAAACAACGAGCAATTCCACGATGGAGAAGGACAAGACGAACAATTACCATTAACTCCTTCCTCTTCAAACGGTGGTTTGTGCAAAACTCTCACTCTCACATCTCATAATAATAATAAAAAGGGGAGAGAAGAGAAGGAGGAGAGGAGACAAGCCTTTCAACCCCAAGTTCCTTGTCCCTGCATTTTTGTGATGACATCAAAAGACAAGCTTGGGCTGACCTCCAACCACGCGACCAATCACAACTCAAATCATTATGCGGCGCACAAGCTAGCACAACCATGAAAGGTAAGTAAAAGAGCTAGCTTGGGGAGGACTCCAAGAAAGGTAACGTGTATCTCACATTTTGATTATATTCTCTATCTTATGAAATGATGAGTTATGCTATAAAAAAAGAGGGAGACAAAAATTCCATTCCTTTACATATGAGCTATGAAAATGTTTAGTTTTAGTCCCTCGTTGAAATGATGAATAGTTGCTCTGTCTTATGTTTTACTTCGTGCCTAGTTTATAATTCAATTTCTCTAAAGTTTGGGTTTAGTGGCTAAGTCTAAAAACTCATCCCGAAAAACCCGATTCATGTGGGTTGCATAGGCTCTATCTAGTCTAAGTTGTTGCCAAGTATGATATGGTACAAATAGATTTGCTATGATTTCGTCCAAAAAAAGAGAAACTTGACATTCGGGAATCTTCTAAAAAAAAAAAAAAAAGAGAAAGAGAGAAATGATATGGGCTATGCTAAAAAAAAAAGAGAGAGAAGAAAGAAAAATGAGATGAAAAATGGACAAGTGTCCGAGGGCGAGTAGAGACCACATCTCTAAAAAAAAAAAGAAATAGAGAGGAAATAAAAGACAAAAGTCTAGGGCACAGAGTAGAACCCACCTCTCCAAAAAAAAAAATATATATATATAGCAATAAAGCCCATACTTTCTCGAAAAATAAATTTTATTTAAATAAATAAATCGGATAAAAAGTTGATCAAAAGGATGAATGATAAGTATTTACATTTATAACCGTTCTATCGGCAACCGCCCAAGACTTTGAGAAAAGCTAAGAAGCCCCGCCTACGATGAAAGGTAATAAAGGGTGAGAAAAAGATGTGCCATTTTATTCAAACTCTAGTAGAAAATCTTATTATAACCCCCCGCACTTGTGAAATGTAATCGGCATAGTAGCAACTCCCGATCAACAACCAAGTACTTATCTTTTTGCTCGAGGACGCCGCGAAAGGGTAAGCTTGGGGGAGTTTGTTGGCGGTCACCAACGACACATTTTTAACGTCAACATCCTACCATAAAGGGGTGAAACTATACATTATCATACTCATATACATTTATAACTCACATATTTCCACTTGTAGTATCCAATTTATTATTGTGCAGATTTATATAAGAAACAAGTGGAAAATGTACCAAAAGGCGCCTCCACGGAAAGCGTATTCTCGAAGAACATCAAGCCCAAGGGAGAAATGGACCAAAAACGCAGGCCGGGCCGAGCCAACGCCGCCCTACAACTTTTCAGGCCCAACAACGCCACCTGCCGCCGAAGTTCGAAAGGCAAGGCCACGGCCAGCAATGCTTGTAGCGCACCACCCAGTGCGGCGCACCTCGACCGAGGCGGTTCGGGCCCGGCGGGGGAGGCGGTTTGTTACCTTCCATAATGGGCACTACCGGCGTTGGATGGTCGGTTTGGCGATTTTTTGGAAGGTGTTCCTAGGTCGGTTTTGCTCCTTCCATGTGGGGATGGCCATCTTCCAAAGAGCCCCCTCTCCTCTACCTATAAAAGGAGGCTCTCTCCCCTCATTCAACACACACCAATTCCATACAACACAAGGAGGAGCCACAATGTAATAGAAAGGAGAGAGTTCCATTCTTGTTCTTCTTCCCCCTCTTAGTTCTAATGGAGAGTGAGAGAGGAAAGGCTAGAAGGAAGTTTGGTTCCTTCTACACAGAGTTGTCGGTCCGCCCCTAGTGTGCCGCGGTTCCTAGGAAGTCGAGTCTTGGGAGTTGTCGGTACCGCGCCGCTTGTACCTCTACAAGCTACTTACACTTTGGTGAGAAAGCTTGTGATTATCTTTTCGGCTTATTGTTCTTCAAGTATATTATCTTAGCTATTATAGACTTGCGGGATCGATAGTCGTACCTTTGGGTCGTAACTCTTGGAGAAGGAACTCTTTGACCGGGGAACTGTTGGTATAAATTAACGCGAACAGAGAAATCCGCAAGCACACGGATAACGATGTAGCTTTCACCCGGGAGTATTCAGTATCGATTTCCACGGGGAACGTGAAGTGTACTAGAAAGGGTAGGAACGTCCGAAGAAAAAAGAATAATGATGTGGGGAGAGAGTTTAGAATTTTCTAAGTATTCTAAGTTGATCTAAATAATCAAAGGCTTGCTTTACTTTACTTACGTCGAACAACGGTACCGTCCCCGATCCTCGAAAAAGACGGGAAGGGGTGATCGGGAGAAAGGCCGCCAAAAAGCTCTACGAATCACCAACCCGAACGTGGTGGAATACAAAGACCGGGACAAGGTTGTCACCCCCAGGGCTACCACAACTAACCGTGGATTGGCGCAAACTTCGGGTAATCTCTAGTCTAGACACCACGCCTACACTATTAATTACTACTCTAATTTCACGTTAAAACTAGAGCACTCAATACGAGCAAAGATCCAAAGTAAATATTGTAAAGTAAGAACTGAAATTAATAGAATAAATAGAAATAATAAATGAAGAACACGGAGATTCTTTGAAGATGAACTAGTTCTTTGTAGATGTACAATGTTGATGAAGATCCGACAAGGTTCGGATCTCCAACTTTCTCTCTTCTTCTCTCCTTGATCTTACAACTAGATGAACTAGAAGAACTAGATCTAGAACTAGAACTAGACGAACTAGACAACTAGAGGGACCTCTCTCTCTTCTAATATGAAACCCTAGATTTTTGCTCGGTCGATAGCTAATGAAGAGATGATCCGAGATGATCCGAAAGGGGGGTCTAGGGGTCCGCTTATATAGTCAGGAGGAGGTGCCAGTTTGACCTAGATACATCTCGTGATCCCACCGACGCCCTCGGATCAAACCGACATTAAACGGGTGGATTAGATTGCGTCTTAGAGCTGGATTGAGGAAGCTTCGGAAGTAGGGCCGACGTGGCGAGGGGGAGGCCGATCGGCCCCATTATTGGGCGGCCGGCCTGTGGTGTGGCCCACCCCGGGTCCCCGCAGTAGCGTCGTGTCTTCTCCGAGTCTTCTAGATGATGGTTTCTTTGATTGCCAAGTCTCGATCACGCCGGGATTAGTCCCGAGCCTTCTAGGTCTTTCTCGGAGTTGGATTATGCTACGCCGCGTGAGTCGCACGGCTCGCGAACTGTGTTTTCTTGTTTAGTCCCCGCAATTCACAACTTTACCAAAACTAGTGGAAATATGTTAGTGACACCCTATTCTAGGTTGTTATTATGATTTATACCCCTTTCTCATGTTTATTTAATTAATAAATTTATATGATAACAAGTGTCAACAGGAACCTTGATCAACCCAAGAGTTGTGGATGGTAGTGCAAACGTGGTGTTTGGGCTAGCGTTCACCTATCTTTTGTGGCGCATCCCACGGTTGAGGGGGTAGGCGGCTTGGTCGTGACAAGCCTTGTCCGTCCCTCGAAATCCCCCACGTTCGGGTGTGGCGCTAGTGCTAATTGCCGGACCGCCCGTTTAGGCGTGCGCGTGCCCGGCAAGGAGATAACAAGCCCTAGAAATCGCCCTCGAAACCTAAGCCCATAAAGATACCTCACTATCCATAGTTATCCTAGGGTAGCCCCGCTCAAAGATTAGAGCGCAACCGTTTCCCGTGGAAAATACGATACCCGAATATTTCGGGTGAAAGCTACAATGACAATTCCGCGGCGCTATGGATTTATCTCGTGCGTTAAGAAACGCCAATGTGAAGATTGGTTACTCCTACAAGGATTTTATCATGGATTATCAAGAAAAGCTCAAGAGCATTTGGATGCAAATTTCTTTGGAGGATCATTTTTGTCACCGACTCTTGGGAAAGTGAAGCACTTATGGAAAAGATATCGTAAAACCAAAGATGGTCTCAAGAAAGCACTCAACACTCCCATCAAATTGAAGAAATACCGTAAGAAGTAAATGCAAAGATCAACCAAGATGGATATGTTATTAAATTGGCTTGAAGAAAGAGCCAATTACAAGAAGGATCGTCAGCTTTACAAGATTATATTGATTCAAAGATCGGACTCAAGCCTCATTTGCTCACAATTCCAAAGACAACACAGTCAAAACAAGGATGGAGTTCACAACCCGATCTAATAACCAAGGTAAGTACCAAGGTAATATTCCAAAACAACCATCTTTAAGAGAGTTAATTGAAGAGAAAGCTAGAATTAATGATGATTTTTCTAAGAAGCTTGTTGCTAATGATAAGGTTCTAGAAGATATAAATCTTAAGATGGATAATTTTTTAGTTGCTTTAAAAGAACAGTTTGCTTACAATAAAAGGATAGAATCACAAATAGCAAACTTGTTTGCTACTACCGCTAACCATGAGCAGGTACACAATGTCACGACTAGGCGTGGTAAGTCCACGCGTGATCCACCGTACCGGGAAGAACAATAGAAAAGCCAGCAAGAATTTTTTATCAAGAACACCAATGGTACCCCGGTACCATCAGAAGAAGAAAAGGATGATGAAATAGAGATTTTACCTCAGGATCCACATGTGATGAAAGACTTTCATGACACAACCTTCATACCATATCCTAGAAGACAACGCAAGCCCCAAGTGGATGAGCAGTTTGGAAAATTTGTAGAGGTAATTCAAAAGCTATACATCAATATCCCTCTACTTGATGCTATACAAGTCCCTACCTATGCAAGGTACCTTAGAGATATTTTGAACAAGAAAAGACCATTACCCACTATGGAGGTAATCAAGTTAATGTAAGAATGCAAAGTGAGGCTATCCTTAATGAGCTACCAAATAAGAAGAAAGATCCGGGATGCCCCACCATTGATTGCTCTATCTGAGACCAATATTTTGACAATGCACTTTGTGATCTTGGAGCAAGTGTCAGTGTAATGCCAAAGTCCGTCTTTGACAAACTCAGGCACACAAATCTAGTTCCAACTTCAATCTCTTTGCAATTAGCGGATCGGTCCATCGATATCCATCGAATTGCCGAGAACATACCAGTCAAGATTAGAGGATTCTTCGTACATGTGGACTTTGTAGTCTTGGATATGCAACCAGATTCATGAGTTTTGATCATTCTCGAAAGACCTTTTTCGAAAGCACACAGCTAATGCACACATTGATGTCACAAATTGGGAAATCACATTCAACCTAAATGGAAAGGAAGAGAAATTTGCTTTCAAACCAAGGCCCGAGCCTCGCTCTTCAAGAGACATGATTGAAAAAGAAGATTTATCATCACCATCTCCGAATACTGGAGAATGCACCCGATAATTAAAAGGATGGGAGAGTCTAGTTCGTGGACTTTAAACTACTAACCCTTGCCGAAGGTATGTTGGTAATTATCCTTAATTTCTTGCACACATAAAAAAAAATTAAATGCCCCATATAAATAATTTTGTGGAGTGTTAAAACCCATGGAAATATTTATTGTGGTGGCCCAAAAATATTTATTCTTGCATTCCTATATTTATTTCCTGCATTATATATCAAAATACCAAAAATATTTTCATCTAGTGGAGGACCCACTTGTCATACACTCAAATTCTTATTTTACCTAACTTGGACAAGACACATCCCACTCAAACCTCCACCTACCTCCATTCACCTTGCCACGCATGCTTTTCCATAAAAACGCACCTAACTCGATGCACCTCGAAGCAAGTAACATGCAAAGATGGAGGAGAGGACAGCGGGCCCACCACCAGGCGGCCGCCTCCACCAATCGTGAGGCAGCCGAGGCCATCCTCTCCCCCTATAAAAACCCACACATCCCTCGGTTTCTCTTCACCTCCTCATTCCGAGCTTCCAGTTCCACTTTGAGATTCATAGTTCTTCATTCCAGAGAGCTTTGGCTTAGTTGAGAGAAGAGAGAAAGAGAAAAGAAGGAAGGAAGAAGTAGTTCTTGAATAGTAGTAAAGATCTTAAAGAGGGAGGGAGATCTTGTGAAGAAGAAGTAGACAAAGATTAAGAAGAATTAGAGGAAATGCTGTCCTAGTAACCAAGCTAGATTAAAACTTTGCTAGGGGAAGTTTTGTCAAAATAAAATCAATTAAGTATTATCTTTTTGGACGACTAAACCCCCGGACTACTAACTTTGGACAGCTAACCCGATTATCTTTCTAACCTTTCTACTATTATTTATTTTGTTTTGTGATTGCTTTGTGCTAACCCCCTATTTTTCTAACCCCGTTTCTAGTGCTTGTTTTGTCTTGTTTTGTTTTGTTTCGTAATTGTTTTTTCAGGATGAGTTTCTTTGGATTTGGCCGAAGGTCCAAGCGCTTAGAGAAAGATGGCCCCTTATCGAGAGCCCAATCAGAGATGAGCTTTGGGGACGTAAGCTCCACCAACTAAGGTCCTAATGAACGACAATGATCTTGGGCTACATAACGCAGAAGAGCCGACAAGGTACAAAGACATGAAGAATCGAACTTTCACACACTTGTAGGTGCTAGACCTCGATTTCATGCATGAGATAGGTATGGCTTCCCGAATTTAACACAATCTTTAAAATCATGGGGTGGCAGAATTTTTGGGAAATTACTGAGCAGGGTTCTAGGCTTTTGACCCTTGAATTTCTTTGCACTTTGCGCCTTACAAATGAAGGGATACACTTTAGACTCTTTAAAGAACAACATTTTCTTAGCCGGAAGGGTCCGAACGATGCTCTTGGTTTTGAACCCGCTTTTGCGTTATTTCACTAGATCAAGCTCTACCCGATTTTAATCACTTGTGATTTGGAAGGATCTTTTCGGTAAAGATTCCTTCCGTGATGCCAAAGCCAATGACTTGCACATACCTACCCTCCGCTTTTTCCACAAATGGATGTGTTTTACTTTGTTCCCAAAGAAGGACACTAGAAGTGTTAGATTGGGAGACTTGCAATTAATGTACATCGTTATTAAACAAAGGAAAGTCTCCCCGTTATCCTCATGGCACAACATTGGCTCAACTTACCCAAGTTGGTAGGAACAATAGAGTGCACCTCACTTATCACTAGAATTGCAAATCATCTTAAAATCTTGAGGATGCCTCTGTTTCTTTTATAGAAAAAGAACAAGCGTTGATAGGCTACCCATATTTCAAGCAAGCACACATGGTGAGAAGGGAAGGAAGTATTTACTATATGAAACACCTCGGCATTGGGGAGATCCGGTTACCTAACCCGATTTTTGCCCTTTATCGTACACAATCCTTCTTGCGAGAATGTACAGTGCACAACCAAGATACATACCGAGGACCATGCCACAACGCCAAGCAACCGCGACATGAACCAAAGTGTGGATGGGTGCGGATCCAACCCGCAAGGAGCGGCTTACACGGTGTTGATATTTCTTAACGACATTACTAGAAATAGATAATAACCCATTTCCGCAGAACGGCACTTAAAATGCTTGTTGACACTTCATAGTGCAATCTCTAAGAATAAATAATATTCTCGAGATCACGTTAAGAGATATCGATGATAGATGGATTCATGTGTTTACTTCACCAATCCGCAAGCGCACGGATCTATCATTGTAGCATTTCACCCTAAGTGGTATTAGGGTATCGTGGATTTATATTTTCCCAAGGGAAGGCAGGCTTGTGTGGTTAGCTAGCATAATGATGATGATGATCCACAATGTATTTATGAATAACCATTAGTCAATTGCGGGGGTAAGAAGAGTAGATATTCGGGATAGTGACAAACACACATAAGCTACTACACCACTAGGGAGAGAAAAAAGAATAAAAGAGAATCTACAATGAGAAGGTGGTTCTAAATATTGCACATGGGTGAACTCTAGTTTAACATGTGAGGAGGCTAAATCATGATGGGATTACGATCATATGATGAGGAGATGCCCGCAGCCTAGTCCGCTAGCCGATGGACACTTTCGTAACTCCAACTCAACATCCGAACGTGGAGGAATACGATGGGCGTAAGCGTGGTCGCCACCACCGCCCTCTACCTCACTACCGTGGGATGCCGACATTTTCGATGATTACTATAGACCCGACACCACGCCCACGTATATAGAAAACTACCTAAATCCCCGGGACTCCGACCCTACGGATCGACAAGCAAGGATAAAGGTAAACCCGAAGGTACACCAAACCATCATAATCTACATAAACCCACCACTCTCTAGCTTAGCCGACACATGACGGTTAATTCTATAATTAGCCAAGTTCTATCTACTAATATGTCAACTAGATCATAGTTCACACATTAATAAGATAACATGAGGGTAACTATACTCTAGTTCGAACGCATTGCAATATGAATATAAAGACTTGAATATTGAAAGGAACTCCATAATAATATTAATATTACCAAAAAGATCCTTCCAAGGAGACAAGCCCTCCTTGAAGCTCAACCTTGCTCAAAACTACAACTAGGACTAAAGAAAGGGAGTGAAATGCTCAAGGGTGTGTGTTGTTGTTTGGAAGGGGGGTGTGGCTTCTTATTTATAGGAGAATGAAAGTGGTTTTTGGCGGGAGTTTTGGCGCCAAATCCCCGAAAAAGCACCGCCATGCACCGCCTCCCCTCCCGGCCGGACACGGAGACAAGGCGGCGCGGGATCGGGCACGGGCCCCTCGCGGCTGCCGCCGCACCCCCGCGGCGGTCGGCCTGTGTTTGGCCCGCCCGCGCGCCCCATCCCGCGTGTGTGGGCCGGTGGCCCGGCCGTAGGTCGCCTTAGGAGGTGTTTCGATCCGTTTTGCTTCGGTTCGCCTGCCACGTTCCCCTTGGTCAAAGCGCATTTCCCGAGTTTGCGTTTACTCTTTATTTGGCGTACTCTCACGCTTCGTGTTTGATCCCCGCAAAACAATTATTTTCGAATACAAGTGGAACTAGGTGAGTAGTAACCGTTTATTTGACATAAGTGTGTTCCATCTCTCTTAATTAGAGCTAAGTTGGCGGTATAAGATGTATGATAGTGACCGCCAACAAACTCCCCAAGCTTAACCTTTGCTCGTCAGGAGCAAATAGCTAAGTGTTTTGGTTGATGATCGAGTTGCTTCAATGCCGATATAAATCAAAGTGTACCATGTTTATAACAAAGTTTTCACTTATTGTTTAAATAAGTTGGCAATTTTCATCTATCCTTATTACTCGAATCATAGGGTCCCATAACATTTTTCCACATTCTTGGGTGATTGCAAGATAGAACGGTTTTTTGAGAGAGCTTTTGCTTCTTTTATTCTTTTGAGTAACTATGCATCCGAGATTTTATTTAGCATATGTATGAACTTGCATACTTGTCTTTTTTTTTTTTTTGTGAATACTTGAGAGAGTGTGATATTCTCTCTTTTCTTTTTTTTTTGGAGAGGTGGGTTCTTCTCACCCTAGACTTGTGTCTTTTATTTCCTCTCTTTTTGAAGATGTGGGCTCTACTCGCCTCGGACACTTGTCCATTTTTCATCCTCTTTTTTTTTAGATTCAGGTTTCCCTGGATGTCAAGTTCTCTAGGAACAAAGTTATAGTAGAGTCTCTTTGTACCATATCATATCCGGGAATAACTTAGAAAAGGATCATGTTCTTGCAACCCATGTTTATCAAGTTTTTAGGACAAGACAAGTATTAGCCAACAAACTTAAACATCAAGGAATTCTAAGTTATAAACTAGGTGCAAGTCGATTCATAAACAGAAAGCAACTATTCATCATTTCATCTTAAGAGAAATCTACACCTTTTTATGTCAAATAAAGGAGTGGAATATATTCTTTTTGTTGCTTTTATCATTTTTTTTTTGAACCGAAAAGGAAAATGACTTGGGAAATTAATGGTGGGGGTCCTCCCCAAGCCGGCTCAAAGCCTACGGGCCGGGATTATATCCCATGTGGAGCCAAAAGGCTCTCTCCTCTTGTGGCTGGGCGCTCCTCCTCTCGCGGCGCGGATGTCGGTGAACTCCCCTTTGGTACTCCCCGGTGGCGCCGATCCGCAAATTGCGTACATAGGAGTGGAGTGTATCATGAATATTTCTAGCGCTCACCTCCGCACCGTGGATGCGTGTGTTGAGGTCCCGGATCGCCCGAGGCTCCTCCGTGTGCCGACGTTGTGGTGATGGAGGCAATCCTTCGCACTTTCGGAAGAGATCTCATAGGAGCTTTGTCCATGCCGAGCCACCCGCCCGACTGGGGGTGAGGGTGTAACCCGACCGTAGCCCGGTATGTACCACGGGTTCGGCATAGCCGAAAAGAAACCATGTACCGACCGGGCGTGAACCGATGTGGAGTCAAGTGCGTGGGTGCGCACAAAGTCCGGTGGTGGGGCGGTGATCGTGAAGTTCCCGCCCCATCTCTTGCTACCCTCTACGGGGTTGACCCGCAGAGACACGAGCTTCGCCGCTTCGCCGGAAAGGATCCGAGCGAAGGTAAGTGAACGGGACTTATACAATGAGTATTCGGGTTAGGAAGCGAGAATCTCCATTGTATAGCAGGGAAGTAATAAATGACTTTCTCGCGGTCATCCGCATCAAGCTTAATATGATGCCCTTGAACCAAGGATTGGATCGTGATCTCGGGGGGCACGGTCAAGAATGTAAAGAACATTCGTCCTTCCGGCGCACCAACACCATGAGCAATCCATGTCACAAGGGAAGTGCAATAAACAAAGTGGTGGTAAGCTTGATGGTTTCTAGCATCCAATTAATCATTTCTTTCACGGGGAGCAATTTTAATTCGTTTTAGCATTGCAAAGAGACATTTTAATTCAGCATCATGAATGCGACGGGGATCATGTCTAGGAAAAATAGTGCTAGACATCCATTTATGCATAAATCTTAGTGATGGATGTTGTATGTTTGCATTAATGACCTCAAATCTAGCACTAGAGCAATCAATATCGATATTTGCATGAAGAAAGCATCACGATTATACCCACGAAGGGCTGCATCAAAATCAATTAGGCATTTCGCTTTGTTAAACCCCAAAATTTCAGCAATTTGTTTCCATGTGCGATAGTGGTGGGTATGAAAAAGATGAAAAGAAATACCCTCATCATGAACTTTCAAAGTGCATGTGAATGGATAGTGAGCATTTTAGAGCCTAATTCATCAAGAGGATCTACCTTTGCCCATCCTACGGCTCTCCACATGCGAGGGAATTCGAATCCATACCTAGTATCTCAAGAGCTTCCCGGGAGAAGCGTGGTGCGTGGAGCGAAGGGTCGATCTTTGAGCATGTGGTATGCTTGTATCTCTCGTGCATCTTGGAGGTCGAGGTACGGAGCGCCACCGGGTCGATCGTCAAGTTTGGGTGGACTTGAGGAGGAGCGCCGTCTTCGTGCATCAAGGCTTCCTTCGGCCGGTGTGGCGAGAGCTCGAGCCTTGAGAGAGACGGGGAGCTCCTTCTCAACGTCTTGCTGAATGCTCGGGCGATCTTGCTTCCTATCCCGCTCATGTTTACAAGAACAAAACAAGAACTAGAACAAGGGTGATGTTAGCTCGAAAAATTCTTACTAGCTCTTGATCTTTGACACGTTGGGGGCGTTGAGTGCAAGAGGTTTATTGCACAAGCTCTTGGAGAAGAGATAGAATGGAGAGGTGTAGTGGGAGAGTGAAAATGTGAGAATAAGAGGGGTGGTGAGCTCTCGGGCACCTCGAGTATTTATAGAGCAAAACACCAGCGACACACAGACCGAGAACAACGGGCTACTTCGCCACGAGCAGGGGACGGCGGTGTTCCCGAGGCGGTCGGCGCCGGTGGCCCCCGCGGGGTCATGTGTTGCCCCCGACCGTTGGTGCTTCGGTCGGTTTCGGCCGTTGGCCCAAATTTTCGATTTTTCCCAAGTTTATTTTAACACTTTATGAAATGAAAAATTATTTTGGAATATGTTTTGTATATTTTTATTTATGACAGAATAAATGGGGTGCTAAAAATCAAGAGTTTTATTTTATGAGTTAGAAAATTTTATTTATAGGGCAAATTTATTTTTATATATTAAATTCAATACTATATAGTGTTGGAAAAGGAAATTAAAGATTCATCTATATATATATATATATATATATATATTAAGTGAGTAAATAAATTCTATAAATAAATAAACAAATAAATACTTAATTTATTTTCGACTTACCTTTCGGTGCTCTTTTGTCGGAAATTAGGGTATGAGCTAACCTTTTCACGTTGTACCCATCTTTCTATTGTGAGCCTTCTTCTCTGTCGTGGAAGATCATGGAGCACTGTTTTCAAAGCTTGGGGTGAAATTTGAAGGTTTCTTCCCGACCTTCAATATTGAAATGAATTTCACCTTCTCTAACGTTGATTTGTGCCCTACTGCATCGAGGAAGGGTCGCCCAAGGATCAAGGGTGTTTCTTTTGTGGCCTCCATTTCCAAAACCACAAAATCAACCGGTACAAAATAGTTTCTAATTTTTACGGGGACGTCTTCGCCTACCCCCGATGGGTAACGTATTGTTGAGTCGGCAAAGTTGCAAAAGATCATGTCCGTTGGTACTAGATGAGTGAAGTTCATCTTGTCAAACACAGCCTTTGACATGACACTCACGCTTGCACCAAGATCGCATAGGGCGTGGTCAATCTTTTGTGATCCTATGGAACAGCTGATGGTGGGACATCCTGGATCTTTCCTTTTTTCTGGTAGGCGATTGAGTATAGTTGCGCTACATTCTTCTGTAAGCCTTACCACCTCTCGTAGTCCTGCATTGGCACCTTCTTGTTGATGATGGACCGGATGTATCTTGAGTATGATGGCATGTGCAAAACATCCATTAGTGGCATGTCTATGTGGATCTTGCTGATCATCTCAAGGAATCGGGCAAATTGGTCATCTGTGGTTGGCCTCTTTCTCCTGGATGGGAAGGGTATGTGATTTGTATCTCCAAAATTCTCGGTGGTGAACCTTCTCTCCATTGATTCAATGATGGGTGGAATTTCGTCATCCTCCTCCTGAGGTAGTGGCACTTGTGGTGCGGGAGGTTGTTTTGTAGCGCGGTTATCCCGTGGCGGAGCTGCAGAATGGTTAGGATATGGTGGATCACAAGTGGCCTTACCTCCTCTCGTGACCACCTCATTAACATTTTCACGGCCGGGCTAGGAATTTTTCCTTCTTCATTAATTGGCATAATAGTGGCCGGATGTGATAACTTTGACTCAACCAATTTGTTAAATTTCTCGTTGGTTTGTAAGCGCAGCTTGTAAGGTTATCGAGTTGTGAATTTATGTTCTCTAATCTTCTATCATTGTAGGAAATCTTCTTATTGATGGACTCATTAATCTTTGCTTGACCAAGAACTAAATCTTTCAAAGATGGTTGGTTTGAGTTATAATTAGAATTGTAATTGTAATTAAAACCATTACCTCCTTGTGGACGCCCTTGATTGTTCCACCTATTATTATTATTATTATTGTTACCTGGATGGAACCCATTGTTGATGAAGGCAAGCTCTTTCATGAAGTTTTGGCGCTTGTTGCCCGAATGTCCAAGCTCTCCACTGATTTCACAAGTCATCAATGCTTCGGAGGTGGTAGAGTGTTGTTCATGACTTCCTTCTCGGTGGCTTGATCTCCGAATCTTTTGAGTAACAGTCCATCTTTGCAACTAGCATGTCCGTCTCCTTGACGTTGTGCATGCCTCTTTTCGTTGGGGCTCTGTCTTCTCCCCATGCTTGGTTCTCGATCATCTTCTCGTAAATGCCCCTCCAAAGAATGCAACATCAAGATGGCCCTTACACATAGGTGTAAGACCATTGTAGAAGTTCTCAAGTACGAGCCATGTCTCCATGCCGTGATGTGGGCGTGCAAGGATGTACTCTTGCAGCCTTTCCCACGCTTCCGGGAATTGGTTCATTTGGATTCTGGCGGAAATTTGAGATTCTTGCCAGCAGGGCATTGGTTTTGCCCATTGGGAAGAAACATGCGAGGAATGCCGTGGAGCACTTGCTCCATGTGCCGACTTGAGCTTTGTCCTTGTAGAACCATTTGCTTCGCCTTCCCCACAAGGGAGAAAGGAAACAAAGGAGCTTGATGGCGTCGGGCTCCACGCCCTTGATGACAATGGTGTCACACGGCTCTAGGAAATTTTGAAGGTGTGCGTTGGCATCCTCGCTTGGTAATCCACGTAATGGATTTGCCCGTACCATCGTGATGAGGCCGCGGCCGATCTCAAAATTTTGTCTCCAACGTTATTCGTTGGCCCGGTGGGGACATTGCCCATGGGGTTGAGTAGTCATGGAGTGTCTTGGCCATGAGTGTTGATGAAGATGGTTCGGTGATGATGGGTTCAACCTCCGGTGGATTAACGACAGGTGTAATGGTGCGGGACCGTCTCTTTCGATCAACACCTCGGATTGTCAACAAAGTTGTTGGTAGGTTGCGACCGATCATATACTATCCCTCGTTTTCATCCACAACAGAAGAAAACAAAAGAGTTATCCCGCAAAGACTAGGGCTATCATTCATACATGTGGTTATAATCATCATATGCTAGCTTTATGATTTTTTTTTTAGAAAACCATGCCTTCCGGCAAGAACGGCGCCTTAAAATGCTTGTTGATATTTCTTAATGAGATTACTAGAAATAGATAATAACCCATTTCCGGTAACGGCACGTAAAATGCTTGTTGACACTTCATAGTGCAATCTCTAAGAATAAATAATATTCTCGAGAGATCACGTTAAGAGATATCGATGATAGATGGATTCATGTGTTTACTTGATCAATCCGCAAGCGCACGGATCTATCATTGTAGCATTTCACCCGGTGGTATTCGGGTATCGTGATTTATATTTTTCCCAAGGGAAGGTGTTGACGGTCACCAACGACATATTTTTTTCGTCAACTTACTACCATAAAGGGAGTAAAACTATACCTTTTTATACTCATATGCATTTATCACTAATAAATTCCATTTGTAGTGTCTAGTATTTTATTTTGCAGATTTATAATAAAAGCAAGTGGAAAATCGACCAAAGTACGCCATCCGGAAAGCGATTATTGCAAAACACAAGCCCGGGGAGCAAATCGACCCAAAACATCAAAATTAGGCCGAGCCAAGCCTCGGCCCACAACTTTTCAAGACGAAGGACGACACCCCACCAAGACCAAAGCCAGCCGAGCCGGGGGTGCGGGGCGCACCACCCAGGTGCGGCCGCACCCTCCCCGAGGCGGTTTCGCCCAACTCCGGGAGGCGGTTCGTGCACCGCCAAATGGGGATTCCCGCCGTGGGATGGTCGGTTTGCTTTCGATTAGGAAGGTTTACTGTGTCGGTTTTGGTGTAATTTAGCACTTAGGCCCCTCCTCCAAGTGTATAAGTAGACCCCTCTCCTCCTCTCTCAACACACACCACTTGGAGTCCAAAGAAACCAAAGAATCTTCCTCTCTCTACCACCTCTACCTCTCTCTCTTCTTCTACTTCTTCTTTCTTCTTCTTCTTAGTTCTTGGTTAGCACTTGGAGTAGAAGAGCTACAAGGAGGGCTTGTCTCCTAGAAGAAAGTGCCTTGGTAATACATCTTCTCTATGGAGCATTCTTCTATTTACAAGTCTTACATCTATGTTCTTGGCCTAACTTATGAACTAGAGCATAGTCTTGTTCATGTTCCCTGTGTTGGTATATGAACTAGCATATAGTTTACATATCATAATCTTGACATGTTCATCTCGGTTCTTCATCGATCATCATATGCCTAACTTGATTAGAGGTGGGATATCGGTTCGTTGTTCCTTCGGGTTTGCTCTTGTTCTAGTCCGTCCATTCGACGAGTGGGGGATCCGGGGGGACAAGAGTAGTGCTCGATATGCGCGGGCATGGTGCCCGGGTATTACGACACTACCGCGAATATGAGTGCATGCCACGGTTGAGGGGGGTAGGCGGCTTGGTCGTGACAAGCCTTGACCGCCCCTTGAAATCCCCCCACGTTCGTATGTGTTGTAGGAGTTCGTAGAATGCCTTGGTGGGAAGAAGCGGACTTCCCGGTGGGGTCTCCCGGTATCCTAGACCTAACCACGATTAAATCGGTTTGCATATGATCCTAACTATTCATTTATATGGCCATGACTAGATACATTAGAATTACTCCATTAGGTTATTCATTTATTCTTTATCTATTTTCTTTATCCTTATGTGGTGGATTCTAAAGTGTGTGTCACACTATCCATAAAACCGTTATTGCTTACCCTCGTTATGAACAATTTGGTCTAAGCAAACACATGTTCCTCTATTCGGATGCCATGCTAGCTTATTAAACACATGCCTTCCTTTGGGAAAATATAAATAACAATACCCCGAATACTTTCGGGTGAAATGTACAATGATAGATCCGCTGCTTGGCGGATGAAATATCTAAGATGGCAAGATCTATCCCATTGACAATCCTCTGCTTGGATCACCGACATGGTGGTTTTACTTCGGGAATGTCACGCGCATTTCTCGGGCGCCGTTATTGGGGATGGGTTTTATACTGTTTTTTCTTTGATTGCGCTTAAGAAATGTCAATGTAGGGGTGCTTGTGTGTGGTTAGCTAGCATAATGATGATGATGATCCACAATGTATTTATGAATAACCATTACTCAATTGTGTGGGTAAGAAGAGTAGATATTCGTGATAGTGACAAACACACATAAGCTACTACACCACTAGGGAGAGAAAAAGGATAAAAGAGAATCTACAATGAGAAGGTGGTTCTAAATATTGCACACGGGTGAACTCTAGTTTAACATGTGAGGAGGCTAAATCATGATGGGATTACGATCATATGATGAGGAGATGCCCGCAGCCTAGTCGCTAGCCGATGGACACTTTCGTAACTCCAACTCAACATCCGAACGTGGAGGAATACGATGGGCGGAACAGATTTGTCACCACCGCCCCTACCTCACTACCGTGGGATGCCGACATTTCGATGATTACTATAGACCTGGACACCACGCCCACGTATATAGAAAACTACCTAAATCCCCGGGACTCAGACCCTACGGATCGACAAGCAAGGATAAAGGTAAACGAAGGTACACCAAACCATCATAATCTACATAAACCGACCACTCTCTAGCGAGTCGACACATGACGCTTAATTCTATAATTAGCCAAGTTCTATCTACTAATATGTCAACTAGATCATAGTTCACACATTAATAAGATAACATGAGGGTAACTATACTCTAGTTCGAACGCATTGCAATATGAATATAAAGACTTGAATATTGAAAGGAACTCCATAATAATATTAATATTACCAAAAGATCCTTCCAAGGAGACAAGCCCTCCTTGAAGCTCAACCTTGCTCAAAACTACAACTAGGACTAAAGAAAGCGAGTGAAGTGCTCAAGTGTGTGTGTTGTTGTTTGGAAGGGGGGGTGTGGCCTCTTATTTATAGGAGAATGAAAGTGGTTTTTGGCGGGAGTTTTGGCGCCAAATCCCCCGAAAAGCACCGCCATGCACCGCCCTCGCCTCCTCCGGCCGGACACGGAGACAAGGCACGGCGGATCGGGCACGGAGGCTGCGGCGGCCGCCGCACGCCGCGGCGGCCCCCAGTTTGGCCCGCCCCGCGCCCATCCTTCGCGTGTGGGGCCGGTGGCCTAGTGTAGGTCGCCTTTAGGAGGTGTTTCGGTCCGTTTTGCTTCGGTTCTCGGCCCGCCACGTTCCCCTTGGTCAAAGTGTATTTCCCGAGTTTGCACTTTACTCTTTATTTGGCGTACTCTCACTGTTTCGTGTTTGTTCCCGCAAAACAATTATTCTCGAATACAAGTGGAACTAGGTGAGTAGTAAACGTTTATTTGACATAAGTGTGTTCCATCTCTTAATTAGAGCTAAATTGGCGGTATAAGATGTATGATAGTGACCGCCAACAAACTCCCCCAAGCTTAACCTTTGCTCGTGCCGAGCAAATAGCTAAGTGTTTTGTTGATGATCGTGAGTTGCTTCAATGCCGATATAAATCAAAGTGTACCATGTTTATAACAAAGTTTTCACTTATTGTTTAAATAAGTTGGCAATTTTCATCTATCCTTATTACTTTCGAATCATAGGGTCCCATAACATTTTGATGTGGCGCCGACCGCAGCCTCCGTACATAGGAGTGGAGTGTATCATGAATATTTCTAGTACTCACCTCCGCACCGTGGATGCGTGTCTTTGCCGAGGTCCCTGGATCGCCTCGAGGCTCCTCCGTGTGCGGCGTTGTGGTGATGGAGGCAATCCTTCAGACTCGTAAGAGATCTCATAGGAGCCTGGTCCATGCCGAGCCGCCGCCTAATTGGGTGCGAGGGGTGTAACCCGACCGTAGCCCGGTATGTACCTCGGGTTGGCATAGCCGAAAAAGAAACCATGATCGACTTGGCGTGAACCGGTGGGTCAAAAAGCAGTGGGTCCGCACAAAGTCCGGTGGTGGGGCAGGTGATCGTGAAGTTCCCGCCCCATCTCTTTGCTACCCTCCCCGTTGACCGCGAGACACGAAGCTTCTACGGCGCTTCGCCGAGAAAGGATCCGAACGGGTAAGTGAACGGGACTTATACAATGAGTATTCCGGGTTAGGAAGCGGAATCTCCATTGTATAGCCCGAAGTAATAAATGACTTTTCGGGTCATCCGCATCAAGCTTAATATGATGCCCTTGAACCAAGGATTGATCGTGATCTCTGGGCGCTGGTCAAGAATGTAAAGAACATTCTCGTCCTTCCAAAGACACCAACACCATGAGCAATCCGTGTCACAAGGGAAGTGCAATAAACAAGTGGTGGTAAGCTTGATGGTTTCTAGCATCCAATTAATCATTTCTTTCACAGAGCAATTTTAATTGTTTTAGCATTGCAAAGAGACATTTTAATTCAAAGCATCATGAATGCGGCGGGGATCATGTCTAGGAAAAATAGTGCTAGACATCCATTTATGCATAAATCTTAGTGATGGATGTTGTATGTTTGCATTAATGACCTCAAATCTAGCACTAGAGCAATCAATATCGATATTTGCATGAAGAAAGCATCACGATTATACCCACGAAGGGTCGCATCAAAATCAATTAGGCATTTCGCTTTTGTTAAACCCCAAAATTTCAGTAATTTGTTTCCATGTGCGATAGTGGTGGGTATGAAAATGTCGAAAAAGAAATACCCTCATCATGAACTTTCAAAGTGCACAGAATTGGATAGTGAGCATTTTAGAGCCTAATTCATCAAGAGGATCTACCTTTGCCCATCCTACTGCCTCTCCACATGCGAGGGATTTCGGAATCCATACCTAGTTTCTCAAGAGCTTCCCGGGAGAAGCGTGGTGCGTGAGCGAAGGGTCGATCTTTTTGAGCATGTGGTATGCTTGTATCTCTCGTGAAGCGCCTTGGAGGTCGAGGTGCGGAGCGTCACCGGGTCAATCGTCAAGTGTGGGTGGACTTGAGGAGGAGCCGCCGTCTTCGTGCATCGGGCTTCCTTCTGGCCGTGTGGCGAGCTCGAGCCTTGAGAGAGAGGAGAGCTCCTTCTCAACGTCTTCTCACGAATGCTCCGGCGATCTTGCTTCCTATCCCGCCGCACACCTACACAGAAAGAAGCGTGGACGCCGCGCCGTTAGAACACCCACATCAAGAACAAGCTTGGGGAAGGCTACCCGCACTCAACCGGTAAGTCTCAACCTCCCGGTATTCATCTATCTATTTATTTTCTATTTTTCTATATTTTAGTTGTTTAAGGTTTGCATTCCATGCTATGCTAAAAAAAAAGAGAATGAAAAAATGAAAATAAAATAAAAAAAGAGTGTGTACAAAAGCTTGCTTTTAATTTTGCTTTTAAATAAATAAGAAGAGCTAGACAAAGAACTACCCGTTTGAAAATGATGAATAGTTGCTCGCTTTTGACTTTCTTACAAGTACCTAGCATTGGTTTAGAGTTCTCCCAATTTATGGACACAACCTGCTCAAATCAAGATTTGCCTTGAACTTGAAATTTTGTGGGAGCATACATCTAAACTAGTCTAAGTTATTGACGGATATGATATGAGAAAGTCCGAGCTGCTATTTATCTTGTTCTTAGCAACACTAAATTCGGAGATTTGATTGTGAAAATTTTAAAATTATTTTATGATGAGTTTCCTACATGACAGAGAGCTTCAAATTCCTACCACGACCAAATACATGATTTTAGATAGGAAAACACCATTATTTAGACTACTTGCTTTGCATTGAGTTTTGGCAACCTCTCGTGATCCTTAGGAACTTTCATACAAAATCCACACTCCACATAAATACTACTTTTAATCCCGAAGGCATAATCGCCTTTTGCTAGCCTTCATGAAAATGTTCTACTCCTACATTGGAGTGGACACCAAAAATATTCTCTTACTATGATTCCGAAAAACCCATTCATGCTCCATGTATTTCATTTATTATCTCTCAAATATTGTTAACAAAAAGAAACTTGGGGCAATGCTAAAGAAAAAGAAAAAAAACGGGAGATGAAAAATAGACAAGTGTCCTACGCAGTAGAGCCTACCTCCCTAAAAAAAGAAAAGAAGAATAAAGAGAGTTGAAAAATGGACAAGTGTCCCGATGTGAAAACAATGGGTACTTAGATGCCCGCCTCTCTAAAAA
Source organism: Hyparrhenia diplandra (assembly GCA_015847255.1). Taxonomy (NCBI): domain Eukaryota; kingdom Viridiplantae; phylum Streptophyta; class Magnoliopsida; order Poales; family Poaceae; genus Hyparrhenia; species Hyparrhenia diplandra. Next base: position 424,240 of record JADLZK010013337.1, read on the forward strand.
AAATAAAAGAAAAGAAAAAGCCAGCCCAAGTTCTCTTTTTTTGTCTTCTCAAATTGAAAAAAAAGAGAGAGATCAATTCTTTCAACAGGAGCATAGTAGAATTAGGAAGATTATCTGTTGGTATTTTTTACGCACACAGATAAATCCGCAAAAGCGCACGGAAAGTACCGTTGTAACTTTCACCCTGAGTATTCAGTGGTATCGATTTCCCACGGGAACGAGAAGTGAACTAGGAAGAATTAAGGTCGCCCAAGACAGGGGTAGGAATAATATTTTTGGTTGGAAGAAAGGGGGTCTCTAGGGTTTTCCCAAAATTACTAAATTACTAAGGTTCAGGCTTACTAAATTCCACTTGCTTAGGGGAGTACTGCTCCTTTCCCGATTCTCGAAAAGACCGGGAAGCGGTAATCGGGAGAAGGCAGCCAAAAGCTCTACAAAAACACCAACCCGCACGTGGTGGACTACAAAGGCCCTGGTCTGAGCCTGCCACCCCCGGGGCTACCACAACTATTCCGTAGTGTTTGGTGCAATCTGTGGTAAACTCTAGCCTAGACACCACGCCTACGCTTAGCGGATACGAAACTAGTTTCATTGGGCAAAAAACTAGAACCTTCTGGCCGAACGGAGATGGAGGCAAGTAAAATAAAATAAATACTGAATTTAGTAAAATAATAATATTAGAATTGCCACAAGATAACCTCGGACGTTACTCGAATCGAAGCCTGGCCTCGTAGAGGTTAAAGTTGAGGCAGAACCGACAAACCCCTCTTCCTCTTCTCTTCTCCTCTCACTCTCTTCCTCTTAAATTGTACAACTAGGTGGAGAACACCTAGAGGGACACTACTACAAAATATATGTGTGGAAGATGAAGCTCAAGTGTAGAATGTGTGTGTACAATGGTGTAGGGGGTCTCTTTATATAGGAAAAGAGAGGAGAGAATGGAGGGCCATCCTTGTTCCGAGGGGCATTTGGCGGGAACGAAAAGTTTGCACCACATGCAACCGCGTGAAGTCCGTGAGCGAACCGCCAGAGAAAGGGCGGGAAAAAGCGCCGAATTTTGCGGCCGGCCGCCGCAGTGCGCCGGCCGGCCCCGGGTCGGGCCTCCCGCCCCGCCTTCTCCCCTGCGCTGCGTTTTTGTCCTTCAAATGTTGGGCCTATGATGGTGCATGGGCCAAATTGTGCGCTGGGTTTGGTCCTCTTGATTGATCTACTCCTTGGCGTCTTTTATTCAATACGCTTTCTAATTTATTTGGCAACTTTGTACCTGTTTCCACTCTTATACCCGCAAAACATAATTTATACGAATACAAGTGGAACTAGGTTAGAAGTAAAGGTATATGTAACATAAGTTTGCTCCTTTCTCGTGAATTGATAAAGGTTGGCGGTATAATATACTCGATAATGACCGCCAACAATTACATTCCATCTTCACCCTATATCCACCTCACATATATACATCCCATACACCTACATTGTATGACTTGTTCTTTTGGATCCATTGTTTGACTTTACAATATATGCTTTGCAAGTATGAATAGGTCGTCTCCCACCTATGAACACCACATATTTTAAGAGAAAAGGCACCACATCATTGCCTTGGTAAGGATCCAAAAATACCACATATGAGAGACTTGAAAGGGTCATACAATGGAAACTCTCGAGTTTTATTTCGAAAAATATTGAAAACCTCGCAACGTAGGTGAATCCAAGAGCTTGAGACATAGTGCTTGATTAACTTGTTCTATCTTTCAATCACCCAAGATTTTAGTGCAAATAAAAGCCCCATATTTTTCAAGTAATATAGGTGAGTTGGAAGGTTAGAATGGTTTCACCCCTTCTTGGAGAAGAACTTTTTATCAATGATCATGTGAATTTGTGAGGAGATAAAACATTGTAGCAACTCCCGATCCATTGTCAAGTTTGGCTTTGCTAGGGACTAGCAAAGGTTGCTTGGGGAGCTTGTTGACATCTCTTATTGAATACTTTTATATGTCGACTAAACATTAAATAAGGGCATAAAATGAATATCCACATAGACATAGGGCTTATACTAACAATTTCCACGAAGTTTTGGTGAATTATATATTTTTCGTGGATTAAACAGAAAAGCCCCAGATTTGAAGCCCCACGACACAAAGACGATCCGTAACGTATATCAACTTGGAAACCACGTAAGAACATTCTAGAAGACACCAGAGACAACGCAGAAGAGGTCGGGACCCACCGGGGCAGAGAGCCGGGCGGCCGCGGCCAGGGCCGAGGGGGCCGCCGCCGGGGCCCACATGTCGGCCCCACACGGTTATGTCGGCCCAAACCGCCTATGAGGAGCAATCGAGTCCATCAATCAAGGTCGGTTTGATCCAAGGGTTGTCGTGCATCGCCTAGGGCTATATAACAAGACCCCCGACCCCCTCGGGTGAAACCCTAACTCATTGTAATTCATTATTAAGTCAATCAAGCCGCGTAAGTAGAAGAGAGCTTCTCCACCGTAGATTAGGGTAGCTACTTGTCTAGTTTTAGTTCTTCTAGTTCTAGTTCCTCTAGTTAGATTAGCAAGTCGATTCAAATAGAGCCGGGTGTTGCCAACCCAGATTCTCGATCTTCAAGTCATTACGGTATTATCTTGTATCCATGACTTTATTCTATTTCAATATTAAGTGTTGGTTTGCTATGTTCTTAGTTTATTCTAGTAGTATATTTGATATGGTCATGATTAATTGTGAGTTCATGTATCTATTCGTAGAGCGCCTAATTCGAATCTCGAGAGGGTTAGGTGATAGAAATAATTATGTAAGCATGGTGCTTAGATATGATCTATTCACGGATGCATCTTATAACTGGGTTGTGTGGTAGATCGCGGGTGTGATATTCTGTTGAGTCCTTTGGAATCCATCCCCTGTTATAAGACTAGTTGAACATGGTTTGGGGATTATCTTGTTTTGTTCTTGGTTCTCCTCATAAATCTTCGTGGATGCATAGATTCATGATTGTTATGTCGTATATGATGGTATATGACCTAGGGTAGATGTTTGACTTAGTAGATTTAATGCTACATAAGAATTTCGTCTCTTAACGTAAGTCCACGTTAGTTTGAGTAGTGAGTAGTCTATGCCTATATCTCGTGTGTTAACTTTGCCTTTGTTTATCACTTATCATATCATTATTGGCTTACCCCCGCTAAAGTAATGTTAGTGACCGAATCTCTCATAAGTATGCTAGCTAATAATCGTATCGCCCATCCTTATATTCCTCTCTGTGGTAGAATTATAAATGATAAACCCGATCCCTCCCCTAAAATGTGGTGATGTTATTTTATCTCGTGGCGCTTATGGATAATTTAATGATAGATATATTTGTTTTAGAGAAGATTGCAAATCGGCACAATCACATGTAGCACATATAACATTTCTAGCATTACTGCTTTGGGATGACAACCTAGCCTATGGTAAAGCTAAGAGATGGAGAAACACCGAGTGCCTCTCGGCTCATATGGCCTTAGATGAGATTAACTTCACCTATTGGTTGTAGTGATGTTAAGAAGTACCAACACCGAAAGCGGCCTGACGTGTGGGGCCAGGCGGCCGTCCCCTGGTGAGCCACATGTCCCGCTTCTCGGAAGCTTCTCACAACCGACCTAGAGATCCAATCTAAGCCGGCCCAATTAAGTCGGTTTGATCCGAGGGCTGCGGTTCATCCTAGGAGGCTATATAAGCAAGGGCGTAGCCCCCCCAAAACCCTAAATTTTCTTCATAGTTCGGTTTCAAATCCATTGTAATTAGAGAGAGTTGGTTAGCAACTAGGGTTTCCAAAGATTAGAGGATTAGAGAGCTGTAGTTCTTCAAAGATTAGAGTATTATAAAAATCTATTAGAGATTCAAGGAAGAGTTCGAGCTTTGCTCAGATTTTGATCCGTCATACTTACGTAATCGGTAATAAATTTATTTGAGTTCTCATTATGATTATGCTTTATTTTATTATATTATCTTTTTGTTATGTTCTTAGTATATTCTAGTTTAGTATTTGATATAGTTTCGTTATTGATTATTATATGCATGAGATCGTGGACAGCTTAGCTCTATTCTCGAGGGGGTTAAGTCGTAAGTTATATGTAAGTGTGGTGCTTAGATATAAGTTATTTGCGGATGCCATCTATATGCTGGGTCGTGGGGTAGTTCGTAAGGGTGACAGCCTGATTGAGTCTTCTATAATCCCCCCCGTGTATAGAAAAACGGTAGAACGTGGGTCGGGTCGGAGGCTAGTTTATTTCACAATAAATCCTCCTTAGCTGATGTTCCTTATGCTATATAGTTATCATTTAAGCGTGCTATAGATGAGAATATTTTACCCGCTATGCTTAGACTTAATGATTGATAGTTATTTAGAAGTCTTTTACTCATAGAGTAGTTATGAGTCTTTACCACATTAGTTGAGACTCTATATCTCTCTGTCTCTGGAATGCCTTAGTTATCATTATTATCCTTTATTATTATTCATTGTCTTTAGTGTTTATTATTGTTATTGTTATTATTTATCTTTTATTTTACTCCTGCTAAAGTATTGGAATGATTGATTTATTATAAGTAGATATCATATAGATTTATTATGAGCTTTATGAATGTTGCCTCATAGTCCTTTCTTTGGGAAAATATAAATTACGATACTTGGAATACTCTAGGTGAACTGCTACAATGGTATAGAGTTTATTTTCAGAGTTATATCAGGCGCTTGTGGATATAAATTATTTTATATTTGTGACGAGTAAGTGTAGATTTATTTTATACCAAGTGTTTCTAGGTGCCGCTCTTGGAGTTAGGTTTTATTTACGTACCTTTTTAGCGATGACGTTTAGAAATGCCAACAACCGTGTAGCGGGGAGTACCTGGGCGGCAAAGAGGACGGTGGCGGCCACAACACAGAGAAGAGGTCAGGGCGGAAAGGACGGGGCAGCTGCGATGTGGAGGAGTCGATGAGGAAGGATGGAGGCGTATTGTTTTTTTCTTGGGCCAGGCAAAGAGGTTTCTGGAAGCAATACAGGTGGTGAATCTGTAGCCACCGGATGAAAATCGGATGAATAGGAAAAGAGGGAGACGTGGCCTTATGTGGGATGAGGTAAGGTAGTATAGAATAAGGGAAAGTATAGATTTTCACCGTTTTACCTTCTTCCATACAGTGGCCCTTGCCACAACACCATCACGCCATCAGGACTATACCAAACACGGCATCGCCATCAAGGATAGCAAAGGGGAACATGAAACTTGGATCAAAAGAAGATTACGAACTGATTTTGTGGGAGAGACAAGCACAACGACGACCAACGATGAAGCCCTAATTTCCTCCTCCCTCTCTTCTCTTTTTTCTCATGCTCATGCTCCTTACTTCCGTACGTTAAACTGGAGAGGGGCTAGGGTGCTTAGAAATACAAATGGACACCCTCCGGAGAAAAAGAGAATAAAGGAAAATAAACAAGCCAGGACGGGTCACCCACAAGGAATAGGAGCCGGGTTACAGTAGAATTTGCTATAACTATTCCATTTCAGATTTTGCGACTTAAGCAACTGTGTCATCTATGTTCCAAACGCCGCATATGTGTAGTCAAACCAAAAGTATTTGGTGAGCTCTACGCAATGGTGGACTCGACGCATTGGTGGTCTCAGTTCGTCCATACAAGCAATGTTTTTTTTATAAAAAAGCAAATTTCAACCTCTATTTGTCACAGCCGCGCGATGCGGTTCCCGCGGGCTGCGACGGGCGCTTAGGGCGGGCGGGCGCTAGGGTTTGGGCGTGGCATGCGACGAGCGTGAGGGGGCAGCAGCAGTGGCGCATGGGTGGAGATGGCGGCGGCGCCGCGTGACGGCTAGGGTTAGAGAACTAGAAAACCGGAGTGTTGGGTGTTACCTCTTTAAATTTTTTTCGATTGATTCCAACCGACACATCTCCCTTGTATTTATAGTTCAGGGAAGACTTGCGGGTGAAGTAAATATAATTTATTTCCTATTCTATTCCTATTTTATTTCCTTAATATCTATTGCTTGATGGCTTAAGTTGACGACGACGGCGGGCGGCGAATCGTCGGGGGCTGGTGCCCTACGTGCGCCGTGGCCCATGGGCCCCCTCCGATGTGCCGTGATGCATTTCCTCCCCTTTTCCCGACAAGGTGTCCTCACTGCCTTGTTGCACATTTGTCGTCGCTGGTGGAGTAGTCGAAGCAGCTTGTTCAAGACCTGTGGCAACCATTTTGTGTATGCAGTGGGTCGATACATTGCAGCTGGTTCCCACGTGGGAGGTTAAAAGGTCCTAATTGCTAGAGGGGGGTTGAATATTGAAAGGTCCTAAATGGCTAGAGGGGGGTGAATAGCCTAATAAAAATTCTATAAATTCACTAGAACAACTTATTAGTAAATAACAAAGTGTAAATGCGTTTGCTCTAGCTCTACTTGTCGGCAAGCCACCTATAAACAAATTTAGTTGCTAGAGTCTCTAATTCACACAAATGGCTAAGTCACTACTTTACCAACTAGGTGAAGTGCTAGATTACACTAAATAAGTCTAAGCAACTAGCAAGTCTACACAAACTACTTAAGCACAAGATATATATAAAGTATTGAAAGAGAGGAGTAGAATGATATACCAACGTGTAGAGGCTAGTCAATCCAATCACCGGAAGATGATATCACAATATAGACAATGAAGCCAATCACCGGAGACAACAATCACACAATGGAGAGACACAATGATTTAACCCGAAGTTCACTTGAGCACCCGTCAAGCTACTCTCCGTTGTGTCGACCTTCTCACGTGTGGGGGCAAGGTGGAGCTCACTCCTAGCCAAGTGCCTTTAGGCTACTTACACCCAAAGCAAATGAGAGGTACTCAAGACACGAGCAATGTATTAGAGTATCAATTTGGCACTCCGCCGGGGAAGATCACAAACCCCTCACAAATCACCGGGAGGTGGGTAAGAACAATCACCGTCTCTTCTCAATCCTCCAACAATCTCCAAACCGTCTAAGAGTGGTGCTCTCCAAGAGCAATAAGAAATCCACAATTGCAATAACCACATAGTGCCACAAATATGAATCCCGAAATGCAATGCACACTAGGTTTTCCCAATCCCCTCTCAATAGCAACAATCCACCAAGGAAATGGAGAGGAGAGGGAAGCAATCCTCTTGGAGCCCTCAAATCGCTCTCTAGCACAAGCTCACTCGACAATTTCAGCTCAAATCAATAGATCGAGGGAAGAGAGGAGAGGAGGTCTTTTTTTTTTCTTGTTCTAGGGTTTGGAAGGGGAAGAACAAGCTCACTGTGTATTTCGAATTTTGCAAGAGGAAAAGCAGAGAGAGGAGGAGCTCACATATATACCAACAGGCTCTCAGACTCCCAACGGCTAGAAACCCCCACGCACCTTGCACAACGGTCGGCAGCCAACGCTCGCAGCTCCTCTGCTCGAGCGTTCTGGAACGAGTGACGGCGGCCAAGAAAGAACGAACCAGCAGCAGCGCTTTCCTTCGATGGGAAAAGAAATTGGACCAGAGCAGCACCTCGACTTGGGCTCAGCAGCAGCGCAAGCAGCCAGCAGGGCGCGGTCCAGCTCGGCCACTTGGCCCATGAGCGCGCAGGCGTTGTCCAGAAGCAGCAGCATCGGCACACGCGAGGGCAAGCAGCAGGTTCGGACATCCAAGTCGACCGGCAGGGTTCGGACATCCAAATTCGATGGCCCTAGCTAGCACCTGAGCAGCACATGCGGCAGTTTTTTTTTTTTCTTTTAACCGAAAGTCAATTTGCAGCAAGCGAGGGCCCCGCTGCCATGTGCTAGTTCGACGCAAGCAAACTTGCTATGTGCACGTATACATACCTTTTTCTTCTCCAAATTTCCAATAAATCTCAATCCAAGAAATATGTATCTCATCCAAAAATATGTCGACCCCTTGAGCATAATTAGATGACATTTCTAACCTTTTTCAAGGAGTTTCTCATCGAGTCGCCACGTCACTAACCCAAATGCATATGCAATTTAAAATTCAAATAGGTGGCACTAGATGAGTAAAGCGATTATGATTTTTCTCCTCTTTATAGTACGGTTATTTAACCTAAATCACTCACACCCTCTATGGTGTCTTGAGTGTAAAATCACAATGTCTCTATGGATATACCTTTGCCTTGAGCCCATTTTGATTCTCGAAACCACACCCAAGTTGAGCACTTGATCATCTTTTTGGATCACCGTGATCCTTCCATCATGACCACCGTGCACCACACTTGATGTAACACCCTAGGTGTTAAGCATCTTGAAAGCATGATCATTTGCATAGCATCATCATCATTTCATGCATAAGCAAGTGATAATAGCATTTACTTTGAATTGCTCTCATTTCATGCTTGTTTGATCTAGCTACTATAAGATCTTAGCTATAATGATGTTTTGGACCTAGATTGTACCTAGATATATTTTTGACATAATTTAGGACCATGTTTGAGTTTGTGTTTCTATTTAGAAAATTTTTATAAAATAACCCTAGAGTGTCAAACCTCTTTGACCCATTTTGAAACTCTTTTTCAAAAGTGCTGGATAGAAGTGTTTTTTACCAAAAAGTTTCTATAGATGAAATGAAGTACTTTTTATGTGGAGCAAATGATCTGTTGTAAGTCTCTTGTGAAAAGGTTTAGAAATGACCCAAATAGTGCCCCCAAGTTTGAGTCAAACTTGAGTCAAATTCAAAAGCTGTTTTTGAATGTTGAGTTGACCTTGCTGTTTTTAATTTTTAGTTCCAAATCTAGGCTGAATTAGAAAAAAGTTCATATTGAGTGTTTTGTAGCTTATGAAATTCTCTACAAAGTTGATGTTTTGACTTTTTCCAAATTCCACACGAATCTCGAGGCACAGGCCAAAAACCGACGCTGACTCAGAAAACAGAGTAGGGGGTATCGGCCGGTCGTCGGCCGACCGCGGCCGGGCGACGTGGCCACCGCGCGCGCCGCCGATGTACGGCTCGGACACGCGCGTCCGCCGCCCATGCGCTTTAAAACCGCGCTCCACGCCCTGTCCTAACCCTAGCCGCACTCCGAAGCTGCCGCCATCCGCTTCACTCGCGCGAGAACGCGCCGCCGCGGGAAGCTCCCGCCGCCCGAAGCGCTCCGCCGCCACGTTCTGCCGTCACCACCGCACTAGTCCACCTCAAAACGAATCCCTAGCGTCGCCGTGTGCTGCTCTACCTAAAGCCATCGTCGATTCGAGGTAAAACCCGAGGTTTCGACCCTATCTCGCAGTGTCGCCGCCTCACGGCGAAGTCCGCCATGGCGCCCGTTGGGGCAAGCCGCCGCTCAAGCTCGTTAATCGCGTTTAGCTCGTTCTTTCTTGCATCCTAGAGTCGCCTAGGGTTGCTCGAGCTCTCTCAAGCTAGATGGATGAGTAGATCCGCCGCCGTTCGGCCGGGCGTGTCGTCGCCGACGAGCCGCCCGTGAGCACCGCCGCCGTCGCGTTTGGTTTGTCGCCGTCGTTGCTCGTTGGGTCCCAAACCTGCTTGCATGTCTTAGTTAGATGCTCTAGAGTCGAGAACGGTCTTTGGTTCGCCGTCAATCGCCGGAGAACGGCCGGGCGCCGACGTCAGCGCCGCCGCGAGCCGCCGTACGCCGTCGTCATCGTCGTTTCGGGTCGGTGTTAGGTCAAAACCAAGGGTACCATCGTGTTTGTCTCATCGCAGAGTCGATTAGAGTATTTGGTTGCATGTTTTGGTCACCGCCGGCGAAGATCCGCCCGCCGACCCGCCGCCGTGCCGCCGTGTTCTGTTTTGTGTCGCTGACACGCGGGCCCCGCCCGATTTTTTTTTCTTTTTTGCTTTTTTTCAGTTTTGTTTGAAAAGCTTTAGAAATTCATATCTTGGTCATTTTGAGTCCAAATTGAGTGAAACAAATTTTTTCATGCTTGTTAGAAGATAGGCTACAGTATAAAAATATGAAATCCTATTTTCTGGTAACTTTTATATAGAGTTTTATTTATGGCTAGAAATGCATGGAAATTGGAGAAAATCATATCTTTTAATTGGTGCAAGATAAAAATATGCTTTCTGTATGAAAAGTGCTTGTTTTTGTGAGTAGAGTCTAGAAAAATATCATGCATGGTATGTTCTGTAGAAGAAATGTGATTTTCTATTTATATGCTATTTGCTATGTGATCTTTAGAAATTCATAGAAAAATAATTACTAGGGTTTTAGATGTAAAACTTGGTGTGATGGTTCTTGATAGATTTCAGTAGCCTTTCATACTCAGAAATCTGTTGTCTGACACTTTTCATAGTACAAAGTATTTTCATGCATAGGCTTGGTGCAAACTTGTCATTTTTGTGTAGGACTGTAGGAGCATGATCTTGCCATGATATTTTTATGGTAGTTGTTATATTGCAAGAAGATGCTCTGGTAATTTTTGTAGAATTTTCTGAAGTGGTTATGTATTTATCATATTTGTGGTGCATGGGAAATAGGCTAGAAATATGTGTTTATATGAAGGTGATGTGTATTAATATTTTTATTATGTGTTCCTAGCATGATTATGATCTGTTAGTAAGCTTGGTTTGGTTAGCTTAGTAGTTTTGACATTTTCTTGTTCTAGCATTTATTTAGTTATCGGGTGCAAGTGTAGTGTTTGCTAGGGTATGTCATTTCATGTGCTTTAAATTATCTTTTGTCATGACCAGTAGGGTTATTTGGTAGGTAATCACTTGTTTTACTTGTTGATTAAGTTTGAGGTAATTTACTTGGATAGTTTGTGAGTTGTAGAGGTTGTATGTGATGTTTGGGCTGAAAACAGAACCTCCGTTTTTCCCAATTTCGAGGCTGATAGGTTCAGATTCAGCTCTGGACAATGTGGAATGTTTTGTAGGAAATTTTGTTATCTTTCCATAGAGTCCTAGTTCACTGATTTTGGAGTTGTAGAACTCCTTGTGTGACTGTTTTAGTGACAGCATGTCGAGCTGCCATTTTCGGTGGTTAGCAAGTTAGGGTGTTGCTTGATGTAGCTTGTTAGGTTTCTTGTGTAGATTAAGTTATGTTTCTCGCAGAAGAGATATGCACTTACTAATAGCTTGCATCATGAAGCATCCATCCATCATACATGATTTATCATTATGCAAGTTGTTATTCATGTTATAGTAATTATATCTTTTCTCCATCATATGCATCATCTCAGGATCGGGGAGGTTCCGAGGAGCTGATCGAGGCGGGAGCTGTTCCAGCTGGGAGTGCAGTCCGAGGAGTCACCGGAGGAGAAGGACCGACAGCACGAGCCGATCGAGTGCCCGGAGCACATTCCGCAACGTTCCTCGCGAGGCAAGCCCCCCGAGCATTCCCCGCCCTTTCCTAATTCTTCCAATCAATTTGACTTGAGTCCTTTATATGTTTACTGCATTAAGTTTAGGAAAATGGGTGAAACCGTTGATGCATTATGATCCTTGTTGAAAGTTGGCCTATCCTATGAAGAGGTCTAGTTTAATGCTCAAGACTATGTTTGCAAAGAGATGTGATTCTCGGTCACTTGAGGAAATGTTGTGTACAATCACATGGGTGATTGTCAAGCCGGGCCGTTGAGAACCTAATAAACTAAAACATGTGAGATTGGGTGGATATTGTGGTCTTTCCACCTGATCGATTAAGGACTTACTCTTTGTCGGAATGTGGTCGGAAGTTGAACGTACTTGGCATATAGTAGGCTCCGCTGGGTCGTGAGCCACGAAGCTCACAAGAATGTTAGGGGCCGGCCATGCTCGCTTTATCGCTCCTCCTTTGGCGATGGTTGCAGAGGGATTGTTATTGGGTGCAAGAAGATGCGCACGATGGTGTCACCTCGTTGCACGCTCACTTGGCACCCGAGAAGGAGGGGGTAGCCGGGCAAGACCGAGACTTTTACGCCCCGTAACGCCTTGGGGAGTAATCGGGTCTGCCTTTTTGCAAAGTAGACTTGGTGTGTGTCATGGTATTCGCCACCTGGTTTGCAATCGATTCGACCGCCATCTCTCCGGTTAGTGAGAACCCGGGTTGCGTCCACGACATCGTAGTCTAATATCACAATAATGGTTACTCTTATTCATGCCGGCCGATGTTAAAAAGTTGATCAAGTTACTTATGCTGTTATTTATATTACTGAGCATATGTCTTTAACCTTGACTATACAGGATCTATGGTTAAGTATATAATAAATAACCTTTTAACTCGGGAGAATTCAGGTAGTATGTGTAGGCTCACTAATCAACTTTATTTTGTGAAATTAATGTGAGTCATTTGAACCCGAGATAAAGCCTAGCATGATCCTTGGAGTCTTTTTTATTTTATTTTGACGGGTAAGTCTAGCCCGAGTATTTTGTACTCGTGGTTTTATTCCCGTTGTTGCAGGTGATCATATTTACCATGGTTATTGTAAGACTTGTCTGTTTTCCCGTTGATGAAGAGTAAAGGGCAAGGCAAATCTATATCCCCTCATCTCATGCCGCTACAGGATGACTATCTAATCGGGCACTATTTTATCTTTGTTTTCGTTAAAAGACTATTTGGTTTTCGCAAACCATCGCTTCCCGCACAATGAACCCGAGTTTGTAATAAATTATACTTCGCACTCGATGTTTAATATATCAAATTTGGTTTGAAATCCTCAAGGGATTTTACTACCAAGCTCAACGATCCCGTTGTATATTGTTGATGAGTTTGAAATCACTGAGATTTCGAATACCGGGTTTATATGGACTCAAGTGTAGATCACATTGCTTTCGGTGATTGCTAATTATACTTGATTTCTTATAAATTGGTCGGCTCTGTCACACTTGAGTTGACCAATCTCCAACTAATCAAACACTTAGCATAGAGAGATTAGTCCTAGGATGTCATCAATTATCCAAAACCAAACTAGAGATCTTCAAATAGCCTATAAAAATCAACAACAACATTAAGACAAAGTGGTTAGACAAAAGATGGCGTAGCAATAAAGCAATGCTTCTCACTAGCTATGCAAGCCTCTCTAGCAATTCTAGCAATTCTATAATCTCTAAATACACACAAGAGCTAGATTGCTATGTTATCCCTAAGTGATTAAAGTACACTAACTAATTCTACCACTTGAAGATAACAAGGCTAAGCAAACTAAGCAACCTAACAAGCTACACAAAGTAAAACTAGCAAAGTAATGCGAAGATGTGCTAGAATACAATACCAACCGATAAGTGTAGGGGATGAAGCCAATCACCGTGATCAATAAGAAATCTCCAACGAGCTCAAACAATTGACACGATGATTTTTACCGAGGTTCACGTGCTTGCCAACACGCTAGTCCTCGTTGTGGCGATACACCCACTTGATGATTCACAAGCTTAAAGGTCGGTGCCAAATCCCACGGTGGGAGCTCAATGAATCACTCACAAGAGGGGATCCACAAGCCATGACCAATCCACTAGTGATGCCTTTCACGAATCTCCCGCGGGGAAAGGCTCAACCCCTCACAAGTCCACGGTGTGGCATCGAACAATCACCGATCGAGCTCAACACCACCACGAACTCCAAGCCGCTAGGGAACCAAGCAAATTCCCAAGATAACAAGAATCCTGTAGCTCCTCCCAGGATCAAGTGTCTCTAGATGCAAACAACAATGCAATGCACTTGGATCACACTCAATCTCACCCAAGAATCGAAGTTAGGCTAGAGAGATGAGTGGAGGGGAGTTTTCTCAGCTTACAAGAGAGTTAGAATGATCAAATATGCAAGAGAAAGCTCAAATGACCGGCCACACACACATATATAGGCTCCACATAAGAATAGAGCCGTTGGGGTTCAAACAGCGAGCTTTTGGCCCCGGCCGGACGCTCCGGCCACGGTGACCGGATGGTCCGGTCAAGCTTCGGGTCACATACGACAAAGTCCTGGTCCCACATGCTGACAACCCGAACCCAGCGTCCGGCCGCAGGGTCCGGTCGGTGACCGGACGCTCCGGTCGGCCAAAACGGGGTACCAGACCTCTCTGGAATCGACCGGACTCACTCATTTGGGACGCCCGGCCGAGGGGGCTCCAAAGCGTCCGGCCGGCTTCGGCGTCCGGTTGCCATCTAGTCTTGCCGATCTTCTATGAAGTTTGTCGTTTGTTGTCGCCTTTTGCTTCAACTTGCTACCCAAACTTGAGCACGAGGGTTAGCAAGTTTTCTTCGACAAATTGCATCCGGCGCAATAGAAAATAGACATCTCATTTTCTCAAAAGCGTTGAATCCGCCAAGCAAACCCTATCAAGTTATACCTTTGCCTTGATCTCCGGGTCCTTTCCTTTCCATCCTCGTGAGCTCGATGATCCACCATGTCCATCATCAATGTCCATGTCCATGATCATGTAGCTCCACGTCATCCATGCAATCCTATCTCTTAAGCACACTTAGAGCAAAGGATTAGCATAACAAAGTGTCATCAATTTTCAAAACCAAACATGAGATTTCAGAGGTGTTGTGGGCAAGTGAATGACCTGGCCGAAGATGGGGTTGCTCACCTTTGTTGGTGCTGGCTTGATGGTTGGGAGCCTATTGCCTTCTTGCTCCATAATGACGAGGTGAAGCTGGATGGAAGCCTCTCTAGGGTAGCGAGGGAGGCGACGAGGTAGGAGACGTCTGGCACGTTCTCCTTGTCGATGTTCTTGCCGTAGTTATTGGAGTGGTCGTCGAGGAAGAAGACCGGCACCAATGGCAAGAAGCTATGTGTTAGCTCCTCCATCAGCACGATGCTCGCCGGGAGGCCTTGCGTCCATGGCGAGGACGCCGGTAGGTGGACGTCAACTGCCTTGAGCAGCTTCCCAGTTGGTGCTCCCGCCCGGAGCTTGATGTTGCTAGTGATGTTGTGGAGCTCTTGGTCATTCGACGTGAAGCGAGGTGAGCCTTGAAGAGGATCGGTGTGGGTGGCATGTACCTCATGTCGTCGTCGGTTGAGTTCGCAAGTCGTAGCTCGTTGAAAACCTCATAGGAGACGGGGGCGTCGAACTGTGGGACGAGGTGGGTCAGCATGGTCGACGTGCGGGGCGCCTCCAGTTGCACCTCAGCCCAAAGCTTGTTGTGAAGCCTGTTGGTGAACTAGAGAGCATAGTCGTACTGGATGTCAATGTCGTCGAGGGTCGAGGGAGCCGGCTGGTTCGGTCCGCAGGGCATCCCGGCTGTAATAGCCAAGTCATCCATGGTGTTGTGTCCATCGGTTGTCATCAAGCCGTGTGACGAACGTGGCGAAGGGGCGTCGAGGAAACGAGCGAGGCAGATCGTTGTGTCCTTCGTGCTAGGCGCCTCCTGCTGTCCCGTGGCCCGTAGTATGTGACGAGCGCAGATGTAGTCGTTCAGGGCATCGTCCAGTCGTGTTGGCGCGAGCTCGCCGATGGGGTTGCCGTCGATGGGCAGCCCAAAGCCGCCAGTGAGACACCGTCTGGAGGTGTCCCAGGTCACCGGTGGTGCCTTGCTGGTCATGCAGAGGAACCGAGAAGTACCGGTATTGTCAAGCGGATAGCGGCATACCTTATGTATTTGTCGGGGCCGATGTTCTGTCGTTGTAGTGCTGATGGGGGCGCCTTCTACGCCGGAGCTTGTGCCGGTGACACCATGAAGCCGGCTGGTTGGGGTGCCCGAGAATCACCTAGCGGTGTCGTAGTTATCAACGGATTTGCGGCTTGTTTGTTGATGTTCTCCGCCATACTTGTTTGTCGAGGGACGTTCAACAGTTCACCAGATTGATCTCGCCCGTCGACGTGTGGTGAGTGGATGACCGTGTTGGCAGCGGCGCCCGGGGGCGTCATTGTTCTCATCTGCGGTGGTGCCCATGGGGGTGTCATCATTGTCGTTGACGTGGTAGTTTCGGCTGTCGACGTCGGTGGCGGCGGCGGCACCCGTGGGAGGGGCATCGTTGCCGTTGGCGCCGCCCTTGGGGGCATCGTCATCGTTATCAGCGTTGGCATAGGCGCCTAGGATGGCGTCGTTGGTAGCGTCCTTGGAGGCATTGTCGATGTCGTGGACGTCGTGGTTAGCGACGCCAATGGCGATGTCGGGTGATGTCATTGTAGCATTGGTGATGGTGGTAGAATTCCATGCTGGTTGAGATGGACTTGCCTGGTGTTGACACCTGTTATAGCATAATATTACTAGTCAACTAAACATGGATAAGGGCATAATATGAATATCAACATAGACTAGGGTCTAACTAACATAATTCCATGAGCTTTGGTGATTCCGCGGACTTTACAGGGGACTTAACAGATAAACACAATGAGAAGAATGGAGAAAGTTCCGAATATACATCTCATACGATGACAAGACTTGACCGTGAAGTAACTCGACCCAAAATGTGGACTAAAACACTCTAGAAGGTACCAGAGGACACCGTAAGAAATAGGAAGCCGAGAAGGGCCAACACCGGCGGCCGCCGAGTTATCTAGGCCGGCCGCCGTGGGACCCACCTATCATCCTCATCTTCTTAGGTCGGTTTGTAACCGACCTTGAGGTTGTATCTACACCGTTATTGAAGGTCGGTTTGATCCAATGGTCATCGCTCATCGCCAAGGCCTATATAAGAAGCCCCCCGACCCCGTGGTTAAACCCTAATTCATTCTATCTCATTCTATTCATTATTCTCTCGCTTGTAGAGGTGTCCCAATGTAAGGATAACCTCTCTCTCGTGGATTAGTGAATTAGAAGTAGATTAGAAGTAGATTAGTCATGTAATTAGAAGTAGATTAGCCATGTAATTAGAAGTAGATTAGATCTAACTTAGATCTAATCAAGAGTAAAGGAGAGTGGAGTTATACTCCAGTTCTGGAGATGTCTACATAGTTTGGTATGTCTTGAATCCTTTCTTTGTAAGACTTATGATTCACATATTTATCTTCTCTATTTATTTTCATGTCTTACATATATGGTTAAGTATAGTTGTTATGCTATTGCATGGGATCTCCGCTCGTATTGAGGACTCTAGTTATGCAAGGTAGCTAGAGTAGTAATCGATAGTGTAGACTTGGTGTCTAGGCTATTGGTTACCCGAGGTGCCTTTCAAACCTACGGATAGTTGTGGTAGCCCCGGGGGTGGGTGACAGCCTGTCGGGGCCTTTGTAGTCCACCACGTATGGGTTGGTGTTTTCAGAGAGCTTTTGGCAGCCTTCTCCCGACTACCTTCTTTCCGCACTTCTTCGAGAGTTGGGACGGACCTCTTTGCTCCAAAGTGCATTAGTATAATTGCTATCATAGAACCTAATTAATAGAGAAGTACAAAGGAACCTTGATTTCTCTCTTTGACCTCTTGATTAGTTTAGTAATTCTTTGATATCTTAGATAGGTTATTATTTTATGATTTGATATTTATTTATCCTTTAACAATTACCCCTCACTATAGTCTAGTGGTTTGCTAAGTTAGTGGATACATGATTGTGACTTATTAGAATTCTTTAGCCAAAGCTTCCCGTGGATACGATACTCTAGAATACTCATCCTAGGAAAAGCTACAATGGTAGGTGTTTCGCGGCGCTGCGTAATCTTTCATATTCTTTTAGCACTTAACAAATACCAACACCGGGTTACTATGGAGCTGGGTGCTGGCCTTGCAAAGGTGTTGACGCCGTTGATGTTCATGGCGCCGGTGTTGTCCAGGACGTCGGGATCAGCGACGTCGATGTCAACGTCGGTTGACGTCGTTGTGTTGCTCATGATGGCGTTGGCACTCCTGGTGTTCCCAGTATCAGAGGTGATGTTGTTGGTGACTGGGGAACTTATCGCGCCCTTGTAGTAGCCATGAGACGTTGGCCTGGTTGGGTAGGTTTTTCGTCGAGCAACTGGTAGACGTCGGTGATGACTTCCTCGACCGACCGAAGCTCGCATACCGGGGCGTCTCGGGGACGCGTGCCCATTGCTTGCATCGCCGGGTGATCGTGGAGGGGATGATGTTGGCGGTGCCTAAGGAAGCACCGTTGTCGTTGTCGGCGCCCATGGTGGGCCCCCGGCCGGGCGGCGCCCATGGTAGAAGCGCCGCCGAGGAGGTCGCCGAGTTCTCCGTGGCCTTCATGCAAGCGAGGTGGCCCGCGAGGATGGCGCCGTGTTGGGATGGGAGGATGGATCCGTGCTTCACCTTGATGTGGTTGTAGATCGCAGCGTTGTCGGGCGGCGTTCTCGGGTCCAAGCGCGTTAGATTGCCTCCATGATCATCTCCGGTAGCGGAGTGGCCATCGAATCTTGACGGCGGTGGTGGTGGGTGGATCGGTGGTCTCCGAGTACCACGCGGTCACAGCCGCGATGGCGCGTCCGCTGGGCGGCGACGGGGCGCGCCGGGCGGGCGCTTAGGGTTTGCTAGCGCGGCGCAGCGCAGGCGGGCGTGGAGATGGCGGCGGCGGCGTGGCGGCTAGGGTTAGAGAACTAGAAGACCGGAGCTGTTGGGTGTTACCCCTTTAATTTCGATTGATTCCAACCGATTACAGCTCCCTTGTATTTATAGTCCGGGAAGAGTTGCGGGTGAAGTAAATCTAATTTATTTTCTATTTTATTTCTTAAATATCTATTGCTTGATGACGAAGTTGACGACGGCGTCGGCCGGCCGCTGGGCTGGTGCCCTGCGTGCGCCGTGGCCCATGGGCCCTCCTCCGATGTGCTGTGACGCTGTTTATAGTCTAGTCAACCTTCGCTAAATAAATTACTTAATTTATATTAAAATTGCACTAATGCTCTGCATTCCCGGTGTTACAGGAACAATTTAAATGGTTGCTGAGGCATGAACCATAGAAATATATATTTATGGTTCACACATTCACGTAAACTTGATTTGCATGATGGCAAGGCATGCATGCTTATTTTAAGTTCTTTATCCATTATTTGTGATAGAAGTGAGTATGTAATTAAGAAACATATATGGGCATTATTTAATCTTCTTCAGTAATAGCATAAGTTGCTAGTTTTAGATTAAGGGGATACTTTAATGAGCCCTTCTATGGTGCTTGTTTTTGCCTCCTATTGCCTCTCATTGCCTCCCTTAATTTTTTTTTTGAGATGGAAGGGTAACACAGTCTTTGACCAGCCTTACCCCTCCGCACCCCTTCCCAAACCCGCCACGGCCCCCACCCCGAGATCCCGATTGACGCCAGCCCGGGGAAATTTTCGAAATCACGGCCGGCCCTTGCGCCCTCGCGGACCCGACGCCTCGCCCGTTGCGCAGGCCGCCACGCCCTCCCCAACCCGCCGCTCCTCCTCCTCCTTCCAGCCCTCCTCCGTGCGCCGCTACGCCCTTGCCCTCGCCGTTGCGCTGCGGAGGTGCCGACTCCTAACCGCCGCCCTCCGCTCTCTCCTCGCCGTTGCACGGCGGGTACGCAGCGGACTGCCCTCGACGCCGCCGCGGGGCGGGCTGCCTCAGCCGGAGCGACGCCCCAGCCAAAGAGGAGAAGGTGGTCGCCTTTAGCCTCCGGTGCGTCTCCGCCGGTGGCCTGATCCCTGAACTCCGCCTGAAGGTGAGGAACCTGCTCGGGGCTTGGTTTGATTCTCTAGATACCTTGAACACCAGCACCGTTTGGTGAGCATATCCACAGTCCTTTTGTTGGTGCATCAAATCTGCATGGTTGATTTCTAGATGCTGCCCATGGGTCTGCTGTGCCGTTCTTGAAAGTTTGAAGTCCAAACTCAATAGGAGGGATTCTTTGATTTTCTTTGGATTTCTAGGCATATCCCTGTAAAATAAATCTGAGATAACTATGTGTGTAACTTCTGCATAGAATAGATGTATTGTGCTAAAGTGAATTGCAGTGCAGGATATTGTTTGGATTTTGTGCATCTCAATTGTTGAATTTCCCAAACAACAGGTCATTATTACGATTTTGTGCAGATTATTTTTAGTTCACAGCTAGTAATCTTTGCTGAATATTCACTTGAGGCTTCATTCTGACTACAACTAGCAATATCTGATATGCTTACTATCTGTACTGCTAACTGATAGGTGTGTGTTTCAAACCAAAGTCTGCTACTTGATATGCAGTAATATCCAGATGGCAACTCATATAAACACTAGTGTATGATAAGTTACTGATGGTTAATTTTTTACATGTGAACACTAGTGCAATTTTTCGAGCAAGTTTTCCATATATTGTAATTATTTATTGTTTTAATAAAGAATAAATGTTAAAATTCATATACTTGGTAAAAATTCAAAAACTTGCATGGACACTCCATTTTGGTGGATAGTCATGAGAAAAAAGTTACAACAGATTCTCGACAAAGTGGTGGGTGCACATCCTCACAGAGACATACATATCTCACTACGACCAATGTGACAGATGTCGTCACATGTGATATATATGTATCACCACAATCTCCAAATCTTCTCAAACTTAACTAGTATGTTTATGGAGCTAAATTGAGTGTCTACGCAAAAAAAAATTGCAAAAAATAATAATAAACATATAGAAAAAAAAAAAAAAAACAAAAAATTCAATCAATCCAAACACTGTCCAAAAATTTAGAGACAACAGGTTTCAACCTGGGAGCCAATGTTTCTCAATCAAATGGCTATTGAAGTACATCTGTTTAGAGCGGAGAGCTAATTTATTTGACATAAAAATAACGACGGCCCAACGACTAACCATTCACCTCGCAGCCCAATCGCCGCAGCCCGCCCCACGAGGCCAGCATGCGCTGACCCGTTAGCCCGGTGAAAAACCACGGGAGAGCTACCATCGCGCCGCCCTGGATAAAAATATGGGGTAACCGCAAACGGATTTGAAGGCACGATCTCCGCAGTAATTATGGGATCGAAGTCGATTGTCGGTGGGAAGGCGGACATTCAGTGCAAATTTTCAGTTATTCTTCCGTCCGATAAAGTTTTTGATATTTGTTGCTTTCACTGCTATTTTGATTATCTTGTAGTATTTCTTCATATGACCTTCCGTGATATATTTGTGTGCTAGCATTCTTGCCCACTATATAATATATAATAATGTGATTGTATAGTAGACTAGAAAGGGTCGGAATCACAGATCAAACAAGCCTGCTATGCCCCTAGGGTACAACTCAAAGTCAAAAAATGAGATCATGGCTCTCATTACGCTGGCATCGAATACGATTCAAGATCGAGGAACGTAACCCCAGTGCTACATGTAAGAACACCAACCATTTCTAATACCAGAGTACTACTACTAAGTAAATCTGTCAAGGGCATTCATGGGATCAATTACTTCACATCAAGTAGCTAAGCTTATAGTTTCTAGTCACCAGACTCGATACGTAAACCGCGGACAATCTCAAGAACACCCAAAGATTCGATCACAAATAAAAAGCCTCTTTTGGTCCACCATGGAGTAAAGTTCGGACACGAAGGTTGAGACGAGCAACCGACTATCCAAGCAAATTTGTTTTCCCGATTCGTGCATTGCGAGTTGGGTGTTGGGTGATGCCGCAACCTTCTCATGATCATGAACTTTGTGGAACTTCTTGTGGCTTGCCAATCCTTCGCCTGGATGTGAAACCTTGCTACTGAGCTTGGTCATGGGTTTTCGTCACCTTCACGACATGTGAAAGACCGATGAACTTGAGCTTCATATCGTAAATGTGGCTCTCTCGCATCATAGCATAGCAAAAAGGAGCCGGATCGCAACAAATGTCAATAAGAAAATCAGTTTACTCAATATATTGTGTTATGTCAGTAGCCATGTTTCAAACAATGAGAGATAACAACGCCCGCCTTTCCATTCAAACCATAGAATAAAATTTGGTGAAATTGAAGCCAATCTACTATCGTATAAGCAAAGTGTCAAAGGTCCCGACATGGTTATGCTACCTCTAAATATTTAAAGTTGGACACATGGATTACAAAGCAACCCTCCCGAATCATAAAGAGACACATGGATTAAGTTTCGTATGACAAGTGCATGGGAGAAAACAGAGAGCAAACTATAAGGTAATGAAGCAACCAAAAATAAGATCGAGCTTGTCGGGACATAACACAACACTAAACTGCAATGGTGGTAGTTCCCCATTACTAACGTAAAAACTAGGTGCTTAATCATTTTATTGGTTCACCCCATGACTCCAGTGGACTAGTGACAATCAGATCGGTTAACAAGGATATATACACAATCAAGCAAAGATATACTTTTCCGATTCAAATATCTCAATCTTAATAATAACAAGTTCTCGTTTGCTTAATTATGAGCTTGCATGTGGCTGTGTCAGCCATACAGAAATGGGTCATGATTTTGTAAAATAAATCACTAATAACACACTTCAACCATATGAACAACAATGCACGTAAATTTTAGAAACTATTGTGTGATATTGGGTCACATACCAAAAGCTGGAAACTTCATTAGGGAATCAAATACCGTGATTCGACCAACCGCACAAGGCTTTGTTTACCGCCACAACTTTCTTCTTGACACCTACATAGCATGCATAATTAGCCATATACTATAGATATGATATTTAAGAACCAACAAGAGCGAGCATACGCTTGTCTAGCAGATCCTTATCCAACTTCGAGAATCATTTATTAGAATTCTCAAACTTACGCACATGATACAAAAAAATGAGTGAGAAAACTTATGGAGCATTACATCACCGTCATTCCATGATTCGTAGATTCGGGCATTTGCTAGAACAGGTGACGTGCATGTGTGGTTGCTCGCATCTACGCCTACGCCCTTCGAACATCCAGAGTGTAAGGCCCCATTCCCCCGCCCGCCATGGAGGTGGCCGTCGCCTTCATCCGCGGAGTTGGGTGTCGCCACGGAATGCCCGTGCTGAATGAAGATGGAGGAGCACGCGCCCGTGTGGAAGTGGGAGGGGAGGGGGGATTCGCACTCACCGGTCAAGCATGGGGCGCGGCGGAGGGTGCCTCGCCGGGAGCTAGCGCCGGGCGAGCTCTTGTTCGGGTGTGTGGAGACGTCGGGGCGGCGGCGGGCGCCGGGCGCGTGCCCCCCCGCACTCGCCATTCGCCGTGGTGCCGGTGCGGAGTGGCGCCCAGCAGCGGAGGGGAGGCGACGGTCGCGGCACGCGACGAAGGCACACGACCCCGGCCGCACTGCAAAAGCCCCCGCCGGGTGGCGGCGTGCACCGGAAAGGCACATGGCAGGCGCCCGGCGGCGGGAAGAAGGCCGTTGCCGAGTCCGGTGCCGCAGACGGCCCGATCCGTCCCTCCGGCGAGGGGGGGGAAGGACCAGCGGGATCAGCTGCGGCGGCGATCCACAAACCACTCGTGGAATTACAAGAACGAATTTACCAACCCTAGAACCCTAGAACCACTTTAACCCTAAAACAACCGAGGAGTTGTTGATTTTTTAATCCAACTAACCATAGACATGTTTATGAAGTTATAAAGTTACCGCTTTGTCCTTGATAAAAAAAAAGAATTACAAGAATGCAATTACAAGATAGTGCTAATCTCCACGTTGGTGAGAGGCAATGGAAGACAATTTTTGCTCTTATGGCCCACCGTCATAGACACAACAGGAGGCAAATTTTGCCTCCGTGTTTTTTTGCCTCCTCGTTGCCTCCTACCTTTAGAAGCCGGTCGGATCGACCGCTTCTACGATTTGATCCATTGAATTTTTCCCCAATTATTATAGAAAATTTCTACTTTAATTCATCATAATGATAGAGGAAAGTAATTTAGATGCAAATTTAAGGATTTTTAGACTCTGTTTCATAATGTCGTGGTAATTTAATCTTCTTCAATAATAGCATAAGTTGCTAGTTTTAGATTAAGGGGATACTTTAATTCATAATAATGATAGAGGAAAGTAATTTAGATGCAAATTTAAGGCTTTTTAGACTCTGTTTCTGTGTTTCATAATGTCAGGTAGGTAACTTAATTGCAAATTTAATGGTTGATTTATGTCGTTTGTCATAGAATTGTTTATCTTTGTGCCATCTCTCTTTTTATTGTCTAAAACAGTACCCATATAGGTAGTCCATGATCTATATCCGGTTATGATAGATTTACTAATGGCTCTATATTGTGTTCAAACACTACAAAAGTTTTTCTTTTGCATTGACTGTTACGTGGCATCAATATGTGTAGAATTCAAGCTTTAGCTTAACTTCTATCAACCTGTACAGTCCATATGTAGTGACATTATTAGTCTGACGAATTCTTGCTTTCAAATCCTCATCTTATTAATTGCTGCATTTTTTTACCCCGTCCATCGGTTGGGGTGTTCCCACTCGGTGGTGACTTTCTATAGCACTGCAATCTTTTTATATTGAAGCTCCAGTTCGTATTGTAGATTTTATTCAACACTCTTCTTTTGTAATTTATTTAAAATTAGATGTTATACCTTCCTCTCTTAATTATTACTACAGAGGCATAAACTTTGGGCTCTCTAGATGTTGAATTCTTCTATCAAAAAATTATGCGTGCAACATTATTATTTTTTAGCGCCTGATGCCATCAGTCACCTTCTCCGCCGTTGCGCTCGTTAGCAAGCCAGTTGCAGACCACATGGCGCGTCCCCACTCTCGTGCTGGTCTCTCTCACAGGCGCTGGGGTGACTGATGGAATTACAAATCATCAGGGGACTGTGTTCTAGTATTTTCTCTATTTTTATAAACTTAGTGTTTACGGTTATACTATAAGAAATTTTTTAAAATAATTAGGGAAAAATTAGATGGCTCACATCGACCGAGAGCGATCGATCCGACGCGACAACGAACGCAGAAGGAAACGGGAGGAAATGGGGTGGAGGAAATGGGAGGAAAATGATGTGTCTATGGTTGGTGGGCCATGGGGAAAAATTTCCTCCCGTTTCCTCCGCAAATGTGGGGATTAAGACCGCATCGGTAATTGCATTCTTGTAGTTTTTTTTTTTTTGATGAAGGGTAAAAACGGTAACTTCATATTTATGTTTTGAGTAGTATAGTTTTGAGACGATGATTCGTTTAGTATAGTTCTTGTTAACTTTTTTTTTTTTACAAAATTCCTCTAGGGTTCCTCATTCTCCGCCCCGCGCCGTCGCCGTGCCGCCGGCGGTTCCTTTCGAGACGGAGCAGCCGCCCAATGCTAAGGCGCGCCGTCCATGGTTGCTCGCTCCCCGTCGTCCATGGTTGCGGGGCCCTCCCCACCGGGCGGCGGCACCGCCCTCCCCGAGCAGTGGCGGCGTGGCTCGCCCTCCCTACCCGCCAGACCGCGAGCACGGTGGCCATGGGGGCGCCCCTCCCTCACCGGGCGGCGGATCCAGCGGCATCTCCCGCCTGTAGCAGCGATATATCGGCACCAACGCTGCCTCCCCGACCGCAACGATGCGACCCAGGTGAGTTCTTCTTCCCTGCGGCCCATTTCCATCATTTGAAAGCTCACGTGGATAGGCATGGATGGATTGTCGATGCGCTCCCAGGACCTGTCAATTTCTATTTACTGAGTATTTTAACTCGAGCAAATGCTATTAATTTGGCTACATCTATCTACAAGTTCATATTCTTGTTGGAATCTCGTTCATTGCGACTGCACTTTTGCCAATTGGTGAAGGGCGTATTCCCTTTGGTTGCTGTAAAACTATCATTCCTTGATCGATTTTAGGGGTCCAGGACAGGTTGTGACTATGAAATTAGGTATGATCCATACACTAGACACTGCAATAATAACCAGGCCATTTGTTTATGCTAGGCTAATAATCAGCATATGATCCAGGTACCGAGGTTTTTACTAGCTATGGATAAATTGATGGAGACCTCTGTTTCATGTGTCACTCTGATAAGCACTGTCACTCTGTTATTTGGGGGGAAAGGAAATTGCCTTCTGTTACTAGTAGCAGATAGGAGTTATTATGCAGTCGAATAAACATGTCCATCCCTAGTTTGTATTTTACTGAAATTTTAAGTCTTCTCCCTGCTGGCTAGTCCTCTAAATTTACCTGATGTTGTGGTTGTGGTTGTGGTTGCTTCAGGTGTATCGGAGTGAGTCTAAACCTATGCATTGGTGTTGTGGTTGCTTCAAGTGTTGAATCTTTCGATGACACTTGATGTTGTTCTGCAAACTGATGTTGTTCTACAAACTGTTGTTCTGCAAACAGAAGGACACAGTGAAGGGTAACGTAACACCTGATGTTGTTCTGCAAACTGTTTCCAAGACCGGAAAGAAGACTTCGTTCTGGGAGGCTGAGCCCGTGACAAGTGAATCCGCCGCCGCACCTACTGATGCTACTACCGCCTGAAAGTGCGATGTAAACAGTACCATGTGGAAGTGTCCAGCAAAAATGTGAAGGGGTCTGCCCTGGTTGTATTTAGCAAAAATGTGAAGTGACCCGAGCACCCAACGATGCTTGCTTTAGGCTGTGCCAGTGGAATCATTAAACGCGGCCGTTTGGCATATACTAATCTTATCTGTTATGGTGTTGAGTATTTTATCAGTGGATAGCGTGTTCATTCATGCACTTCTATGTCTCGACGATAAATTGAACCATGCAATTCAATCGCAAAATGGATGGTTTGTAAAATAAAAAAAGTGGTGCTAAGGGGCCAGCAGCAGCTAGGTCAAGCGAGTCCAACCAGCCCGGCGCTGGCCCGTTTAGCATAGGTGAACTAGAAAACCGATGTGGCCCAGCCCATTAACTCTCTGGACCGTGCGAGCGGTGGGTGCGCGTCCATGTGACGGGCCGGCTCCTGATCCTCGACTACCGTTAAAACAAAACAGCGTTGCCCAAATAACGAACACATTTAATCAATCATCTTAAAAAAAGGGGCTCCAGTAGTCCTGCAAAGCCCAGCATTATATGTTATCAAGCAACACTATGTGCAATTAACCAATGTACAAATGATATTACATCACTGCTAAAATGGACAGGTTAGTTAACTATAAGCAAAGCCTTCATTCATGATCACTGAAGCAGCAGATGACTAAATATCAATATGCTTGACTGAAATTTTAGTTAAGAGTACATTGTTCCACATAATTTTACTTACCTTTGGCAAATCAAATTAAGATGTCCCTGATTTTGGATTACTGTTTAGTTTCAGAAACTGGATAGTATCAACCGGCCGGTGCATGCAATGCAACTCAATAAAGTAGGATGTCTGATCCTAACTAACGTTTCAGCTCTGGGATTGGGATGAATTGGCCTATCACCACCTCAAATGGTTTCATTTTCATTTGGATTCAATGACTCAATATCCTCATAAAATCTTTATGAAAGCTGCAAATGGTACACTAGAAAACATTCTCTGATTGCACTATAATCTTTATGAAACCTGCAGGTTGGCTCCAATGAACCAAAATTACTAATATTGCTATAGCTAGCAGCGTCATGTGCTGACAGAAACATTCTCTGATTGCACTATAATTGTTCGCTCTCTAACTAGCAGAGCATAATTCTGACAAAGAAACTACTCTTATTTATTTAGATATTGCTACTACACTAAATGAGATGAGTTCATAATTGAATTTGAGCAGAAGCAATCGAACCTGTCTTTGCATTACACCAGCAATATGTTGCAGGTCAATGGGATTGGAAAATACAGAGAGTAGCACATTACCTCTGACAGCTTCCTTGACCCTCAACCACCATGGACATCACACTGGGGGGGCGGCGGCGGCGAGGGACGCCGGCGTGCTGGAGTTGACGAGGGCGGGCGCTGGCGAGGTGTGCCGCCGCCGCCGGCGTCGAAGATGGACCCGCCGACCTTGGTCCCCGGATGTGGTTGTACGTGAACCCGTTATCGGCAAAGACGCCGGTCTCCAGCCAGCCCCTCCGCGGGGCTGCCGCCACGGGCCGGGGCCGGCAGAATCGCGACCACGCCCCTCCACCCACCGGCGCGCCGCCACCTCGTCCTGGGTCCAGCCGGCGGCCCCGACGCACGGGCGCCCGCCGAGGGCGAGGGCGGGCCGGATGGCGACGGGGCGTATACGCGGCGGTGCTAGGGTTGGGGTCGGGGTGCGCGGTGCGGGGTGAGCGATGCCGGGGTGAGCGTTGGCGGCGGTGCCGGGGTCGGGGTCGGGTCGGGACGGGGATCGGGGGGGTGGGGTGAGCGAGTAGAGAAGGTGCGAAATGACTAGCTTACCCTTTTTTAAAAAAAAATACAAAATTAGGGGAGAAAATAAGAGGAAATGGTAGGAAAATCCAAGTATAGTAAAAGAGCTCTTTTTTTTTATATGTACCAAAATTTACATCTAAGTCTAACAACTAAGGAAAAATGAAAAATAACCTATTTAAATTCTATCTTCGTATTCGCGGCAACGCGCGGGAATTCTCCAAGTTATATGAATACATGATGACAGGATAACTTTTTTACTTTAGATGAATTTATAAATTTTTTATAAAGCATTATAAGATATCTACATTTAAAAATTAGAGTGTTAAGAAAAACTATTGCAATGTTTTTTAGTTCCACAAATCTTTCTTAGGGAGGGAAAGAGAGTTCAGGCATAGACCAGTAGGGTGTCAACTCGGTATCCCATCTAAACACATACTTTTTTTTTAGTTTAAACATCTAAATATGTATTTTTCATTCACGCAGACAGGAGGATGGCCGGTTACCCTGCCGGTCAGGTTTGTGCTACGCTGCGTGAACAGAAGCAAAGCAAACACTTTTGTCAGGCACCCTTGCTCTCTCTCATCCATTATTTTTCTACCCCACTCGTTTGCTCCCCCATCGACATCTCTCAACCAGACCAGTTCTTCCTCACTCATTTTCTCCCCATCGTCCGTCCATGGCTGGAGGCCACACCCGTCCATGGCTGGGAGCTTGGGAGCTCGTCCGTGGCTGGGAGCTTCGGCCTTTGGTCCTTGGCCTGCAGGGATATATTAGAGACGAGAGATGTATGGAACACAGAGAGAGAGGCAGAGCACGAGTGTTCGCGCTAGTCCGCCATGGAGCTTCGCTGTTCAGCGATTTCGGCCACCATACTCGAAATCGACCACCAGCGTCCGGCTAGGCACAACATCAATCAGCACCGGCGACCGCAGCTGCTCCAGGTGCCATGCATCCGCTGGCCTAGCTCGCTCAGATGGTTGGCCCAACGGCGGAGCGACTCGCCTCGCGGGCATTTGGCGGCGATGACGTGACCGCGAAACATCGTCGGGAAGCTCGATTCGAGAGTCGATTCAGGCATCGACTCCGCTCGCGGCACCTGCAGCCGTGCCCCTCGACTGCTCCTCCAGGAGATGCCGACGATCCCCGTGGCCCTGCCTCCTCGACTGCTCCTCCAGGAGGCCACCCGTCCATTTGCTGCTGCCTACAACACCACCTACTCTCCGCTAAGGACGGGTCAAGTTTATATGCATGTGCTCTCATGGGTTGGGGAAGCAGGACGGGTGCAGGAGGCAGGAAGTCAGGAGCTGAGCAGACGGCGGCGGCTATGCGTGAATGTGGCAGAGCAGGTTCAACAGCTGAGGAGTTCGGAGATGTCGTGTTTATGCTGTTCAGTTTCATTTGTATGGGTGGCGTAGGATGGACGATGGGGACTGGGTGGGGCTCTGCTGACGTGGACGCCTTGCATGTGAACTGACCAGGTGGGGCTTCTTTTTAGAGGTAGTTGATTTAAAACGAACTAGTTGAACTCCCGCTGCGTTCTTTGCCGGGTATTTCATTTTTAAACTTATGATTTAAGTAAACACAATGACTATATGGATATGTAATGGTAAAGAAAAATTCAATAAAATTCATTTACTAAAATCATTTTCTGCACTCATGTGCATTAACACATAAAGCCGAGATACGCATTACAAAATGTACTCACGGGTCAAGCCTTTCCAATGTCTTCGATTTCACTAAATAACATTTAAGACTAAATTAGAAATTTGTATGATTGGAATATAAATAAATATAATCAAAATATAGACAAAGTAATCACTTTAAACAAATAATTAATAATTGAACGGAAGCCACTCATCATTCTTTATTTTTTCATCTCCTCCTTGTACCAACCGGACCCACTTGTCGGGATATTTTTTTTCTCTGTCCTGCTTCTTCCCGCAAGGTTAGCAAGGTCCGCCCGACCACCACAACCGCAGACGGCACCAAATCCACGCGCCGAGTCCACTCGCCCCCACCACACCGAGTCGCCGACGCTGAGGGCAGGGGGGGCGGAGGTCACGACGGGGCTCCTCCTCCCCGGGCGAAGCGGCGTCCGGCCGGCTCCGCGAGGGGTGGTCTCGCCGCGGACCTCCGCGAGGCGTGGGCGAAGGAGCATCCATCCGCCCAGCGCAAGAGCGGCGGCGGTCGCGCAAGGAGGAGGGAGCGGGGCCGTCGAGAGGCGGAGGAGGTGAGGCCGAGCCACCGCTGAGAGGCAAGGCCGACGTGTTTCGGGAATCGAGAGCCGCCGCGGCTCGATCGGCGGGCGCGGGCAGCTTCCCTCGTCGATGTCGTCCTCTCTCTCTCTCTCTCTCCACTCCACGCCGCTTCCCCGGTGGCTCAATTTGGCGGTGGCGCAGCCGAAAAACGGCGCGCCTAGTGGTAGCGGACGGAGCGAGGCGCGCCCCCATGCCATCTCTCCCTCCTCGCCCACGCCGCGGCCTCGGTGGCGCAGCGACGGCGACCGCGCTCCCTCTCCCCCGGTGAGGCGGACGGCGTGCAGCGCCGGCCGGCCACGCGGGGCGAGGGCGGGGCGCGGCAACCTCTCCTTGCTCCCTCCGGGCCGGCGGGGCGCAGCGGCCTCCCCCGCCTCCGGCTCGGCGGCAGACGCCCAATTCATTGGATTGCTCGCTATGTCCGGGAGGGCACCGACGATGTGGCCACAGGAAGCTAAGCAATATGTAGTATTTAAAGGCATTGTTTGGTGGGTGCGGTAGTGGAGGTGGAGGCGGACCGCAGGGGCGCGCGCGATGATGGGTGTCGAAGGGTAACCGACAAAGACGACGATTGGGCACGAAAACGGGGCGACGCCATCGGTTTTGATCTTTCGTTTCTCGCAGCCGGACGGCGTAAGTAGGGGAAGAGGCGGAGGGATTCAGCCGTGGATGGGGCTTAGTGGGTAGGAAGGAGTTTCGACGACGTGGACCAATGAGAGGCCCGAGAACTCTCCAAAGACTCTCCTAGTGGGGGCTCTCTTATAGGAGATTTAGATTGCTAGTTCAACTAGTTACATTCTTTTTTTAGAAACTTTTCAGTGCCGGTAAACATTGATCAAGAAATCATAAAAACGAGAAAGCATGACAGCTCTATCCATAGATACGGAAGGTCACATCAATACATCATGTAGTACGACCATCAGTTTTCCACTGCTATCATATCAGGACCATATAGAGCATAATTGAGCATCTCTAAGAGTTTGGCAAATTTTAGTTGGTAAATCTTGTGTTTTGCCAACTCCCAAAAAGATATGCCAAGTAGAAAAAAAGCCCCTCTCCGTCAGTTTTGCTATTTTTGACTTGCAAAACCATGACAAACTTAAGGTCAGAACCTTGAGACAAAAATAAGATTATGTTTTCACCCTTCCACCTCTTACAAACTTGCATCAAGAACCCCGAGACAGAGACAAAATTATGTTTCCACCCTTCCACCTCTCGGTGGGCGCCACAAAGCCAAGCGTTTGCCAAGCGTCGTAGCACTCACATATTTGCGCGAGGACAACCTCTTTTGCCAACGTTGCCCAGATTGCCAACTCCAAATGCCAAGCTGTTGGAGGCCCTTTTTAGAGCTTTTGGCAAAAATTTAAGAATGCCAAGTCCAAATAGGAACTGTTGGAGCTGCTCTAACATATAACATTAATTACTTAACATTTTTTTTATTCTTTGTAATAAAGTAAAATATTCTAGATTTCATGCATTTTGGTTTCACTTCTTTCTTGCAAGGAGTCGATGACGAAATTCTCCAAGAGCCCATATAGGGTACAAGTTGCGGTAGTTCCCGTAATTGAAGTATAAGGACCGATTGGAGCACCCAACATATTCCTGCAATCAAAAGTCGGTCATGCACTAGTAACTAAGGACAAATTTAGCATAGCGCTAGGTTCATGTTTATCTATAGTCTGTATACTAAATTTAATGTGGATTAAATATTTATATTTCGTTTAGACAATAAACATATTTTTTTCTAAACATTCTCAGGTTATCTTTATCTCTAGATCTAAGATTTCTTGGAGTTAGAGCTAATTGCCTTGTTCGGCTTGCTGGTTCAGCCACCCGCCAACAAATTTTTTTCTCTCACAACAAACCAAAGACCAGTCACCGGCCCGGCCGGCTAGCCAAAGATTACTTTACTTTTCTCACAACAAACAAAAGACCAGCCAAAATTTAACAAGGCGATTGAGGTTTGCTAGGACCACATATTCAATTTAACTAGACTGCTGAAAGATCCAATTTATTTCAGGCTTAAAAACAAGAACTATCTAGCCCCAACGCAATAAGGCCTATGGTGCGGGGCCGAGGCACAACCTAAAATACAAACAACATGCTATATATTGTTCTACAAACAATCCTACTCTACCAACATACTTTAACTGTTATTGCATTATTGTGCTTTTTTAAATTTGATGCTATAGAATATATCAGTGAAATTAACATACTTTAACTCTACCAACATTTCCCCATAGTTTTTGTTGTTCTGAAATGCAGCCCAGATCTATTGCCATGCCTCAAATGGAAAATATGGAGATGTACAAAGAGCACAAAACAACCTATGCACTACGTAATACATACGAATATACACATCTAACACCACCCTCAAACTCTTGGTGAATCAATAACACTATGTTTGGCGAGCAAATAACCTCTATGCTTGTGTCTAGGTCTTCATGAAGAAATTGGCTAGCTAAACCTCTGAAGTCACATGGCTAAGCAACACCTAGTTTTCTTGTCTGGAACTGTCTACGATGGGTGTATGAAAATGTTGTATACTTTCTCTGCAGCAACAACACGAAGATTTTTGTGATTCAAAATTCATCCATAAATGATTGTTGTTAGCCATCATTTACTTATATCCATTAGTTGGATAAAGTTGAACTTTTGTTGCATCATTGTGATTTATGTTCCTCATAGGGAGGTGTATATATGTCTTTTCCTTTCCAGTTTAAAATATCCTAAAGTCACAGTAATAAGATTTGTCATGAAAGGTAATAATCTAGTTTCGATCCCTTGGAGACCTTGAAAAACCAATGTTGATAATTTTTTTTTTTTTGCTGAAAGAAAAAGGAACTACCTGATAATCGTCAATCAAAATTTTGTTCCAACTCTTATATAAGAAAAAAAAAAAACTTACTTGTTGGGGAAAGTCACCAGATTCTAGTTGCATATTGATCAACACTTTTGTAGCTTTATATAATGGTGTTGGATCACGTTCCACCTACATACCATGGTCATAATATGAAACAATTAACATATACCATAATAATTTCTTAAATAAATGTAACTGTGACAATTCTAATCGGTTTGCAAAATATATACCTGCCAAAGATAAACTAAGGCTAGCATTGCCCAAGCAGTGTTCACTGCATGAGGTCTACTAGCATCCACATATTCCTGCAAAATATTTAAGTCTAAACCATGATAAAATTCATTGGTACTTAGAGTATCACTATGTTTAGTAGAAAAGAGAAGAATGGCTAGGTATAATGTATCCCATAACATTGAATTATTGCTTAACAGTTAGTTATGATGCAATTAATGACTTATCTAATTTATATTAATTTTAAAGTTGGTAGGTTGTACAACTTTAATTTTATAACTGAACATTTTACATGGAAACCAAAGACAATCGAAGAACAGATTATTTAATTTCCAGATTTTAAGTACCAAACAATAGATTAACATTTAATTGTATATGAAGAAGTAAGAGTAGGCTGTTTGCAATTTTAGCATATATACTAACCACAGGTACTTGAGTACATCACTGCTTGTCTACATGAAATACTATCACTCAGACATGTGGTCTGACAACTAA
Organism: Hyparrhenia diplandra; assembly: GCA_015847255.1. Lineage (NCBI taxonomy): Eukaryota > Viridiplantae > Streptophyta > Magnoliopsida > Poales > Poaceae > Hyparrhenia > Hyparrhenia diplandra. Next base: position 458,054 of record JADLZK010013337.1, read on the forward strand.
ACGTGGTTCAAAAAAAATCAGCATAAATCATGTAATTACCTAAATTTTCATGAAACATCAGAGTTTGTTACTAGGATTATTTATATATATAAAAGATTGGATGGACGCTATGTGCCCCCTGATTTATCCCAACTATTATCGTGTTGTATCTATAACACAATTATATGTTATACAAAACTGAATATAGGATTTTTAGAAAAACTCCACAAAAAAAATAAGTAAAGAATGAACTGAACATTGATTGTTTTACCATCAAGAAATCAATAATCTTGTAAAACCCTAACCCATTACTATTTTGGCTTCGGCTTGTTTGTCCCAAGTGTTTTTATTTTGAGCGAGAATAGGAGGGGAAACCCCTACTGTAGTTTGTCCCAAGTGTTCTGGTACTAGGTTTAGTGTCATATTATCTAGGTAGGTTGTACCAACTTAATAGCCTTTTGTAATCTCATCCTAACACCTTTACGTTAACTCTTTTACACAAAGGATAAAAGTACAAAAAGAGGAGCTACGGATATGGAGGCTCGCATCACATATAGAAACTTTGTGAATAGAAACCATTAAGTTTTTTTAAAAAGTGGCTCATCGAACAAAAAATTAACACGGACATGACCATAAGCAACTAAATGTTATTCGAAATAACTTGATAATATCATGTAATGAGAGGATACTACTACTAAATTAAATTGGCACGAGCGAGTGAAATTTACTATCTTCATAGATGTACTAATTAAACAAGATACTAGTTGTTGTAAATAAGGATTCATGAAAAACATACAACTGAATCTAATAAAAACTAGATTTTAAAATTGTCATGAGTTAATTAATATCATGTGTACCTGTATATTAAGTTACCAAATATAGAAATATAACATGAACTGAGAAAATCATGCTCTAAGTCATATAATGAGACGTAACACTTACCTCAGTTTCACAAGAAAGATAAGTTTCTCCCCATCCACCTGTATGTAGTTGCTTTGACAACAAAAAGTTACATGCCTTCCTGATGGTATCACTATTTTCGTAAGTTCTTCCAGAAACAGCTAACCCTTTTATCGCAAAGAATGACCCATATGTGAAACATATGCCCCAAGTGCCAAACCTATTATATCATAAGTAATATAGTTATTGATTCCACATAAAAATAAGAATTATTTGCATATAAAAGGCAGTAAAATTTTAAACACCAGGAGCCATCTTTCCGTTGTTCTTTCTCAATAAACTTGGATGCGCTTTCGATGCAATTTCCTATCTCTCTTTTTTAGGTACCCATGATCCAGGTCTCTAAACATAATCGAGCTTGTAGCATGATGATGTGCATTGAAAACATCTGTAAGTTGATTCAAGAAAGCAAATCAGCTCTACATTTATATAACAAACATGAAACAATTGTATTTATGCATTTAAGAAAAATATATTTCTTACGGATAATCAACAACAATATTTATAAAGCTCTCCGAAGGGTTGAGAACCTATTGCCAACAAAATAATAACATTCAGTGTGTATGATAAAAAATAATCTAGCTAAATTTTTTCTCCTCATTGGAATCATTTATCATGGAAGTTACTATAGTTAACAAAAAGATCTTTGCAGCTTAAACTTCTCACCTCCAATAAAGGTGTGGTTCTCTTGCACTCATATGTTGAGATGGTGCCATCATTGTTCTTCAACAATAGAAATAAAATCAATAACCATAGATAAAAATAAGTGCAAAAAACTGCTATAAAATTGTTAAAAAATATTATCTCCAAAGACATAGATTTCATTTGGTTTGATTGGATGTGTATCTATAAGTCATGGCCCTTCTCATTTATAGGGTGGTTGGCAGGACTTCCCCTCGTTAGTAGTTGAAACTCATACAAATCATGTGACAAAACAAAAATGCTAACTAATTTGGGCCAAAGGGTAACCCATACCTCTACACATGCAAAGGTTGACAAAGATGGAAAAATGAGCTAGCATTTGAATTTCAAAGCACCTCAATTTAAAAATGGAAGAATTGTGATCGAATTGTTTAAAACCATATGAATATGTTCATGATGTGAAAGGTGGTTGCAAACATGCAAGCTAGTATTGAGATGGATTTTTCATCTTGTAGAAGTTCATAAAACTATAAGAACATGATAAATGATCTAAAAATAGACATACCACATAAGAAAGTAAGCAATCCACTGCATCATACAAACTTTGTCCTTTTATGGGTTCCCCACAACATCTGGAGAGATCTTTGATAACAACAACAATGCCTAAAGAAATGTAGTTGAGTGTTAATGGAAGAAAGTTTCAATGAGAAATTTCTAAAAAAATCGTATCGTAAATATCCACATATGGGCACCTAGAAGGGTTCCATTTAATCATGATTTATGATATAATCATAGTTTCCTACACTTGTAAATTTGTTTGGAAAAAATAATATAGTATATGCATTATAGAGAAGATAAATCAAGAGCAATAGTGTTTGTTATGCATGTAATTACTTATCTATGGACATGTTTTATTTATCCCTCTGTCATTTATTGTGTAAGTCTACAACGCAACACTATGCAGATTGTAACATACTACTCCATGGTTGAAAAGGAAGACGTTTTGGAAAAGGCTTGGGTCAAACATTGGGAACATAAATCATTAATAACTTTTAAGTCGTTGAGTTTAGAAATGTGAAAATCATATCAATAGATTTGTCTTTAAAAATACTTTCATAAAAGTATATATATATATATATATAATTTTTAATAAATATTTTTATAGAAAAGAGAAGTCAAAGTTACGCTTTGGAGACCGTGTCGCTGTCCTAAACGTCTTCTTTTTCAACTATGGAGGGAGTAACTATTTTCTAATGGACAATTGCCAAAATAGTAATATATGCCATTATATCATAGCACATTACTTATAATTTTACTAGGAAGAACAAAATCTAGTTTTTAAGTGGAAGAGAAATATAAAAAAATATTTTTCCTGACCTTCAATGCTTCAAGAAGTACAGTCGAGATACTGACCACCCATTATCTGCTGTTGAAAGTGTCCATGAACCTTTTGATTTATGACGGTAGTAAGTTTTGTAGTCAGGATGGTTTTCAAGAATCTACATATAAGAATGCAAATGAAAATCTTGCTTAACAAACATTATTTTATAAAATATGAACAAAGGGTGGGGAACTTGAACCTGTGAACTTTTAATAAATTCATGAGCTTTATTGAGCGTTGAACCCATCTCATAAACAAGACCTCGTGGAGCAAAGTAGGCTTGGATAATGAAAGAAGTCTCCCATGTTGGACAACCATCATAAACCTATCATAGAATGAGTTTGTGCAATGCTTCTTAAATGCCGTAGTACACACTCTTTAGTTCAAATAACTATGATTGGAAATAATCATAGTGAGTTAAGCATACACAAAATATATTGAGAAATCTGGATTTTTGTGAAAAAGTCAAAAAACTTTTTTCATGCATCCCATGGATTAGTTGAAACATGAGTTTTGGGGTGAAGCGCTGTAACACCCGAAAATTTTCAATTTTTGAAAATAGTTTAAAATGGATTATTTATGCATATTATGCCTTGTCAATATAGGAGAAATAATAAATTTTATGAAATTAAAATTAAATATAAGGCTGACACATGTTTGAGCATTCATGCTGGAGCATTTTTTTATGTAATGTCTGGTTTTTATGAAATGTGATTTGGAATTCAAATTCATTTGAAAAGCTTAGTTTAAAAAAGGGTTGCAAAATAAAAAAAAAAATGTTTTCATCACCCCTCCATCCTTCCCAGATTGCTGGCCCGTTTGGCCTGCTCCCTCCCAGTCCCGCTCCCTCTCTTCTCTGCTGTTGGCCCGGCCGGTTTTCTCATTCTGGCCCGAAGGCCCAGGCCGGCCGGCCTTCCCGCTGGCCCGCTACTCCTTCTCTTTTGGGCCGGACGAAGGGGCAGAGGCCCAGCAGCACCGCAAGCAGCAACGCCGTTTCCTTCTCTTCTCTCTGCTGGCTGGGCCCCGTCTGCAAGTTGTGCCACAGCTGCTGTCAACCCGGGCCCACATGTCAGCCGCCTTCTCCTATCTCCAGACAGCACCACCGCGCGACTGGATCCTCGATCCATCATCGCTAGGATGCTGTGGACCAAGCCCCGTCCGCGCGCTTCCCCGCGTCCAATGCATCTCAAAAGGACCGCACCCCCTCCACAGAGCACCACGATTCCTACCGTTGCTTCCCTCGGCTTCGCAGATAGCTTCCGCACCCGCCAAGCCATTCCCCAGTGCTAATAGACGGCCGCAGAGGCGCCTCCCCCGAGCTCGCCGTTGTGCGCCATCGCCACCGCCTGCCATTCTCCGACGTTCCACACCACCGAGCCATCTCCGTCTTGAATTAACCCTGCGGTGAGCACCCTTTTGTCCTCCTAGATCGTAACCGGCCATTAATTTTTCCGAATCGTGGCCGCTAGAGCCCAGCCGTGCGTGCCGGCGAGCTCGCTCGCCGCCGGCCATGGCTGTCGCTACGCGAGTCGCGCGCGCTGGCCCCAACTTAGTCATGGACGAGATTGCGCTCGCATCCTCGTCATCCCGGTGCCTTCGGTTCTCCGAATGGTGGCTTGTAGCGCCTAGCGTGTGCGCGCCGGCGAGGCCGCCACCGTCAGCCACGGCAGCGCCGCTGCCCGACCATTATTCTGGCCGCTGGAATCTTCTCTCTCACCCTCCCATTTGATCCTGACCATCCAAGACTAATCTAACGGATCAAATAGATAGATACCCCTTCGGTTGTCAAAATTCATCAAGAGTCCTTAGCATTTCTATTTAATTTCGGATAGGTCCCTGGCCCATGAGAAATCCTCGATTTTGATTTATTTTAACTTAGAAATAAGTTTGGTCTAATTACAGAATTGCCATTGACTTCAAATGCTTATAACTTCTTCATTTTAACTCCGATTCGATCCGTTCAACTTGTGTTGGATTCGTTATTCAATTCTCTACGCGGTAGTATCACTGTTCAGTAAATTTGAAATCATTTAAGTTTTGTAGTTGGAATTTATTTATTAATCTTGTATAGGAAATCTTAATAAATTCATACACTAGTAACGAAATGATTTTGCGTGACTCTAAAAAATCTTTTTTGTGATGGGCGTTGAGTTTGCCGCCACGGTTAATGGCCCGATTAACCGTGGCGGTATTTTTTATTTTACGTGACGGGCAATTTTGCCCGCCACGTAAAAATCGATGCATCGTGGCGGGCGTTTATAACATGCCCACCACGTAAAATGCACACCATTTTGTGTGGCGGTCTCATTAAAAGGCCCGTCTAAAAAACCGAGGCCCACAACTAAGCCCGCCGGTGCGCTTTATCGGGCCATATATATTGGCTTCTAGGGTTTCCCCCCCGCACTTCTCATTTTCTCCACTTCTAATTTTCTCCGCGCCGGCCTCCTTCTCTCCCGGACACCGCTCTCTCCCTCCTCGATCCCCACATGTCGCCCCTCTTCCTACGCACGCCGCGCCTCCCTGCCCCTCAAAGGCCACGCCGGCACGCGCCGCCCTCTCCCCCGGGCATGACGGCGTCCATGAGCTCGCCCTCCGGGGGCCCAGGCGGCGGCTGGAGCTCCTCCTCCCGAGAACGGCGCTCCTCCTCCGGCGGATGGAGCCGTGGCGGGCGGCGAGCGGCGACCCGCCGACGGATCCATGCGCGCCCGCACACCGCGGTGGATCCGCCGATGGTGGGCTTTCTCCGACACGGGCGCGACCTCGCGGTGGATCCTTGGGCGATTCGCCCTACCGGGCGAATCCGCCCTCCCGGGCCGCGAGCGGCCTCCGTGGCGGATTGTGGATTTGGCATCGGCGGCGGATCCGCCTACCGGGCGGTGGATTTGGCATCCCGGCGGCGGCATGGGCGGTGTGGGCTATCGGGCCGGTGGGCTCGGTGGCCTACCGCTTTTTTATATTTCTTTTGATTAGTCGCGACGGCGTCGACCGCCCACCACCACGTTATTGACCGATTTTGCGTGACTTTTTGGGGAGACGGGCATGGATGCCCGCCACACAAAATTAAAATTGGTCGTCACCCAAAATCATTTGGTTACTAGTGATAACCGCCGTTATAGCTTCGATTTTCATGATCTTTACGCCTATGTGATCGTAGCGAGACGTAGACTATTTTTATGAACCTTTTATACTATTTTATTTTTTGCTGGTTTATTGTTCTAATCAAAGGTTTATTTGCTTTGCATGATTGTATCCAATTTGTCTCGTTGTTGCCTTATTTATTGAGTAAAGACGGTGAGCATTACTTCGGTGATCAGGAGTAGTATTTTAATGATCAGCAGTGTCAGCAGGACTTTGATAATCAAATCAAGTATAGCTTGGGAAATGCTAGCTTATTATAACCATGATCTTGTGAATTAATTAATGTTTGCGCAATAAATGATAAAATGTTGACTTTTTAACCACATAAGATCTTATCTCGTAATTTATTTATCCTGGACTTACAGTACAACTGTGAGGGTTATATGGCTCTAAATTTAGTCCCTTAAAGATCATTTTTCTAGCATGTTGGAGGAAGTGCCGAATTGGAAATAGTATGCCCCCTGTCCATATATATGTGTATAGGTTGCGGTTATGTGCCATATAGCAAGGGTGCGTTCTATATTTGATGACTTAGCGCCCCAACTTATTAGACGAACCTTTGGGTGGTTTCATAGTGGTTTCGGTGTATTGGGCGTAATTAACCCATGCACTTAGGAATCACGACTCACAGTGAAAGTGTACACCCCTACGCCAGAGTTTAACAAAACCGGTATACTAGCCGTGATCACGGACACGCAGTGGCCATGGAACACTTATATTAAAGATGATGATCCTTATATTGTTAAAAACATTCACTTATGTTTATCCTTTATGCTTATATATTAATTATGTTATAATGATCATGGTCTAGTTTTCGAGTATGTTACTACCTTGCTATATTTGTTAAGTACGACATGTACTTACGCTTGCTTTACATTCAATATTTGGAAAAAATCCCGGATGGGGTAACGGATCAAGGATGGAAGAGGACTATCGCTAGGAGTATTAGACTTGTGGTCAATCGGCCGACGCACTCACGCTTGGAGCTTCCGTTTGAGAGTTGATTAGTTTCATTTCTTTTTATAAGATTTTTGTATGTAATAAGCATTGTGATGATACATTCCAACAATTTGTCATTTTATGTGTGTTTTCGATCCTGGGCACACTTAAGGTTTTATGTATCCAATTTTGTTTTTAAAATTGGGTATGACAAGCGCCCGGGTTATGTGCTATCATGAATGGTGATGTTCAAAATTTTTGTTGTATGTACTATCATTGTATGATGAACCTTATGAATTTTTAATTGTTTGACCGGAATGTTGCTACAACTAGGGAAAAGTGGAAGGATATGTGTGGATGTTAAGAATGGTATAATTTGGAGCATTTGGCATGTTGAAAACTAGTTTTCATATTCTCGAAAGATTTTGTTCTCGGTCTTTGACATACTAGTATTGAGGTCAAAACAAGGGACTAAAAAGTAGACTAATGAATAACAATCAACTTACATGGATTTTGTTTTTGTGGTTAGGTTGGTAGTGAGATTAATGAGGGCAAATAGAGACTTTTTGTCCATAAAGGACTTTGATTTAAATTACACATTGGATTGATCCTAATAATTGAATAATTTTATATACTCATTCATGCATGGTTCAAATGCAGTTATATAGTTGGATGACTAGAAATGAGAGAAAAATGGTATAGCTTGGTTGCAGTTCGTTCTTGAATGAAAATAATGCCTTCAATGGAAATGGGCCAGGATACTAATTGTTGATGTGCTTGTCTCCTACACTATGGAAGAGGACACTTGGTGCCCAATGAAAACACAATGGATTGATTGGGTAGCTTGTTTTAGGCGTAACCAATTTAAATTGGTTGCACTACTACACAAAAGATTTTGCATGGCGTTTGACAAATCTTAACCGTGGCGGTTTTTATGCAAACCACCATGGTTAATGCCTCGATTAATCATGGTGGTTTTTGTTTGATTAACCAAGGTGGTTAAAAAACCGCCGCAGTTAAACTATTAACCATGGCAGTTTTTTAAGATAATCGTCACGGTTAATATATAAAAAACATCCACGGTTAATCATTTATCGAGGCGGGCATTCTTACTCCAACCGCCACAAGTAAATATTAGGCCCAAACATCCCATCTAGGCCCAATAATGGGCTCCGACTATATATACCACAACCACTCCACAACCCTAATTCACTCCCTCTCGTTCCCTCACTCACCCCAGATCCCTCTTCCCTCCTTGGCCTCCCTCACTTTCCCCGACGCAAGTACCGGCGCCCCCTCCCTTCCTAGGTCTCCCTCTCCTCCCTAGCCTCCCTCTCTTCCTCGGACACCCTCCCTCCCTCCTTCTCCTTGTTGGCCTCCCTCTCTTCCCCCGGCGTGGAGGCGCTAGGCGTGGCGTGGCACGCGGGCGACGAGGCGCGCGCATGGAGGCGCGGCGTGGCGTGTGTGGAGGCGGCGAGGCGTGGGCGCGCAGGGCGCTGGGCGGCGGCCAGCCCCCCGCCGGGCGTGAGCTCCCTCCCCCCTCCCCTTCTCCGTGGCGGATCTAGAGAGGAGGCTAGCCATCGCGCCTAGATCCGCAAGGAGGCGGGGCGAAGGCGACAAGGAGGCAAGATCCGGCGACGATGTGGCGGCGGTGCCACGGCCGCCAGGCGTAGATCCTGTTAGGGTTTTGGATGGGCTTTTTCTTTTTTTTTTTTGTTTTTTGTATTTTATTAACCATGGCGGTTATCTTTAAAAAACGCCACGGTTAATCGATTAATCATGGTGGTCATAAAACCGCCATGGTTAACCGTGACCTTCCATTCGTGGCGGTCACAAAAACCTCCACGATTAATGTAAAAACCGCCACGGAAAATAAATCTTGTAGTAGTGTTGTCAACTAACTACCAAAACATCTTGTTTGTTTAGGTCAAAATTCTAGTACAGGGGATAACTGGTTTTGCTCAAAAAAATCTATGACTTTACATTTTCTGCAATAATTTTGCATTGTTTTTCCAAAACCAACATAGTGAATAAACAATAACCAATTTCTACTTAAACAATTCAATAAAACCATTTGTTCAAAAACTTACAATGAAAAATGTTTTTCTAGTTAGATCTCTAACTCTTCATCATGAAAAATCACAAAGGATATGGGCGTATAGTTAATCCAAGTAATTCTTATGTGACGGAATTACGCACACAAAAATAAGAGCGCACGAGGGGGTTGGTCTTTACAATTCTTGTGTAGGAATGAGCAAAGATGTAAGAACATTAGAAGATAGTGATTGTCTCTTGTATATTTTGATGCTTAACTAAAGAATTTGTGGTTAATTTTTCTGTACAAAAATAAGTCGATACAAATGTTTTCTCGTGAGCATTGAAGAAAGTATGTAAAATTTCAGCCATTTGCTAAATAGTGCAAATATTATGAAAATTTAGATAATTTGATCATTGGCAAAAGATGTTTTAAAACATTAAATAAATTTGTTTGAACTTGTAAAAATTATATATAGACATGCTATTGTTTTATTAGTTCACAATAAACGAATCATTTAAAATCTACAAAATTTGCACAAAATATTTTTAGTAATAGTTATAAGCCATTGCCAACGATGAAAATGGAGTGGTAAAATTACAATAAAAGAATCATTTAGAATGTGCAATATGCCATCAAAACTTTTCAAGAATAACAGATTATAACCATTGTCAACAATGAAAAATGAAGAGTGGTAAAATTACTACATAAAATAGAGTGGTAAAATTACAATAAACAAATCATTTAGACGATATTTGCCATCAAAGCTTTTCAAGTTATAAGCCATTGTCAACAATGAAAAACGAAGAGTAGCAAAATTACTACACAAAGCAAGCAGGATAGTACCTGTGCCTTCATTCCATCCTCGGCAAGCCATAACAAATCATATATCCTTGGAAGATGTTTTTTGAATGAATCTGAATTTGGATTTTTCGCCCAACAACAAATCATATCTAGTGCCTAGTAGCAAAAGATGACAAGTAGCTATATATTAGTATAACCTTCCATTCCAAATAATTTTAGTTATATGTAAGGAGAGATAAGTCAAGTAAATTTAGGATATAACAAATCATTTTCACTAATCCATACATTTGGACGTTTAAATAGTGATACAAGTCCACTTAAGGATTTGGCAAATTGCTATACAAAGATAATAAAATTACATTTATTCTTTGCCAATCTATTTTATATACTTCTATGAATTTGAAGAAGCATTGCACCATTATACAAGTTTGTAGGACAAAATTTAAATAGATGAACCGGTGTCAAGTGATGCGTATATCCTTAAAGAGTATCTCGATATCATACTATTAATTAAATTTGTTCAATTTAGATATGCTTGTGTCGCATACAGAAGGGCTTTTTCTTTTCCAGCGTTAGTTAAGAGAGCTATAACTTTGCTCACATAGTAGAAACTGGAGTTAGACCTCCTTTCTTTTGTTACAAATAAGCATTAAAATCAGTATCAAGCATTTATGGGTATTACCTTGTTTATCGGACATGCACAGATGTATTTACTAGTTTCATCTTCGTAGTGGATATGTTCCATGATGTTTTTCAATGCTATATCTCTTAACTTATTTATGGCCAACAATTCAAAGCATTGGCTCTATAACCTTATTAAGGCAGGTCCATACAAGATTTTGTGCCACTGTCCGTGGATATCTAAGGTCCACCTGTATGCAAAAGAAAAGGAAAATCATAACATAAGTAGAATGAGTCCAACATTTAAACTTTGTGCAACCTTCATTCTTCTTTGCTAAAAATAGTACAGAATGCAATTTATATTCAAGTTTCTTACACAGAGAGAGACTTAAGCATATCAAATAAGGAAACATATCTAGTGCAAACCAACCCTCCGTGCAACCATGCAAACTTTTAACTGGAGCCACGGGATGTAGATCTAAGGGGCACGGAGGTGATAACCACCAGGGGGAGGTGGGAGGGGGATTTGTAAAAGTGTGATTAGAGCGGAGGTTAATTGTAAAATTACCTAACCCTTGGATCAACATCTTATGGCCCCAGATTAGAAGTTTGTATGGTTGCACGGAAGGTTGGTTTGCACCTGATACATTGCCATCAAATAAGCACATCATCGTTTTGTACTCCCCTTTATTGTATTTTTCTTTTTTTTAATTCCCAAAGAGTAAGATGGACTGCATTTATTGTGGAGGTTCTATTTTTTTGGTAATCGTTTGCTACGGGCGTCCGACATCGTAACAATTCCGGACGGTGCGAGCGAGGCCGCGTGTCCTCCGAGCCCATCCGGATGTGGTAACGTGGCAGGCCTCGTGTGTTACTGGATGTTTTGCCCAGACCGGTGCTTCCAGGCGCTTCTACCGCGTCCCACGGTGGGTTCCACCTATTGGCCAGTGGAGGAGGCAAACATATCTAATCTAGCCCCACACGCACAGAGACGTCTCAATCCACAACACACCCACCTCGTTTGGCTGGTAGACTTTGGCTGGGCTGGAGCTCCTGCTGAACTAGCCAGCTAACCAGCTGGTGGCAGCACCCAGCCAGCTCCCAGCCATTACCCATCCAATTTATATTCAAAAAGTCATGCGGGAGGGAGCAGAAGTGCTGGTTGCGTCGCTTGTAAGCTCAGCCGTTCGGCTAGGCAACAGTTGCTTTGGGCATGCTGAATGGCTGGGCTGATCAGCCAGCCCAACCAGCTCCAGCCCAGCCAAATTCTACCAGCTGAACGAGGTGGGCGTCTCCTTCCCTCGTCCACACAGAGCGGTGCGGCAGAATCTCAACAGTCTGCTCTCTCTTTCTCATCTTTGGAAAGATTCCCCCACCAAAATTTAGCCTCAGGGGTGTTTAGTTAGTGAAATATTTTGGGTTGAGCAACTGTAGAAGACTTTTCGTTTGTATTTGGTAATTATTATCCCACCATGGACTAACTAAACTTAAAAGATTCGTCTCGCACTTTTCACCCAAACTGTGCAATTAGTTTTTATTCACCTACATTTAATGCTTTCAACGCATACGTTAAAAGATTTGATGTGATGAGAAACTGTAGCACTTTTTGGGTTCTGCGTGGGAACTAAATATAGCCTCAACTTCCTAGCGAAAGGTAGTAAATTGCCCGCTGCTCCGCCCTGCTGCTTCTGTTGTTGCCAGCGCGCCCTGCTGCAGTGCTGCTGCTCCACTTGCCCGCGCGGCCTGCTGCTGCAACTGTCGCTGCTCCACGAGGCGCGGGCGACATCTGTGCCTGCTGTTGCTTCTACTGCTGCTCCTGTTGTTGCTCTGTGAGGTGCGGCGCAGCGTCGTCTCCATCGACGGGAGCCCTAAAACCGGCGTGCGGCGTCCGTGCCCTCCTGCTTCTCTCTCTGTCGCTTCCGTCCGTGTTTCGATTCCCCCAATGTTTCAGTTGTTTCAATCCCCCATGTTTCATTTGTTTGTTTCGATTGTTTCAATTGTTTCAGAGGTATGTTTCAACCGAACCATATGTATGTTGTAAAAGTAGATCGAGTGTTTTACATGTTTCAGAGATATGTCTCATCGATGTTTCAAGTGTTTCAACTAGTTTCAGTCGTATGTTTCAAATGTTTATTTCTAGATGTTTCAAAAGTAGATCAGGGGTGTTTTCTAGTGTTTTAGAGATACGTTTCATCGATGTTTTAGAAGGGATGTTTCAAGTGTTTCAACTAGTTTTAGTCGTATGTTTCAACTGTTTGTTTCCAAATGTTTCAAAAGTAGATCGGGGATGTTTTCTAGTGTTTCAAAATGATGTTTTAAGTGTTTGAACTACCTTCATGCGTATGTTTTATCTGTTGGTTTCCGGCTGTTTCAAAAGTAGATCAGGTGTTCCTTCTTCTTCTTCTTCTCCCACCTCTGCTACATGCACGCCCCCATGGTCGAGCCAAGCTCGAGCTCCCGCATGGCTGGGCCGGGGTCGAGCTCAAGCTCCCCCATGGCCGGGCAAGGGCGCGCCTCCGCTCCACTTGTATTTGGAGACCGGGGGAGTTCCCCATGGTCGCATGCGGGCATCGCGACGCGTGACGGGGGGGGTTGGGGTTCAGGCGGGGGCATCCGCGATGCGGGGCGGCGGACATTCGCGATGCGGGGCGGCGCGGCATTCGTGATACGGGGCGGGGGCAGGGCGGGCCCAAGTGGGCCTTTATTATCCGGATTCTAGGCCCATGCACTTTTTATGCGACATATCCCAAGAAAAAATACGGAATGCATGTAAGTACTGGCTTCCGTTTCAAGCACTATATGTCATCACTGAAGGTGCTATGGGAAAAAATGTGCTCATTCTCTATGCAAGGATTTAACATATTTAAATCCAATATAATGCTACTCTCATTTGTAAAAGTGAGCTTACTTACATGTAGAACGCTATACAAGCGAGGAAAAAAGTTTCTCCTCGTAACAACACTATCATCTTGTACTAAACAAGCATGTGTCAATATCAAGACTTTTCGAGAAGTTCAATAGAAAAGTTATTATTTGCACATGCCATTTAATTTAGCATACCTCGCCTATTTTTAAGATTATTTTGAGAAACTTCAGACTTATGGAATTGATTTGTTATACTACACCAATTGAAATACATAGATCGCTTTCACTTATTTAAAGTAAGACAATTTATATATACATTTTTCTAGGAAAAAAGTAATAACAATTGTATGGGCATGTAACCAAATCTTAATAAATACGAACCTTGGCACAAGTATCACGAGCTTTTTTCCAATCAACGTCACTGTATGGTACACAATAGAGCTCATCCCTTAATTCCAATATAGTTGGAGTAATTGTTCCGACGAACTTTTTACCGAAGAGATAAGCCATAGGCAGATACACCATACGACAAAATACCCAAAATCGTCCTGAACCAATAAGAAATGTAAAAGGTTCAGTGTCAGATAAGGAGGTGCTATTTACAATGGTACAATCATTCCATTAGATTCGTCCCCAAGGCCTCTTCATTTATGGCTTTAAAACTAGTTTTGGGGAACTATTTTTTTTCTCAATATTAAAGCTTGGCTTGCTGGAGTAAGACAACCTTGAGCATTGCATTAAGAAATGACGCAGGTCAAGAAAAACCCTTGAACCTCGGACCCACCCATATACAGCAGCAGCACCGTAGGGGCCATGTGAGAATGACGACGACCAAAAGTCGGGCCTTAATTAGACGATATGTGCTTTGGCGTGGGGACGCATTTAAGAGATTATCGTGGTCGGGCCCTAGACCGTGTTTTTGACATGGGACGGGACTTAATGATCTTTTTTAACTTTAGCCCGAAAATTCGCTTCTTCTACGGGAGTCGAACTGAATCCATCTAACCAACTCAGCTAGATGCCCTTTCGCTATTTTTCTGAATCGTATGGAGATCGTCTTATTAGCATGTAGTTATACTTGCCCTAGTTATAAATAAGTGATGTCTTGAACATCTACACAGTCTTCAGAGTATATCTTTGATTAGTACTTTTTGTTGTAAATATCAGTGGGTTGATCCGTAGATGAGGCAACCGGAGGTGGCCACAAATATAGAAAACTGAAAAACAAGATATATGAGTATTGTGAGCTTTGCAAAATCGCACTATCCACGTAGTCATGTAAACCTTTATGCCTGCGCTGAGTAGTTCATGGCAGTTCTTTCTCCCTGTGATTGTTATTCCACAACTGTAACACCTCCAGAACAACTTCAGTAAGTTGCTTGAGCAAATTTAAACTAGTTATGACATTTGCATAAAAGGTAGTTTCACTACTACAGAATGGAACTTCCGTGGCGGGCATTTTCGATTTTTTCGTGGCCCGCCACGGAGTTAGGGTCACTGTTACTCTAATCCATTAACAGGCAAAAAGCAAATGTCCGCCACGCATAAAATCGATTAACCGTGGACTTTTTAACAATGCCCGCCACGGAAAATAGAGATTAACGTGGCGACATCTTACAATGCCCCATGGTAAATAAATTAAAAAAAATAAAAAAAAGAAAAACACCAATCGAGGAAACCCTAACGGGCCCGGATGCGGGCCGCCGGGCCCGTAGGGGTTTCGCGTCCACCCGCCGCGGCTCGCGCCCGCCAGCTGCTCGCGGCCGCTTTCGCCGTCAGCGGCTGCTTTCGCCCGACCCCTGCTCACGGCCGCCTGGCCCGGATCCACACACCGTCGCCCCAGAAGCCGCCGCCGGATTGCTGTCGTCAGCGCCCGGCGGATCCAGCGATCGTCCGCGCCGCCGCCAGAACCGCCAGATCCGCGGCGGATTTGCCGAAGCCGCGCGATCCGGGCGGCGCCGCCCGCGCCGCGCGGCGCCACCGCCCGGATCGGGCCGCCGTGCGCTGGCGGCGCTCATCGCGGATCTCGCCGGGTGATGGAGATGCCGCGGCGCCCGGGCGCCGCACCGCTGACCGGGGTCGAGGAAGCTGGCTCGTCCGCTGGTCGTCGGAGATCGGGCCGCCGGGACTTGAGGTGCCGGGATCCCGAAAACCCCCCGCCGGGAGTCGCCTCATCCGCCGCCGTCGAGAGATGTGAGGGGGGGGAGAGAGTGGCGGTGGAAGTGGAAGTGGAAGTGGATGCTAGAACACTAAGTGCTCGTATATATATCGGGCTGATGGGTTGGCCCTCATTTTCCGTGGCGGGCTTCTTACAAACCGCCACGGGATTAATCGATAACCGTGATTGGTTATTTTTACAATGCCCGCCACGGTTAGCCAAGGGATAAACCGTGGCGGTTATTTTACAATGCCCGCCACGGTTAATCGACAACCGTGGCGGGCATTCACCGGCGGGGCTGCCGGGCGACTATTTTCTCGCGGACGGGTTTCTAAATGCCCGCCACGGAAAATAAAAACTAAACACCATGCAAGTTCAATTTCGTAGTAGTGTTTAATAATTATTAAAGAGATGGAATGAAATTAGAAAGGAGTATCCTGTCACTACTACGAAAAGTTTAATCACTGCCGGGGCTTTCACCAACGGTTATGTACCGGCAGTGGTAAAAAGTAATACCGCCGCACCGAGGGACCCCTTCCGACCGAACAACCAGCGGTGATAAATGCTTTCACCGCCGGGTCGGTGTGCGATCCGGGCGGTGATCAATTTCGGTCTTCGCCACCGCATCGTATGCGAACCGGGCGGAGAGCGTTTAGCCGCTTAGCATCGCCGGTGACCATCCAATGCGCGACACGCGATGAAACTAGCGAGAGATAATAAGTTTTCACCACCGGTGTCAAGATCGATGGATGGATGCGCCGTTCGATCGGACGGTGGTGAAACAAGTTATCACCGTCGGTTCGTCTTATGCTCCGGAGGTGACACGTTACGACTTGTGGCACCAAGATCGTCCTCCGACCGGCGGTAATCCGAAGTTTCACCGCCGGTTCATTCTTACTGTGTGAATTTGTTTTTGGATTGATTTATTTCTCTGGTGCGCACAGTACGTTATGGTGGTGATACAACACCCATCGCCTTTTCATCCAGTGATGGTTTGTGCTCGTCTATCTCTGTGCATCACTATAAAGTACGGTTACAGGCACGTTTTCCTTTTCATATGGTACAGTGTCCATTTTTTGTCGTTATATATGTGCCATGCTCTTAGTGTATATTGAATCCAGACCCTTCGTCTGGAGTCTCTGGACTAAAACCCTAAGGCCGGCCAATCGTTGCCACCTCTACACGCCCGGCGCATTGTTCCTCTCTGGCACTTTGTGTGAACCATTGCAGGCCTCCCAGTGCGCCGCCGCCAGATCCAAAGGCAAGGGTAATGTTTTCGCACTTCACTAATGGATCTTTGTTGGATTATTTTCCTCTTCAGTGATCTCATTACAAAAGAAGCTCTCATCCTACTGCACACTAACAATCGCAGGCTCATCGAAATGGAGGAGGCCCCCAACAAGAGGAACGCAGTGGCCACCCTCACAGACCATGTCCTTGTCGAGATCCTCCGTCGCCTCCCCGCCCGCTCCTTGTTCAGCTGCAAATGTGTCTGTCGCTCCCGGAACCGCCTCATCTCGGACTCCGACTACCGTAAGGTGCTTCCCCAGACTGTGACCGGCTTCTTCTATGACAGCTCCAATGGCAAGCGACCTTTCACCAGCATCACTGTTGAACGCCCCTCCTTGTGCTTCTATGTATGGATATTTGTGTCTCGGTGGTGATGTATATTTGGATGTCTCTCTATATATGTTGATGGCGATGTAAGCCATGAAATTTGTGTATTGTTAATATAATTGTATTGTGAACAATGATGCATAGTGCCAACACTGGCGGTAATGGACATGACATCACAGCCAGAACAAATGCAACCGCAGCGGTGGCGCTGCCCTCATTACAACAACTTGATCGAACCCGACTGCTGGCGCTGGTACCTACATCACCGCCCGGATGGTACGCTGGCCCGGCATTGATGTTTCCATCATCACCGCTATGCGACGCCAGACCGGCATTGATGCTTTCATCATCACCGCCGGACGGTACCCCGACCCGATGTTAGTGTTTATGTCTTCGCCGTAATGAATGCGACGACAGCCCGACGGTGATGTTTCCCACATCACCGCCGGATAGTACACTGGACCGGCGTTGATGTTTCCTCCATTACCACCGGATAGTACACTGGGTCAGCATTGGTAAACGCCAGCATTACCGCCGGATGGTATATTGAGCCGGCGTTGATGAGAGAAGTCTCCGCCGGATGGTACGCGGACCAGCGGTGATGACACAAACATCACCGACGGATGGTGTACCAAACTGGCGGTGATCAAAATTTGCACCGACGGTTCAAACCGGCGTAATGGGTTCGACTATCACCAATGACTTTTACCAACGAGGGCCAAAACCATCGGTGAAGAGGGGTCCGGGAACCGGGCGGTGATGACATTTCTGTAGTAGTGTGTCCTCTACCCACACTCCTAGCTAGCCCTATGTGTTGGCCTCCCAGGCCGCCACATCCCCTTTCTCAAGTCCCCAAAAGTTCTGCAGGCTATCCTCAAAGCCTTCAAAATTATGAGGGACATTATATTACCTAAATCAAAGGTTCACAAGTAATTACACTGAGATACTAAGAAACAAGTACCTGGATGAATTGGAAGAAAGTGTGGTACAAGCCATAATTCAGGGATTATTGGATTATTTCCAGACCAATCATACAAGCCCATCACCTTCATTTAAGAAGATAAGATCCTTGAATTATTCAGATCCAAGTCAACAAATTGTAAGTTACATAAAAAGTCTAGAACTACGATTGCAATTTCATGCACCTTGTTTCTGGTAAGATCTTTTTTCAAAGAAGAGCCATAAGAAACATATAAATATTAAAATTTGTAACAATAGTTTAGATTTTAAAAAAAGTTTTTCATAGATTAATAGCAGACCATGTTTATATTATAGATAAACGCAGATATGGAGACTTGGTAACCAGGTCAAATCTTGTCAAATTACCACATTCAGCTCGAATTCAAGTAATTATTTTGTTTTGCAAAAAATGAAAGGTACTTTAGCATCCTAATTTAAAACAAAAAGAGCATTATGATAATTAATACCAGTATCAAAGATGAAAAAAAATTGATTGTTTAGTACTTAAAAATGTGGAATATACATATAGTTTAAAATTTATTTGAAAGGGCATTTCATATTTGCATACACTTATTTCATATGATTTTTTTTTTGATTAAATGTCATACCGAGAACCATATCTTTCCCCACTGCGGGATTGCAGCTGCACTTCCATGAGATAAAATCCACTGGCGTCCTTTTTGGTCAATGCAACATTCGTGCGCTCTTCACCAAAAAGTCTTAAGGTAACATAGTTCAAGCATGAGCCGAACATGGTGCTCGGTCCCAACACTAGTTTACCCCAACCACCGTCTTCATTCTACATGGACCGTGTTACATAAAAGATTTCTAATTTCCCTTAGGAATAGACCAGATAAGATTATAAGAAAAGTAAATAGCTAGACTGTTATAAACGTGCCTGATGATTGTAAATATAGCGACATATCTCACGTCGATGTTCTTTAGATAGGACGGTATTGAGTGATCCAGTGGTATATAGAGCAAATACCTGAAATGATTTAGAATTCTCATAGTGTTGCATGCAGGTCAACTAAGGTATACAGTTCCTTCACAGCTCACAGCTTGTTAAGGATGACTTAGAAGAAAGGATTAAGCTGAATTCCAATTTCTATTAAGGGCCCGTTTGGATCCCTTCATTTGGCTGAATTGAATTTACTTCATAAGACAGGTTGTTTGGCTTAGAATTTGACATTCTAGCACTTTCCAAACCTTACTTATAGACCTATCTCAGATTCAGGGGTCGAGAAACAGAAAAGGAGATTCATAGCCACCCTTCGCCAGAGCCTTGACACTGGGATCCTCCAGGGCAACGCCTGGGGGTGGACGGTTCGGTCAGCTGGTCTTGGAGACCTTGGACCGAGGCAGGATTAACGGAGTTGGACTTGACATTCAATTCCGTGGAAACAAATAGGCCGTTACTGATATTATTCTAGCAAGTAGCAGCTAGCTCGACAATAGCATAAACACATAATCTTTTTTCCTCCAAATTTATGGTACTTCTGTATGGCATATGCCAATCAATAATGAACTATCAGGCCTAGCATCGAAAAAAATAATCTGATTCTTTTTTTTTTTTTTTTGAACGTAAAAACTATCTGATTCAAGTCAAATGACAGTCTCAGTTTGAAATTAAATGTGTACCAGGAGGCATAATGAACATAATGCCACTATAGTCTGCTGGCCAGCACCCATCTTCTGCTTGCAGACTTGAATGTTGAGCGAGGGCTCGCCTCAATGCTGCTAATATGATCTCCTCTGTGAGTTCTACATTTTCTGCGAGCTTGGCGGGTGGAGGATCCACCTGAAGATGTTTATGTTTTGCATACTGCAGTAGAGTACAGTTTAGTATATGAAGAATACAATGGTATATAGGCCAGAAATAGTTAAATCACTTGTACATCTACAATTAATATAACTAGAACAATCTTTCACACAAAGAAAATTAAACAGTGGTTGTTTTATGAAACTAATTTATACGTACTAGCGCTAGGAGAACGACCCATATTTATGAAAGATTGTAGAACTCACAGATGTATGTCTCTCTTATTCCAGATTCCAGATCTTATTATATATCTCGATCACCGTCACTATATACATAGCACTTCTGAAAATGCTAGCCCCGACAGACGTGGGCTTGGACACGAACTCCGTTTACCTACGTGGACGGAGGGAGATGTCTTGCGTCCGAGAGAAGGGCGGACAGAAAAAATAAGGTGAACAAAAAGGTGAACGGGAAATTTTCTCTTTATTAGTAGGTATAGATATACGTACTAATGCTGGCTTCTTCGTATTTACACCAGACTCATATTTGCACCGGACTCAGGGGCAGGCAGAAAAAAAAGGTGAACCAGAAATTTTCTCGTCTTATTAGTAGGTATAGATAAAGTTAAAGATTTTGCCTAATTTCTATTTATGTCCTTTTTCTATTTGGGTTAGGATTTCTATTTAGCTTATTCAGAATTGAGGGATCTATTTGGATTAGGATTCCTGTCTAGGTTACCTTAAGAACGTGTATCCAATATGTCATATAAAACATTAGAGTTGTAGAGAGGCTAACAAAGATAGTTTCCGTCTTATGGAGTTAGGGAGGACTGACCAAAAAAATGGGTGGACAGAAATTTTGCTTCTTTTATTCTTAGGTATAGGTATATATAGATAGATAGATAGATAGATAGATGCAAGTATGTGTTAGTATTTTTTGAAGCCCAAATTGTATTGTCGGTCGTATGAATGAATTCAAAAAAAAAGTATGCTCGGTCGTAGAAAAGCATTGGCCTGCCTCATGAACTTCCACGGTAAGAGCCTAAGACCTACAGTAAGCTATTACGTACCTGCATCCGCAGGAGGAGGTCTGAGGACTCCCTTTTCTCGAAGCGGCGCTCCGTGAACTCCCGGCGCACCCCTCCACCTCAGCGCGCTCCTCCGGCGTGCCCAGCTCGGGGTCAAACTCCCACACTGCCCGCCCGCGGAAGCTGTTGGACGACTTCAACCATGGCCCAGCCCCCTCGGCGACCTTGAGCCTCCACATGATCACCAGGCGCCACAAATTAGTGAGAGCAAGAGAGAAATAGAGGTGGGCAAACTGATCGTGCGTACACAGGCGCAACTGGCAAAGAACTAAGGAAAGCTTCCTTGCTTCTCTTATATGAGTAGCACGCACAGGAGAACCTGTGACGGGCTGGGAACTCAGTCCACAATGTGTCAGTGTTGGCCACTTTGTGTCCTGTCGACCAGTTGGTGGAAGCAGTCCTTACGTTTGTTTACATCCATGCCAAGTCTAAGTAAGGGACTAAAATATAGGAAGTAGATATATAATATGGTACTCGTGTCTTGATTGTAACTTAAGGTATCGTCGTTGTCCTTTACGCGACCAAATGGTGTTTGGTTCAAATATTGTGACGCAAACGTTGACGAAGTTAAAAAGCACTACCAATGGTGTTTGGTTTCCACGACGTAACGCAAATGAAAATCCAGAAGCTCACACCAACTTTTTTTTTTTTTTTTTTTGAAACCACCCTGCAAGAGCGCCTCTGCGCAAGAAAAGAGTTGGCCAATGCAGAGAGCTTCGTCGCACGTCATGTGGAGGCCTGCTGTCCCATTAGGCGATACGCTATGTAAGTGGGGAAAATATGTCACATAGAGTATACAAGGTCGGTAGGCGCGCTTCGCTGCGCCCGCAAATCTATCACTGTGGTTACCACTAATAATTCTGTGAAGAAAAGAAACAAAACGTATATATCGACAGCAACCTCGCAGAAAATGGATAGACATAATAACATCAGCTGGATGAAGCACTTCACCATGTAGCTATACTAAGGGTAAGGGTGGGTTATCAGCTCAGTGGCCTGGTAAGGCAAAGTTAGGCCGGGAATAATAGTTGATTGAAGAAATCAAATATATGGTCGAAGATGGTATGTGGCACACAACATTACATTTAGGGGTTGTTTGGTTCACAGCCACACTTTGCCTATCTAACATTTGGCACGCCACAGAACAAATGCATATGTTTGGTTCTATTTTTTAGCAAATGGCGGCCACAACTCTTCCTTCCTTGTCTTTTCCTCCACATGTTTGTCGCATAGTGCATGCTAATTGTGGCGGGGGTTTTTGGCGCCGCCGCCACACCATGCTGTGGCTGCCACCGTTGTGGCGGGCGCGTTGAGGTAATCAACCAAACAGCCCCTTAGTTTTACATGCTATATCTTAAAAAAAAAATGGTACAACAAAGTTCACAGTGTAAAATTATAAGGATCCTTGTACCCACGGTAACGTGGATTGTATAACACGTACACGTGATAGCCTTGCATGACAAGTTGTTAGCCTTGTAGTTCAAGTCGTTAGTTAGCTAGATATGATCTAGATCACGATGTAACTAATGTTGATTGTTGTACAAGCCATGATGGGGGCCTTTCCCATCCTATTTAACATGCAACCGAGACCCCTAGCTAGGGCAACTCGTTCTCTCCATTTTAATATGGTATTGAGCCACTCAACTCCAAACGGGAAATTCAATGGCGTTCCACCTTACCTCCTCATCATCGTCGGGTCGCCGCCGGCCCCCTCGTTCGGCATGTCCATCACAGAGAAGCTCGAAAGGAAGAACTTCTCAATGTGGAAGATGCAAAGTCACGTCGGCGCCAAGGAGCGCAGCTCTTCTCCTTCATCGGCCCCAAACGCCAATCCACCTTCACCGTATCCGGAGGCGAAGATGGATGACAAGTCGGGAGATCTAAAGCCCAACCCCGACTATGAGTCATGGGTTGCCAAGACCGAGCGATCCCGAAGTTTCCTCTTGACATCCTTTGTCATTTGGCAATCTCGGCGCCAAGTTCCCACCACGGTGGTCTTTGCAAAGGCGGGCATGGGATGCAATCATCACAATGTTTGCATCTTCGTCTGCGTCTTGGCGTCATCGCGACGCAGCGCGCATGGCATTGGCGAATTCGTCGAAAGGGACATCATCCATCGGCCGAAGTTCTTTTTCAAGATGAAAGGCTATCCGGATGAGATGGCTACCGCTGGCCAAGACTTGAAGATGAAGAACTGATCTCGCACATCCTCTCAGGTCTTGATCGTGAATATGATGCGGTCGTCTCGTGGTGACAAAGACGAAGTCGAACCAATCTCGGTTGGGGAGCTTTATACCCAACTTACAAGTTTTGAATCAAGGATCGAGATGAAGAATGGAGGCGGCGGCTACCGTCGTCGGCAAATATGGTGGCCAAGGGCGGTCGTAAACAACGGCAACGACTTTCGCGGTGGAAATCGCGGTGGCGGAGGAGGCCGTGGAGGCTTCACTCGTGGAGGCAAAGGGGGCCGTAATGGCGGTCGTTCCCCCTAACTTCCAAGCAGGTCTCATCCGCCGGGTGTGCGGAAAAGAAGGTCATGGCGCCCGGGTGCTACAAAAGCGCTATGATGAGAGGTATCGGGGACCTCACAGAAGTCGGTGTCTTCCACAACCACTTCCAATGGCATCGGGCACCAATTGGTAATGCGTGACGGCGGAGCCACGCACCATATCACCTCGGAGCTAAGCTCGCGCTAGGGAGCGTTACAATGGCGCTGATCATGTCCACGCCGCCAATGGAAACGGTATGGAAATTACTCACATCGGTCATCGCACTTTACATTCCCCATCTAGTTCCATTCAGTTACACAATGTTCTACATGTTCCTAAAGCTCAAAAGAATCTAGTTTACGTTTCATCGCCTTACACATGACAATAGTGCCTTTATTGAATTTTATCCTACTCATTTTTCCATAAAGGAATAGGCTTACAAAGAAAATTCTTCACCAAAGGCGGATGTGAGCGAGGTCTTTACCCCTTCTTTGTGGCCCCTCCACTAGCGATCTTCCAAAGAAGAATAAAGGAGCCTATGGAGTCCCCAAGTCATACGAGTCTATGTGGCACAATAGGCTAGGTCATCCGTCTACACCCATAGTTAGGTAGGTGCTTAGTCACCATAGTATTTTCTTTTCAAAGGAGTCCAATAAACATGTGTGTAATGGTCGCCAACTTGGCAAAAGCCATCGAGTTAACTTATCCAAAGTGTCAACTAGCAAAGTCGGCTAGTCATCTTGATCTTATTTTTTTTTTGATGTGGGGTCCCGCACCAACATCCATTAGTCGTCATAATTATTATGTGAGTTTTATCGATGATTATAGCAAGTTTGTTTGGATCTATCTCTTGCGTTACAAGTCGAAGTTTTCCAGTGCTTCCAGGATTTCCAGCAACTAGTTGAGCGTCGGTTTGATAAAAAGATCAAAACTATACAAACCGATTGGGGAGGAGAGTATCAAGCCCTCAACTCATTCTTTAATCATGTAGGCATCACACATCTTGTGTCTTGTCCCCATGCACACCAACAAAATAGCGGACGTAAAAAAGAAAACATAGACATATAGTTGAGGTCGGCTCTCCCTCCTTGCTCACTCATCTATGCCTCTGAAATTTTGGGATGAGGCATTCCTCACAGCAACTTATCTCATCAATCGGTTATTGTTGACGGTCACTAACAACATATTTTTCCCGTCAACTTACTACCATAAAGGGAGTAAAACTATACCTTTTTATACTCATATACATTTATCACTAATAAAATTCCACTTGTAGTGTCTAGTATTTTATTTTACTGATTTATAATAAATATGGTGGAAATACGACCAAAGTACGCCATCCGGGAAGCGCATTATTGCAAAACACAAGCCCGAGAGCAAATCGACCCAAAACATCAAAATTGGGCGAGCAAAGCCCGCCCACAACTTTTCAAGGCGAGCGTCGACTCACCGAAAACTCGGGCCAAGCGAGCCTGGGGGGGCTGTGGCGCACCCTTGGTGCTTGGTGCACGCACCCTCCCCGAGGCGGTTTTGGCCCACCTCGGGAAGGCGGTTCATTAACCTTCCTTTCGGGGGGTTACCGCCGTGGGATGGTCGGTTTGGTCCGATTAGGAAGGTGTACCAGGTCGGTTTTGGTGTAAATTAGCACTTAGGCCCCTCCAAGTGTATAAGTAGTCCCCCTCTCTTCCTCTCTCAACACACACCACTTGGAGTCCAAAGAACCAAACATTCTTCCTCTCTCTACCACCTCTACCTCTCTCTCTCTTCTTCTACTTCTTCTTATTCTTCTTAGTTCTTGGTTAGCACTTGGAGTAGAAGAGCTACAAGGAGGGCTTGTCTCCTAGAAGAAAGTGCTTTGGTAATATATCTTCTCAATGGAGCATTCTTCTATTTACAAGTCTTATATCTATGTTCTTGGCCTAACTTATGAACTAGAGTATAGTTTTGTTCATGTTCTTGTGTTGGTATATGAACTAGCATATAGTTTACATATCATAATCTTGACATGGTCATATCGGTTCATCATCGATCATCATATGCCTAACTTGATTAGAGGTGGGATATCGGTTCGTTGTTCCTTCCGGGGTTTGCTCTTGTTCTAGTCCGTCCATTCGGACGCAGTGGGGATCCTGGGGGACAAGAGTAGTGCTCGATATGCGGGCATGGTGCGGGTATTACGACACCGCGAATATGAGAGCATGCCCGCTTGAGGGGGTAGGCGGCTAGGTCGTGACAAGCCTTGACCGCCCCCTTGAAATCCCCCACGTTCGTATGTCTTTGTAGGAGTTCGTAGAATGCCTCGGTGGGAAGCGGACTTCTGGTGGGGTCTCCGTGGTATCCTAGACCTAACCATGCCTAAATCGGTTTGCATATGATCCTAACTATTCATTTGTATGGCCATGACTAGATACATTAGAATTACTCCATTAGGTTATTCATTTATTCTTTTATCTATTTTCTTTATCCTTTTTGGTGGATTCTTAAGTGTGTGTCACACTATCCATAAAACCGTTATTGCTTACCCCCGTTATGAACAATTTGGTCTAAGCAAACACGTGTTCCTCTATTCGAGATGCCATGCTAGCTTATTAAACACATGCCTTCCTTTTGGGAAAATATAAATAACGATACCCCTCAATACTTAGGGTGAAATGCTACAAATGATAGATCCGTGCGCTTGTGGATGAAATATCTAAGATGGCAAGATCTATCCCGTTGACGTTCCCGTTCGGATCACCGACATGGTGGTTTCACTTGGGAATGTCAGCGGTGCATTTTTGGCGTTGTTATTGGGGATGGGTTTTAAACATGTTTCCTTTGATTGCGCTAAGAAATGTCAACAGTTATCATCAAAAGTCATAGACAATGATACACCCTTTCTTCGCTTATTTGATCAAGAACCCGACTACACCCTACTTCATACTTTCGGCTATGCTTGCTGGCCGAATCTATGACCTTGTAATGAGAAAAAGCTACGATTCCGATCAAAACCATTTGTGTTTCTTGGTTATAGTAACAAGCATAAGGGGTACAAGTGTCTAGATCCTTCACAAGGAAGAGTTTACATCTCTCGAGATGTTGTTTTTGATAAGCTGTGTGTTTCCCTTTGCATCTATGCATCCAAACGTTGGCGCCAGATTAAGAGCTGAGCTAGAACTTTTAGCCGATGTTCTCCTTAATCCACTAGTTGGGGACGTAACAATACATGACTCGATGATGAATCCTACCGAACCATCTAATCCTTTGTCTAGTGCAGAGACTACACCTCTCAATGTAGGAACCAATTCAACGATGAACGGATCTCATTCCGGTGCAAACGGTGCTGGAAACAGAGGTGACAATGATCCATATTTCGAGTGTGTCCTCGGCGGGAGCGGCACGGGATTCGTGCCGATACACCTTCAGCGCCGCCGGATCGACCTCGGGTCACGCTACAAGGCAAAGCATGCCGCGGTCTCACGCCGCCTTCCATTGCAGGTCCGACACTTTCTAGCAGCTCGGGATCTTCTACGGTGCTCGTGCTCTCGCCAACGCCAGATATTGCTCGTGTGGCTACACACGGCAATCCGGCGATCTTTGCACCCGAGGTCGATCTCCGGACCGGATCGTCTGCGGCACCTATTTCATCCGTTGTGGCTTCACCTCCTACATCGCTTCTCGTGGCCCACGCATAACGCTAGATTGCGACATGGCCATGGAACCGCGACTTCAAGCGGGATACATAAGCCTAAAACTTACAATAGATGGTACCGTGTGAGATGGTGTATGACCTCTGTTGTTGAGCCCGGTGAACCAAATAATCGCTCGAGATGCCTTTGAGCACAAGGATTGGGTTTTCGCTATGGATTCCGAAGTTTCAAGCCCTTCAATGTAACAAGACATGGCACCTAGTTCCACCTTCTCAAGGTAAAAATGTCATTGATTGCAAGTGGGTTTACAAAATCAAGAAACGAGCTGATGGATCTATTGATCGCTATGAAACACGTGTTCCTCTATTCAGATGCCATGCTAGCTTATTAAACACATGCCTTCCTTTGGGAAAATATAAATAACGATACCCTGAATACTTCTCGGTGAAATGCTACAATGATAGATCCGTGTGCTTGCGGATGAAATATCTAAGATGGCAAGATCTATCCCGCTGACGTTCCGCTCGGGATCACGCATTACATGGTGGTTTCACTTGGGAATGTCACGTGCATTTTTTGGCGTTGTTATTGGGGATGGGTTTTAAACATGTTTCCTTTGATTGCGCTAAGAAAATGTCAACATTATCATCAAAAGTCATAGACAATGATACACCCTTTCTTCGCTTATTTGATCAAGAACCCGACTACACCCTACCCGCACTTTCGGCTATGCTTGCCTGGCCGAATCTGTTTAACCTTTATAATGAGAAAAAGCTACGATTCGATCAAAACCATTTATGTTTCTTGGTTATAGTAACAAGCATAAGGGGTACAAGTGTCTAGATCCTTCACAAGGAAGAGTTTACATCTCTCGAGATGTTGTTTTTTTGATGAAACCGTGTTTCCCTTTGCATCTATGCATCCAAACGTTGGCGCCGCATTAAGAGCTGAGCTAGAACTTTTAGCCGATGTTCTCCTTAATCCACTAGTTGGGGACGTAACAATACATGACTCGATGATGAATCCTACCGAACCATCTAATCCTTTGTCTAGTGCGGGGGACTACACCTACGAATGTAGGAACCAATTCAACGACATTTAAGCGGATCTCATTCCAAAGGTGCAAGCGGTCTTTGGAAACAGAGGTGACAATGATCCATATTTCGGAGTGTCGTCTCGGCGGGAGGCGGCACGGGATTCGTGCCGATACACCTTCAGCGCGGCCGGATCGGTCACAAGCGGCAAAGACATCTTTGTGTCTATTTCCATTCCATTGCAGGTCGGACACTTTCTAGCGGCTTTCGGGATCTTCTACGGTGCTCGTGCTCGCCAACGCCCGGATCTTTGCTTTCGTGTGGCGACACACGGCAATCCGGCGATCTTTGCCGGAGGTCGATCTCCGGACCGGATCGTCACGTGGCACCTATTTCATCCGTTGTGGCTTCACCTCCTACATGCGTTTCACGTGGCCCGCGACAACACGATTTGCAAAGCATGGCCATGGAACACGACTTCAAGCCGGGATACATATGCCTAAAATTTACACAGATGGTACTGTGAGATGGTGTATGATCTCTGTTGTTGAGCCTGGTGAACCAGCGACCGTTCGAGATGCCTTTGAGCACAAGGATTGGGTTTCGGCTATGGATTCTGAGTTTCAAGCCCTTCAATGTAACAAGACTTGGCACCTAGTTCCACCTTCTCAAGGTAAAAATGTCATTGATTGCAAGTGGGTTTACAAAATCAAGAAACGAAGTGATGGATCTATTGATCGCTATGAAACACGATTGGTGGCTAAAGGGTTCAAGCAACACTACGGTATTGACTACGAGGGCACTTTCAGTCCTGTAGTCATGGCAACGACTATCCGTTTGGTTTTGTCAATTGCCATGTCAAGGGGCTGGTCACTCCGCCAGCTTGATGTTCAGAATGCCTTTTTGCATGGTGTTTTGGAAGAAGATTTGTGCATGAAGCAACCACTGGATATGTTGATAAGAAGCATCAAACTATGTTTGTAAACTGGACAAGGCCCTCGTATGGATTAAAAGCAGCGCCTTGGGCATGGCATGCTCGCCTATAAGGGAAATTGCAATCCTTGGGATTTACTCCGTCAAAGGCGGACACATCTCTTTTTTCACTATAATCGGGTGGTCACAGTTTGTTTGTCTTGGTGTATGTTGATGATATTCTCATGGCAAGTTCTTCTCAAGAAGCCATGAATGCTGATTGACGTGACCTACAAAGAAGAGGCGTGCTCTCAAAGATCTAGGAGACCTACATTATTTCTTGGGTATTGAGGTTAAAAGGAAACAAGGCAGACTTTTGTTGACTCAAGAGCGGTATGCCTCAGATATTCTCACTCGTGCAGGTGGACAAGTACATACCCGTTGATACTTCGCTACCTAGCACGAGAAAAACTTCAGTATCAAGATGGAGTTAAACTTGGGCCGGATGATTCTACACGGTATAGAAGTTTAGTTGGTGCATTACAGTACTTGACCTTGACTCGACCTGATATCAGCTTTGTTGTGAATAAGGTATGCCAATTTTTACACGCTCCAACTACCGTTCATTGGAGTGGTGTTAAGAGAATTCTAAGATATGTAAAGGGTACCATTGATCTTGGCTTTAAGATCGGACCATCTAAATCTATCTTTGGTTAGTGCGTTTTCGGGACGCCCGATTAGGGCGGGATGTGTAGATGATGTGCGCTCCACGGGTGGTTTTGCAATGTTCTTGGGAAATAATCTTATCTCACGGGCAGCAAGGAAGCAACCCACGATATCAAGGTCTAGCACTCGAGGCAGAGTATAAAGCATTAGCAAATGCAAATTGAAATGATGTGGATCCAGAAATTATTGGTCGAGTTGTGTGTTTCTCATCCTCCTACGACTCGGCTTTGGTGTGATAATTTGGGTGCCAAATATCTCTTAGAAAACCCAATATTTCATGCTCGAACTAAACATATTGAGATTGACTTTCATTTTGTTCGTGAGAGAGTGGCACGTAGATTGCTAGACATAAGATTTATTAACTCGGTGATCAAGTTGCGAGATGGTTTTACCAAGGCTCTTCCGATGGTCAAGCTTTCGTAAAGTTTAGACAAAATCTCAACCTTATAAATGTTAGTGGCTGAGATTAAGGGGAATGTAAAATGATAAGGATCCTTGTACTCACGGTAGCGTGGATTGTATAACACGTACACGTGATAGCCTTGCACGACAAGTTGTTAGCCTATGTTGGTGTTTCTTAACGCACACAGAGAAATCCGCAAGCGCACGGAAATACCGTTGTAGCACTTCACACGGTGGTAAGCGGGTGGTATCGTATTTTACACAAGGATGGTCGCGAGAGGGGCTTATCCGGTACGTGTGTTAACCTAAGGCAAGGGTTTGTTTTAAGAGTAGCGATGTATCTATAGGCTAAGTTTTCCGTGCGGTGATTTCTAAAGTCCGGCCTTGTCTACTCACTTCGGCACCGCCAACGCCCAACTAGGTAGCTTAGGCAATTAGCTCTACGTCCACGGCCCGAACGTGGGGGATTTCAAGGAACGGTCAAGGCTTGTCACGACCCGGCCGCCTACCCCTCAACCGTGGGATGCTTCGTGAAAAGGTAGGTGAACGCTAGTCCAAACACCACGTTTGCATTATTGGTCACGGTTCTTGATGTTGGCCAAGGTTCTCGGTCAAAGAGTTCCTTCACCAAGAACTAACGCTCTTAACGAGACAATCTACCAATCCCGCAAGTCTACAACAGCTAAGAAATATATGTGAAAATTAAATAGCTTCAAGATAATCACAAGACTTCTTACCAAAGTGTAAGTAGCTTGCAGAGGTACAAGCGAGGCGGGGTACCGACAAGTCCCGCACTCCGTCCCTCCTAGGAACCGCGGAACACCGAGGGGCTTAACCGGCAACTCAGGGTAGAAAGAACAAAGCTTCTTTCTAGCTTTTCCCTCTCTCACTCTCTAGAATTTAGAAGAAGAAGAAGTAGAAGAACTAATTCTACTCTCTTGTCCAAGTGGACTGGTTTCTCCTTGGAATTGTTGTTGAGAGAGGTGAAGGAGGGAGCTATTTATACACAAGGGGAGGGGCCTAAGTGCTGAAAACACCAAAACCGACCTAGGAACACCTTCCAAATCTGCCGAACCGACCATCCAACGTCGGTAGCGCCATATATGGAAGGTAACAAACCGCCTCCCGAATTTGGGCCTGAACCGCCTCGGCGAGGGTGCGGCCGCCAAGGGGTGCGCTGCAAGCACCTTGCTTTGGGCCCGGCGGGCTTGAGCTTCGGCAGTCGGGCCTTCTTGCTTTGAAAAGTTGTTCGGTGATCTTGGCCCCCGCCTGGTTTTGGCGTTTTTTGTCCCGGATCTTCTTTGGGCTTGCCATTTGCTTCTTTGGGCCTTTTTCTACTTGTTGGTTTTTTATTTCTTTTTTCTTTGTATTTTTGGCCCAAAGTGATTATCCTTGAGTTGGTACCTGCAAGTCCAAATAAACACCAAAACTATGGAATATGTTAGTTAAAATCCCTATTTCTAGGTTGTTTTGGTGTTGTGTTGACGGTGTTTAAGTTGCAGTTGGTTACCATCAACAAACTCCCCCACACTTAGCCCTTTACTCGTTCTCGAGTGAAGGCATAAGGACTAAGGTGGTTAAATCTCCAAGATGTAAACTTGCATACAAGTTGTTCCGGGCCTCACCTGCCTTGTGAGCATTCAAAGTGGCTACCAAGCTATCTTAGAATAATTGAGCAATGGAATAGCATGAACTTCTATCTTCTTGCTACTACTTATGCGCAAAGACTTGGTAAGTTTTTGAATTTTTTTGAAAGAAATAGCATTGCTCTTTTATGGTATTGACTCTCACAAAGTCACTCTTGTTTGAATTTTCCTCTCAAAGCACTCTTGTTTATATCATTCTCTAACTCATCCTATTTTGCAGGGTTTTGTGGATCTTTGAGTGGAGTGATGCATACGTACCTCTGCATGTTTTGTTGGGTCAAGCTCTGGATCGTTGGAAAGAGGTGCCTGTTGGCGTTTCTTAACGCAAACAGAAAGAGTTCCGCAAGCGCACGGAAATGCCATTGTAGCTTTCACCCGGAAGTATTCAGGGTATTGTATTTCCACAGGGAAGGCATGGTGCAAGGTCTCTAATAGAAAGATGGACAAGATAACATGACTGTATAATAGACCAAGATTCATAATAGGGATGGATAGGGTAGGTAAAGGATAACTTGACACACACACTCGAGCAATCTCAAGGATAAAGAAAACCCTAGACTGGAGCAAGGCGTATCCTATATAGTTGTGCAAAGAACAAGTTAATGATCATACAAGATATAAGGACAGAGGTAGATGGGCGGGGAGATGCCCGCGGCGGTCCGCCGGCCCGATATACACTTTCGTAACTCCTACTCAATACCCGGGACGTGGAGGAGTACAAGGGACGGGACACGGGGCTGTCACCACCGCCGCCTACCTCACTACCGTAGGGCACCGACATATCCCGAAGGCTCTCATTGCACCGGGCTCCATGCCCGCATGCACTAAGGAACTACCCATACCCCCATGGACTCGACCCTACGGATCAACGAACAAGAATATGGGCAAACCCGAAGGTTGTTGACGGTCGTTATGGCATATTTTTAACCATCAAAGTGCATTAAAATATCAAACATTCCATGTTATATATTAACAAAACCTTATTTATCTCGGCGAGTTCCACGAAGTTTCGATGTTTCAACGGTGTTGCAGGAATTTCTAATTTATCACAGGTAAAAAAAGTATCTCATGTGACAAAACGGAGCACACCATTGCGCGAAGGGGCTCGTCGCGCGCTGATCAAAAATGGACATATCATTTCGCTATAATCGGACTCGAATAAAAAGATATTACATAAATAGAAATGAACAATGATGAGGGTCCCACGTGTCAACACCCCTACACGGCACCATGCGTGCTGGCTGGAGGTGGCCACGTGGCGGCAAAGACTCCGCCGGGGGCGGACGATAATGAAGCGCGAAACGGCGCTTCGTTTTGAATCCGCCGGCCCACTATACGAGCGACACGTGGCGGCCGAGGCACCCCATGCGCGGGCCGCGTTTGAACGCGGGAGCGCCGCGGAGGCGGTTCGCCCACCTCGGCTTGGCCACGTGGCGGGGACCGGAGTGGCGCTACCGGAGGTGGTTGGCGGTTCGCTTCGGCCCAGCGCGCGATTGGACCGCCCAACCTCGCCGGTTTTGGCCCACCGCCCCGAATTCCTTTCCGAAATAGCGCACAACGACGGTTCGACCGGTTTAGCTCGAGTTCTCACGGCCTTAGGGGGGCGGTTCCCGTCCGGTTTTTTTCCGCGATTTCGAAGGAAAGTAAATTGCCCGACCTCCCTAGGACGGTTTGCGTGGCTGTAGGAGGCGGTAGGAAATATTTCCTTGTATAGGGATTGCCTCTCACCCCTCTCTCCTATATAAAGAGGCCATCCCCTCTCATGTAAGACACATTCTACACAAGATCTTCTCATTTCTACATCCAATACCTTGTAGTGGTGTCCCTCTAGGTGTTCTCCACCTAGTTGTATACTTTAGAAAAGAGGAAGAGAGAGGAGGGAAGAGCGGAGGCGGCCGGGCTTGTCGGGTTCTCCTTCGGTTTGTACCTCTACGGAGCCGACTCCTTTCGTGAGTAATATCCGCCTTCTTTGCAATTCCCTAGTAATCTCTTTGACTAAAGTTTAGTGCTCACTTACTTGCTTGCGGGATCTCCGTTCGGCCAGAAGGTTCTAGTTTTCACGTGAGACTAGTTTCGAATCGTTAGTGTAGACGTGGTGTCTAGACTATCGGTTACTCGAGATTGCGCCCAACCCCACGGATAGTTGTGGTAGCCCCGGGGTGACAAACTCCGACTCAGGCCTTTGTATTCCACCATGTTCGGGTTGGTGTTCTCGTAGAGCTTTGGCTGCCCGACCCCGATTACCGTTTCCTAGTCTTTTTCGAGAATCGAAAGGGAAATTTGCTTTCAGTAAGCAAGTGTAGTAAGCCGAGACTTTAGTTATCTAGTGACCTTGGGCTAAGCTTAGAAAACCCTCTCGTCCTACCAAAAACATTATCTCTATTCTTACCTTGGGCGACCTTGTTCCATCTCTAGTACACTTCCGTTCCACGTGGAAAATACGATACCCGAATACTTCCGGTGAAAGCTACAACGGTATCCGCGGCGCTTTGCGGATTTATTCGTGTGCGTAAGAAATACCAACAAGCTTTCTGGCGCTGTTGCCGGGGAACGGTAGCTCTTCTGGGATCAAACCAAGTCGTCCGTGTATCCTTTTTATTTTTATCCCCATTTTTATTGACCTCACCACTACCACAATCCATACCACATGGACTCAACTCCTATCTATAAATTTTTGGCTCCAAAGGGCGATTCGTTGGAGCCTCCACCATCATCTCACCCCATTCACACAACCATCTATGAAATTCGCCCCGCTTTCATAGCCATGGTTCGGGACCAACCCTTCTCCGGGCGAGGCGGCGAAAATCCATATAGCCACCTTCGGGAATTTGAGCACTTGTGTTCTTGCCTCGCGTTTTTATCCGGCATGACACAAGAGACCATCAAGTGGAAATTGTTTCCGTTCTCCCTTTTGGGTAGAGCGAAACAATGGTATACTCATACCGTTGGAGGTGTTCACGCGAAACCGGGTTGAACTCGAGACAAATTTTGTCTTGCTTTTTCTTCCCTAATTCGAAGTCGCCGCCCGTCGTAAAAGAAATTCTCAAATTTCAAACGTAAAGAGAAGGAGACTCTAGGAGCATCTGGGCGAGGTTCTTAAGTCTTTTAAATACAGGCCCAGACCTCTCTTTGCCCGACCAAGTCATTCTTTGCCACTTCTATCTTGGTATTAGCAAGAAAGATGCTCTCCAAATTGACCTATCTTCGGGAGGCTCGTTCATGCATAAATCCATTAGTGAGGGGAAAGCCATACTAGGGAAAATCCTAGAGAACACCCCATACAGCGGCATCTATGATGAGTTTCCCATAGAACGGTAGAGTCAAGCCCCGACCATGAGGAGGAGGTTTTACAACCGAATTTGAAGTTTCTTCAAATTCATTCCATAATTCGGTTGTTGAGGAACCTCCCGATTAAGGGAACATGCAATCACAATACTTGGGATGATGAATCCCATCCTTATGCATGTCCCTTTGGATTCAAGGATGACCTTTTTCTCGATGATGATTTTGGGAATGTTTTAGAAATTCCCAGATCAGAATCATCAGATACCTCGAACTCCTTTATGAGACATCAAGAACACTCACAACACATAGAGGGTGAACCAATTCATATGGAAGACATTTCTATACCCTCCACCTCTATACCCACACATGATGTCTCATCAAAATTCATTCCCCCGATATCTTGGGAGAGCATGAGACAGTCTCTCGCAATAGAAATATCTTACCCATGTTTTGCGGATGATTTGAACCATCATGAAAAAGAAAATGCTCCCGTAAACGAGATTTAATCGATGAACATGGAAGTTACATTCTAAATGTTACATCCATTCCATGCTCATATGAAAAATCTCCCGAAGTCGATCTTTAACCAAGCCACTTGCAAAATCTACAACCCCTATGTTCTCTCTGCTCATAAGATCTTTGAAAGGGATGTTGTAGATACTTTTTGTCTATCACAAATTTTGCAAATTTTGTGGTGTCTTGGCAAGAGTTCTATGGTTCAAAGAAGATAGGTTGGTGTTGGGGGAAACCACTTCACCAACATTGGTTTCAAATTCAAAAGGTTTCCCAAGGACGAGCTTTTGTCTTTAAACAAAGCACTTTCGGGGAGATAACCCGCTCTTTCAATAAAATTGTTCTTTACTAAAAAAAAAAAAAACTTTTCTTATTAATAAAAGCAAGAATAAGTTATCGAGCTAGTATGCACCTTCGGGTATTCTTATCGCTAACCATTTGGTAGAGACTAAGAAGCATGTGATGCCCGAAAACATGGGGCTACATCAACACTAAACTTTGATGCTCTTGATTGATGGAACACACTCAAAAGGAGACCACGACCTTGCACACTTGAATTTTGCACAAAAGTTCAAGTGTGGGGAGGAAGGTGCAAGTACGAAGTTCCACACACGCCAAGGGGTCAATAAAAAAAATGATGTGAGCCCGGCCTTGCTAAAAAAAAAAAAAAAAAAAAAAAAAAAAGAGAGAGTGAAAAAAAAAAAAGATATGAATAAAAAAAAATATAATAAAAGAAGAGAGGCGATGAGGATTCTCCTCTTGACCTTTGCTATCATCAAAGCTTATGATCTATACACAACATACATGTGTGTGGCACAAAGCCTTGATGATTGCCCTGAAGTTGGATCATGTGTGACAAATCAACCCGCAAAGAACTTCAAAACTCCATCCACATGCTTTGCGGTGAAAGTACTCGTGTATGCAAAGGTACAAAAAAACAAGTGTGGGCGAGACGCACACCACTCTCACAAATCAAAGGTACGCAAAAATGTGACATAAATTAGACTTTGATTTGTGACATTTATCTCCTCTCTATACATGCAATGATAAATCTGAACCTTTTATGAAATGCTCCATCTCTAGTCTTCCAATTGATTCATGGCATACATACACTTTATTCCCGCCAAAACCATACTTTGTTGAGCAACTACCTGTTAGGGACCCCATGTTCATCTAAACAATTGAGTTTTGAGATATGGTAGAATGACTTGACACTTGCTCTCTTATGCAATGAGACTTGGTTTTATTTCAAAAATTCAAATAAGGCATGCTCTGGTTTGACTTAGACAAATCCTACCAAAGCCTGAATAATAATGACATGAATATCCACTATAGCTACTACCGCTATATTGAGTTTTATCAGCTCCGTGATCTGCGTTGAGAGAGGCTCATACTCCCAAGATCGAAAAACACGTACACCCACATATACATGCCGATTCTCACAATGAGAATTGTGCACAACATGCATCCCTACCATCCACAAAATAAATACTCCATCCAAGTTACACCATGATCATCTCTCTGTTATCGTAAAAATATCATGCGTAAAAGAAGATACAAGGCTACAAAAAAGAAAAAGAAAAAGAGATGAAAAATGGACACGTGTCTGAGGGGCGAGTAGAGCCCACATCTCCAAAAAAAAAAAAGAAAAAAAAAAAGAAAAAGAAGAAGAAGAAGAAAAAAAAGTAGCCCTGTATCTCTCTAAAAGCATACAAAAAAGAGATCATGAGTCAAGGAGTAACCATAAAAATACCACAATTATTTTCCACACACTTTTGCATATTTCGATCTAGGTGTATGGCACCTCTTTCCAACGATCCGAGCTTGACCCGACAAAACATAATGGAGGTATGCGTATGCATCACTCCACTCAAAGATCCACTAAACCCCTGCAAAAAGATAGGATGAGTGAGAGAGATGAGTGCTTTGGTAAGGAAACACAAAATGAGTGACTATGTGAGAATCAACCAAGGAAGCATCGCTATTTTATCTTTAAAAATTCAAAAATCGACCAAGTCTTTGCACATGAGTAGTAGCAAGGAGACACGAATTCATGCCGTTCCATTGCTCAATCGTCCAAGATAACATGGTAGCTACTTTGAATGCTCACAAAGCAGGTGAGGCCCGGAATAACTTGTATGCAGGTCTACATCTTGGAGATTGAACCGCTTTAGTTACTTTATCCTTTACTCGAGACGAGCAAAGATCCAAGTGTGGGGGAGCTTGTTGACGTCATTATGGCATATTTTTAACCATCAAAGTGCATTAAAATATCAAACATTCCATGTTATATCTTAACAAAACCTTATTTATCCGACGAGTTCCACGAGTTTCGATGTTTCAACGGTGTTGCGGTGTATTTCTAATTTATCACAGGTAAAAAAGTATCTCATGTGACAAAACGGAGCACACCATTGCGAAGGGCTCGTCGCGCTGATCAAAATGGACATATCATTCGCTATAATCTGACTCCGAGGAAAAAAAGATATTACATAAATAGAAATGAACAATGATGCGGGTCCCACGTGTCAACACCCCTACACAGCACCATGCAGGCCAACTGGAGGTGGCCACGTGGCGGCAGCACTTCCGCGCGGGACGCATGCGCGAGCGCAGCGCGCTCGTTTTGAATCCGCCCGGCCCACTATACGAGCGACACGTGGCGGCCAGAGGCACCCCATGCGCGGACGCGCGCGTTTGAACGCGGGAGCGCGCGGAGGCGCGGTTCGCCCGCTCGGCTTGGCCACGTGGCGGGACTGGAGTGGCGCGCTGGAGGCGGTTGGCGGTTCGCTCAGCCCAGGCGCGATTGGACCGGCCCAACCTGCCGGTTTTGGCCCACCGCCTCCGAATTCCTTTCCAGAAATAGCAGACAACGCACGGTTCGACTGGTTTAGCTCCGGTTCACGGCCTTAGGGGCCGGTTCCCGTCCGGTTTTCTGCACAGTTTCGAAGGAAAGTAAATTGCCGACCTCCCTAGGACGGTTGCATGGCTGTAGGAGGCGGTAGGAAATATTTCCTTGTATAGGGATTGCCTCTCACCCCTCTCTCCTATATAAAGAGGCCATCCCCTCTCATGTAAGACACATTCTACACAAGAGCTTCTCATTTCTACATCCAATACCTTGTAGTGGTGTCCCTCTAGGTGTTCTCCACCTAGTTGTATACTTTAGAAAAGAGGAAGAGAGAGGAGGGAAGAGCGGAGGCGGCGGCTTATGCTTGTCTAAGTTCTCCTTCGGTTTGTACCTCTACTGAGGTGACTCCTTCGTGAGTAATATCCGCCTTCTTTGCAATTCCCTAGTAATCTCTTTGACTAAAGTTTAGTGCTCACTTACTTGCTTGCGGGATCTCAGGATTCAATAGAAGGTTCTAGTTTTCACGTGAGACTAGTTTTCGTAATTGTGAGTGTAGACGTGGTGTCTAGACTATCGGTTACACGAGATTGCGCCCAACCCCACGGATAGTTGTGGTAGCCCGGGGTGACTTGACTCCGACCAGGCCTTTGTATTCCACCACGTTCGGGTTGGTGTTCTCGTAGAGCTTTGGCTGCTCGACCCCGATTACCGTTTCCCAGTCTTTTTGAGAATCGGAAAGGAACAGCTACTCCGAAGTAAGCAAGTGTAGTAAGCCGAGACTTTAGTTATCTAGTGACCTTGGGCTAAGCTTAGAAAACCCTCTCGTCCTACCAAAAACATTATCTCTATTCTTACCTTGGGCGACCTTGTTCCATCTCTAGTACACTTCCGTTTCCGTGGAAAATACGATACTGAATACTTAGGGTGAAAGCTACAACGGTATCCGTGCGCTTGGATTTATCGTGTGCGTAAGAAATACCAACAAAGGTACAACGGACCGCCATCTAAACTCCATGTTATAAATGTATGAATGATTAAGCACAAGTTTTATATGATGGAATCATAACATAGAAACTATAGCCTAGTTCATATGCAATGATTATATCATGGGGAACTATACTCTAGTTCTATAGCACAACTATCATGATAGTAAGAATAAGAACAATGATGAAGAACATGAAGAACAAGGAATTGCTCATACCAAGTATCTCCATGTTGATCTTGATCTTCTATTATATCTTGCTAAGCTCCTAGCTCTAACCAATAAAAGTAAAAGATACAAGTGTGGAGGGAGAGGCTCGTGTGTGGTGTGTGTTTTGAATGGAGCCCTCCACTATCTATTTATAGCTAGGATGGTCGGTTTAGATGCGCGAGGTAAATAAGGAAGCACCTAGCAATACCGCCTATGCATGGTGGCATGCAACCGCTAGAAAAAGGGCGGCATGATTTGGTGGAACCGCCAAATCCGGCCGGACCCACTTCCGCCCGGCGGGGACCGGGCCTAGCCCTCTCGTGACCGCCTTTGGCGTGTGGGCTCCTGGGCCGGCCTTGATCCATAATTGCCGTGTGCTTTGGTCCACTTGTTCTTTGAAGTGGGCTTTCTCTATTCCCCTTTGATTGCGCATTCCTGGAATGTGTGTTCTGCTTTGCGCTTTGTTCATTACTTCGTGCATTTCCACTTGTTTCCGGCTTTGGTCCTGCAAAACATGTTATCTCGAGAAACAAGTGGAATGGGTCATAGCATATGTATATGTGTCATAAGTATGCTTGTTTCTCCGGATTTGGATAAAAATTGGCGGTATAATATGGTCGATAACGACCGCCAACAAATGCCATACCCTTAGATCGAAACGCGTATAAGTGTGTGGAAAATATTGATGATATATATTTTCTTTGTGGTTACTCCTTGACTCATGATCCTCTTCCCTTCTTTTTTGTATGCTTCTAGAGAGATACAGGCTACTTTTTTCTTTCTTTCTTTCTTCTCTTTTTTTTTTTGGAGATGTGGGCTCTACTCGCCCTCGGACACATGTCCATTTTTCATCTCTTTTTCTTTTTCTCAGAAGCCTCGCATCTTCTTTCTCGCATGATACTTTTTCGATAACAGGAGATGATCATGGTGTAACTTGGATGGAGTATTTATTTTGTGGATGGTAAAGATGCATGTTGTGCGCAATTCTCATTGTGAGAATTGGCGTGTATTTGTGGGTGTGCGTATTTTTCGATCTTGGGAGTATGAGCCTCTCTCAACGCGGATCAACGGAGCCCGACAAAACTCAATACAAAGAGGGAAGTAGCTATAGTGGATATTCATGTCTTTATTCAGGCTTTGGTAGGATTTGTCTAAGTCAAACCATGAGCATGCTTTATTTTAAATTTTTGAAGATAAAACCAAGTCTTGTTGCAAAAGAGAGCAAGCGTCAAGTTGTTCTACCATATCACAAAGATCAATTATTTAGATAAGCATGGGGTCCCTAATGGATAGTTGCTCAACAGAGTCTGGCTTTTGGCGAGGAATAAAATGTATGCATGCCATATATCAATTGGTAGATTAAGAGATGGAGTTTTGTTAACTTGGTTCAGGTTTTAGCACTTAAGATAAGTCACAAGTCAAAATTTAGTTTAATAAATCGCGTACCTTTGACTTGTGAGCCTCCCCCACACTTGTTTTTGTACCTATATTTTTTTAATTTTCTTTTGCACAAGGACAAAAACAAGTGGAGAAATACACAATAATATAATAACAAAACTTTATTGAATTTAAATGGGGCGCACACTTTGAAGGAATTACAAAATGATTGGAAGGGAAATACTGAAAATTAAACTAGTGCGCTGTAATTATTGATAGAGGTAGAGAGCATTTCACTTTCGAAAAGGTCGGGCCGAGATCTACCGAACGCTCTACCCCCATCTTCCTAGCAAATGAGTCTAAGCTCCTCATGAGTACTAGAGTGCAAAGTGCGCTAGTTTTTCTCTTAAGGCGGATATTGGCGCTATGCCTTCTCGCTAGCCCGCCTCTAAGGGTTTGGATGAAGCTTGAGAGTTCGGCAATCTTCTTTTGCGCACTCTCGATTGTAGGTCCCTCTTTAGGCACAATGTCGTCCCCGAAGAAACCTTCTGGCTACCCCGGATCGGGGTTTGGGAACCTGCTTCTTACATTCCCCATTTGGCATTTGCTCCAAGGTGTATGGGAAACAAGAGCTGGATTTTTGGAAGAAACTAGAGAGAGGCTTTTTTGGGACATTGGTGTCTGCTCTTGTCTCTTCTTGGTTTTCTATGGGAGCATTCTCCTTGCCGTCTACCTTCCTCTTCTTTGGTGTCGGAGTTTCAACCGGGGGAGGTAGGAGGGCAAGGTCTCTCTTGGGGGCTTTCCCCTCTCAAGATATTCGGAGGCAAAAGTCATGGCTTCCTCTCTCGTTGAAGGGCACTAAGGCCATGGGAAAGAAAGGTTTTGGAGAAAGCCTTGCTATTTATTCAAGCTTGGAAGAAGAAGTATTGAGGAGAGAAGAAGAGCAAGAAGGAGTGGTGTGAAGAATGGAGAGGAGGAGGGTGGATTTTATCGGACAAATTCTCCTCTCTCGGTTTTGGCGAGTCAAAATTTGGCGGAGCAAACTTTACTAGTGTGGTGTGTGAGGAAGAAGAAGGAGATGGACGAAATCCTGGACCCAGTGGCCGGGCCAGCCAGTGGTGCGAAGCGCACCAAGGTGCGCGCACCACCCCCGGTGTCCCCCCGGTCGGGTTTTCTGCCGCATTCGCTTTCCTTTTTGAAAAGTTTTGAACTCGGTGTTTGCCGCTACGAGAAGTGTTTCCTTTCTTGCTGATCTCTAATTGATCCTCAAATTCAAATTTTGAAAATAGTTTATGCTTTGATTAATTAAGAAGGTAAATATTCTTTTGTAGCAATTGACCAAAGCATTTTAGTGAGGGCAGATTAGTAAAAAGAAAATAAAAAGGAAAATGCTTTATTTAAAATAAAGTAAAGTGATAGCAAAATTTATAGATTAATTTTATATTTTATTATTACCTTATAATTTTTTTAGTTGTAACAATTTTAATTAATTAATTGTAAATATTTTTATATGCTGATCAACACAAATTAATTTTCAAAGCATAAATCTATTCTATCGAAGTTCTTGGTTAAGATCGAGACATTGGCTCGAAGAAAAGCTTAAGGCGTTGACCGTTTATCTTTTGTATCTCACACCGCCTCATCTTGATTGTGATCGCGCCATGTGGCGACGTGTTGATGATGGTGTACGGTCCTTTCCATTTGCTCCTTAGCTTTCCTTCGCGAATAGTTTCACCCGGGAGTTGAATAGGAGTACTTTGTCACCCGTGGTGAATTCTTTAATCTTGATGCGCTGATCATGCCATCTTTTTTGTGCGCTCTTTGTAGAGCTTTGCAGCGTGGTACTCCTTTTCTCGCCATTCTTCTAGTTCGTAGATTTGTCTCTCGACGGTTCTTCCCTTCGAAGTTTGACGTCCATATTCCACTTCTTGATGGCCCAATGAGCTCGATGCTCCGGCTCAACCGGTAAATGGCGGGTTTTGCCATAGACCGGTGATAAGGTGACATGCCGATGGGGGCTTTATAAGGCCGCCCGATATGCCCGAGAGCATCGGGTAGCTTGTTTTTTTCAGCCTTTCCCCATCTCATTGACCGTCCTTCGCGGGATGTTCTTGATTTGTTTATTTGAGGTTTCGGCTTGCCCATTTGGTTTGCGGATGATAGGGGGTAGCAATATTGTGCCGAGTGCCAAGCTCCTTCAAGAATGCCTTGAATGATTTATCCTTGAAATGCGATCCTCCGTCACCGATCACCATGCGTGGTGTTCAAACAGGGGAAGATGATTTCATGGAACATCTTGGCGGCGTGCTTGCCATCGTAGCTCGCATGGTAATGCTTCTACCCACTTTGACACGTAGTCCACCGCCACCGAGGATGTACTCGCAATCATGGGACACGGAATGGTCCCATGTAGTCAATGCCCCACACATCAAATATTTCTATTTGAAGGTTGTAATGTAGGGGCATTGCATCACGAGCTGTGATGTTCCCCGCCTCTTACGGCGGTTGTAGCATCTTCGATGAACTCTTTTCGCGTCGTCGTACATCGTCGGCGGAAGAATCCCACACCGCCAAATTTTGGCTTGTGTGCGGGAATACTCCTAGATGTCCGGCGTAGGGAGATGCATGACATTTTTCAATGATCTGCATTCCTTCCTCCCTTGGTACGCATCTTGTAAACAAGCGTCCGCGCACACCCCGTACGGATATGGGTCGTCCCATAGGTGTCGTCGCTCTCCATTTGGAGTTTCCGCTTGTTTTCCTGTGGTGGTACATAACCCGCAACCATGTAATTAACAATGTTTGCGTACCATGGGTTGACGCCCCGACACCTTGAGTAGCATGTCGTCGCGGTAGTCGTTGATTGGCAATTCTCGCATGTTAGTTACCTACATACGCGATAAATGATCCGTAAATCGTATTTTCTACTCCTTTTTTATCTTTTATTTCTATGTCAAATTCTTGAAGTAGAAGAATCCAGCGGATCAAGCAAGGTTTCACATCCTTTTTTTGTAAGAAGATACTTAAGGGCAAAGCATGGTCTATGTAGACGATTATTTTTGCGCCCACTAAGTAGGAGCGAAACTTCTCAATAGCAAAGACTACTGCCAGGAGCTCTTTCTTTGTTGTAGAGTAATTAAGCTGGGCTCCCATTAGAGTCTTGCTAGCATATGCGATGGTGTGTCGCTTTTTGTCCTTGGTTTGGCCTAAGACCGTACCAACAAAGCATAGTCGCTAGCATCGCACATGATTTCAAATGGCAACGACCAATCCGGGGGTTGGATGATCGGAGCCGAGATGAGTGCTTTCTTCGGGGTTTCAAAGCGTGCA
Organism: Hyparrhenia diplandra; assembly: GCA_015847255.1. NCBI lineage: Eukaryota > Viridiplantae > Streptophyta > Magnoliopsida > Poales > Poaceae > Hyparrhenia > Hyparrhenia diplandra. The sequence goes on from JADLZK010013337.1 coordinate 502,388, forward strand.
TGCACTCATCGTGAGGAAGTCAAAGGGTACATCCTTGGCTAGCGAGGAAGTAAGGGGGTCTAGCGATTTGTGAAAAATCTTTTATAAATCTTCTATAAAACCCTCGCATGACCTAGGAAGCTACGGATCCTTTGACATTCAGGGGGTGGTAGCTTTTCAATAACGTCTATTTTGGCTCTGTCTACCTCTATCCCCCTCTCGGACATGAGGTGCCCAAGAACGATGCCTTCTCGGACCATAAAGTGGCACTTTTCCCAGTTAAGTACGAGGTCCTTTTCTTGGCATCGCTGCAAGACCCGGTCTAGGTTCTTGAGACAACTTTCAAAAGTCTTACCATAGACGGAAAAGTCGTCCATGAAGACCTCCATGATCTCTTCGATCATGTGCGAGAAGATAGACATCATGCACGGTGAAAAAGAAGCAGTGCATTACACGACCCAAATGACATTCTACGGTAGGCATAGGTTCCGTATGGGCATGTGAACGTGGCCTTGCTCGGTCATCGGGGTGGATCGGGATCCGTGGTAGCGGGAATACCCGTCAAGGAAACGAGAAAGAAAGAATGCTTTTGCTAACCGCTCCAACATTTCATCAATAAAAGGTAGCGGGAAGTGATCTTTCTTTGTTGCCTTGTTAAGTTTTCTATAATCAATACATATTCTCCACCCCTGTGACTTGTCTTTGTGGAATGAGTTCGTTTTTAGCGTTCTCAACGATTGTCATTCCTCCCTTTTTAGGGACCACTTGGATTTGGCTAACCCAATCATCGTGTGGTACGGGATAGATAATCCCGGCGTGAAGAAGTTTGAGAACTTCCTTCTTCACGACTTCACGCATCGCATTATTGAGCCTGCGCTGGGGTTCGCATGATGGGGTAATTGGCGGCAGGTCAATAGGAATGCGATGTGTGCATAGTGTCGGGCTTACCCCTTTTAGATCTTGAAGGGAATACCCGAAGATTGATCTGTGTTTCTCTAAGACGGCTATTAGCTAGGTAGTTTTTTGGTCACTAAGCTTATCGCTTATGATGACAGGGGCTTGTGAATCGCCGTTTAGGAAGACATAGCGTAGGCCTGGGGGTAGGAGTTTAAGCTCAACTGGAGGCCGAGTTAGCTCTTCCTCTTTGGGAAGTTCTATGATTTCCCTTGAATCGTCCTCTTCTTCAATGAAGAATTGGGCGTCTTTTTCTAGGTCTGCTTCGGGTTCTCATATAGCATAACTCCCATGACCTCCTCGGGTGTGTCGTGCTCATGGAAGGGTTTCATTCGAAGTTTTTGGCTCGAGTAACCGGAATAGAAAACTTTTTCTTCCCGAGTTTGACATCTAAATCCCCGGATGTTGATAAATCAAGAAGCTTCTCCAAGGGATGCCCGATCAGGATGTCGTAGTCTTGGATATCAAAGATATGAAAATCCAAAGACAATTTGACATTCCTGTATAGGAAGATTTGTTCATGTATAACCTCACGGCTTTTAAGGGTGGTACGTGGTGCTATGCGTAAGGTCCGTGGTGGGGGTTCTAACGACTTCCTCGTCACAAGTTTGTGCGAAGGTTTTGGACATTATGTTTATTCCCACGCCAGGGGGTTATACATGACTTCCACCAAGTTTCCCTGATATTCGCAATGGATTGGTGTAGAGGGGCCACTTATCCGAATTTCTTCGAAATAAGGTCCTTCCTCTCACAATCATTCTGTGCTCATTATAGCTGTTAACTCCTTAATAGACTTACGGAGAAAGAGTTCATCCGAGGGGGTGGTTTAGGGCCAACGGGACAGTGTGGTTTCTTCCATTGTTCGTACCTTGAGGTGTCACCGAATTGTTGAGAAAGTCAACCTCAAAGAACGGGAGATCCGTGCATGCGGTCTCCTTGAGTTTTGGTTCGGCAGGGTCTCTCTATAGGTTTAACGGGTTCGGCGTCCACCGAAGAGACTTCCTCTCGGTTTACGCTTGGGTTCTACACGGATGGGTTCTAACGGGGAGTATTCTCAAGAATACGGTTTAAGATAGCTTCCCCCTCTTCCGGTGTTTTATGGGAAAACGACCCTCCGGCGGTTGTGTCAAAGCGGCGGGACGGTTGCCCCTGTCCAATCGTAGCGAAATCTTTGTAAAAGCACGTGGTTTGGTATGGGACAGTGCGGGCCGGATCGTGTAAGCGTGATAAACCGGTCCTCAGCCGCACCTAAGGTTTCACCTTCTATTTGTTGGAAGTTGAGTATCTCTTGTCGCAGGGCCGCGATTACGGATAAAGGGTAGAACGCTACACGAATGCTTTCGCAGATTCTTCCCATTCTCCGTTTACCAACCCTACGTTATGGGCGTACCATTGAGTCGCCCTCTCGGTGAGAGAGAACGGAAACAACTTCCACCTCGGTGTGTCGTGTGTCATGCCTCGCAATTGTCGCACCCACAGAGCTGCTCAAACTGTAAGTGATGGTAGGGGTTTTCATATTCGAGCCTTTGGCGAAAAGGCTCGGCCCAACCATGGCTATAAAGCTGGGGCGGAGCTCATAATCCAAAGCCGTGATTGGCTTCGCAGATGGGCGTGGTTCTATGAGCTCGCCCTTAGGAGCGGACAGATTTGTAGGGTAGGTTGCTCCATGAGTACAGTGGACTGTTTTTGGTATTTTTGTTTAAAAGGATACTACCGGTCACACAGTCGACTAGGCTCGAAATATAACTACGACAAACGCCCCGGCTGGAAATGCTTGTTGGTGTTTCTTAACGCACACAGAGAAATCCGCAAGCGCACGGAAATACCGTTGTAGCACTTCACCCGGTGGTGCTGGGGTATCGTATTTTACACAAGAACGGGCCTTGAGAGGGCTTATCCGGTCGTGTGTGTTAACCTAAGGCAAGGGTTTGTTTTAAGAGTAGTGAGGTATCTATTGGCTAAGTTTTCCAGGCAGTGATTTCTAAAGTCTATTGTCTACTCACTTCGGGCACCGGCCAACGCCCAACTGGGCAGCTTCCAGCAATTAGCTCTACGTCACAACCGAACGTGGGGGGATTTCAAGGGATGGTCAAGGCTTGTCATGACCCAGCCACCTACCCCTTCAACCGTGGGATGCTTCGTAAAAGGTAGGTGAACGCTAGTCCAAACACCACGTTTGCACTATTGGTCACAGTTCTTGATGTTGGCCAAGGTTCCCTGGTCAAAGAGTTCCTTCACCAAGAACTAATGCTCTTAACGAGACAATCTACCAATCCCGCAAGTCTACAATAGCTAAGAAATATACGTGAAAATTAAATAGCTTCAAGATAATCACAAGACTTCTTACCAAAGTGTAAGTAGCTTGCGAGAGGTACAAGCGGCACACGCAGTACCGACAAGTCCCAAGACTCCGTCCCTCCTAGGACCGCGGAACACCGAGGGGCTTAACCGGCAACCGGGTAGAAAGAACAAAGCTTCTTTCTAGCTTTTCCCTCTCTCACTCTCTAGAATTTAGAAGAAGAAGAAGTAGAAGAACTAATTCTACTCTCTTGCACAAGTGGACTGGTTTCTCCTTGGAATTGTTGTTGAGAGAGGTGAAGGAGGGAGCTATTTATACACAGGGGAGGGGCCTAAGTGCTAAAAACACCAAAACCGACCTAGGAACACCTTCCAAATCTGCCAAACCGACCATCCAACGCCGGTAGCGCCACGTATGGAAGGTAACAAACCGCCTCCCCGGCTGGGGCTGAACCGCCTCGGCAGGGTGCGGCCGCACCGGGGTGGCGCGCCTCGCTGGGCTGGGCCCGGCCCGCTTGAGCTTCTCGGCAGGTGGGCCTTCTTGCTTTCAAAAGTTGTTCGGTGATCTTGGCCCCGCCTCGGTTTTGACATTTTGTCCCGGATCTTCTTTGGGCTTGCCATTTGCTTCTTTGGGCCTTTTTCTACTTGTTGGTTTTTATTTCTTTTTCTTTGTATTTTTTGGCCCAAAGTGATTATCCTTGAGTTGGTACCTGCAAGTCCAAATAAACACCAAAACTATAGAATATGTTAGTTAAAATCCCTATTTCTAGGTTGTTTTGATGTTGTGTTGACGGTGTTTAAGTTGCAATTGGTTACCGTCAACGGCCTTTGTAGTTCAAGTCATTAGTTAGCTAGATATGATCTAGATCACGATGTAACTAATCTTGATTGTTGTACAAGCCATGATGGGGGCCTTTCCCATCCTATTTAACATGCAATCGAGACCCCTATTTGGGGCAACTCGTTCTCTCCACTTTAATACACGACCACAAAGTTTTACATACTACATTACTACTATATATGAACAGTGGAAAAAAAGACATTTCTAGGGGCCACATTAAAAAGGGGGCACTACAAATTATGCGTGAAATTTTTTTTCCTCGATCGGGCCATTCACCGGATTTCATTAAGAGGGAGTAAAAACCAAGTTCGAAACAAGTACAAGAACGATGCCGACACGGGACATCTAAGAGCTAAACGAAGAAACACAAAACAAACACTACTACGAGGATTGATTTTTGCGTGGTGTTCGGATTTTTATTTTCCGTGGCGGGCATTTGAGAAACCGCCATGGAAAATAGGTGGCCCGCACCCGCCCGGCCGTGGAAAAAACCGCCACGGTTAATCGATTAACCGTGGCGGTTTTTTAAAATAACCGCCATGGTTAATCCCTATTAACCGCGGGCGGTCATTGTTAAAAAAACCGCCACGGAAAATCCTTATTAACCATGGCGGTCATTGGTAAAAACCACCACGGAAAATCCTAGGCTATAAAAACAGCCCCACCCTTCTTCTTCCCCCGCGGGATTTCTCCATTTTTAGGGTTTTGAGCTTCAAAACCCTAAAAATCACCATTAGGGGGAAGGTTTTGCCCTTGGATTTGTTGAAGTTTGGCACCGCAAGGGGGTATTTCTCCACTCTCTCCCTCTCTTTGCATGCATGGTCCCCCCTGTTTGAGATCTATTTGAATGGTGTGCTCTCCCCCCCTCTCTCTCTCCCTCTCCCTCTCTCTCCCCTATCTCTCTCTTCCCCCTCTCTCTCCCTCTCTTTTTGAGATCTAGTTGGTCCTCGATCTCTCCCTCTCTCCTCCCCTCTCTTTCTCCCTCTCTCTCCCCCTCTCTCTCCCTCTCTCCTCCCCTCTCTCTCTCTCCCTCTCTCTCTCCCTCTCTCCTCCCCTCTCTCTCCCCCTCTCTCTCCCTCTCATTTGAGTGCTCTCTTTCCCTCTCTCTCTCCCTCTCTCTCTCTCTCTCTCTCTCTCTCTCCAATTCCTCTCTTTTGCACTTAATTAACTCTCCCTCTATATATATCCCTCAATTCGATCCCTCAATCTCTAATCATCGATCGCTCTCTTTGCTCTGGTTTAATTAACTTGAGCAGGTCGTACGTCATGGCGCCGAACAGGGATTGAATGTACAGGCCGAGGATAAGTGTGGATTTCGTTGATGATGTGTGAAAGAAGTTTATGTCCGTCGCGTAGAAGCATCGAATCAGTCAGGGTTCGGAAGAAATGTTGTGCCCGTGCTATTTGCAAGCATATGTTCTTACACAAGGATGATGTCATGATGGAGCACTTGGTACTGTATGATTTCATCAGGGAGCCGAGGTACACCGTGTGGAAGTATCATGGCGAAAAAGAACCGATCGTGCGGGCGGTTCATCTACAGACCCTCGATGACAATGACGGAAACAACGGTGGTGGACGGAAGGACAAGAACAACCCCCCACCATCGATGGAGAAGTAGTTGATAATCGTGATTACATCACCGCAAATGAATCGCTTGAAGACTTGCCGTAAGACAATGCGGTGGACCGTGGTGGAAGTATCATGGCGAAAAAGAACCGAGTGTCGTGGCCGGTTCATCTACAGGACCCTCGGTGACAACGACGGAAACAACGGTGGTGGATGAAGGACAAGAACAACCCCCACCATCAGATGGAGAAGTAGTTGATAATCGTGATTACATCACCGCAAATGAACTGCTTGAAGACTTGCCAGAAGACAATGCGGTGGAGATGATGGTGAGCAAACAAGAGTTGATGACATGTCACCCGAGGATCTTGAGCTTTTTGAGGATATTACTAACCTCAAAGATGAAGATGACGTGTTGTTTGGCAATCCAAGATGGCTCGAGAATTTTTAGACGAGATGAAGCAGCGGCAATTGACCCCCTCTACAAAGATGACGGCAAATGTCCGAAGCATTGCACGGTGCTATGTTTTAACCTAACGATGTTGATGTTGAAGGCTCGCCACGGGTGGTCGGACACCAGCTTCAATGACCTCGTTACGGGTCCTCGGTGACACTTGTTTTTTACCGGAGGGGAATAAGGTTCCCGCCAATACCTATCGGGCGAAGAAGTCGATTCGCCCCGTGGCGATGAAGCTTAGGAAGTTTCATGCATGCCCCTAACCATTGTATTCTATACCGGGGTGATCAAGATAAGGACTTGCGTAACCTGTCCCGCACTTTGGCGTGAGTCGTTACAAGAGGAATGCCGGTTGTCATGCCGCCGATGAGGAGGGACCGTCAAGAGGGCCCAAGAAGCAAAAGACGGGCAAGAAGAAGCGGATACCACCTCCGAGGATGAGGAAGAAGAGGGTTACACATAGAGGAAGATCCCCGCCCTATCGGTGTGGTACCTACCCGTGCTTGATCACCTCCGTGCAATTTTTGGGAACCCGGAGGATGCCAAGCTCGATGTCCCGCATGCATCGGCCGAACGCACGAAGGGCGATGGCAAGTCTGCGACACCCCTCGGATGCCAAAACGTGGAAACGCATCAATGACATGTTCCCGAGTTTAGGGGACGAGCCTAGGAACGTAAGGTTCGCGTTGCTGAGTACCGACAAGATGAACTGCTCGAGACCTCGCCAAGAAGACGACGCACTCCCGGGCGGTCACCCTCACCATATACAACCCGCCTCCCTACGAGTGTCTGAAGCGCAAATATCTTATATTGGCCACGCTAATTTTCGGACCGAAGCAGTCAGGCAATGATATAGATGTGCTCATTGAGCCAGTAATGGAGGAAATGGCAGAACTATGGAAAGTGGTCAACATTATGGATGCGTCCGAGAAGAAGAAGTTCACTCTAAAGGCCATGATAATGGCCACCATCGATGATTACCCCGCTTCTCTTCTCATTGTCGAGGGCGCATTAAAGGGAAGACAATTTTTGCAAAGTTTGCATTGAGAATACCGCTCCATTTACCTTGGTGGATCCCAAAAGACGGTGTATATGAAGCATTGTAAATTCCTCTCGCAAAAGAACACAGTACCGGAAACTTCGATGGATGAGTTCTTTGACGGCGAGCCGTAGGTGAAACGGAGGAGCCGGAAAGGGTAAAGTATGGGCCAAAGGTGTTTGAAATGGTGAAGAACATAAACCACGAAGTTCGAAAGAAGAAGAAAGTCGGTGGGCCAAAGCCAAAGAAGAAGCGGAAGCGGAACAACACGGCAGTGGAAGAAGAAGAAGAATAAGCAGAAGTAGAACCCAATCCGACACCACCCAAAGTCCCATTCAAGAAGGTCGATTTTCTTCAAGTACCTGCCATACCGGAAGATGCTCTATACACCCTATGCCATCGATGACATGCATCTACAGAAGAATGTCTTCGAGAGCTTGGTTGGGATTTTGCTAGACATCAAGTCTAAGACAAAGGACAGTGTCAAGTCATGTCAAGATCTTGCCGGCATGGGCATCAGGACCGAACTTCACTCGACCCCTGGGGAATAGCGAAAAAGTCAACCTTCCACCGCGCGAGCTACAACCCGACACGGATTAAAAGAGGGATTTTTGCAAATGGCTCGGGGATGTCAAAGTGTCGACCTGTTTCGCTCCAACATCAAGAGCATTGTATCAATGAAAGACCTCACACCGCCAAACTTCAAGGCCCATGACCGCCATGTCATGCCGACGGTGTTCCTTCCAATTGTGATTAGGTGCATCGCCCCGAAGTTCATGAAGACGGTCGTTACACGCCCGTGCTACTTTTTAATCGCAGAACGTAGAAGGTCATCGCTGAAAAGGACCTCCCCGCGACCGAAAAGAGTTCATCACGGAGACTATGTGCCGCCGAGATGTGCTTACCACCGTCTTTCTTCGATATTATCCCACACATCATGATACACATGGTCGATTAGATAGAAGAAATGGGGCCTCTCTACCTGCAAGAGATGTGGATGAACGATCGGTTCATGTCCTCTCTTAACAGATTCGTCCTTAACCGTGCATACCCGAGAGGTCTCTATGATCGAGGCATACACAACACAGAGGCCGTTAACCACGCACTAGATACATCCGGGATGGAAATGCAATCGCCCTACCCGACCACCACCCGCACGAAGGCGTAACCGGGGATGCGATGTGTGGGGAGAAAAGTACGAACCGATATAGACCAAGAAACAATTGAAGAAGCCCATGATGTAGCTCAACCGCTTAGTATCAATGGAAACATGGGTTGAGAAGCATCTAGCCCTCGATCCACAAAGACGGCCGTCCGACGCATGGAGGGGTGGGTACCGAGACAACACCAGATGAATTTCACAACGTGGATCCGAGAATAGGGGATACCCCTAAACGCGGATACTAAAGAATCGATGCTTGCATACGGCCCATCTAGCCAAATCATCACATGGCAAGGTTATGACATCAATGGATACAGGTTCCACACGAAAAGAAAAGGACAACAAGAGCGCGTCACGTAACAGCGGCTGCGGTATGAGGGCATGGACACGCCCACCGGAAGCTCAAGACATACTATGGGCAAATCCAAGAGATTTGGGAACTTGATTATGGTAGAGAGCTACAGATACCCCTTTTCCGGTGCCAGTGGGTCAAGTCAACGGCGGTTGACGTGGATGACTTTGGGTTAACCACCGTTCAGCTCGAAAGTACTTCAGATGATGAGTGGGTACTCGCAAGTCGCGTGGCCCGTAGCCTACTACCCGATGCCCAAACCGCGGGGCAAAAAAGCATCTACATGTGGTCGGAGGGAAGCAAAGGATCGTGGGAGCCGATGGAGTGCAAAGTCCCGAAGAGTGCAACAACTACGCAGAAGTTTATGCTCTTTACCGATCATCCAAACAAGATCAAGGAAGTCGAGACCCGCGTGTGGGGAATGTCATCGTGACCAAGACAAAGCCCCGTGTGCCGCACCTGACAACAAGAAGACGATGGCAGCCCGAAAAAAAAATAAGTCGATCCTTTGTAATAGAACCAAATATGTATGTCACGACATTTATGTAATAGAACCAAAGATTTATGTCACGACATTTGTGTAATAGAACCAAATATGTAATGGATCGCCGCACTTGCTCGAAACCGACTCCCCGACTCGATCTAGTACATCTCAAAATGGCTCCAAACTTGTCAATTAAAGATTGTATTTTTAAATCATGCAAGAACAATTCAAAATTCAAGTTTCACATTTTTTATGGGTACCCATACTCATAGAAAGGCCACATAAAAAAATTCAGAATTTTTAATCAACATTTGAATTGTTATGAATTTTACAAATTCAATTTTTGAATATATTTTCCATGGCGGTTATTTTACAATGCCCGCCACGTAAAATCATTTCCGTGGCGGGCATTGAAAATAACGCCACAAAAATAGAGGCGTATATATAGATGCCAGCCCTCCCGATCGGCTAAGTCCCGCGCCCGTGCTCATTGAGACCCCGGAAGGGTCGCTAAAATTTCACGCCGACGTTATGCGCCGCCGCCCCGTCCCTCCTCCGCCTGGGCCCTCCATCGCCGGAGCTCCTCTCCTCCGCCCCCGTCCCTCCATCGCCGGTGCTCCTCTCCTCCGCCCCCCCTCCTCCGTCACCGGTGGTCCCTTTCCCCGTCCCTCCACCGCCGGGCTAGGAAACCCTAGCCGCCGGGGGTTCCAAGCGCCGCCGCCGCCGCCCCGGTGCTCCTCCGCCCCTCCTCCGTCGCCGGTGCTCCTCTTCCCCCGTCCTCCGCCCCGTCATCCGTCGCCGGTGCCCGAGATCCACCCCCTCCTCCATCGCCGGTGGTCCCTTCCCCTTCCTCCGTCACCGGGGTCCGCGAGATCCGCCGACGGCATCCTCCCCCCGCAAGCTCTTCCTCCACTACGACCGCCGTCCTCCCCGTCGAACTCCTCCCGGCTTCTACCTCCACTCCGACCATCGCCACCGGCCGGCCTCAGGTGCCCTCTCGAGGTTTTTTCCAGCCATTGATGCTACGGTGATGCCTTTTTTTTTTTTTTTGTTTGGGGATGCTACTAGGATGCCATTTTTGTTGCCGTCTCTGCGGATACAATTTTTTTTTTGCCTATGATGCTACTGTGATGCCAAATTGAAATATAATCGAGCATATGCCACGCCTATGATGTTGACTCGGACCAAATTGAGATGAATTTTGTTCTCATTGTTTAGTTCTTTAGTTCAAAATTGATGTCGCTGCTTAGTTCTTTAGTACAAAAATTGTTGCTGCCCGTGATGTTGACTCGGATCAAACTAAGCATATGCCTCTTGCATGCCAAGTGAGATGTCGCTCTTTTGTTGCCGTATTTGGTCGGGCTCGAGCTTGATTGATGTTGACTCGCACCAAATTGAGATCTAAATGTCTTTTTCTGTTTCCTCCAATTTGTATTTGTATTTGCTAAGTCCTTTGGGGTCTCAATGAGCACGGGCGGAGGACATAGCCGAGGCGCTTGAACTTCCATGGCGGTTTTTTGCATTACTACTACCTATAACTATGTACGTGTGGCATTTGCAATGATGTGAATCTTAGTGCCGAGGTGGCATATGCGATGATGTAAACATTTTTATGCCGAGGCAAGGGCGCGATGATGAAATGTCCCCATACTTGTGAGCGGCTAACGATGACGGCTTTTGTATATCATATACAAGCAACCGTTTAGACGCGATGTGATAAGGATAGTTAGGTACTTCTCGTGCCAAATTTGTAATTTTACAACTTTTTTGTATTTTTAGTTATTTTTTTTTTTTTTTTTTAACCCGCTCTATGTAAAATGGAAAACTATACAATCATGAGAGGAATACAATAAATATATGTTCTCGAGATGACTCTTTGATGGCTCTACTACATACTACTACTGTACTTTACTCTTCACTATAATAAAATGCTCTGTGGTTCCCGTAGAATCCAATGGCATCCGAACCAACCGAGAAAGATCATGCAATGGGTGGCCGAGTTTAACATGAGGAGGAAGTTGCCTCCATGTCCGATTCTCAATGTGATAGTGGATATGAGAACGAAGAGGTAACACCACCGAGGCCACGAAGAAACGTCCTAGGGAGGAGGAACTTGATCCCAATCGGGAACCAGAGGAGCCTAACACACGTGGTTTCGCAGCGGCACAGTACCTAAAACTCAAATGCCCAACGTAGTATACGACTAACACAACGTCGTGTGCCTCATGTGGGCACACCGACTAATTCTAGTTCTTGTTGTCGTGAAGCTACCAATGGTGCCTCAAGGCGTCTAGAGTTTCGTGGAAGAGGGAGCTCACCGAGGCGCAGAATCTGGTCCCACCCCAAAGACTTCAAATGACCACCACTACCAAGAAGTCGCTTGAAAAGAGGCTAGCACGGGAGGCACAAGAAAGCCGACGTGGAAAGGCCATATATTGAGGATAGGGCCGCATGGAGAGCCCTTGGAGCCGAAAACTGTCTTGGCCACCTTTAGCAACCAGGTCTCCGTTGTAGCCAAGGACACTGTGCCCATCACTTACCTAGACTGGAGGAATGTCCCGGAGGCTATCAAGAAGAAGGTGTGGAAAGGCGTGAAGGTCCTGTTCCATTATCCAGGGAAAGAGGAAGGCTATGACAAAATAAAATGCAGGAAGCATGTGTGGGCCATTGCAAGCAAAGCGCTTCGCACCCTACAAAACAATCTCTACACAAACTATGTGCAGAAGGGCAAGTCACCCTTTCAAGACTACACCTTCATAAAGCGTGAAGTCTGGGATGAGTTCGTCAACCTTACGACTAGCGAAGAGTATGAAGCCTAGTCTAAAATGGGTAAAGAACTCGCAAAGAAGAACGAACTCAGGCACAACCTCGGCATGATAGGATATGCCGGTCATAGGGATGCATGGCGGCGGAAAGAAAGGGAGGAAGCTGAGAAAGGGATAGAGAATCCGTTGAAAGCCCTTCCTGAGAGGGCACGTGACTTAAAGTAATTACAAAACTTATATCTCTTTTGGGACCAAGTATGAATTGATCTTAAACAAAGTAAAGCTACCCACATAGATATATAATTCAAAGTGAACATTAGGGGAAAGCTTTAACTTTGACAAAATATTGTCATCGACCTTCCATTTGGAGACAACATGTAGGCCGATGCAATCTGAATTTTTAATATCATTATTGACAAGTATGATACCTCCCTCAATTGACCCTTCAATACTATCAACAAGAATATCACTAATAGATGTATTAATATTATGACTGAATGGGGATTTTAGTAAAATACTTGTACCTTGCAATCTGATAATCATGTTGTTGAAGTATACATCCTTAATTCGAATAATATGGCTCTTCATCTCCAAGGAATGATCAACAATCGGTGCCGAGTCATCCAAAGATGTGTTAGCAAATGCAAGAATCAAAGAAATCAGTTTGGCCAACTTAGAAGTCGACGGCCGATTTAGGAATAGCAAACAACAACATCAACCGGTCGCCTTCCTTGGGAGCCGGCTTAGCCGTTTCAGCCAGAGAGCAATTGGCCCGGCGCTTCCAAGGCCGGCTCAACCGTCTTTGGGCTGGCCCCAAAGACGAAAACCCGCCTAGCTAGTGTACAACTGGCTTGGCCGATCCCACAAAGAAGGGTGAGGTGAACCGCTTAGCCGATTGTAAACCGGCTTGGCCGATCTCGTGTCTCCGGCAAATTTTAACCAACCGCAAAGCTGGTTGTGCCGGCATTTTAACAAAGAGCAGCAATTTCCGCCTTTTTTTGTCCGATCTCTTGAGAAATTTCTAGCGCTTTTCCTCTCTTTTATCTTAATTTCAGCCATGGAGAACGCTTTCCCGCAAAGTAAAAAATATGCAACTCCTCCTAAACTGGTCTTATCGGTTTCGCACCAAGAGACCAATTTGGATTGATTGTGAGAGGCAATCATTTTGGTCGACCGAAAAGTCGGCTTGACCGATTCAAAGGGGTAGTTGGTTCAGAAGGTAGTAATCGGCTTAGCCGATTTTAAAAGTCTCTTTATCGATTCGAGAGAGTATGCAACTTTTTCTTTCTTTCTTATATCGTCAAGACATTTACGAAAAAGAAATCTTCATTCTGTTTTTGAACCGTTCTTTTAAAGTCTAACAATGCATCTTTAAGTTCAGCAATATCGATTGGGAATATCTTGTTGAATTCTTATTGATTCGGCTAGAATTAGGAGCATCATATGAAGCCGAATCATAAGAGTAAGCATTGGCATAAGGTGCTGAATTTTTTACTAATTCGGCAATGGTTACTAACAATACACATAGCCGAATTATGAGCATTAGTACCGCAATTGATGCTGAATTTGGAGCGCAATTGGCCAAATAATTCATATTGTCATTCATCGGCATGTTACGCCGTGAACGTATAGCCGATGTATATGAATTTACATGTTGCATGTTGCTAGAAGAATTAAAACTCAATAAATTTTCAGCACACATCGGCTCTTTATCATGATACGCATAATTAGGATGTGCATAATGAGGGATATTATCAAAAGTAGTTGCCGATGGAACATATCTAGCATCATTATAACTAGCAACACCAACATGAGAATGTATATCACTTGCAAAATAATTATTATAATCACAAGATGTATTTGCAAGTTGTACCTCGTGCGTGGAGTAATAATGTTGAGATGTAGTGTCTTGATACGCCTCCATGTATGTTCAGCAGAAATTTGGGCAGCAAATTAAACAGTTGTAGCGATTTCTTTTTCTCTTGCTCGTAGATGCAAACACTTGATAGAACCTTCCTTCTCCGGCCTCAACGTGAAGTCTTCTCGAGTGCCGTGTGCTTGTGCCCTTAGTGGCTTGTGGCGATATGCCGTCCCCCTATATGCTTCCTCTAATCCACAGATCTTCAATCCTCTCATCGTAATCCGACCAATCCCCGCCCCGATCCCGAATCCCCGTCTCTCGACCTTCAAATCGATCCCACTCTTGTCAACTTTCACCTATTACGATCATCGTGACGTTGAGTTCCTTCTTGGTGGCGACAGGCCAGGCGTTATGCCGTACTCCACTTTCCTTCCTCTTCTAGCCCAAATCCTCATCTGAATTTTTGGTAATCCTCCCCTCCTCACCCGATCCGGAATCCCCGCCGCCCGATTCCAAATCAACCCAAGATTCGATGCGATTACGTCCACTAACTCACACGCCACCACTCTTCCACCGCCCGGTGAGGCAACGATACCTGCTCCGCTTAGTTGTTGTCAGCGGCGGCGCTCCTGCCCTAGGGGCTTCGCTATTGAGCACATTGAACATCACTGAAGGGGCAGTACTCGCTGTTTGACAATCAGGTCCTAATAAACTACATCAATAGCGCCGATCGCGACAAACCCACCGGATTGGAGAATCAAGCCCTACACGTAGCTTGTCTTCTCCAACCTAGCAGAACTTCCATCTCGGCGCCACAGGATCGAGAAGGGAATCAAATCGATGGCTGACTCTCTAGCTAGACACGGACTCAGCCATAGCACAGACCAGATCCAGAAATTTGATGGGTTATGTGTTAACCCCGAGTCACGCTAACATGGGTGCACCTTTCTTATGGCACTCCAAACTGTAACCATTAACGATGTAATGGTTCTAACAGCTTCGTCTTTGTTAATTAATGAAACTTGTGTTTGTTGGTCAAAAAAAAACGTGAAGTCTTCTGCAAGGGCTTAGTAAATATGCGTACAATATATTTGATATGATTAATAAGCCAACGCACAGCTGTCTCCAACTTCCACTTTGATTGATCCAATAATGACTTCAGCTATAGAAACAACACGCGTGCAGTAGTAGCAACCAATAGCAAGATATGGCCTTAGCAATTTTTGGATAAGCTGAAGCTGAACGTTGCTTCAATGCGAACTCTGATTTGATGTTTATTTGTAACGACCTGGCAATCACGACAAAACAATCGGCCTTGAGGGGCCTGATTCGTCGTTGGATTTGCACTAGAAGAACAAATTTACAACTGGCCTTGAGGCTAGATGCAACGGCGATCTTGTCAAATAAATAATAGATAAATTATAAATAATGGCTAGGGCAGATAGATTCGGCTGCAAAAGTAGAGCCGAAACAAATTTCCTTCCCGCCAACGGAGTCACCAAAAAGTATGTTGACACAAAAACGGGTTCGCGCCAACACACCAGCGGGCTTTGGACGGCCCAGGGGTCTCTAACAACCTGCAAGAACAGCAAGGAACGTAGCGTAATCAATCAAACCGATCTAGAGATCGGTAGGATCGATGTAGAGCTCACCCTCGGCTGAGATAGCTTCGGAACAGCCTCCGGAAGGATCCATCGGGAGCATGCACGCGAAGGGTCTTCTAGGATCAGCAAGGCTACCTAGAACGCCAACGAATCATATGGAGAAATCCGCCAGGACAGCATGATAGAGAGTTGAGAGATAGCATAATTTGGGTAAAAGGAGAGTTTTGGGGTAGTTTGATTGATTGGATGTAGATGGGATCAAATCAGCCATAAACCTCTATATTTATAGAGGAGGGGTGGTCTTCTCCCTTAGAAAACCTCTCTCGAGGCTTACTTTCCAAGTTTCCCACGAGTTTGAAACAGTTCGGTTCGAACCCAAAAGGCTAGATCCGAACTAGATTTTTCATTAAGTCTGTCGGAACTTCCATTAGGAGTCGGAACTCCTGTGGTGCCGGAACTTCGACGAGAAGTTGGAACTCCTGTGGTTTGAAACTTCCATCGAGTCGGAACTCCCGGAGGTCGGAACTTCCGGCTCTCATCGTAACTCCTAGCGTTTGGGGCATTTTCTCGGGGTCATATCTCTTTCATCCGAACTCCAAATGAGGCAAAGCATATATGTTTTTCAATCAGCGCGACGAGAGGAACGCAATGGTGAAGCCCGTTCTTGCTTTCGAGGAACTTGTCTAGGTCGGACATTTTTGGGTGTCAACACAGGTTCTAAACTGATATAGGGTTCCCCAAAAGGATGGTTGGCATTATCTGGAGATGCAAGGTACCGGCTAAGATCAAGTTCTTCCTGGCAGGTATTCAATAATAAGTTGCAAGTGATGCTGGGTCTTATTAAAAGGGGGTGGTAGGGTAATGGAGGATGTTGTATTTGTAATAGTTGGGAATCTGTAGATCATATCTTGTTTCATTGCGTCTTAGCTAAACTGATTTGGAGTATCTTGGTTGAGGTTTTTGAGCCGGGCCACTATCCTAAATCGATTAAAGACCCTGCTGAAACGTGGTTGCTGGACAATGGGGCCCTCCCTATCCATTTAATAATGTTTACCTTTGCAGGTGTTGCTTGAGCCCTCTTGAGAAGTGGTGTGTGCTGCTAAAGGAGAAGGATAGGGGTAAGATTGAGTAGATTATTTTGTCTCCAACAGCTGACCGTAAATCAAAGGCATTCGGTAGTATAAGTTGCGTCACGGTAAAAAGTCAGCAACCTAAATCTCGCCGTCTCCAACGGAGCCCCAATAGACCAGCCCCAACCTCCGACAAGTCAGCGTGCTGCATGCAAGATGCGCTACTGGCCACGCACGCGCGGCGTGCGCTCCTCGCGCGTGCAGGCCCACCACTCCGGGACCAAAGCTTTTTGCGTCACCGTGTCTACACGACGCTTATCTGCGTCTCAACTTCTCCGATGCACAAAATACATCGTGGCTTTGGGCGTTCTGTTGGAGGCGGTTTTCAATAGGAAAAACATTGTGAGCTACCTAGATTTGCGTTTGAGTTCTCCGTTGGAGTCAGTCTTAAGAATGTGGTCATGAAGTGGCTTCAAGGGTTTAAGCCGATGCGTACGGATGTTATTGAAATCTAATTCTTGTAATAGGCGTCGTTTTTTTTTTCCAGCTCTATAATAGGCGCCGGAACTCTTGTGTTTAGGCGCTAGATTGTTTCTGTTTGCTTCATCTCAAACTAGCTTACCGAGTATATAGTATCGTGGTTTGCTTTCTTAAAAGCAGAAGGTCATTCCTTTCTTCAAAAAAAAAAGAAGAGAAAAGTAATTTAGATGCAAATTTAAGGCTTTTTAGACTCTGTTTCATAATGTCAGGGTAGGTAACTTAACTGCAAATTTAATGGCTGATTTATGTTGTTTGTCATAGAATTGCTTATCTTTTTCTGTGCCCTCTCTCTTTTTATTTTGTAAAACAGTACCCATATAGGTAGTCCATGATCTATACCCGGTTATGATGGATTTACTAATGGCTCTATATTGTGTTCAAACGCTAGCTACAAAAGTTTTCCTTTTGCATTGCACTGTTATGTGGCGTCAATATGTGTACAATTGCAAGCTTTCACTGTACTTGTATCAACATGTACAGTCCATATGTAGTGACATTGCTAGTCTGAATTCTTGCTCTCAAATCCTCATCATCTTATTAATTGCTGCAATTTTGTACCCCATCCAGCAATAATGGGGGTCCCACTCGGTGGCGATTCTTTCTATAGTACCACGATCTTCTATGTTACTTGTGCATATTCATGTTTCTGCATATTTATTCTTGGGCATCTGCTCCGGTACTTCCTTCTAAAAAACTTGCACAAATCTTAAAGCACTCTACCTGGGCCCCGCTTGGGCCCCAGCCCGTCCAGCTCCAACCCGGAAGCCCGGGTCCTCAAACAGCGTTCCGTTGCCGTTCGTCACCGTGCGGCTCGTCTCCGTGAACGTAAGTTCCTTTTCCGTAAAAAAAAAAAAAGAAATTAAATCTCCTTGACTCCGTCCGCCACTCCGCCGCCATCAACGACACACTCCTCTCCCCGATTCGATTTGTTCGCGCTGCATAGCGCGGTCGCGCCGCCGTCGACTCCCCAGACAGCGGCGGCGATTCCCGGGCATCGGGCGGCCTTGCCACCGGCCGCCGCACCTCCATCGACCTCGCGGCGCCTCCTACCCCCTCCGTCCGCGCGCGCGGTCGACGCGCCACTGGCTGCCACGGTGCCGGGCACACCGGCCGGCGGCGATTCTCGGCAGCGGCCGCCACGCCACCCGTGCCGCGCTTCTTTCCCCCCCCTCCGTTCGCGACCCCCGTCGGTCGACACGCCAGCGGCAGCCGCGGCGCAGGGCACAGCGTCCGAGGGAAGCGGCCGTCCTCGCCCCATGGCCCCCCGCGCCACAGTCCGGAGAAAGGGCACGCCCGTGCATCGCCGTGCCACCTTCCGCACATCGAGGCGAGGAGGGAGGTGGTGCGCGCGACGGCGAGGACGCCGTGATGGGTAGGGCTTCCTGGTGTCAGCTGGATCAACAATGCGGAGATCCGGTTTCCTGGTGTCAGCTGCTTCCTGATCAGTCGTCGGCGTCGGTCTGCCCCTAGGCGAAAAGCCTGCAGTCTTATGCCGTCCGTTGTCCTGCGGATGTCCCCGGCCAAGCACATACCAAGCACATAGGCGTTCCTAACGTGCTGATTCATAGCTCCTGTAAGGCTGTAACTCACATGAGCATATTGAGACAGAAAAGGTCTCTGGACCTCTGCTCATTTACATGCATCCTGTAGCATGTAAATCTTAGTGATACCGTGGAGCCTTTGTAAATCATATTGTAACATTAGTCGCCAGTGCCCCATAAGGCAGGCTTGCCTTTGGCAATGAAAATACAAGTCTCTGTAGCTGCGGTTTGCTTCACCCACTGGGTTATTCTGATCTTGTTATTCTTGATTATAAATGGATGTTCAAACTTAAGACAATGCAAATTTATGCAGCTGTAGGTTCGTCAGTTTTTAATATACAAGTTATTTCGTGTGTGTAATTATCAGTGCAGAAGACAGTTCTGAAACTGAGTACGTGCTCATATGCTTCCTATGCAACAATAGACACATGTTTCAGGCTCACACATGCAAAATACAAGATTCAGGCACATTCAGAAACTGCAAATCTAACAAATCGAATTAGGAAAGGCTCTGCACATTTGCTTGAGCAATTCAGGAACTACACATCTACTAGATTGCTACTGCCAGATCGGGGAGCCATTCATGTCGGCATCTACTCCAGTTCTGAGTTTGGAAGCTTCACCATCAGCCGCACCTTTCTTGCACCTGAGGAAAAAGAAAAACAATGTCACTTTTACCTCAAATTTTAGAAGCAGACACATTACAGATAGCACAGGCAGGATAGTCCTCGGCACATGCGGCGGCCTCTGGCGCTTCGAGCGTTGGGGCGCGGACGGAAGGGGGGAAGGAGGTGCGACGAGCACGATGGGGTTGCTGTCGCCGGTGCCATGGCCGCCACTGCCCGAGAATCGCCGCCGGCCGGTGTGCCCTGCGTCGTGGAAGCCAGCGGCGCGTAGACCGGGGCGCGGACGGAGGCGGAACGAGGCGCCGCGAGGTCGATGGAGGTGCGGCGGCCGGTGGCATGGCCGCCCGCTGCCCAGTAATCGCCGCCGCCGGCGGGTATGCCGGAGTCGCCGCCGTCCAGCTGTGAGGGAGGCGCGGAGAAATGGGATCGGGAGCGATAGAGTAAAAAATCACCGGACGCACGGACGGACGGACGATGGGAACAACGGAGTCACGGCAACGTTAATTCCCATCTGGACTGTGGGCTGGGCTCGGGTCAGCAGCTGGACGGGCCAGGCCCAGGAGGGATTCAAGTTCGTGCTTTAAGATTCGTGCAATTTTTTTAAGAAGGAGTACGGGAGCATATTCCTTATTCTTGCTATGTTAAGTTTTGACCAAAAATAGAAGAGGAACTCAAAATCTAATACAAATGTATTTGAAAAATTGAAGAAAAGAAAAGAAAACGAATTTACCCTCTCGGCTTGTAGCCCCCGAACAGCCAGCCTGGCCCTGTTGCTTTCTCAACCGCAGCCCGCTCGTGCTTGCGGGCCATCGCCTAGTGGCCGGCCTGCTCGCCCTCCTCTCTCTGGGCCGCTCCAAGCACCCACTGGTTTACCCCGGCCGAGGCATGACAGCCTAGCAGAATTGAAGGTCCAGGACCAGGCAGAATTGAAACAAGCGAGGAGCAGGGGGGCCCCCGTGGTGCCTCTCAGCCTCTGTTACAGTGAGTGCGTCATCACTGGGATCCTCAACATACATATATATACATCATACATATATATATACATTATACATACATCTATACATACATAAACCATGAATGTTTCCAATAATGAAGAAACTGGGATGGGATCAAATGATGCAGATAATGTACATGCGAGGGACGACGTCGACGACCGGAGGACGAGTGCTTGGCTGGAGGTATTTGATCGTAGATCAGCCCCATGCAGCATACTCCCTCCGTCCCTAAATGTTTGTCGTTCTCGCCCCGAGAAACAATCGGCGCAATTATATATTAAAATATATAAATATTTACGCCAAGTAATTAGTATCATTGGAAAGATCTTTTCGTACAGTTTTTTTAATAAATTTATTTGGAGATATAAATATTGTGACGTATTTTCAGACAAATCGTCAAACTTGTGGCAAGACGAAAAACCAATGACGACAAACAATAAGGGACAGAGAGAGTACACGATTTTCCCGAGCAGGAGGTAGCGGTGGTTATTAGGTCAACACCAGATGGACTGACAGGTATGGATCCACATGCATGAGCATGCATGCCCAAAATTCCAATTGCCAAGCGGCGCCAAGGGTAAACGTAAACGTCCGCGAGAAGCGACGGCGGGGCCAGCACCAACCGTCCTTCCATCGGCTGCGTGTGATGACTCATACGTGGGGCCTATCTTATCCCATGTGCAGTACCGTTTGCATTTGCGCGGCACATCGTGGATCCCATGACGACCCGTAGTCCCTCCGTTGGAAGTGTTGTCCGGGAATCGTATTTGTGAGAGGGGCATGTTTCTCAAAACGACACTTTTAAAGTAGGGAGGGAGTATGTATATATGCACTGCCTGCCTGGGGTCCTTTTGGTCGGTACTCTTACACTGGATTTGAAATGGATTTATTTATGTTTGCCAAATATGAGGTCTGTGTAGATATATTCTCTTTTTGTAAATAAAAAAAGAACCCCATATATAGTGATAATAACAAAATAAAGTACAGTGCAGGCGTATTCCAACGAACCGTGGGTGCAATTTTAAGAGGGCCACCGTGCGTGCCGTTATTGCGGCGGTGCCGGCCATTCTAACCGTGTTTAGTGACCGAAAGGAGGAGCGGCCTGAAGATGAGCACGGAACACACGGTTTGAGTCCACCTCCCGAGTACGTACTCCAGTACATACACAGAGGCACACCGACAGTCACGTACGGCTATTTTCCTTTCCAAGTCTGGTTGCAGCCACAAGTACTGTTACCGGGCGCTGGCATGCGTGATAACCTCGCTACAGGTACGTGGACGCTAGCAGCCGGCGGTGGACATCTGTCCTCGGACGGCACCCACTGCCAGCCACACCGTCGCCGGCCGGCGCGGCGGCCTTATCATCCAGGCCAGCCAGAGCTAGCGGGAGCATCATCTTCTCCCAAACTGACACGCACACGCCACTCGCGTCCTCGTCGCGCCTGCCGTATCCGTGTACGACCGCGCGCGGTTTGCACGCGGCGCCTGAAAGCGAGCCCCGCCCGCCCGCGGATACGACGACGGCGACAGCGCAGCGGCCTCGGTCGTCGCCGCGCGCCACGACGCGTGAACCACCGTCGCGCGCCCCATGCTGCTGCTCGCCGCCCGTCCGGCACGGAGCCCGTGACGCCCCTTGTTGCGCTGGTTGGCGTACTGTACGACGGTACGAGATGAGAAAGCGAGGAGTGGCCGGCTACCTGCAGCTAATCGCAATGAATCACCGGATAATCCACAATCATCATCACCTGGACGCTTGTGTGACCGCCCATCCTCTGTCCTGGCATTCCCAATTAATTTGCCAACGGCTGTGTCGATCACCCTCTCCGGAATTGACGTTGCAGTGCAGTTATGGGGGCTCCTGTGACTCACCACGCCAGAAAATTCAAATTCATTCCAGGGACGGACTCGCCACTTGTTCTTCCATCGTCCAGAGAAAAACATGGGCCGACACAAGGAAAGAGACACACACATTCATTGGCCCTCTCGTGGGCTTCCCAATGCATGCTACGCTTTGTAGCCTCAAGTGTCATGTAGGACGGATAAAAAAAGAGGTGCTTTATTCTTGTCATATGGCTTATAGAAGCTACATGTGCTTAAGGAGAGAGAACATGGTCCATGCTGAAAAAGTATAGGGAGAGGAAATAAAGGTATGACATGATGAAAGCAATAATTTCCTCATCTATGTGGATCACTTTATTTGTCTTAGAACCACTAACACTTGTAGCCCCCATTGGCCTTGCCCCTCACCGAGATGATTGTAGAAGAAGAAAGAAAAGAGAGTTTTTGCTACAGCGACATGGACACGAGTGGATGCTATCGAACCGTGGATTTTAAAAAAAATTTTTGCTCTTTTTTCAAAACAAATTTCAAATCTATCTCTAGTTTGAAACATTTTACACCCAGATCCTTTGTCGCGCCAAATGCGCTGGGCACAAGTGACATTTACACATGTCGCGCCGATGCATGTGGGAGTGCGACGCTGCCGCCACGCCACGCCGCCGCCGCGGGCTTGACCGGCCGGCGCGGGCGGGCGAGGTCCCAGCCGCTGCCGCGCCCGTGCATGCGGCGCGGGGGCCGCGCGCCGATGAGTCGGGCCGCGACGGGCCCGTTAGGTTTTGGCTTTGGGCCTCGCCGAAAGCGCTGCGGTCCCACCACGCCGCGCCCGATGCGCCGGGGCGCCGATGCACCGATTAGGGTCCCGTGTCTCGACTTTTCTCTCTCTCTTCTTTCTTTCTCCTTCCTTCTCTCTTTCCCCCGAAGCCCGCCCTAAACCGCCGCCGCCAGTCGCCGCCGGCGCCGCCCGGCCGCGCGCGCCCCCCCCCCCGCTCCTCCATGAGCTCCGGCCGCCGGCCCCGACCTCCTCCACCGGGCCGAGGCAAAGCAAGGCGTGAGGCGGGCGGCGGAACAGGCGCCCTAACCCCATCGCCGGCCAGGGCCCGCCCGCGGCTGGCGCCAAGTCCGGCGGCGGCGCCGCCCTCACCGGAGCCAGAGGAGAGGTCCAAGTCCTCTCCAAAACTTGTTTAGGTATTACTCCATTTATCTCCTACTTCTCCTCTTCGCTTTCATGGTGATTTTTGATTAATATGAAATTGTTAGTGATTGAGCGTCAATTGGTACAATGTGGTTCGTAGAATCGGTTTAGGATTCGATTTGGTCGTGGATTTGGTTAAGAGAACGAGTTGCATGAAAGTAGTTCATTGATGCATGCATGGAGGTTTAGGGTTTCATATTATTTCTATTTTCCAATGTTAAATTATAAGTGATTGGGCCGTTTATTGATGCAATGTGGTACGTGGAAACGTTTTAGGATATGTTTTTGTGTGGATTTCACCTAGATTAGATTTTTCATGAATAAAATTCTTTGTTGCATGGAGGTGTTGAGTTTGTTTCTAATATATATTGGCAATATGGTTGTTTTACTTATAGGTTTTATTTTCGAATAATTTGTAGATGGACCGTTTAGTGCGCTTTTATATTGGTGGCAAAGTTAGAGCGGATGGCAAGTTTGAGAACATGCATGAACAAGTTCATTTTTTTTGATAGACCTCCTAGCTTCGATGATTTGGTCGGCCATTGTCGTGACAAGTATGATGGCCGTTTAGCTTGATTGGTCGATTTGGATCGTGGGAAGGAACGAGCACACTATGCACCGATGGCTTTGTCATGTGAAGATGATTGGAACAACTTTGTGGAGGTTGTGAAGGGTAGTAGTGTTCGTTGCTTGGAAGTTGTTGTGGAGAAGGTGATGAACCCTGTTGTTGTGCCCGCGGTTGAGAACGTGGATGAGGAGCCCGTGAGAGCACCTTACTTAGGAGGAAGAGTCGCACCGGGTCAATTTGTTAGAGACAATGATAATGCAAAGTTGATGGTAGGTAGGGAAGAGTGCGATGAGGAGGAGATTGGTGCTATGGAAGACATGTTTGTAGGATCGAGGACGATGGAGAGTACGGAGATGACCTCACTTTTAGTGAAAGTAGCTCTGAGGAGGTTATAGAGGACGAGTATAGGTTGGAGCCAAGTACGGAGGATGAAAGCGATGAGTATAGGGGATATTGCATCCACCCGACGGGTCATTTAGAATGGAGTACACCGATGTGGAGCTAAGTCGGTTGAGGGAGGTCCATGTTGAGGTACCCTCCGCACCCAACTTCATGGACATTAATATGGTTGATGAAGCGATGTGTGACACCGGTCCGTCATTGTTGGACGATGAGGGGACAGAGAGCGAGGAGATGGAGATTAAGAAGGGGATGGTCTTTGACACATTGATCATCTCAAGTTCTTTTCTTATGACTACGCCGTTAGGTATCATAGGCCCTACTATGTTGATCACTACGACCCTAACAAGCGGTACACTGATTGCTTTGCAAGAAGAAATGTGGTTGGGGAGTTTGGGCGAGGAAGCCGACAAACAAGACTTGAGGATTCAAAATGTGAAGCAACCTCACACGTGTTGCGTCTTCTAAGCCTAAGGGGGTGCACGCACAAAACACGGCCCGTTATCCGAAGTTAGTCGTCTTGTCGGCCTTGTTAAGGCCGATAGCGATATATATCGTTGCCTCCCTAATCGAGAGCATATGGGGGTGGACCGGATATCGAAAGTGAGCTACATGAAGGCATGGCGAGCAAAGCAAAGATGCTATAGAGCTGTTGTGTGGGGTGATTGGAAGGAGGCATACAACCAAGCTCCTAGGATCCTTCTTGCCATGAAACACTACAATCCGGGGCTTAGGTGGTATCCTCGTTGCTCGGGCCGCATAGTGGATGACACGGACGGCGTGCCTAAACATGTTCTCGCATGCATTGTTTTGGTGTTTTCCCCGGTCAGCCGAGGCATTCAAGCATTGTCGGCCAGAGTGCTTGTTGATGCAACCTTTCTTACGGGGAAGTACAAAGGTGTTCGATGATGGCAAATCGGTGTGGATCCGGAGAACTAGCTTGTCCCTTTGGCGTTTGCTTTGGCCGAGAGCGAGAACACTTTGAGCTGGTCTTGGTTCATGAAGCTTGTTAGAATCCATGTCATCCGTCGACGTCCCCGTAGGATTTGCATGATATCCGATCGGCACAATGGATTGCTCATGGCTGCAAGAGAGGAGATAGATGGGCTTCCCCTCTTGAGCATCGATGGTGCATGCGGCACTTTGCCGCCAACATTTGGCAAATGACAAAGGAAGAAGGAGGTCGTGCGTAAGTTGAAGGTCGGGTGTTGTTGTCGCACGAAGGAGCGGTTTAAGGAGAAGCTTGCAGAGTTGAACAAGGTCCTAAACACTCCTGCGAGGACTTGGCTTCGGGGCCAGTTGAGTAATGTGGACAAGTGGGCTCTCGCATTTGATGATGGTGGCCTTAGGTATGGCGTGATGACCACGAATTCATCGGAATCGTTTAACAAAGTGTTTAAGGGTATCCGTGCACTGTGTCCGTATTGTGGAGTACTCGTTTAAGAAGTGCAACGAATACTTTGTTAAATATTTGGAACATTGCCAAGGCTTCTAAAGAAAAAATGGGGCCGGGCCGGGTAGGAGACACTGAAATTGGGGAGGCCATAGGTTCCAATCAGGTTGGTGATGCCTACGGACCTTCAAGGCTAGTGTACAACATAATGTCGTGGGGAGGAACCAATCCGGCGGTGAGAAGTACGGTGGCAAAAAATTATAGGGTGGACCTCCGAAAACCGGAGTGTTCTTGTTGCATTCGCAGCCTACTTCATGTGCCTTGCTCACACGTCATCACCGCTTGTAAGTTGAGGGGTTTGGACCATGAAGATCTGGGTTTTTATGTCTCCATTCTATCTCAAATCAAACACCCTAAAAGTGTGGGAATCCAGCCTTCGAAGCCGTACCTAGATCCTTCACAGTGGCCTCCATACTATGGATTGGATTATGTCCCCAACCCGGATCAAGAAAAGCAAAAGATTGGTAGAAGGAAGAGAAAACGCCTTAAAGGCATTATGGACGATTCCAATGCCGATGGCCCTGATGTGTATGAATCCAATGGCTATGGGCTCGATATGTATGGTTATGGAGACTTTGATGAGGCCATGGCTCCGGTCCCTGCTCTAAATGCCACAGACCCGGTCACACCGCAGCCACTCATGATAGTGTTCGTGTACATAGGTGTTGTTTGTTCAACCTTGTTGTAATAATTTCTTCACGTCTTGTTGTAATAATTTCGTAATGCATTGTTGTTTTAATTGTTATTATTAATGTGTTTTTTTAATCTTGTGTTTTTTTGCCTTTTTTAGGATGGCGCAGGAGGATTGGGCCCCCCTTCGTAAGCACCGCTATGAAAAAGGACCTCCGATCGCACTTGGCGGTGGACTTGGGCAAGGCAAGTAACTCCCATGTTCATTTTTGGAAATTAATATTGTGGTCATCGTTTATCATCTCAGAATCGTGATTTTCCTTCATTTGTTTCAGAACTGAAGCCCAAGGCCCCCGAGCTCACAAGCCACTGCGTTGGGGACGAGGCGGTACGCCCTTACCCGGCTAGAGCGGGCTTCGGGCCTTGCTCGAGCCATTGTGGCGGGGGCTCCAGGGAGATGGACGGGGCCGGTGATCGCCGTGGGACGGATGGCGTCAGGAGACGCATTCCTTCCACCGCCGTGTGGAGAGATGACGGTCACCCCGGAAGATGTGAGCTACATCTTGGACCTAAAAGTGCACGGTCCACGGTGTCGTGCCATCGACAAATGAACTTGAAGGAGTTGGTGTTCCGGGGTTCACCGGACTTTACGGGGACGCACCTCCGGAGGGAAAGAGGGAGCACAAGACTTCGTGTGTGTCGTCCAATTGGGGTAAGCGGCACTTCAATACTTGCCCTTCCGACACCGCCCGTGAAGTGGTGGAGAGGCATGCTAAGGTGTGGTTGTGGCACCGACGGTCTTTTCCTTCTACCCGACGCTTCGGGAACACCTTATCCCGGATGGTGCTCCCAATCTTCAAACAGATCGGGAGGACATCAGCCGCCACGCCTAGGGGGCTCGCGGATGCTCGCATGGTCAGTATCGGCAGCTGCGTGTGAGGCCTCAGAGGAGGGTCAAAAAGTCCTCAAACTTGGGTGGGCGTGTACCTCCCTACAGATCCGGATTTGGGAGCGCATACCCACCGGAAGGGACTACAAAGCTGAAGGCGGTTCCCGTGACGTAACTCATACATATCTTAATATTCATGTTCTCATCTTAGTTGCCCTATCTAATATTCATGTTCTTATACGTGTCTTCTTTTTTTTGCGTGCATGGCCATATGACGAGTATCGGGCCCCATTGTTTGTATTTGTGGCATCTAAAAACAAGATGGTCAAGGGCTTAGCCTGAGATGAGGTACAGTGAGGTACCCAACGACTGGACTTGTTGACCTACGGTCGTGAGTCATGTTGTTATACATATTGTGATCTACTTTAAAATAGCCGTTGGACTTGTCTAAATGTCTCAATTTTCAGGTGGAGTGGACTCCATATGAGCGTCAACAAATACAGGACTTGAATGTCCCCCCCCCAGAGTGATGATGACAAGCAGCGCTGGAGATGCAATGCCCCCATGATCATGTACTACGTTGTGGAGCATCACATTCCGAGGAGGGTCAAGTTTTAACCTTGCTCCTCGCATTACATGCACCACACGCAGCCTAGCCCACCTTTCAAATGAAGCCGGAGCATACATTGGGCGCTGGGGGCCAAGAAGGTAGTGACCTTGTAGAATTTGCAGAGGTATGACGCCCGACTCAATATCATTCCGATTACTTGCATGTGTTTGTATGTATAGTCCTAACTCTTCCAAAAAACCGATCGCAGAAAAGTGAAGAAATTCTGCCGCCGCCTGGCCGCAAGTTGAGCCGCTTTAGAGCCGATGATGACGGCGTGCGGCGCTAGCCGAGGAGAGGGCCTCCCAGCGTAGGGAGCTGAAAGTGAGCAAGAGCCGGGCGCAGGAGACAATAGAGGCCTCCCGGTGCAAGATGGAGTTCCAGCCAGGGGAAAATCAATTGCACAAACCCCTCAGAAACAAGCCAAGAAGGCAGCGGTGAAGACAAGTGGTGAAGACAAATGATGATCCAAGCTATGAGCGGGACGCCATTGGCTCTTCTCAACTATATGATGCTCCTCCCGTGACCGAAACTCGTGTTTTTCTTCTATCTTGTTGAACTTGGGCTTGTTGTCACCATACGTATATATACATTCGCAAAGACGTATGAAATTTTGGGTTTTGTAGGGGGATCTCGAGCTCACCTCAAGGGGACGCCGTCAACCCTAAACGCAAAGCTAAAGACCGCTCGGACGTTGGCACGCCAAATGTCCTTCCAACAGCCTCTGGCCGATGAGAAAGTGAGAAAGTGCGTATTTGGCAAATAAGAAGCAACATTGGGGAAAAAAAGTTACAATACATAACTCATGACCTTACATTCCCCATGTGTGCAGTGAATCGACGACCTTTGTGGGGACTCCGTGCTTTGCCTCCATTTAGTGCGGATTTGTTATCCATGTGCCAACTATGTTTATTCATAGAGTTTAGGGTTTAGGGTTTAGGGTTTAGGGTTTAGGAGCATTTGGCGTGCCAACGTCCTAGGTTACTATACACGCCCCAACCGTGAGAAAGTGCGTATTTGGCAAATAAGAAGCAACATTGGGGAAAAAAAAGTTACAATACATAACTCATGACCTTACATTCCCCCATGTGTGCGAGGAATCTCGACGACCTTTGTGGGGACTCCGTGCTTTGCCTCCATTTAGTGCGGATTTGTTATCCATGTGCCAACTATGTTTGTTCAATGATCGTGTGTGAATTTCAAAAGGGTCGGACTTGTCGAAACTTAGGATGCAATTTGTGTGTGAACTATGTGGCACTTGTTGAACAACTATGTGTGTGAACTATGGATTACTTGTTGAACAACTATGTGAAGTATTATGTATGTGCCTTGATCTCCATGATGCTTTTGTCATTGCATATCCGTGAATTTGTGGAATTATATGGAATTATATGTGCGTAAAAGAGGCTTTGCAAAAAAAAAATAAAAAAACTGACCTCGCGCCCGGAAGGGTAGGCGCGACAGGTCATTTGTACAAGAGAGTCGCGCTTTACTCTTCCGGCGCGACGACCACCCGTGTCGGCACGCGTCTAAACGCCACGTGTCCCATCGCCCCGCCCACCCTTTTTTGGCGTGACGCCGCGCCGTAACCGTTGGCGCGACGTGGCAAAGAGCCATGTCCCCGTGCAAACCGGAACCTCGGTTCTCCCCGGCGCGACGGGTCGCGCCTAAAGCCGTAGGGCGCGACGCGTCGACATTTCGCGCCACGTGTCCCCGCGCCACGCCAACAACTCGGGCGCGACACGCCCGACATCCGGGCCCCATGTTGGCGGCGTCGCGCCTTACGGTCCGGGCGCGACGCGACGCGCCAGATGGTCTAGCGCGACGTGGCAAAGAGCCACCTCCCCGCCAAAAACCGTAACCTCGGCCCTTTATGGCGCGACGGATCGCGCGCCGAAACCTCTCGGGCGCGACGCCTCCATTTGGATCCAACGGGAAGAGAACACGTGGACGTCGCGCCTGATGCGTCGACGTCGCGCCAACGCATCCGGCGCGACGTCGCGGTATAAGCTCCGGCTTCTTCTTCCTCCGACACCACTCTTCTCCCCCCCTCTCCCTTTTTTCCCTCGCGTGGGTCCGCCACCACCACCGTGGAAGCCGCCTCCAACCTCCCCCAACCCACCTCCAAACCCCCCAAACCCCTCCTCCCTCCCCCACTACCCCCACCCCCTAGCCCCCCCTCCTCCTCCACCCACACCGCCCCCCAAGCCTCCTCCTCCCTCCCAAGCCCCCTCTCATCCTCCCCCAACTCTTCAAGGCTGCTCTAAGCCCCGAAGCCCCCCTCCTCGTTGTGGATTATGTAAGTGATTTCGATTTGTTTTCCTTCTTTGAATTCATAGTATATTGTGCATGGCATGTGATTATAGTGTTAATTAGTATCTCCATTAGTATATTTGGTCGTGGTTATATTGTTAATTAGTAAGCCACGTGGTAAATGAGAATGGTGTGAATTTCTTATAAATGCAAATTACCATTACAAATGTGGTTGGTGTGATTTGTAAGAAAAAAAATGGTGTGATTTCTTACAAATGGAAATTACCATTACAAATATTTAGTACCTCCTTTGAATGTTCGATTGTTTCAGTAGCTACACTTGTCGCATGCCGAGGCGTGGTAAAAAGAAGGCCTTCAATCCGCACTTGAGGTCGCCGGATCCCTATGTCCATAAGCCTCTCCCACCGGTGAACCGGTGCCCAACTCATTGGTGTGGTGATCCATGCAAAGTTGAATGGGATGAAGATGATGAGGAGACCTACATGTGGAAGTATTGGATGTGTGCTAATTATAAATGGGAGCCAGGCCCAAAACAACGCCGCAGTTTCATGGTGCGTATATTCGTTTTGGTTCCTTTGTTTCATGAGTATATATTAGCTTCCTGACAATTGTTTGTGTTCCAGACCCCACCTCCACTCTATGATTTTATGCAGTGGATCGACCTTGAGATCAGTGAGGAACACAAGAAATTCTTGGAAGGCCACAAGGAGTTTAGGGCATGGTTTCAACGGAGGTCCGAGGAGAATATGAAGCAAGCGGCTGCTGAGAAGGCGCGCAGGGAGGAAGAGGAAAGGAGGATAGCTCAAGTTAAGAGGGATGAGAGAGAGAGGAAGCTGGAGCATGCGCGCCGTGCCAAGGCTGAGTGGGCCAAGGCTCAGATGCAGAGTGAAAATGTTGAGGGTGACGATGACACCTCACGGTTGGATGAGCTCATAGCCTTAGCTGAGGCTGACTTGAAAGCCCAACAAGAAGCCTCGCAGAAGAAGTCCCCACGATTGTCTCACGTGCGGGGAGGACACCGATCGGGCGGTGCCAACGTGGAGGCCGACAATGCTCCAACGGTGCCTCAGCGGCCCCGGAAGACACTAGTGCAAAGGCGGTAGCCGCCGGCGTGCCCCGTGTTAAAAACCGTCTTTAATCGGATACTACATGCCCTCGACTTTGTTCCCGTTGTGCATCCGTGCGGGGAGGACATTGTGCGGACTTGGCACATTTGCTGGTGGGGAGGGCAAGCGAGGACCACTTCTCGGGAGGAGGCTTGGCTAGCGAGATGAGGTTGATGCAACGTACGACAAAGAGTATGCGGCCTATGTTTCAGGCTCTTCCGATAGCCAAAACGGCGAATATGCAACGGAGGATTTGGACACGGACGAAGACAAACCATATGATGGCTACATTTCAGGCTACTCTTTACGACTCCGTGGTACGAATATCCAGAGGACTGGGACACGCCCGGCGAAGATCCGGAGGATTGGGGCACGGGACGACGAATATCCGGAGAGGATTGGGGCACGGACGACGATTTGTGAAGTGCAACGTTCATTTGTTACAATATGTATGGAACAATGTGTAATCTATTTGTAATGAACCATGTACGAAACTATGCTCTCTAGTAGTTGTATCTCTAGTTGTTGTATTCAACCATGTATCGAAAATGAAGTGCCAATCTAGTTGACTGACTGTTTAATCAACAATTATGTACGGTGTTGGTCTTTTATTATTGCCGGAGTAAGAAATGTTGTTTGTTGTTGAGTTTCATGAACAAACACGAAGTACAAGGGTTGAAACGACGACATCACCATTCCAATAAGTTACACAAGTGGTTCAACTACAATTATAGGTTCCATGCATCATGCACTTCAAGAATCGAACAAAAGTGTTACAAACATCACCATGCATCATCCACTACATGGCGAGTGTACGACTAAAAGCTCCATGCATCATCCACCTGCTAGTTCAAACAAAAGTTGTCACCTACTCATAAGTTCACATAGGTGACACAAATAGAAGACACCAATCCTCTTGTCCTCATCGCCGGTGGTGTTCTTTTTCGTCCCGAAAGCACTACCAATCAAGCATCGTCGACACCCTTCTCCTTCTCCTCGTCGTCAACGGGCGTTGCCCTCGTCCTCGTTAGCCTTGTCCTCGCCCCCGTTAGCCTGGCCCTCGCCCCTCACATGGTGGTGAGGGAACTACGGAAAAGAAGGATGTCGAATTCAAGCCACAAATGAACGTTGTGGTATGCCAATTTAGCACAAATGAAAGAAGGATGTCGACTTAATACTCACAAAGCTCTTGTTCCAAAACTTCTCCCAGACACGTCTTCCAACGACCGACATCGTCGTGGCGTGCCTTGTTTTTCCGCCAAAACTTTACCACTCATCATCATAGTCGTAGTTGTATGGGCTCAACTCTCGTCCAAAGAGCTTCATAGTAGTCGCCAGAAGCATGTTCCATGTATGCCAATTTGGCGATTCAACACCACCCGCGGCTCGTGTCCTTCTCTCGCAATTTTAAGCGTAGCATAGACCTCCTTCTCTTCTCATGAGGCTTAATTGAATTGGTGTTTTAGGCTCTCAAGTACATCTCCACGACCCTCTAAATCCTCCCACTTGCAAGTCGATCCAGGCTAAAGGGAAACACAATGAAACATCAAAGAAAAAAACTAAAGGGACACATCTACATTACAAGTTCAAGACACTCACAAAGAACTCATTCGGCCCTCCATAAGCGTTGCCACAAAGTAGTAGCCAATCCCATACTCGGAGGGCACAACTCCTTGCCGAGCCTTTATGCCGCAAGACCGGCACTTCCGATCCGGGGAGACTAAGGCATGGCCATGCAATGTTGTCGCTCCAACATTCTTCTACAAAAAGACTTGCTAGGCCATAGAGCTTTGGGCCCATAGTTGTACTCCTCAAAGTCACATTAGGAAAAACCTTTTCGAAATGTCATAGTTCCAAGTTATAGTCGGTACAACATAAACAAGATCATAAATAACCCGAATCAAAAGACCACTTACATAATCCCGTTGACCACAACGGTAGAATGGAGTGAACATCTCCGCTTGCTTGGAGCTTGGAGGACGGCTATCTTGCCACGCTTGCACGTAGGAGGATTCTCTAGGACGGTGGAGTGTAGCCGCAGCCCTTCTCCGCTTCCGTCATGTCGTGGGTTTGGTGCATGAGGCACCCACCGAACAAACCGAGAATATGGAACGCTCTTCCAAGGGTCATAAGGAAACAACATAATGTCAACATTAACCTTAGTTGCATCATCAATCCACCGATAAAACATGCAACCGCCAAGAGCATAATCGAGACTCCTCCGCGGATGGCAACGTAATGAACAATGTAAAAGGCACGCCCGGCGGAGAGAGGATGCCTTGACCGCTTGACATAGGCCCGGAACCCACGTCTACAAACCGGAGGAGGGGCGGTGGTGGGAATGGACCTTTCCCATCATGGTCCTCCCGGATGGTGCACCTAACAGGGAAAAGTCCATGGAAGCTAGCAAAACAAACAAAATGACAAGTATTACAATGAGGAATATTACATAGTTTCTATTTCATACAAAATGAGAAGTAATAAACAATGAGTTGTTACATAGTTTCTATTTCATACAAAATGAGAAGTAATACAAATAAGGAAAATTATTAAGAATTTAAACCATCTATTTGATAAATATTCTTAAGCATAATAAAACACGAGAAGAAATATGGTAAACATCCCTTGCAATCAATAATACATGTACAATTAACAAAACAATAAGGAAATCTTCAAAAACCCTAACCAACCCCTAATACATGAACATTCATAAAAGATCATCTCCATACATGGTTACACATCACAATCAAACCATAACACAAGAAAAAATTTGAAAATTAAGCAATTCTTCATGAACCCTAATCAAACCATAACACATTAAACATTGAATCCATCAAACAAATTACCATCCATGTATGCAAAATGTCATTAAAACGATGTAACAAATCATAATTGAACAATAAAACATGATTAAATATTCAAACCCTATGCAAAACAATAAACATCAACACATCTTCAATACATAATGTATTAGCAAACATGTTTTACAATTTGCCATGAACAATTATATGAATTCGGGTTTGGGTTTTGAGAGGACAATTACCCACATCCATGAACAAATATTCATTACACACCGAATCCATCCCACATACTAACAAAGCATTACTAAAATGTCATTAACATGAAGTGATTTAGGGTTAGGTTTAAAGTGCACAATTTCCCAAACTAAAGATGAAATTAGCAAGCAAGATGACACAATAAGATGAGTTACCAACATAAGCAAAGAGAAAGAGCAAAAACTAGGCATTTGGAGGGCAAAAAAAAAAAAGGAAGAAGCATCCAAAATACTCACCTCCCTGGCCCCTTCACGCAGCTCGCAGGAAGTGTGATGAGCAGGGGGACAAAAAGTAGGCAGGATCGAGCATTTATACCACCGCGCCGCGCTACCGATCCGGCCGCGACGTGGTGGGACCCACGTTTTTGACGAGGCCCCTCGACGGAAACCCTAACGGGCTCGCCGCGACCGACGGATCAGCGCCGATACCCCCGTCGCGACACATGCACAGCGCAACACGGTGGGACCCACCGCCGACACGCCACCAACGGTCCAACGCCCACGGCGGCAATGGCGTGGCGGGCGCTGTCGTGCCACATGCATCGGCGACGACATGTAAATGTCACGCCGACGCATTTGGCGCGACAAAAGGGATACCGGATGTAAAATGTTTCAAACGGGGATAGATTTGAAATTTGTTTTGAAAAAGGGCAAAATTTTAAAAAAATCCTCGAACCACCCTAATATTCCCACAAATTCAAATTATGAATACGCATAATGTTTTTAACATTGATATGGCCTATAACAAAGGTGTTGTTTTGACTAATATCTTGCTTTGCAATATTTGTGGTTTAACCAAATGGCAACTTGCTTGGATACAAAACTTTGCTTTCCAAGTCTAATTATGGTGTTCAATTTGCTATGTGTCATAGAGCCATATGTGTAGTAGTATATATTTTTTTAAAAAAACATAAGGTGCTTCAAAGTAAATTATATACTAGAATTAATATGTTATAATATTTTCTCAAAAATTAAATGTAGTACTAATTTATTTAAAGTGACGCCTTACAAACTATTTTACGACGTTATGGTAGATCAATTTTTTTAGCTTACTTTATGTAGAAACTCATACAAGCATACATTTTATGGGGTTTTAATCTTTTTTTAGATGATAGAGGTGGTATATGCATATATTTAAAAGTGATTATTTTATACTATAGAATAGTTGGGTTACGACGAGCTCGAATAAGCATGCCTTTTCGACATGCTCGGTTAGACCGTTGGGGGCGCGATGGGGCGACCCCGACGCCCCCGCCCTCCCCCGCGCGCGCCGGCCACCTCCCGCCGCTCCCCGCTTCCCGTCAACCACCTCCAAAGAATCCAAAGACCCCCGCTCTTCGCCCTCTTCGCTGAGGTGTGCCTCGACGCCCGCCTCCCCGGGATGGCGAGACGACGCCCGCCCGCCGCCCACGCTCCGCAGCCTGGTGGCCGCCGCCGCCGACGCCGCCGGGCCTCCACGACGCCTCCGAGAGCCCTCCCCCGCGCGGCCACCCACCGCCACCGGGAGTCCGGCTGGCCGGAGCTCGGCGGGACGGGCGGGCTGGACGCGGACGCGGTCGCGGCGGCCCGCCAAGACCACCGCCCCGCGCGCCATTGCCGCCCACTTTACTCCCCCGACGGCCGTGTCCTTTGTCTCCGCCAAACTCCTCCCCGCCCCCTCCCCGGCGCGCGCCGGCCGCTGCGCGAGCAACGGATGGCCTCGGGCCGCCACACGCCACGACCGCCGGCGCCCTCCCCGACACCCCGGGCCGCGGCCGCCCTAGGAGTCCACGCGCCGCCTCTTGGTACAACTTCCGCCGGTCGCACTCGGGCGACGACCGACGCCAGTGCCGCGCCGCCCGGTCATCGGTCGAGCACTTCCCCGACGGAGCTCCTCGACGCGCCCCCCTCGCCGGGTGGCGGGGGGCACGTCCCAACTCTCGCCGCCCCCACGCCGATTTGGCCACGACCGTCCACCTCCTCGATGCACGTCCCTGGACCGGCCGCTCGGGCCCTCCCCGCCGCCGGATGCCTCACCGTCTACGCCGGGTCGGGACCTCGGCCCCGGCCATCGCCGTGGTCGGGACCCCAACATCCCGGGGGGGTGGGCGAGGTCGCCGTATGCCTCCCTCCAAATCCGGCTTGCCTAGAGCAGTGGTTGGCGCTGCTCGGCCGCCGGGGACGGAAGCCACTGCGGTGCGCCCCCCCGTGTGCGCGCGCCCGGCCGGCCATGACGCCCGTCCCCCCCACGGATCCGGGACGCCGACGACGTCGGCGGTCGCCACTCGGGCTTGTCGACGGCGGTTCCGCCTTGGGCCTCTCCCCGGACGTGGCCCCCTCTACTTCCTCCGTGGGGAGGCCGAAGGGTGTGCGGTGGATGGATTGCTTCTCCGACCGCCTGATATCGAGGACAAGTTCGCCGACCCCAAGCTCCCCCACCGCCGTGCCGCGCGGGCCGTCCATCCCCTCCTCGTCGGGAGCGGCCCCGGTCCATCGCCCAGGCGAAGCGAGCCTCGGGCCCCCGCCCCCTCGAGCCGGATGCTATCTCGACTGGGGCCGGTCGCCCGGCGCAGCGGGCGCGCCGCCGCCGCCCGCGCCCTCCAACAACAACCCCCCGACGCCGCGGGGCGCACCTAAGTGTCGGTGACCCCGCGGCCCTGGCTCGCGCCCGCCGCGCGCGCCTCTCGTTCACCAACGGCCGGCCTCCACCATCCGGTGACCTCCGCCATCGCCTACGCCGGGGCGGCGCCGCAGGCGCCTGACGCCAACGCCCCCCTCGTCGACGCCGATGGTTTCACTCTTGTTGTGAGGTGCAAACGTGGCCGGCGCCGCTCCCCTCGCAGCCCCTCGACGCCGACGCCCCCATGCCACCGCCCTCATTGTGCTTTGCTTCAATCGCACGGGGGGGACCACGTAGCGGCCGATGATGTGCCACCCCGCCTCGGCCGCTTCATCGGCAGCAAAGACACGGGGCACCAGGCGCCGAGCCGCAGCCATCGACGCCGCCTCCGCGGCTAGCCGCGCATCCACGGTGTGT
Source organism: Hyparrhenia diplandra (assembly GCA_015847255.1). NCBI lineage: Eukaryota > Viridiplantae > Streptophyta > Magnoliopsida > Poales > Poaceae > Hyparrhenia > Hyparrhenia diplandra. Next base: position 539,553 of record JADLZK010013337.1, read on the forward strand.
GCGTAGCGGCCTCCACGGCGTAGTCGCTCCCCCCACCGGGCGGGCGCATCCGCGGCCGGGTGCATGGGACTCCACGGCGTGCTGCTCGAGCATCAGCGGTGTGCTCCCGACCGCCACGCCGCCATCAACCGTGTCCCGGGCGGCGCCGCCGCCGCAGCATCACGCTGCAAAGACTACCACGCGCGCAGCGGAGCGGGGTCTCCTTGCCTGCCCAGAGCCTCCACACCGTGCTTTCGTGGACCGGGTGGGTCGTTGACCATGCCCAAGACCGGATCGCATGGGGGTGGGTCGCCGGCACCTCCCTTCTTCGTCGGGGGAAAATCCTCCGTCCGATCCCCGAAACTACGACCGGCCTCGCCGAGGATTGGCACCAGCCATCGGGGGCGGCGCCGCCGCCACACATCCGGTGACCCGCCGCGCTTGACCTCGCACGGGGCGCGAGCCCCCGTCGCCGGCGCACCCGATGATCGACGAGCCGGTACTCCACCCGGTGCCACCCCCGCCACTACGCCGGAGCCACCTTCGCCTTGCGCATGGTCGCGCCGGCTGTGTGCAGGGCGTAGGACTCCCCTGAGGTTCCACGACCCGGCGGTTCCGCTTAACGCCTCCCCGCCGGCCGACACCCCCAGCCCACCGACGCCCATGGCAGATGCCGATGGGTCCGTGGTTTCGGGGTGCGTGTGACGCCCACCACGCCGCCGATCGCCGGACGCCACAAAGGCGCCCACAACAATTGACCGGGTAGGGTGACTCGCTTCAGGCGGAGTTCGCGGGTTGCGCCACCCGTGCCGTACCCGACACCGCACCGCCACATCCCCGATGACGACCCCGGCCGGACCCGACGTCGCCGGGGCGATTCGGCACCGGACGGCTTCCAGCCACCGAGGCCTCAATTGCGGCCTCGTCGACTCCTTCTTCAGCTGCCTTTGGAGCGGCCCGCTCATCTCACGCCGCCGCCTCTCACAAGCACCCGGTCGATCGGTGGATCCCCAGCGTAGCTCCCACCGGGTCGTAAGGTCCTAGATGGCTAGAGGGGGGTGAATAGCCTATAAAATTTTTTTTTTCTACAAGCTCAACTCAACAAACCGATTAGTATAAAACACGGGCGTAAAGCGGTTTGCACTAGCTCTAGTGGTCTTGCAAGCCTTCTAGTGACAAGACTAAATATGCTATGATCTCTAAGTCACACAAGGTCTATGTCACTACTCTAACTAGTGAGCAATCCTAATAAGATCCTTATGCTAGCAAGAGCAACTACACAAAGCAAGGCTAGCTCTCTACTCAAGGTAAACTTCGGAAGGTAAAAATAAGAGATAGAGCGATATACCAACACGTAGAGGATGTTAACCAATCACCGGGAAGTAGATGAACTAACAATCACTGAAAGTGATGATCCACTCGAAGAGACAATGAACAAGTCGATTTGTTCACCCGAGTTCGCTTGTACACCCGACAAGTTACTCTCCGGTTGTGCCGATTAACACAAGGATGGTGTTTGAGCTAGGCGGTGCCCTTGCTAGCCTCAACACACCACTCAACAAGTGTGATACCCAAGACACGAAAGCAATGTATTCCTTGCACTTTGTCTTCCCGACGCAGGAGTGCGTAATCCTCTCACAAATCAACCGGAGGTGGCCAAGAAACAATCTCCTCTTCTTGCCAACAACGCCACCAATCCTCCAAGCCGCCTAGGGGCGGTGTCTCCAAGAGAAACAAGAAACCAACCGCCACAACGATCCCCAAGTGCCTCTAGATGAAAGAACTCGATGCAATGCACTAGGATCAACTCTTCTCTCAAGAATGAAGCTCAAATCAAGAATGAGAGAGGAGGGAGGCTTGCTTGCTTGCTCAAAGATGTTAGGAGTGATTCAAATGACCAAGAGAGAGAGCAAGGAGCGACCATGGGGGTATATATAGGCCACACCACGAAATGTGGTGGAAAGAGTGAAAGCCACGCCGCCCCGGCCTTTGGCCGGACGCAATGACCGGACTCACCCGGTGAGTCCGGCCGGTGGGTCCGGTCACAACCGACAAACCCAAACCCGCCCGGTGACCCCTGCACGGGGTGCGTCCGGTCGCGGATCCGGACCAGCTTCGGTCGCGACCGGTTGCTTCCGATCGGTGGGTCCGGTCACCCATCGACCCCGACCCCGGAAAAACACCCTCTCGCGGGCCGACCACCGGGCGTCGGTCCACATCCGCTCGCTTCACGGTCGGCAGCTTCCGGCCACGCCAGAGCCGCGAAATGTCGTCGTTTTGCCGCCGTTCCTTCGCCTTTGCACCAAACCGACTTCCGCCACTTGATTCTTGTTGCCGACACGTCGAAGAACACCTCGACACCATGTGTTAGCATTTTTGAAACCATTTTCGACAAGTGCGAAGTTAGCTCTTTAGGTTAGAATGCATGCATATGAGACTTGAACCTAAAGGCACATGAGGACCGATATGTGCGATAAGTTTCCCTCTTTATAGTACGGCTTATCGATCCTATAACCACCCACACCCTCTATGGTGTCTTGGGTGTGAAATCAAAAGCCCTATGGTTATACCTTTGCCTTGGGGACAATTGATCTCGAAACTCCACCGAGTTGCATGCTTGATCACCTTTTGGATCACCTCGATCCATCCTCCATGATCACAAAGCACCAACTCGGCACGACTAATCTCCAATCTAATCAAACACTTAGCATCGAGAGATTAGTCCTTAGGTGTCACTAATTAGCCAAAACCAAACTAGAGATCTTCAATCTCCCCTTTTTGGTAATTGGTGACAACCCGCATAAAGGTTTTATGATTAATGTTTTTGAACATACAACGGTTGTCCAAGCATTTTACTTACAATCATAGGATTGGACAATCATCATAGTTTGGTTTTGGTAGCATGAGCTCCCCTACATGTATACCACGAGTTTGGAACGAAGCATTGCATACATGTATGAATATTGAAATTGAGGGTGAGCTATGTTACCAAAGTGATGCTTAGGTGAAAGAAATGGACCTTTGAAGCGTGATACCAATCGGAGTTGTGCCATTTTCACCATACAAGCATCAAGGTAACTAGATTTTTATCAAAACTCAAAGTACCATGTGAGATCACATTATGAGCAAGGTACTTGAATTAAGAGCGGAATTTAGAAAATCTAGCTAGCTCCTACGCATGCTAGTTATTCAACCACTTGAAAATCAACTTGTGAAAACTAGCATACACCACACAAGCATGTATATTGAATTTAAATACATGTGCAATGAGCAAGTCATATGTTAGTGCACAATCAAATGCAACAAATTGTCTATGAGCTTGCTCCCCCTACTTGTGTGAACCACTTGTAAAATCATGACCTCCATGAAAGATTTTCAAAAACATGTGAATTTGTAATTTTCCAAAAACCTTTTCATGCACTAATCTCTCCCCTTTGTCGACAATTTCCACAAAAGGTATGACCATGTTGTGTGATGGAAGAGAGAGTAGTGCTCAAATTTGGTCAAATTTGGATCACTTGTCAAACATATATTTCGGTTTGAACCAAAGGCAAGCTTCTTCACACCTCATGACAAGGGTTATCTTGCCTATGTTGAACTATATGTGTGAAAAGATAGCCAAATTCAACACTTGAGATTGCAAGCCCATAAACATGTCATATGTCATCACTAGATCAATCAAGCATAAATAGCAATAGTGATGGCATACATATATTGAAATCCTTTTATTTTCCATGAATGCTTCCTAAGGTACAAGTTAATGTCTATATGTTCTAACAAGTCCTTAGTTATCATGAATGCCATGTCAAACAATGATACATTTGCTTTGCTTGATGTAGGGGCATGTCATGATAGTGGGGTGCATTCAACTCATGTTGGAGAAGTCAAGGATATTCAACTCATTTCTTAGCTTGCAAAACCTCTTCTCATCTAGTGGCTTTGTAAAGATATCGGCTAGTTGATCTTCGGTGCCAATAGGTTGGATTGCAATGTCACCCTTTTATTGATGATCCCTCATGAAGTGATGCCTTATGTCGATGTGCTTGGTTCTTGTATGTTGGACCGGGTTTTGTGTCATCTTGCAAGCACTTTCATTGCCACAATACAATGGCACATGATGGAAATCAAATCCATAATCCTTCAATGTTGATCTCATCCATAGCAATTGTGCACAACAACTACCGGCACTAATGTATTCGGCCTCGGCGGTTGAAAGTGTCACACCGGTTTGCTTCTTTGAGGACCAAGATACTAGAGATCTTCCAAGGAATTGACAAGTGCCACTTGTGCTTCTTCTATCAACCTTGCATCCCCCATAGTCGGAGTCCGAATATCCAATAAGCTCAAAGTTTGACCCCTTGGGATACCATAGCCCAACATTTTGAGTGTGCTTCAAGTACCTCAATAACCTTTTTGATGCGGTGAGATGACTCTCTCTAGGTGAGGATTGAAACCTTGCACACTTGCCCACACTAAACATCATATCGGGCCTAGAGGCGGTCACATAGAGTAAGCTTCCAATCAATGACCTATAGTACCTTTGATCAACCATATTCCCACTTTCATCATTGTCCAATGATCCATTGGTACCCATTGGTGTATTAATGCCCTTTGCATCTTGCAATCCAAACCTCTTGACCATGTCTCTAATGTATTTCCCTTGACTAATAAAGGTGCCATTCTTCATTTGCTTGATTTGAAGACTAAGGAAATATGTGAGCTCTCCAAGCATAGACATCTCAAATTCTTTTGCCATCATCTTGGCAAACTCTTCACAATACTCTTGATTTGTTGATCCAAAGATGATATCATCAACATATATTTGCATGACAAACAAATCCTTTCCAATCTTCTTGGTGAAGAGAGTAGTGTCAATTTTGCCCATCTTGAAGCCTTTCTTGAGTAAGAAGTCTCTCAACCTCTCATACCATGCTCTAGGTGCTTGCTTCAACCCATACAATGCCTTATTCAACTTGTACACATGGTTGGGATGATGGTAATTTTCAAAACCGGGTGGTTGCTCAACATACACTAGCTCATTGATGAAGCCATTGAGAAAAGCACTCTTGACATCTATTTGATAGAGCTTGATGTTGTGTGCACATGCATAGGCCAATAGAATTCTAATTGCCTCTAATCTTGCAACCGGAGCATATGTCTCACCAAAGTCAAGACCCTCTACTTGAGTGTAACCTTGTGCAACTAGTCTTGCTTTGTTTCTCACAACAATGCCATCTTCATCTTGCTTGTTCTTGAACACCCATTTGGTTCCAATGACATTGTAGTCCTTTGGTCTCTCTACCAATTCCTAAACTTTGTTTCTATCAAAGTTATTGAGCTCCTCTTACATTGCAATGACCCATTCTTCATCCTTCAAGGCATCATCAACCTTTTCGGGCTCTTCTTGTGACACAAAAGTAAAGTGTTCATAAAAGGCCGCTAGTCTTTCCTCTTGTTTGTACTCCACTTGCAATGTCACCAACAATTTGATTAATTGGGTGATCTCTAGCTATGCTTGAGCTTTGGAGTATTGAAACTTGATTGCTTGAGCTTGGTTGATCACTTATTGTAGCTTGAGATGATGTACTAGCTTATTGTTGATCTTGAACTTGAGCACCACTAGCTTGAGTGATTTGCACTTCATCTTTGTCATCATCAACTTGAGTTGGCCGAATATCACCAATGTCCATGCCTCTCATGGCATTTACCAATTGAGTTCCACTAACATCATTGAGGTTCTCATCTTCATCTTGGGACCCATTGGTTTCATCAAATTCTACATCATGGACTTCTTCCAATACGCCACTTGAGTTGTTCCACACTCTATATGCTTTGCTTGTGGTGGAATAACCAAGTAGGAATCCCTCATCACACCTCTTGTCAAACTTGCCAAGTCTTGCACCCTTCTTCAATATGTAGCATTTGCACCCAAATACTCTAAAAGTATGCAATGGTTGGCTTTCTTCTATTCAATAGCTCATAAGGTGTCTTGTTCATCATGGGATGACAATATAATCTATTGATGTAGTGGCATGCGGTGTTGATTGCTTCGGCCCAAAATGATTGACTCACATTCTACTCACTAAGCATTGATCTTGCCATCTCAATGAGAGTCCTATTCTTCCTTTCAACTAGGCCATTTGATTATGGTGTGTACTTGGCCGAAAGTTGATGCATAATCCCATAGTCATCACATAGCTCATCAACTCTTGTGTTCTTAAACTCACTACCATTGTCACTTCTCACTTTCTTCACTATGATGTCAAACTTATTGTGCACCCTCTTGAGAAATGTCTTGAAGATTGAGTAAACATCACTCTTGTCATTGAGAAAGAACACCCAAGTGAATCTTGTATAGTCATCCACAATCACAAATCCATACTTGTTGCCACCAATGCTTGTATATGCGGTTGGGCCAAACAAGTCAATATGGATCAAGTCAAATGCCTTGCAAGTACTCATGAAGCTCTTCTTTGGATGAGTATTGGCAACTTGCTTGCCGGCTTGACATGCACTACATAGTTTGTCCTTGTCAAAATGAACATCCTTCAAGCCTCTTACTAGATCATGTGTCACTAACTTGTTGAGTTGCTTCATGCCAACATGATCAAGTCTTCTATGCCATAGCCAACCCATGCTAGATTGAGATATCAAGCATGTACTAATTTGAGTCTCACTAGCACCAAAATCCACAAGGTAGAGGTTGTCAAATCTTATTCCCTTGAAGATCAAGCTTGAATCTTTTGTATTCACAATTTCAACACTATCTTCACCAAAGATGCACTTGTAACCAAGATCACAAATTTGTGCCACCGAAAGCAAATTATACTTCAATATGTCCACTAGTGCCACATTTGATAAGGTCAAATCATTGGTTATTACAATCTTGCCAATGCCTTAAATCTTGCCACTTTTGCTATCACCAATGTAATAGGCTTGCCATTCTCTTGAGTTGAATTAATGATATTGAACTTCCTTGCATCACCGGTCATATATTGAGTGCACCCACTATCAAGAATCAATGGTTACCCCCAATCTTATAATTCACCTACAAGGAAATCAATAAGATTTAGGTACCCATTTGCCTTTGGGTCCTTGAAGGTTAGCAACCAAAGCCTTTGGTACCCAAATTGTCTTCTTCTTTTTGGGCCAACAATGGGTGTACCAACAAACTTTACCTTGACACCCTTCTCACCCTTGGTAAGCAAATAACAAGAATCGAAATGGATGGAATGCACTTTCTTTTCTTTCTTGTTTATGTTCATTTTAACACATTTATGCTCTTGATGCCCCACTTGCTTGCATCTATTGCAATAGGACCCATTGCTTTTCACAAAGCTAGGCTTTGGTGTAGCAAAGGCCTTCTTGCCTTTCTTGGGGACATAGCCTAAGCCTTCCTTGTTAAGGGAAAACCTTTGGCTACCCAAGCACTTTAGCAAGCGGGCATCCCCACCATATGCCTTTCTCAAGGGTGGGTGAGCTCATCCACCTCTCTTTTAAGAGTCTCATTCTCAACTTTTAATGATGAATCTAAAAACACTTCATCACTACTAGTAGAGATTGAGTGGGTTGATGTGGATGTGGAAGGAATGGATGGTTCTTCAACATCAACCACAAAGGGTTCATCTATGATGTCACATGTTGAACCAACATCCTTTTTGATGATTAAGCAAGCTTTATCATTCTTCTCTAAGAGCAAGGCATGGGCTTTTTGAAGCCTTGTATGAGCTAGCTCTAATTCTCCATGGTCTTCCTTTAGACCCTCATGGGTAGCCTCTAGCTCACTAAAGTTTTGCTCAAGAGTTTTTACACTCTTATGCAAAGCTCTACATTCCTTGTCCTTAGTCTTAAGCATGATATACGTTTGCTTAAGCATCTCTAGAAGGTCATCTCTAGTGGGTTCATATTCATCATCATCATCACTATCATCATATTTTACTTCATTATCACTTAGTTCTTCATGCTCATGCAATGATACCTTAGTGGCCTTAGCCATGAAGCATGATGGTGATGAACCGAAGAGAGATGGCTTCTTGTGTTGACCAATTGCACTCATTGCCTTGGTCTTGTCTTCCTCTTCATCGGAGGAGCCATCACTATCCCAAGAACAAACAAAAGCACCATCATTTGTCTTCTTGAATGTCATGGTCTTGCTCTTCTTGTTTGTCTTGCCACTCTTGTATGCCTTCATCTTCTCCTTCTCTTTCTTGATTGGGCAATCAGCAAGGATGTGATAAGGGCTATCACACTCAAAGCACTTTCTTGGCTCTTCATTGCTCTTGGATGAATCATTTCTTCTTCTAGAGCCTTGCCCAAACTTCTTGCTCTTCAAGACTTTGCTAAATTTCTTCACAAACATAGCAAACTCTTGATCAATCTCTTCAAGGTTGATTTCCTCATCATCTTCTTCTTGATCCTTGGACTTGCCCTTAGCCTTGGATGATGTGGTGGCAGCCTTGAATGCCACAACCTTCTTGCTCTTGTCATCTTCCTTCTCAACTTCATCTTCCATTCCATCAACTTGCTCATCGGTTAGCACTTCACCAAGCAGTCACTAGGTGTCATGGTGTCCAATGCACCTCTAAATAGGATCTTCCTCAACATAGCAAATCTTTTGGGCAAACACATCAGGAATTTATGCCCAAAGTCTCTATCCAATGTCTTCACACCCAAAGCCTTGAGATCGTTGACAATCACTTGAAGCCTATGGAATGTGTCCGGTATGCTTTCATCCCTCTTCATCTTGAAGTTCTCAAACTCACTCTTGAGCACATATAATTTGGCACTTTTCACCATCTTTGTGCCCTCATAAGTCTCACCAAGCTTCTCCCAAACTTCACTTGCTCTTTCAAGGTCCTTGATGCCCTCAAACACCTTGACATCCATGCCATTGTACAAAGTGTTCAATGCCATGGTGTTGCATTGCTTGTTAGCCTTGTCGGTGGGAGTGAGATTGGTTGGATCAAGGATAGCATAATCCTTCTCGGTCACTTCCCATACTTGGTCATTGATTGATCCCAAGTACATTCTCATGGTTCTCTTCCAATAGTCAAAATTCTTGACCCCATCAAAGAATGGAGGCTTTCCCCCAACATGGTTGAACACAACATGAGCCATACTATCACACCAAGGTTGTTAAGCCATCAAATATGGTGACCACGGCTCCGATACCACTTGTAAGGTCCTAGATGGCTAGAGGGGGGGTGAATAGCCTATAAAATTTTTTCTACAAGCTCAACTCAACAAACCGATTAGTATAAAACACGGTAAAAAAGTGGTTTGCACTAGCTCTAGTGGTCTTGCAAGCCTTCTAGTGACAAGACTAAATATGCTATGATCTCTAAGTCACACAAGGTTTATGTCACTACTCTAACTAGTGAGCAATCCTAATAAGATCCTTATGCTAGCAAGAGCAACTACACAAAGCAAGGCTAGCTCTCTACTCAAGGTAAACTAGGAAGGTAAAAATAAGAGATAGAGCGATATACCAACACGTAGAGGATGTCAACCAATCACCGGGAAGTAGATGAACTAACAATCACTCGAAAGTGATGATCCACTCGAAGAGACAATGAACAAGTCAATTTGTTCACCCGGAGTTCGCTTGTACACCGACAAGTTACTCTCCGGTTGTGCCGACCAACACAAGGATGGTGTTTGAGCTAGGCGGTGCCCTTGCTAGCCTCAACACACCACTCAACAAGTGTGGTATCCAAGACACGAGCAATGTATTCCTTGTACTTTGTCTTCCCGACGAGGAGTGCGTAATCCTCTCACAAATCAACCGGAGGTGGCCAAGAAACAATCTCCTCTTCTTGCCAACAACTCCACCAATCCTCCAAGCCGGCTAGGAGTGGTGTCTCCAAGAGAAACAAGAAACCAACCGGCTCACAACGATCCCCAAGTGCCTCTAGATGCAAGAATTCGATGCAATGCACTAGGATCAACTCTTCTCTCAAGAATGAAGCTCAAATCAAGAATGAGAGAGGAGGGAGGCTTGCTTGCTTGCTCAAAGATGTTAGGAGTGATTCAAATGACCAAGAGAGAGAGCAAGGAGCAGCCATGGGGGTATATATAGGCCACACCACGAAATGTGGTGGAAAGAGTGAAAGCCACGCTTTCTGCGGCCTGACCGGACGCACGGACCGGATTCACCAGTGAGTCCGGTCGATGGGTCTGGTCACAACCGACAAACCCAAACCGGCCAGGTGACCCCTCGCACAGGTGCGTCCGGTCGCAGATCCGGTCCGGCTTCGGTCGTGGCCGGATGCTTCCGGCCGGTGGGTCCGGTCACCCGTCGACCCCGACCGAGGAAAACACCCTCTCGCGACGCCTCGCGACGGAGCATCCGGTCACATCCGGCCCGCTTCGGCCGATCGCGCCCGATCCACGCCCGAGCCGTGAAATGTCGTCGTTTCGCCGTCGTTCCTTCGCCTTTGCTCCAAACCGACTTCCGCCACTTGATTCTTGTTGCCGACACGCCGAAGAACACCTCGACACCATGTGTTAGCATTTTCGAAACCATTTTCGACAAGTGCGGAGTTAGCTCTTTAGGTTAGAATGCATGCATATGAGACTTGAACCTAAAGGCACATGAGGATCGATATGTACGATAAGTTTCCCTCTTTATAGTGCGGCTTATCAATCCTATAACCACCCACACCCTCTATGGTGTCTTGGGTGTGAAATCAAAAGCCCTATAGTTATATCTTTGCCTTGGGGACAATTGATCTCCGAAACTCCACCGAGTTGCATGCTTGATCACCTTTTGGATCACCTCGATCCATCCTCCATGATCACAAAGCACCAACTCCGAAACACGAACAATCTCCAATCTAATCAAACACTTAGCATCGAGAGATTAGTCCTTAGGTGTCACTAATTAGCCAAAACCAAACTATAGATCTTCACCGGGCGGCCAAGTCGATCTTCAGGGGACCCAAGGCCGAAAAGGAGGGGCCCGGCGGGTGCTACTCAACAAGTGGGAAGGCCTTCCGCACAACGCTTCCTCATCCACCCCTAATGACTCGGCCACTTCGGGGGACACGTCCCGGATCACAAGCGCAAGGCCGTGAGTGTGCTCTTCCCGTTCTTGCCGCCCCCGCCGTGGCGGGCCTCACGTGCACGGACCACCGACCCCATGATTTAGGTTGTAACAGCCGGCCGCACAATTAGTTTATCCTTTAGAAACACCTATCGACGCACCACCGTTTGAGCCGGTGCCTTCTCGTGGAGTGTGTCCGTCTTGTATGCGCCCGTGCATCTAGCTAGGGTTCTCACAAGGTCGTAATAACGATCTAACTTCTATTAATGCAGAACGGGCAAATGGCCTGGTTTTGAAAAAAAATAGTTGGGTTATTTATAACTCAATTTTAGAGGTATTGCCTATTATTTTTCACAAGTCATGACATCGGAAGTGGATAATTTATATGCAAGTTTGCTAGTTTATCTTCCATTATCTTTAATAGTGGTATATGTATGTAATTTTAACACGAATTAGGGAGGTTATTTTTAACAAAATAATATTTATTTTTGTAATATCACATATTCACAATTCGATTTATCATATACTGTAGTTCCTCTGTCCAATTAACAACATCATTCTGTCATCATGGGGGACTATTAAGGCAGGAGAAAAATTGCCTGCATACCCAATGTTTGCCATCATTGGTGGACACACAGAGCATCAGAGCTTGCCACCACCGTCTACGAAAAGGATAAAGCTATTTAGGTTTCCTAGCTGAGCAAGGTTGCACGCGCTTTCCATAGGCACAGATGGCCTCAACGACAATATTTCAATTTGAATGCCAAAACGACAATAAATTTTGAACAGAGAGAGTATCATATTTCGTACTATATATATTCATTCACATGAAACACTAGTTTGATTGACACCCCGGAAATCTGTCTGGCAATCTCTTCCCGTTCCGGACTACCTAACACGAACACGGTTTGGCAATCTGCCAGTGTAGAAATTGCGTTTTCCAGCCCGGACAAGGAGCAATCTATCCATGTCCTGGCGAGAATGTCACGATCCGAAGCTTCGCGCCCGCTCGACACCGCAAGCAAAAAGGAAAAGAGAGGTGTCCATGGCCCACGCACGCATCAACAAAACGTGTGCTCCGCCCCTCTGCCCCAAAGCAGCGCATCCAGCAGTATAAAGCCGGGTGCCACTTCCTGTGCTTGGCCAACTTCTTCCTTCACCGGCAGCTTCACTCCACTAGCCACCCAGCCCAGCTCCAGCTCGCCTCCTCTCCTCAATCCCCATCTCCCATTCTCCAAGAACAAGGTCCACATGGCGTCGCGGCGTGCCGTGGCCGTGGCCGTGGCCATGGCGGTGGCTCTGACCCTCCTCCTAGCCGCCGTCACGGCGTCGGCGGACTCATGGCTGTACGAGAAGTTCACGACGGACGGCAACGTGCGGGCGGACTACAACGCGCAGGGGCAGCAGGTGACCTCGCTCATCCTGACGCAGCAGTCCGGCGGCGCGTTCCGGTCCCGTCAAAAGTACCTCTACGGCGAGTTCAGCATCCAGATGAAGCTGATCCCCGGCAACTCCGCCGGCACCGTCACCTCCTTCTACCTCACGTCCGGCGACGGCGACGCCGGCCACGACGAGATCGACATGGAGTTCATGGGCAACTCCACTGGCGCACCCGTGGTGCTCAACACCAACGTGTGGGCCAACGGCGACGGCAAGAAGGAGCACCAGTTCTACCTGTGGTTCGACCCATCCGCCGACTTCCACACCTACACCATCATCTGGAACGACAAGAACGTCATCTTCAAGGTGGACGACCTCTTCATCCGCAGCTTCAAGAGGTACCCCGACCTCGCCTACCCCGGCGGCAAGCCCATGTCGGTGCACGCCACGCTGTGGGACGGAAGCTACTGGGCCACGCAGCAGGGGAAGGTCAAGGTGGACTGGTCCGCGTCGCCGTTCGTCGTCTCGTATAGAGGGTACTCTGTCGACGCCTGCGTGCCCAACGGCGACGGCCGGCCGCTGGCGTGCCCCGCCGGAACGGACCGGTGGATGAACCGGCAGCTTGATGCGGCGGAGTGGGGTACTGTTGCTTGGGCGAGGAAGAACTATATGCATTATAACTATTGTGAGGATGGGTGGAGGTTCCCGCAGGGATTCCCCGCCGAGTGCTCCCGGAACTGATTCTCATGGGTTCTTGCTTGATTTCTGGTCTGGTCTGTTCATTGATTCATTGATGGTACTGTTGGTGTGTGTGTGTTGGTCACCTCTGTTCTTGGTTGATTGATGAACGAACAGGACAGCCCAGATGATGTTGCCTGGTAGTAGCTTCAATGTACATTTTGGCACCCATACTAGTGTTGTGTTGAGTCTTTTCTTGTTTCTCTCTTTTTTTTCCTTTACACATACAGTCAGTGATTGTTACTGAAAAGGGAGTAAATAATAAAGATAATAAAGGTGAATTCCTATCTCTGTGTTGAAACACTTGAGAACACAGTCAGTGAACATGGAAGTGATGGCAACATTTGTAGCCGTTATAAATAAAAAAAAAGAGAGTGAGGAAAGGTTGTGAATTTGCGATCCGGCACCTGCACATGGTGTCTGTCAGTCTCGATGTACCAGGTGCAGACGAATCAACAACAAACACCCTGTCGATTGACTCCGATTTGAATCGCTTGCATCATGACCCTGTGAATTAGTACATTACGCGGTTTGTTAGATTGGATTCCTTTGGTGGGAATAGTGCGACGACAGGACAGGAGCAGTAATTGATTGTCGTGCCTAGTGTGAGGCAGCTGGACGTGCTTCGCTGTTTCCGTTGCAAACAAAAAGAGGACAGAGCCAGCTAGGCAGTGTTACCTACCATGTTCTTTCCCGGCCGGCGTCTTGCATTTGGTTTGTGAAAGATACTTGCTTGGGCTTGGGTGCGAATGGATCATTTGCTTTTACCACCGTAGTCACCTAATCGAGCGAGAACTACAAAATGACATGTAATTAACTGTAAGATGTTGTTGTTGATGGCAATTTAAGGGCCTGTTTGGTTTTAATAAGTCAGGTGACTTATAAGTCAAAAATTCAAAATAAGTGACTTATTTTTTCAAAAGTAGAGACTTATAAATCATAGGACTTATAAGTCACTTGCAACCATTTTCTCTTCTTTTTCACCCCGACTTATAAGTCACCCATTTTCTTTTTTTTTTCTTGACTTATAAAGTCATCGATTTTTAATCACCGACTTAATAAGTCACCTAACTTATAGAAACCAAACAGGGCCTAAATCTACAAACTTTAAAAACCTTCAGAGGCATGTAACTTTTTACACAACTAGATTTGTATTCAGATACTCCATCGATCCATTAACAAATATAATTCTAGCATGTTTTAGAATAGATTAGTACAAGAAAAGATCATACTACTCTTCATTAACTAGATATAGTAGTTTCACACTGATTGATGATTATTTATTATATACTAATATATTCTTTTAATGTACATATTTGAAGTCATAAATATTGTTTATAATCTTATTTGAAATTTAGATTGTTTTGGCTTGAACAACCTTGGGATTCTACTATTTGTGTCGACTCAGGGAGTATCTATCTCCACCCTGCCCAACCCAGCAAGTGGGTGGTGTTGAGGGTCTTCCTCGTAGTAATAATCAAGGGGGTGTTTAGTTGGTGAAATATATTGGGTTGAAATTTCTTGTAACACTTTTCGTTTGTATTTGGTAATTATTGTCCAACCATGGATTAACCAGGCTTAAAAGATTCGTCTAGCACTTTTCAGCCAAATTATGCAATCGGTTTTTTGTTTACCTATATTTAATCTTCCAAAAATACGTTAAAAGATTTGATGTGGACGGTAAACTGCACCACTTTTGGGTTCCTATAGCCCCAACTAAACATGGCCCAAATGTAGCCGTGACACCGTCCAGCACAGGTGCTGATCATCGAGGGAGGTGGACCAGTGCATTCAAACGTCCGACCCAGGTGCAGCAACCAACGCATTAAAAAAAAACGTCCACACTGTCACGGGCGGCGGGGTTTTCTTCCGGCGAGACGACACCGAGGTGGGTGTTCTGGGGAGCCTAGCCACTTCACGTGCTGCTCCTGGGTGGCTGTTCCCTGGGGAGAGCATCAGATCAGAGCAGGGGAAGGTCACACAATTGCTGTTGAGGAGGAGCAGCAGCTGTACCTTCGTTCTTCCAGATCAAAAGCAGTTGAACCAAGAAATTCGAAAAAGAAAGTAATGCGCAACAGAGAATTCAATCGAAATTGCTTGCATACATGTGGTGATGTGGACTGTGGTGTTGAGTAGCAGTAATGCAACAAGCTAAAGGGAGCCCAGTCAATGCAACAAGCTAAAGGTAGGTGTGTCATGCTGCTCGTCTCAAGGAATGTTCCGGTTGAAAGCACCAGAGATCTGCAACACTTTTCTCTACAGCCCCAGCTATCACACCAGCACTAGCAACGGCTGTTACCACAGCCATGTCAACTCGAGACAAGGAGAAAGATAGATAGATACGAATAGGAGGAACGGGTGGGCGGTGCTTTTCCGTGCTGGATTGCATGGACAGAGACACACATAACGGCAAGGATGAGGACCAGAGTGACCGTGAGACTATCCGCACTCATGTTCCTCTATTTATTTACCTCTATACATCCTACCATCAAGATTCCCTCCTTTACTGATCTTATCTCTCACACTTATCCTTCTTTATATCTCTACTCTATACCAACTACCAACAGTGGGGCCCATTTATAATTTTATCTAAATATATTCATGTGTGATCTTTGTTTTGAAGGATTTATTGAAAACTAATTTAATGATGCAATTGAAATTTAATTTGAATTCTTCGTTTGTGAGTTATAACATTTTTAGTTATCAGTAAACCATGGGCCCACAGCTGCATGCCTCTCACCTCTCTCCCCCCTCTCTCTCTCAGCCTGCATGCGTGGGACCTTTGTCGTCTTTAGCGGAGTCCCGCTAGCCGCTGGTAATCTAGCGAAACTGAGCTGCCTCCGGTTCGATAGCGTGGGTTTTCAGTACCCCGCTGCAGCTGTTTTTTCGGCATGTTGCTACTGGAGGATCGTATATAGCTCCCCGCTGCGGATAGTCTGACACATTATTTGGTGGTTATCTAAAGTGACTCAATTTGAGCCACTGGTGGGAGACAGAATAAATGCACCCATGCTTATCCGGCCCTTGCAGCTAAGCACATCCCAGCTCGTCCTAGAATGGCATGAGCCGAATGCGCGAATGCATGGCTGTGCAAGGGGGCCCAAGAAAATGCTGTGATAGAGGGCCATCGCTGAACAGTGGAGGAGGGCCATACTGAACGGGGAATAGAGGTGCCTTGTGCCTTGCCATTGTGGGCCTCAAATGGAACAAAGCGTGCTCTTGCCACACACTGGAATGTGATGCTTATTAATTATTGCTTATATGCTTATACCTAACAGTTCTGGTCAATGGCTGGCTAATAGTCGTGCTCCAAATCTTGTCATACTGCACCAAATTAAAGATGATGCCTGAAGTGCCGATGAAATTTGGGTGTTTTGTACAGAAATCCAATATGATTCTCTGTCAGTTATCCTACAAAGGCTACAATAGTAGAGGTGGAGGCGCATAGTGGGTGGTGGACTGGTAGTGTAGATAACACATATGCTCCTTTTGTCCTTTCTTCCCACAAACAGATTAAAGGCTACTCCTAGGGAGTAAAAGGAACAAAATAAAATGCTATTGGTTCTCGATCAATCGGTGGAATGCCAAAAGGAGTTGCTCCCGCGTCACGTTTGGGAATAAAGATGGCATGAGTTGATAATGTGGTATCTCATTCCACTAAATATCTAGCTTTCAGTTCTCATTCCGATCCTTCCCTGTGTCCTTTACCCGATCGATCATCAGAAAGCTAAGGCTCACTGTCACAGCATGCAGAGTGCGGCGTTTTTAATTTCCACTATGGTGTGCTCGCTCCAGAATGATCCGGTGCCGTCAACAGTAGTATAGTATCTGCACTACAACTGTGTGCGGGCAAATCGCTGATCCGGCGCTCCGGCGCTACAATAGCTTTACGAATGAATTGGGTTGGACAAAAGTAGGAGTACAAGAGGTTGAGACAAAACAAAGGCACGATTTTTTAAAGGTCCAGTTTAACCCATTTCTATGCCTACTAAAGCAAAAAAAAAAAAAAAAAAAAAAAAAACTGGTTCACCCTTTTTTTTTTTTCTATCTGCCCTCTTCATGGGCCTAAAGCCAATTCAAATCCCTGCCCCGCCCGATTCTCTGTGGGCCTAAAGCCCCCTTCGGTTCCTTATCGGTGCAAATACAACCTAGAATCATACGTGAGCATAGACGTTCGTGGGCTGATGCTCATCATGTTAGAAGAAGGGCATTAACTTGTCATTGGGATTGAGTTGGGGGAGAACGAGGAACCACAGAAGGACATGCGTGTCGTAACGTGGGCTTGCTATTGCATGCCATTTAGTAACACCTTGCAACGTGAATCATGGAGAGGCTAGGCACTTTGCCTATATAAGAGGGTATCCGGCCCCGAGAATCAAGCACACGGAGCTCGAGAGGTTTGTTAAAAAATCAGATTAAATTTAATTTCAAATTCAAATTTCAATTTTCAGAAAAAGCCTAATCTGGTTGATAATCAAATTCGGGTTAACCGGAATATTTCCAGCACGCTCGCTGCCATGCGAGGTCACTGCGTCGCCAACACGTGTGCAAGGGTTCCTTTGGACTAGCTTCTAAAATTTCTTGTTTTTTTTTTTAAAAAATTCTTTTTTGGCTTGGTTTCATAACACTTACGTAGACCATAAGACTAAAAGGACAACGAACGAGTTGCAATACTTTAAACGACAATTATGTTATAGTAACACACATTGACTCCATGTATGACGAGTATTGAGAAAAATAATAAATATAAAAATTCTATTCAAGGTAAAAATATAACATGGATTTTGTTGACCCGTAGCAATGTAACGCATGTCTGAAGGTAAAAAAATATATCGTAGATTTTATTTACCCGTAGCAATGCATGGATAAATTTGCTAGTGATTAATATTAAGAGAAACTAGAGTTTTTAGTGCCAGCACCGCTACAACAGATCACCATCCTAGTAGATCACTAATTTGTAAAATCACTACAGATGGCTTGTGTAATTTGTAAAATCACTAGACCCGCTAGCAGCAAAAGCAAGGAACCCGGATGTGTCTGTGTGTGTGTTTTAGAAAGGGATCGGATTCCATTAAGATATAACCCCTTTTACAATCAAAGAGCTCAACATAAAGTAAGATTACATTGAAGTACGCCACTAGGTCTACGTCCTTCGTCTACCTTTCACCCGGCGCCGTTCCTTGCCTCGGGAAACCCCGTCACCATGAAACAACACCAGGATTCGAACTTGGTTCTCACCAATGAAGACTCCATAGATGTGGAGGTCTTCTAATGGTTGAACCGCACGTACCATCCGCCGCCGCTAGTGGCCATCACCAACGGTGAACGGAAAAAGAAATCTATCGCCGCTAGTGGTAGCACCAATGACCGGAACCAGGGTGTGTTTGGTAGTCCGCACCAGCCTTGTTTTGTTGCCTAAGCTGCCCATGTGGCCTCGCTCCACGCGTGCAGGTGTGGCCCCACGGCCTAGCCTGAGGAAGACGCCAAGGACGTGTTTGGAAGGGTAGCTGTGGCCAGCCCAGGCCAACGTCCAGGCCTTGGCTAGCTAGAGCTGGGTTAAAACCGGCCACCAACCACCCTTCCTTGTTTGGTTGCCTGGCCCAGGCCACCCCGACCGCGCTGAGCTCTTATTTGGGCAACACTTGGGAGTCAGGCGGGAAGCCCAACTGCCACCAACCGCCCCCTACGGGCTGGCGTTTGGCTCCAGGCGGGCAGCCGCCTCCTCTCACACAACAGCACATACACATGAATTCATCAATCACATTTTCATATATGAATTCAACAATCACAATTACAGTATGATAAGTCCATATTGAACATAATTTGTCACAAATTTGACTCAGCTTAATGACATATTACAAAAGATGATGGAAATCAACAAACAAGAAGAAAATAAAAAAGATGAAAGAAAACAAATTTCATTGGCCTCAACTTTTCTTTCGTTGGTGGCTGCAAGAAAATGGAGAAACAAACATCAAAATAGTAGCAGTTCTCTATAACAAAGAGGAGCAATATAACATTCATGGTTGTCATGGAACTCCTGCGGACATCATCTAGTACCACATAAACTCTTGTTGGTGTTGAAACTGAGTGATGTCTCACAAGGGCTTGATGGCAGTCATGAAAGAAGCAATGAACAACCTCAAATAGTAGCCACCACCTAGGAAGATTTGCATCATACGCCAATAATTACATCAGTTCTATATTATTGCAGTCATGAAAGAAGCCATGAACACACACCATGCAACACATAGATCATCACTTGCACCTATTGCACATAAAAAGTCCAAACCCCATAGCCACTACCACAACTGAGAGTGTGGCAATCAACATATTCTTCCAAAGAACCATTGTTGCCTCATAAGAGCAAAGGGGAAGCCTCATTATTCGATAAGAGCAAAGTGGCAGCCTCTATCTCATCTTCACCAGCGACCCTTGGATTGAAGTGGTTAACAGCCAGGTCATAATCATTATACTTGTTGTAGACTGCACCAGGGATATTTAGAACATACTTACTATATGCCAATTGGTATATATTCTAGGTTTGGTCCCCTTGAAAACAACATATCATGACCCAGTGTGTTGTGCAAAAGAAAGGGAAATGGTTTAGCAAAGAGAATAGATGGCCTCAGCATAGATGGAATCATCATTGGTGGCACAAAATTGCAGAAGATGGAAATCTCATAGTAACCATAGAAGAGTGGCTACATCCATTCCCAACCTTCAAAAAAAAAAAAAAAACAATGGTAGGCATGCAAATATTCCCAACATCGGAATGGATGTAAGCCACGCTTTGATGACCATCACGACTGAGTAAAAGAAGACAACAGTAGAGAGGCCACCCCAAAATTCATAAATTTGCATCATACGCTCAGCAAAGTAAAACAAGACAACAGGGAGTGTGTGATGTCATGTTCCACAAACTCCAAACACCAGCTTCACTTGTCGATGACTAGTGTTTGTGAAAGATTACATCACACACCGCACCAATGCAGGACCAGAGAAGAAGGAATGTTTCCTCATGTTACATGCATGTAGAACAATAAGAGACACCTCAGAATAGGAATCATTATTGGTGGCACAAAACAACACTAAATCCATGATCATCATTGGATAGCAGAACCATAAGTCACCTCGATTTCATAAATTTGCTTCATAGGCTACTTTGTAAATTAAGAGAAGAGAAGGCACCATGGAGGCCATCAAATCCATGATCACATCCATACTCTACCAATAGCACAAGAAAGAAGGGCCTGGTGATTGAGTATGGATGTGTCTCACGGAAATAGCCTCAACAATCATTTCGCAAATTGTATCATCATTGGTGAAATTAACAAAACAGGACAAGAAATAAAATAGAATAGCCTCAGCATCAATTTCAAAATTGTACCATCATTGGTGGCACAGAACAAGAGTAGAAACATTTTTGAAAGGTTTACTAAGATTGCATCATAGGCTTGTTTGTCATTTGACAATAGTATTGCGAAGCATACCATGTGTGTGGAGTTGAAGATCACCGGTTTGTTTGGAATGAAATCGGGGATCTCAAACTCCCCACATGATGATAGGTTTCAAAACATGTAAGGGTGGCCCTCGGCAACAATATTAGGTGTCCTTAGCTATAATTCTTTGCACTTTCATCTACTAGTAAGCATATTGTTGGCTCAATAGGTAGGCAAGATAGAAAATCAAAGCCATGTAGGCCATGAAATCCATGGAAACATCCATACTAAACTAACAACATAAGAAAGAAGGGGCTCTTGATTGGGTATGGATGTTTTGTATGGACTCGATGAACTACATGAGGTAACAAACACATTTGGAGCCAACTCGGTGACATCTTGATTGGATCATCGGCCTTCCCCATGTAAAATGTGCTTGCTGCTTGATTGAACAAGCCTCCCCAGTGCAAGCACCAACAAATCCATGTGCACGGCTGCTTGATCGAACAAGCCTCCCAGTGCAAGCACAAACAAATCCATGTGCACAACTGCTTGATCGAACAAGCCTCCCAATACAAAATATAGGTTAGGGTTTCCCCTACTTCGGTCAAAACATGTCCCTCATTTTAATTTTAAAATACAGACTCACATCTTCTTATGCATTTTTAAAATAATATTATATTATATGTGTCTATAAATATGCTAAAATCACGGATGTTGGTATGTAGATTTTTTAACCACTTCAATTAATAAAGGGAGCTATCTCCATAAATAGATTTTGTAGTCGCTAACTGGAATATAACTGAACCTATTCCAATTGTGCATAGCCACGAGACAGAACCTTCATAGCTACAAGACATGAGTACAAAAAACGAACAAAAAGAAAACAAAATGGAGACGATTAATTACACTCGAAGCCAAGAAATTGAGCCATAAATTTTCTCAAATACAATAGATTTTGCGTGTCTTTGCAAAAAAATTGAGCCATAATATAGCTTATAATTACATAGATTTCGTCCCGATGGATGGATGGAGTAGTGTAGACAGATGGATTCAAGAGAGAACACTTATCATAGAAAACTAATAAAACTATATACCAACATTTATTAATTTCACATAAAATTAGGAACCCCAACATTATAGCGAAAAAGCTAACTCGATGCGTTGTATATGCCAGGTTCATACATATATGCACAGGCGCCCGTGTAACCTTTGCAGTTCTGCTCGCGCGTCCGCCGGCCGGTGGGTGGACATGCACATGCACATGCACCTGATGATGAGTAGTGGTGGCGGTGGACGCCGGTGGGTGCATGCGGCGCCGCGAGGTGACACGGCGATGGACTCGTTTGGCGGCCACTGATACACATGGCATGTCGAGTGGGCATATGCAGCTGGTGGTAAGCGCGTTGAAGACGGACGCGATCGAGCGGAGGACGACAGCGACACACATTCCTGTCAAGGAGATCGTGCAAAAGCACATGAGGATACCGGAAAAGGCAGCGGTCTCTCCACTCTCCAGCGAAGAGGACGGCAGACTTTGGCCAAAGTGTCAACGGGAACAGCCGACGACGGTGTACATTAGATCAGAATTCGTTATATCAACAACTATATATGCCAACTGGTGGTATTATTAGTGGACAGCATAAAAGTATCTAGGTAGCTTATACATGATGAGGGACTGATGCGCGGTGCCGGAGCAGGTTAGTTATTACAGTATATATACAAAGTAGAGTATACTTATACATGATGAGGGACTGATGCATGATTGGGGTTGGCACACAATCAGGTACATGCATGATACAGAGTGCTCTTAGATTGTATCATCTTCGGACAAGCAAACGTGTCTATATTAGTCTCTATTGATTTGATCGAATCGAACATACTGTCTGCGCCCATGGAGCACCCATGCTGTGTGTGTAATAGAGGGAATGCATGACTTGGTTCTCTCTCGCCAGCTGGCTCGCATCGCCTCATCACTCATCACAGGGTGGGAAAGCTTAATTAGCTTTTGCCTGGCTAATTAACCAGCTGGCCGAGCCATTTTAGCTTTTCTGTGTTCGAGCATCTAAGAATCTTTTTTTTAAAAAAAAATCACTCTTTCTATATTTTTAACATGGCTCTCTATATCTTTTCACTCTAAAACAACTTCTCTATATCTTGTGTGTACCCTACTAGTTTTTTTTTTTTCTTTTTTTGGAAATGGGAGCTTTTATTGATTTCAAGAAATTACATCAAGGTGATACAATGTCTTGAAACACTCCCGGCCTCTGCCCCTGGGCATACAGACCTTTGATATTTTAAATAACCACACACACTAATGACTATCAATCCTAAGACTAGACCGCCATCCATGCGTGCGGGAAAAAAGTCCTCGCCCACCCTCTCCAAGAACCGAGAGGCCGCTACAAGCACCTCACGGGAAAAGGTTGCTGGGATAGCCCATGTACGGATCCAAAGGCGTGATCGAGTAGAGTACCGCAAAAAATAAGAATGTTTGTTTTCAAAAAAACTTCGCATTTCTGCGAGCCAAATGGACCAACACAAGGCTGCTGCGCCAACAAGAACAAGTGGTTTAAATTCTTTTGGTATTCCGTTCAACCATCCCCCAAATAAGTTATTTATACTAGTTGGCTTCCTTAGACCCCAAGCCGCTTGGACCGTGGCCCATACCATCCTCGTAAAGCGGCGGTCAAGGAACAAATGTTGTATCGACTCGTTTTCCGACGTAAAACAACACTTTAGAGATCCTTGCCGGTTTCGTTTAGCAGATTATCTTTAGTGAGGACAACGCCTGCGCCTAAGATACCAAAGAAATATTTTAATTTTGAGGGGTGTTTTTAATTTCCATAACTGTTTGTTGACATTAGGTATGTTTTGGTTGATTAGCCCCCGATAATGCGATTTAAGCGAGAAGACACCTTTGTGGTCAAGGTCCCACTTGAACTCATCATTCTCTGGCTAAGATTGATTTGTGCAAGGCGATTGACCGATTATTCGCATTGATAATTTATTGCCAACTACGCCGGGATAGATTAGGCGTTGGTGAAGCAAGCACCTCACCACCGTATCCTTTTTTTCCTAGCAATGTTATATAGTTGCGGGTATTGTTGTCGTGGAGGCCTATTGCCTAGCCACGTGTCTTTCCAAAATCTTATCTCGTGACCCATCTTTTATGATGAACGAGCGAATTTGAGGAAATCTCTTTTAACTTTCATCGGGCTTGCCCAAAAATGAGAATCCCCGCTTTTCCAATAGACTTGCACTAAAGGTTTAGTCCCTAGATACTTGTTTGCGTAGGATCATTTGCCATGTTCCTTCATTTGTCAACAAAGCGATACAACCATTTGCTTTGAGCAAAGCAATATTTTTGAGTTCTAGATTTTGTATCCCTAAACCCCCTCGTTCTTTGGGTTGGCACGGGATATCCCATTTTGCTAGACGGTATTTCCTTTTTGCTCGTCGTCGCCAAAAGAAGCGTGATCGAAAAGTAATCCAACTTTTTTTTCGAATACCTTTTGGAATCTCAAAGAAGGACATCATGTACAATGGTAAGTCTGCCGAGAACGGAATTGATCGAGTTAACCGCCCCCGGTGGAGAGGTTTTTACCTTTCCAACTGCTGAGGCGTTTTCAAACCGTTCTTGTATCTTGACCAATCCAATTTTGTGAGTCTCCTATAATGTATTGGAATACCTAAGTATCGAATTGGGAAGTTACTAAGTGTTGCGACCAAACAACTCCCTCGCATCGATTCTCGAAATCCTTTGCCTCTCCAAAAGCGAGAAGATCTCACTTTTATGGAAATTAATTTTGAGACACGATAGCTGCTCAAATACACATAGAATTAGCTTCATATTATGAGCATGGTCCGGGTTGTGTTCCAAAAGAGGATCGTGTCATCCACATATTGTAGGATTGAAAGGCCGTCCTCGACCGGGTGCGGCACAACCCCACTTAGCCGATTCTCGGCTTTTGCTCTTTTTATAAATAGTGCGAGCATGTCAGCAACTAAATTAAAAGAATGGGTGACAATGGGTCTCCTTGTCGAAGTCCTTTTTTGTTTGAAAATAAGGGCCGACTTCATCGTTTATGTTAATTGCTACACTCCCACGATATGAAGGACTTTGATCCACCCGATGCACTTTGGTGAAAAGCCCTTCATCCTAAGCGTTTGCTTTAGGAAGTCCCAACGTACTTTATCATATGCCTTTTCAAAGTCTATCTTAAAAATTACACCGCTCTGGTTTTTACGATGCAATTCGTGAACTGTTTCATGGAGGATAAAAACTCCTTCTAGGATGTTCCGTCCTCTCAAAAATTTGTTTGTGTAGGGCCGATCAATTGTTCTTCCTCTTGGCAACGGGCAAGATCCGCGCGGATAGTAATCACCCAAATCCGCGCCCGCGAGACTATATCCGTGTGCCAAGGCCATACCGCAACCCGCCACGGGCAAGGAATTCTGCCGCACCCGCTACCGCGGGCAAAACATGCCCGCGGGCGTACCCACGTACCTACCGGGGATGTATAAACAAGTCACGGTTGCACAATCACAATTCATAAATACACAATCTTAGCGGTTCAAGTTCAACACACACACACACATTCACGGTACAAAGACAATACATGAGGCACCTGGGCCATGCATTCAAGTTCAACACACACAAGTTCAAGTACAATACAATCCAAGTGATGCAAATAAACAAGAGATAAATAAGTAACTAGTAGGAATCCTCCTCGTAGTGATGCAAGATTCATCTTTGATGGCCGCCCACCATCCGAGCCCTCCTCCCCATCCGAGATCCGCGACAAGATCAGCGGCTTTGTCCTCCCCGGTACCAACTGCAGCTAGCTGTTGGGGAGCTTTGCACCTAGGAGCTACCAGGGGTCGCCATTGCACCCCGCACAACACAAAAGCAAAGATCCGGAACATGAAGACAACCAACAAAAACCACCGACCGCTCGGAGGCAACAAGAATGAGTGAAGTAATCGAGCTTGCCTTTGAACTCGAAAGCGTACCGGCGAGGTAGAGCAGAAGAGGTGCTGGTCGCGAAGACCCGAGGGCTCGCTGGCCGTGAGCCCGCGTCGGCCCGGCGAGGGACCCAGTAGGCCTGCAGGAGCAGCGGCCGGCGGCCGTGGAGGAAGACTCCCGCGAGCAAAGAAGCTAGCGGCCGGCGGGCGGCGAAAGAAGCATCCCGGCGGACAGCGAGGTAGGGCAGGAGGAGGCGCCGCGGCAATGGGGAGGAGAGGGGGGGAGGAGCAGAGCCGCGGCCGGCGACCCGGCGTGGAAGACCCCGCGTCGCCGTCGCTGCGGGCGACGAGCGCGGCGTGGCCGTGGGAAAACGGGCGGCGGCTGGGTGGGGTGGGGTGGGGATTGGAAATTGGAAACCCTAAGCCTGAATTCGTGTATATATACCTCATAATAGTGACCCCACATGTCAGTGAGGGTTTGCGGGTTTGCGGATTGCGGGTAAGGTATTTTCTTGCCCGTCAGTCCATGCCCGTTGGGCACAACCTACTATCCGCACCCGTGCCCGTGGGCACAAATCAGCACCAGATCCGCACCCGGGGGTTTTCATACCCACGGGCACGCGGATAATCCTTGCCCGCTGCCAAGAGGAATTGTTCGCAATAGAGTTTATGCGTATGGTCGCTACTTTTGTAAAAATTCGTCATAGAGGAAATTCAAATTTGGAGATGTAATTAAAGAAGTTGTTGGAGGGTATCTCTCATCAAAATCCTGAATTGTCTCCAACACTATTGCAAGCAGTATAGGGCCGAGTCGCCTCCCGTATCACTAACCCTGCGAGTCGCCTCCCTCACGCCGGTGACTCCGGGGCCCAAACCCTAGTGCCGCCACCTCACCTCTCCTCCCCTTCCGTGCCTCATCGCTGCTGGCGCAGGCCGTCGGTAGGGCCGTGCGGCTCGAAAGGATGTTGGCGGCGGGGTCCTTTGATGGAGTAGTGGCACGGTGTTGCTGCAGCCGACGGCGTGTCCTCATCGGTCCTTCGATGGAGTGATGGCGCGGTGTCTTTTTTGTAGGATGCCTAGTCCTCGCAGCGGTGGCTCCGACGAGGCCTCTGGGCCGGCACAAGGGCCGACAGCGGGTGTGATCTCTTCCCCCTATGTCGTCCCTTTGTCGCCGGTGCCGCCTGTGGTACGAGGAGGCTCATGACTATGGCATGGCGGGGGGATGATCCAGATCCCTCCTAGCAAAGAAGACTTGGTCCTCCTTGGGCTAGATCGTACATGTAGGAGGTCGTCATCTCGTGGTGGTCTAGCACCCATGTTTGGCGAACCTGGCCGGTTCTTTGGGACTTGGTGGTTGGTTTGCCTCGTAGAGGTCGTTACCTCGCCAGTTGTGGCAAGGCTTGACCTGCGGGATGCGCGTGCCTTCGAGGCTCCTTCGCAGGCTCCAGTGGTGCGCGGTGGCTGGATCTGGTTGGTGGAGGTGGTCGAGGTGGTGGAGGTGCAGGTAGAGAGAGCAAAGGGGATGAGTCTTACAACTAGCGGGCGCGTTGTTCCCCGCGATAACCGTATCCGGGCTTTATGTGATGGATTTGGTCCCCTAGCAATTCTAGGGCTCAGGGGTACTGCTGCGCGTGGAGGCGCGGGTGGCCATGTGAGCGGTGGCTGTCTGGTGCCTCTTCTGACTGAAGCCATATCTGCAAATAATGGTGGTGCACCTCCCAAGAGGTCCAATGATCTGGATCTGGTAGCGATCTTTCTCGCACTACTACAATAGCTTCTTGTAAGAACGCCAAACCGTTTACATTATTGGCGGTTCACTTTTTGAGTCGCCCCTACAATTGTGGCCGGGCCGAAGCTGGAAACCAGCCACCCCTACTGAAGGCATAAGAAGGGCTATTTGGTGTTACGAGCCGCCCCTACCGATATAGGGGGGGCGACTCGATATCCACCGCCCCTATTGTGGCTTCGTAGAGGGGCGGCTAGGGTTGAACAGCCCCCTATTTGTAATAATAGCGGGGCGGCCGGTTCTACAACCGCCCCTACAAAGTGGTTTGTAGATAAGGCCGAACCAACCACCTTCTTCCACCTCGGGACACCCACTCAAACTCGAGAAAAAAAGGTTGGGAGGCCTTGGGCTCCTCCCAAAATTGCTCTACTAAGGGGGAGAGGTTTTCAACTCAAATCCTTTGGTGGGGAGGCTCAAATAGGTAAGAAAATGCTATTCCTACCACTTAATTCGATTTTTAATGGTTGCTTGTGGAGTAATTTAAATTATACTTTTCTCTCACTTTTTATGGTGCTTGAGCTTTATATGGAGCAAACTAGAGGTTTGGTTTGGAAGTGCTAGTGGAGATTAGTAAGTGTATTGAACTAGACCCATTTTTTAGTGGCTCTTACATGTGATTTTAGTGGAGTAATAAAATAGGTAGTGTTCATGGTTGATGAACATGTGTTTTTTTTAATTCTTAGTTTAAATTTGTAACAAGTTTTTCTCTCTCATATGATGTGCAAATGCTATTATTTTTTTCTAAAATTTTTTAAAATGATAATCTATTAGTGTGTGCTACAACTTTGATATTAATGCATTTATTAAAGGATGGAGTACATGAATGACTGGATGTATGGCACGTTAAGGTGGAAGGAAGGTTTTCGTGGACGAGCTGAATAAATTTATTGAAGCCGCTAAGAATCATGCGAAGACATTGAAATAGGATTCAATAATATGTCCGTGTCATGATTGCAAGAATGAGATAGCATATAGAGATGTGAAGACCATCGACAACATTTGATTACACGAGGATTTGTTGCAGATTACACAACTGGATTCATCACGGTGAAAATGTTGTTGGTGACGTCGACTTCGATGATCTAGGAGATGACCCCAAAACCCTAGAGCGCTTCTCTCTCAAGATGCGGTGAGCTTCAAAGCAGTAAAGAAACCCTCAACCCGACGGTGAACTACGGGATGGTGATGGTTGGCATGGTATGGACACAAATGTCGTTGATGGTACGGGGAAAGGTGATGTTGATGATGATGTCGTAGCATGTGAAGGGGATGAAGATGACGACGATTATTTGGACGAAATGCTTAATGCCATTGGACCAGTAATATTGCGGAAGAGCGTGAAAGGTATAGAGAACCTAGAGACGGTGAGGGCAGCATCGAAGGAAACTGTGTATGGTGTTGAAAAGGGTTGTCCGACACACTGGACGCTACTACGTTTTGTGCTTGAGCTATTGATCTTGAAGGCTAAGTACGGTTGGTCGGACTGTAGTTTCAATGATCTGTTGCGTCTCCTGTCATGGTTGCTGCCACAATCAAACGAAATCCTATCATGCTTTTATCATGTCACTACCATTAACACTTTGGCCTCCCGTGTACATAGGTCCATGATGAATCTCCTCCAAAACGACAACGTCGGTGTCCGCGACATTTCATTGAAGGCAATGCAGAGGAACAAAGAGAAGAGGCACGAGCCATAGAGGTGAACAATACCGACTCTGCTCCCGAACCCCAGGACATGACCACAACCTCGACGCCAAAGAGGAAACGAGGAGGGATAAGAAAACCAAGCCAGTATCCTGACAAGGACGTGGCCTATGTGATAACAGAGGTCGGCCCGGAGGGGACATCTGTCACCGGAGAAGATGAGGGCAAAATTCCGTAATTCGATGGGTGCCCTTGTTAGAGATCAGTTGAACCCAGCTATCCCATCATGGCCAGAAATACCGGATGAGACAAAGAGAGGCCTATGGAAGAAGCTGTTAGTCAATTTCAGGTTTCCATCTGGTACCGAGGAGGCCATGAAACGTCAAGCCTTTAGGACAATGGGGGAGATATTCCGATGTTGGAGGTGTGAGCTCAACACTAAATATATCCAACAGGGCAAAACGTCGTTTCACAAGTATGGGAAAATAATTCAGAGTCAATAGGACAACCTTGTGGCTCAAAAGACTACGGCGGAAGCATTGGCCCTCAGTGCCCATAACAGCGAGCTAGCGAAGAAGAACATACACCCTACCCATTTAGGTTCCGGTGGATACTTTGCGCCAGAAAAGACTTTCCGGAAGAGGGACAAAGAGGCGTAAGGCGGGCTACGCTCAAGGAATTGGATACATGCCGGGAGTACCGCATCGTCCCTTAAGTTTGACAAACCGGAGACTCAAGAGGTAGTATCAAAGATATTGGAATACGGTCAAGGAAAGGAGAAGGGCTCATTCGTACCTTCCAGAGAGAAGGACGAGCTAACACTTGCCTTGGGAAACGCCGAGCACCCTGGGCGCACCAGGGGCATAGGGAAAAGAACAACCTAGAGACATGGCTTTGAAGAGGACCGACACACATACAAGAAGCATGGTAGAGACCGAGCGTCGGAACTTGAAAGCACAGTCATGGCCATGGTAGCGAATGCGGTCAAGGAAAGAGGGCTGTCTACGAACCCGCCGAGTCAACTTGCAGTAGTTGGGAGCCCTCCGGACGTTCCTAGCAGCCAAGGTTCCACTGTAGGCACAACCCCTGTTGATCGCATACGGGAACCAACTAGTTGCAATTTGGTGGTTCTCGTCGGAAGGGCGAACATAGTGAAGGTTGCCGCAATGGGTGTGGCACATCCCCCTGGGGGCAAGTGGCACGGTATCCCAGCAGACTACACTAGGGTCGAGGTGCATACCATGGAGCCCCATTACATGTATTATACGCTTGAACACCCGACTCCCGAGGGATTGGACCAACTTCGGGCAAGTGATTCGACAGTTCATCCTCCCGCACAAACGAGACATTGTATTAACCGGTTCTTCGCCTCCCCCACCCAATTATCCATCATTTCCACGGCTAGAAGGAGTTATGGGGGAGGGGGAGATACTTTCACCAACACGTGATGAAGAAATGCTTGAGATGCCACACTCCCTCCGCGTGATCGACAAATGCCCGAGATGCCACACTCTTCTCCACGCCCTACGAGCGAGGTGCCTCGAAAGAAACTCAGCTTGAAACGGAGGTGCCTCCGAAACAAACTCGTGTTGAAACAGAGGTGCCTCCGAAAGATACTCGTGGTGAAGAGCTGCAGCAAATTCTAGCCATGCAGTTTCCGCCGGGGGCCCTTTCGTACCGAACAAGTTATGGCATCAAAGGATGTATGGGAGGAGTTGGAGCTTAGGAAAAAGCATCCAATCCATTGCAGGCCTGTCTTTGTGCCGATGAAGGACGTCTCGTTGGTGTCCATGTGGTTTGCCCATGATCAGTTCAAGCCTCGTAACCAAGTCAAAGAAGTACCGGGGATAGGCTTCGAACCTACAATCACCCGTAATCACTTTCCGGCCAAAAGGTATCGATGTTGGAAGAATCGGATGGTCAAGGAACCGCCCGAAAAATTATGAAAGAGGCAAGTTATTCCTACCAAACGATGTCATGCGAGAAGATGCCACGTGGAATGAAAAAGTTTCATGATTGGTACTTGTTGGTATCTGAGAGGACAGACATAACCGAGATAACATTGGCCTACCCCGATGGCCTTTTCGGAGGACCCGGTGGTGATATTGCCTTCCCTTTCAGCGACATGCATACATTGTATCGCCTCGGTTCAATGGACATTAATCTAGTTCACACCTACTGTGTGTTAGTCCTTTTCTCTCTTAATATGGTATGATTGTGATATTTTGATAACGTTGTAACTAACCTAATCGATCTCTTTTAGTATGCAAGCGCACCTTGCAAAATAGGTTCCGTGTTTGAGACATGCATACATGGATCCTCGACAAATAGCACAAGTACGCTTTGGCGTATCCTAAGAGATGGAAACCGGATGGCAAAGAGTTAGCGGGTGGAGAGATCATGGAGGAGAAAGAGAAATTCGAAAAGACGGCAATGAACGATGAGGCCATTAAGATGGCGGCATACTTAGTCGTGGCTTTCAAAAATCTTGAAAACAATCATAGTATATGGCTACCATACCACTTCGAAAGTAAGTTCAATCGTACATAAAGCTTTTTGAATACATATTATACGCAAATGAGCTTATCATTTTCCTATGATTGAATTTATGCGCATTAACCATCGGATCGCTATATGTCTCGATGTCGGGCTCGGTCGCGTGGGTTTTGGATTCACTACACACTCCGACGGCAAATTATTCGACTTCATAGCGATTCTCAAATCGTATGCATAACGACAATCCTCTTATATGTTTGAATATAACCTCCTAAACTTTTTTTTTTGTTAGATACTAACATGTATTTGTGAAAATCGATTTCAACAGTATGCACCGTTGATATGTTAAAAGTTAGGAGGGAGACATCTTCCCTGAATGAAGGGTGAGCCGTAAGGCCAAAAACAAAACTTGTGTAAGTATGACCTACCTCAAGATCGCATAATCTCAAATGCATTTCCTAACAGTTTTATATACACAAGGCGCCAATCGAAGCCTAGAAGTGTACACTGTGGATATTACGTATGCATGACGATGAGTCCA
Source organism: Hyparrhenia diplandra (assembly GCA_015847255.1). Lineage (NCBI taxonomy): Eukaryota > Viridiplantae > Streptophyta > Magnoliopsida > Poales > Poaceae > Hyparrhenia > Hyparrhenia diplandra. The sequence continues at coordinate 571,571 of JADLZK010013337.1, forward strand.
CAGTTATCAGCCGCCCCTACTGTGACTACAGAAGGGGCGGCTCAGGGAACCGCCCCTACAGTGCTACCACTGTAGGAACTGAGAGTTAGGGGCGATTTCGAAAACCGCCCCTACCGTGCATATTGAGCGCCCTATAGAACCTTTTAGTAGTAGTGTCGCTGGCCACCGACGTAATGACATGGATCGCGGTGGGACAACGGCCGTGCTTAGACGGAGGTGATGCCTGTGGGTGCCACTTTCTCGGCGGAGGCGTGCTCACTTCTCTCCGGCACGCTTTGGAGATCTTTGAGGATGAAAATCCAACACCGGCCTTCCTGATGGGGCGACGATAACATCTTTGTATGCCATGCTCTTGTATTCTTGTCTTGTAGCAGGTCAGAATGTCGCTGATGAATTCTCGAGCTCTAGAGGTTTTTCTATTTCGCTTTTCTGGCCTTTGGCCTTAACTTTGTAATAATTGGTCTGATTCTAGATGCAGCCAGGTATAAAATACTATCCATTATAAAAAAATTTCTCGTCAAAATATTTATTCCTATCAATAAGGAAGGACTCAATAGAGACGGATTTTTCATAAATTGTTGTCTTTGCTATGTTTGTCAATGGTAGATTTATGTGGCACGCATGTCAGATGAAACTCATCCGAGTCGGTTTACTTGCGCATCTCTTATATTGTTCAGTAAGAGACTTACGTAGGTCGTTGGACCCAGGTCTCTAACGTTCTTTTTAACACGTGTCTCAAATGTTTCTTATCACAGACATGTTTGACATATTCTGCATATCTCTCGTCTCTAATGAGAGGCAGCACCAACTCTTTAGGCTGGGACATGTTCTGAACAACCCAACGTAGCCCAGTGAAATGTAGACATCACCTTTGAATTTAACATTCGCATTTTTATTCATTCATGCATATATTATAGATAAGACACAGAAATTCTTGTAAAATGAATTCTCACAATACTTGCTGCATGCCTGTATCCAAATTCCAAAAGCACGATAAAAATTACATGCTCTGCTAGCTGTTCAGGGAAAAACTAGGTGTACAACCGCCCACACGTTGTTGCAGGGCTGCTTTTTAATCACAAATAAATTCACAAAGAAGAACAAGAACCATATATATATCCAAAGGTAAAGAAACCAATAAACAACGAACAATGTGCAGTTGGCAGAACCGGGGACGTATCACTGTATCATCGATCAGTGGCGGCTGCATTCGGCGGGGAGTCCTTGCGGGAACCTCCACCCATCCTGGCAGTAGTTGTAGCGCATGAAGTTGAGCTCCGCCCACCTGACGGTGCCCCACTCGGCGCTGCTGAGCTGCCTGTGCATCCACCCGTCCCTGCCGGGCCGGCACGCGCCGCCGCTGACGCAGGCGTTGGCCGAGTAGCTGCGGTAGGAGACGACGAAGGGCGCGTTGGACCAGTCGATGGGCACCTTGCCCTTCTCGGTGGCCCAGTAGCTGCCGTCCCACAGCGTGGCGTGCAGCGTCATGGGCTTGGAGCTCGGGTACGCCAGGTCCGCGTAGCGCTTGAAGCTCCGGATGAAGAGGTTGTCCACCTTGAAGAGGATGTTGGTCGGGTTCCAGATGATGGTGTAGGTGTGGTAGTCGGCGGAGGGGTCGAACCACAGGTCGAACTGGTGCTCCTTCTTACCGTCCCCGTTCGCCCACACGTTGGTGTTGAGCACCACGGGCTGCCCGCTCGAGTTGCCCATGAACTCCATGTCGATCTCGTCGTGCCCGTCGCCGTCGCCGGAAGAGAGCTGCAATAATCATTCACCCGGCCATTATTTTGTGGATCCATTCGGGAGAACGTACGTAACCCGAGCTGATGACTTACGTAGAAGCGGGGGAGACGGTGCCGGCGGAGTTGCCGGGGATGAGCTTCATCTCGATGCTGAACTCGCCGTAGAGGTACTGCTCCTTAGAGTTGAAGCCGGCGGCGCCGGAGTGCTGGTCGAGGCTGAGCATCACCACCTGCTGGCCCGAAGCGTCGTATCCCTCGCGGACGGTGCCGTCCGTGGTGAACCTCGCGCCAAGCCAGGACTTCGCCGAGGAGGCCTGCAAGAGCGCGAGGATGATAGCAAGCACTGCTAGAGAACGCAGTGCCATGATGATGACTGCTCTAGAAAGAGCTCTTTGGTTGTGGGTTTAGAAAGTGGTGTGGAGGGGGCTTAGCTTCTGTGGTTCGAAGAAGCTCAGCAGATGGCGCCGCTTTATACTGGTGCCGGCGAGGTCTGCCCCTTCTGGGGTTGTGGCATATGGGGCGCCTCTTTTTTTTTTGGAATGCATTATCGGGTCCGCGCGAAGGTCGTTACAATTATTCGGGCAGCACATGGGTACAATCAACGATAATCTCGTTCGGGTGTTCATACATGCATTGGCAGTTTGATAAGGTACGTGTCTTAAGGAACACTAGACTGTTGTGGGACCAGGAAATTGGGCATCAGAAATGGCTCATCCATTTTATCTATCACTAGTCCATCAACCCATGCTATTGCACATGATTAATTTTATTTTGCATGTCATCTATGTATATATTAAAATTCCCTTAAATGAATGTATTATACTTTAAATATCACTACTACAAAAATCTTTTATGAGCCATTTTTAGAATCTTGATCGTGGGCGGCAGACCATGAAACCGCCACGGTAAATAACTCGAATAATAACCATGGGGGTGATTTTATATTAACCACGGTGGTTACAAAGATTCCACCTCGTAAAATCTATTAACTGAGGTGGTTACCTTAAAAAGTCCGCCTCAGGAAAAAAAACCGTCATTAACTATGGTCTCCATCACATTTCTTATGAAGTCATGAATCTATTTTTTTAATTTTGCAATCTTTTTGTTGATTGCTAATTTTTGTCCTTAAATTAGATTCTGCTTACTGCATGTTTTATTAAACCTCTTATATGCACTTTTGGAGAGTTTAATATGCCATTACGTGCTCGGGTGGAGTAGTGGAAATACCCGATGATGAAGATGGTGAAGATGTAGCCAGGGTGATATTCATGTCGCTCTCAAATGTATTCAGGGCGCCCGTGAGACCAAACGCTATAATCTTGAACTCATACTCGACAGAGTAGGTTAAGGCAGTCTAGTGTTCGTCGCCCACCGGTATCCGGCATAAAAGATCGCCAGAGGAAGCATGCGTTGGAAAGCTCATCCGTCAGCTAAAACACATTGGTATAGGAAAGTACCCTTAGCGGTGAGATCACTGAGGTATACGATTTTTTTTGCAGCATTATTGGGTGGGGGCGAAGGTCGTTACAATTATTCTTTTTTTTTTTTTTTTTTTTTTTTTTTTTTTTTGAGAAGGTCGTTACAATTATTCGGGTAGCACATGGATACAATCTGCGATTATCACGTTCGGGTGTTCATACAGGAAAGCCTGATAAGGTACGTGTCTAATGGAACACTAGGTTATAGTGGGACCTGGAAATTGGGTATTAGGAAACTGGAGTACGTGGAGGATGGCCGACGAGCTATCATTGTGTTTTATATCTATTTTTATTTATTGTTATGACTACTTCACTAATACAAAATTTTCAGTCTCTTTTGGAAAAAGCTAAATAAAAGCGACGGACACCTTTATCTTTTTGGGACCGTCACTAGGAAGAACACAACATAATCATTATTTTTTTAACATATACCGGATAAATTACACTACTACAAAAAAATTTTACAAGACCTTTCCATTTATTAACCGTGTCAGTTTTTTTAAAAAACTGCACGGTTAATGTCTTGAATAACCGTGTCGGAAATCGATTAACTATTAATCGGCCCAGCCCGTTAACATTTCGATGCCTAGTCCCAAGCCCGAGCCTAATTACAGCTTCAACGTATAAAAGCAAGCACAAACCCTAACTTCTACATCACCCTCACCCCACCCTCACTTCTCTCCCTCGGGGCTCAGCCGACACCTCCCTCTCTCAGCGCCTCCTCTCTATCCTTCTCTCCCTCCATCGCCTCACCTACTCCCTCCATCTCCTCCACCCCTCCCTCCCAGGCGCACAACGTCGCAAAGGGCTAGTGCGCTGGCGGCGGCGGCAAAGAGGCCCAACGGGCGGCCCGCGCGAGCACGCCCCGCGGGCGGGCTTTGGCGTCATCCCACGCTTCGTCGTCCTCCGGCGCCGGCCAACGGGTCCCGCGGCGAATCTCCTTCCCTCCATGTTGCGCCGGCCTCCCTTCCTCGGATCCGGCCGACCCCGCCTCCCTTTCCTCGGATCCGTGGGGCGAAGGGTAGATCCGACATCTACGCCACCTGATCCGCTCATGGCGGTAGCGCCCCGAAACCCGGCGGCGGCCCGGATCTAGGCTCATTATGGTTTTGATTGGGTTTTCTTTCTTTTTATTGTTTGATTAACCATGGCGGTTATTTGGTGCTCTAAAAACCGTCACGGTTATTCGATCTATTAACCACAACCTTTGCTTCATGGCGGTTTCAAACAACGCCACGGTAAATCGAAAAAAAAAAAAACCATCACCATTTAGATTTTGTGTAGTAGTGGCACCATTGTCGTGTGCCCGGTATTTTGTCGTGTGCTTTTAACGGTCACACGGTAAACATCGTCTTTGCCATGTGCCTCAACAAAAACACACGGCAAAAAAAATCTAGTTGCTCGACAAAAGATGGCTTTGTCTTGTGTTTAGTTTGGCACACGAAAATCAGCTATTTGCCCCCCTCAAAAAAAAAAAAAAAAAACTATTTGCCATGTATTTTTACGCACACGGCAAATCAGCTATTTTGACGTGTGTTTAGCAGGCGACAAATGTGTTTTTTTGCTGCGGGCCTTCGTTCTCACCCTTGTCAACTAAGCTTTCCAAAGCACTTTTGAAGCAATAAATTAATTTAAATGAAAGAGTTTTCAACTATAGAGTTTGATAACTTCTCGAGATCTACAACTTTTAGTTTGGTCAATTCTTTATTTGACAAAGTGATAGTAACGTTGTTCACAAAATCTATATCTTTCTCATAGTTTCAAGAAACTAGAAGAGGGATCTAAAAGATTTGTGAACAATGTTACTACCACTATGCCGGATGAACAAATGACCAAAAAACTTTATAGATCTTAAGAAGTTATGAAGCTTTAGTTGGCAACATTTTGATATGAAATCATTTTGTTATGCAAAGCTAAATTTGAATTTCAAAAATATAAATTCAAATTTTCAAACAACGTCGGATGAGAAAACAACCCAAACAAAAATTGTAGATCTCAAAAAATTATGATACTTTCTAGTTGACACGTTTTGATTTCAAATCACCTTATCATACAAAGCAACATTTGAATTTCTCAAATTTGAAATTCAAATTTTGTAGATGACCTCAATTGTAGAAACTCTCCAAATAAAAATTGTAGATATCGAGAAGCTAAGAAGCTTTGTAGTTGATAACTTTTTATTTGAATTCTTTTATAGCCTCAAACAAACAATTACAATTGGTTTAGTCTCATATGTGGGGAAATAAGATGAGAATCTTGACACAAGCGGCGATGTGGTGCAGCAATAGATTTGGTTACATGCGAGGGCGAGTTCACGACTTCGAATCTGGCTAGCCGCGTAGCGTGTTAATTTTGCATGAAAACGTCGCGACTTATGACTTAGCCTACTAGTTAGGCTAGCCACCTATTGACAATAATAGTGAAACTATGAGAATATACTTGTTAATTCCACCTATTTATCAAGCCGGAAGACCTCATGACAATGGCAAACAAGCTTGAGAAATATGCTAATTCTAGCCGTTTCTCTATATGAGAAGTACAATCAAGGACTCACTACAGGAGGCCCGGCCTTTTCGGCTCGGCAAATGCTTTGCCGAATGCCGCGCTTCAAAGAAAGACCGCCGACAAAAGTTCGACGGCAAAGGCTTTTTATCGAAGCTAGTTAGTTGGTCCGCCGCCGCGGACATTGCTGAGCGCCTAATTCCGCACTCGGCAAAGTAAAGTTGTCGTTACGCCGCCGACGGTAAGTTTGCCGAGCACCTTTGGGATAGGCGCCGGGAAAGTTTCTTTTTTTTTTTTTTTTTTTTTTGCCGAGCATGCCTCTACCGCCGTGATAGTTTCTTTTTTTATTGTTTTTAAAACATTGCTGAGCGCCACATACCATAGCGCCGGCAAATCTGGGAACAGTTTTTTTTGTAGCGCCTATTACCCAGCTTTTGCGGCGCCATGACCAAAGCATTCGGCAAAGCACCCCTTTACCGAGCGAAATGGCCATTTGCACTCGGCAAAGGGGCGTAAAAGCGGTAATTTTTATTTTTTTTCCATTCCATCTTGATAAGCAGTTAACATCACATAGAATTCACATATATATCATATCCATCACATTGATACCACATCCGGCACATTTATCACGACAATCACAATTATATAGCATATATGTCACAAGTGCATCACAAGTTCAAATCTAAAGTCCTAAAAGTTCAACTCAAGTTCACAAGTGCATATTTGTCTCCGGTGCATAGCAAGTTCATTGGCGATCTTATATAAATAAATCGATGAAGTGTAGGTGACCGATGTGGATTCTGCAAATATGGGAAATGTAGAACAACGTTCTAACTAATACATCCTCATTTGCTTCACAACTATGACGACATGGTGTAGAGAAGACAATTAACCGTGCTAGAGTAATCAATGGATCTCCAATCTTTTTCGCAAGCACCTTTGCCCGATATCGGTCTCGTAGTGAGTGTTGGCCTCTCATTAGCATATCTCCAAATATAACCCAATCGATTCATGGTCCGGGTTAGAATAGATTCATAACTCGCACCCGGTGTAGGTTAAGTCATAACATGAACATGTAATTATTGACACAAAAAATTTTATGAGAACCATGCTTTGTGGCTAAGTGACAAATTAACATATCTAGATATAAGCTAGGTGTTCAACTTCGAGATTACCACATCATTTGGGTTGCAGTTCGAGCTATGCTTGCACACAGTCCCACAACATCATGACTCATGTTCCTCCTTTTTAGCGTCATCAACAATGAGGAGAATGTAGGTAAGAGTGTACCCAATTTCATGAAGCTTCGTACACATGCCTTGATAGCATATTTATCTCGCAAAGGTGCAACCACGCAGATCCGGATGTATTTTTATTCTAGCCTCCGAGATTTGTTGAAGATTTCGACCTCTGTTCCTACAGGCAATGTTAAAGCTAATTCAACATTGGACTCGTGGACCTAATTGATGATTCAAATCATGAATTGTCTCGAACATCTACTTGCTGAACCCCCAAAGTATGAGAGTGTGTCCTTAAGCCAAGTGATTTGGTCAATTACATACAATACATTTAAAAATCACATAAATGTATATATACTTATACAAATGTGTTTAAAAATTAATTTTATTGAAAACATATAGGGGTTTTCTTACTATTAATGGAACATTAGGGCCGTATGCTCGCATAGATCCCGGATTAGAGTCAAAACTCATAGAAGCTGTATTGCCAGTTCTGGTTGTGAAAGATTACGTCTAGCCATCTAACGTAAGACAAAGTATGCTGAAAATAAAGCATAAATGTTTTCTACAAATGAGAGAAAAGAGTGGAAGATGGTCAACCTTTATTCTGGAGAGTTAAAAACCCGGAGTAAAGGCTGTTGTCCGAGGATTGGCGAAGAAAGCACCTCCCCTACACGGTGAGATTTCCAAAACCCGCAATAAAACGCACAACACGATGGCGGCATCCACACATATATCAACAAACATTGCTGAGAAGCAACACCACCAACTAGTGTTTAACCTTTGGCCTTGGGAGCCCGAATCACCGGGGCACCAAGCTTAGCCGGAGTTGGAGGCAACAATGAGCGTGGGGCAGCAAGTGGCCTCCTCTTCCTCTTCTCCTTCACAAAGCAACCTCCTCTTCTTCCTCCTCCTCTTCTCCTTCATAGTGGCCTCCTCTTCCTCCTCTTCTCCTTCTCTTTCCCCTCCTCCTCATGTTCCTTCTCTCCTTCTCCTCGGCCTCCTTCCCTTCTTCTTCCACCTCCACCTTTCCGGGCGCATAGGGGCCAAGTGGCGGCGGTGGTGGGGCATGGGGGGCGGCGCAGGGGGCCGGCGGGGCGTGCTCCTCCCTCCTCTTTCCCTTCAAGCACCGGGCTTGCGAGGCGGGTGGGCGGGGGCAGGGAAAGGCCTTGGCGTGGTCCGCTCCTCCCCTTAGATCTCCGGCGGCGGAGTAAAGGCGGTCCCGGCGAGCCGAGATGGCGGTGCGGCGCCGGTGGGCCGAGGCGCCGGGTCGACCAGGACGAGCACGGAGGGCGATTATGATGGAGCTAGCGGCGGCGGCGGTGGCCCTTCTTCGGCGGTCGGGCGCGGGCGGGGCGAGGGGGCCGAGAGCGAGGGCTTTGGCCGGCGGGTGAGCCCCTTCTCCAGCGGCTATGTGTGGGCGCAACGGGCGGGTAGTGGGTGGGGGGCGGGTGGTCGTTGGCCGCGCGATTGTGAGAGAGCGTGTGAGTTGGGAGAGAGTGCGGGTTTGAGGGTGTTCCGACATCTCAAAAACGGTTAAGTCCGGTCCTTGCCGAGTGCCCCGATCTACGACACTCGGTAAAGGAAAACGCGAAGGCTTTGCCGAGCACCTTGGATCTGGCGCCGGCAATGCCAATTTTTTTTTTTTACCAAATTTGTTTCGGGCGAAATGTTTTCTAGCGGGAGAAAAAAAAAATGGGCGCCAAAAATAGTTTTCACGCCTTTGCCGAGCGCCGGATACAATGCGCCTCACAAAGAGGGGGTTTGCCGAAGTGTCTTTCTTTCTTGACACTCGACAAACATTTATTTATTTATTTTCGTAACCAGATATTTTTCTTTAGCTTTGGTACAGTTAATGTGATGTCATTTTGAAATTTGGCATTTTCTTGCTATATTTTAAAATGTGACATCGGATTTCGCCGAGCGCGTTTCTGTGGGCCGCCGGCAAAGAGGGACGTTGCCGAGCGCCCGCGTTTCTGCACTGGGCAAAGTGGGGCGCCGGCAATGAGCCGATTTCCGGTAGTACTAAGATATTTATTTATTTTAATAAAATATAAAATATGATGTTTGGATGACTAATATAATAAGCATGTTAAAGGTTTTTATAACACATGTCAAAGGGTAAATTTAAGATTTGTACATGATGTCATGAGGTATTGGCAGTAGCAAAAGACACCATAGTTTAAGCTAAGGATTCAACCAAATGAATATAAATGGAAGTATAAAGAAGAGTATATATAACTGATAAGTATACAGTAGTATTACGACTAGAAAGAGAACACGTGTAGTATGTCTTAAACAAAACGGTAAATGAAAGCACACAAATAATTACTCCCTCCATATTGAAAAGGAAGTCGTTTTGGAAAAGGTTTGGTCAAACATTGGGAACATAAATGATTAATAACTTTTAAGTCGTTGAGTTTTGAAATGTGAAAATCATATCAATAGATTTGTCTTGAAAAATACTTTCATAAAAGTATACATATATAATTTTTCAATAAATATTTTGATAGAAAAGAGAAGTCAAAGTTGCACTTTGGAGACCGTATCGATGCCCTAAACGACTTCCTTTTTCAATATGGAGGGAGTATGCTTTATCAGTTATGGGCGGTACTTAACACGAGCTTGTAATAATGCTTTTGTCTGCTAAGTATCTTCCGCATAGGAGCAGTGTCGATGGTCTGGTGCATGCATAAATATGTATACAATCTCCTGCTTGATTGAGAATTGGGCGCTTTAGCGAAAGTACCAGTCACTGCCGATATTACCAAACGGATCCGGATCTTCAAGACCTTCGACGTACCTAAAAATTATCCTCCCAGGGCCTCTTTCCATCACAGGGGTGCCGAATCTGAGGTGGTAGTCGTCAACGGAGTCGTCAGGCAGCCTCAGCGTGTGCAGCCTGCCACACGCCGCTCGCACCTCATCGTTCATCTCGACGTTGAAGCAGTGGCGGATGTCGAGGGACTCGAGACGCACACAGCCACGGAGGATAGCCATGAGGCCGTCGTTGCCAAGGCTGTTGCCGAAGAGTTGCAGGACCTGGAGGCCGCGCATCTTGCTTATCTCCGTGGCTTCGGTGTCGCCGATGCGGGACTGATTGAATTGGTACTTGTTCAACTGGAGGCGCTTCAGGAGCGGGCAGGCCTCCGCCGCTGCGCTGCAGGTCTCGGCGAGGCTGAAGAAGCTGGATTCGATTTGGGAACTTGAGTGGACTGACAGTTCTAGCTCCTCAAGCATGAGGAACTTTCTTATTCCTTTGATGAGTCCGTTGTTCCAGAAGCTGCTCGTGCACCAGATGAGACGAAGACTCTTCATTTGCGGAGCCCAGCACACGAGCAGTACATGGATCGATACAGACAAAATTTTGTACCGAAATATATTTCTTTACAAAAAGTAAAACCGGAGTACATACGGTTTACATGAATTTCTGTTGCAGAAGAAGAAGTTTTGGTCCTGACTTTATCTAACAAACGAAATATATCTCTTTAGTAAAACACAAGAACAACTTCTTTGCCCCAATTGGGAATAACTTCTTTCATGGTTTGCGCTAGGGGCAAGTCCACCATATTTGACTATCCAACTTTACGAGTTCATTGTCATATTTGACTATCCAACTTTACCTGAGTTCATTGTTTGTCTCGTAACTAAGAGCATCTCCAGTAGTTGAATATAATTTACTACTCCCTCTGTTTCAAATTATAGTTTATTTTAATTTTTTTAAATATATTGTTTTTGTTTAGACACCTAGTTATACACTATATTTGACGGTAGGTAATTCACAGGAATGTTACTTTTATGTTAGTATTATAGTATTTCCCTGTCGTCAAACCCCGATAGGGGAAATGTTTCTAAAGTTGGCGCATCGGTAGTTTCCTTGTCGACGGTTTGCCGACAAGAAAATCACGACCCCAAGAGGAAAATGGAAAAACAGCGAGCTATTACCGTCAGAATTTTTTTGTCGGTTTACCGACACTAAAATTATTTTCTCAATTTTCCCTGTCGGTATTTGGTATTTTTGCATTTTTTTTTACCGACAGGAAATTTTCAGTTTCTAGAAGTGACAACAAAAAAATGCATGTAGAAAAGCCAAAACAAATTAAAATTTGAATAGAGAAAGTATATAGCAAGTTATGTTTGGATCTATTAGCATAAAAATAGTAGCAGCTAAAATTAGCACTACATGATACAAATATACCTGCTAATTATTTTTTTGACTTAATATACCTGCTAATTATTAGTTAAAGGTTGCTAAGTCGTATTAGTTCCATTAGCAGGTCTATTTGCTAATAGGTGCCAAAAGTTCATATACACCTTCAACTGACTATCTAACTACCTATTAGCAGGTGGATCCAAACAATCTCATACTAAAAAGTAGCAAGCAATAAATTAGCAGCTCCAAGAGTTTGTGTAAAAGTAGATGCCAAACCCTATGATTTAGGGATTATCTAAAATAGAAAACTCGCTAAAACAATAGAGTCCTCGCAAACACGTAAAATCATTCCCACAACTATGTGTTGTAGCACATATATCATTCTTGTCTCTATGCTAGCTAGGTCCCACTCCATTGTTAGTGTTTAGTGTTTAGAGTTTGGGGTCTAGATTTAGGCTTTAGGCTTTAGAGTTTATGGTTTAGGGTTCAGGGTTTAGTGTTTAAGGTTTAGAGTTATATTTAAGGCTTAGTGTTTAGGGTTTAGAGTTAAGATTAGGATTTATAATTGGGATTTAGGGTATATGTGTTGCCACACATAGTTGTGAGAATTACTTGCATGGCACTGAGGCCCATCCGCCATGCACGGGACCTTGGCTCCTGAAAATAGTGCACGAGAATCCGGGCGCAGCTGCTGACCAATCAGTGCACGAGAATCTGGGCGGCGGCGTAATGGCAAGCTGCGCTAACTAGCTATATTTACTCAACAAGAAGCCGAGATAGATGGCTTGGTATTTTACAATCTTGAATATAACATCTGTTAGATTAGACACCATTTTATGTTGCAAATAGGCTAAACCGAACCCCATTTTAGGATAGCAAAGAGAGTTGCTCTAATGGATCTTTTTTTAGCATGGTACTAATCGATCAAAACGTGTCTTATACTCTCTTGATTCGAAATTATAAGTCACTTTGACTCTTTGTTTCATCCATTTAGTTATGTATGTAGACATATTGTTATATCTAGATACTTAACTAAATGGTTGAACCTAAAAAGTCAAAGCACTTATAATTTGAAACGGAGCGAGTATAACAGAATAAATAGCAACCTAAGTTTGTTGTTCTCCAATAGTGTGCTATAATAGCATCCAAAATGATTTGACATCAGAACCTCAAATTATTTCTAACCAAAGTTTCTTTTGTCTCTTACCTCATTCTCATCTAGAACCGTTTATTTTCCTCAATTTACTCATGTGTGCAATCACTAGTGTATAGAACATTAGTACTCACGGTTCTAGACTTGTTTTGACTGGTCTTTTATCTACCACCAGTGTGGAAAGCCAGTGAAAATCGAGAGCTCTACAAGCATTATTTAGAGAACCGCCACTACAAATGATTTACATTGACTGCTTTCTTAAATAAAACTGCCACTACAAATGATTTACACTAACTGTTTCTTAAGAAATCTGCCACAAGAAATAGTTTTTCTCTAAAAAAACACCACTGCAAATGGTTTTCTAAAATTGCAAATTGGGCACCAAGAGTCGAACACCTCAACACTCAAGCCTCATGCGTAACAAGGGCCAAACCATGACCAACCCAAACAGATGAAAAGGAATATCCCTTAGTCTTGTTTGAATGTAGTCATATTCATACCAATCCATGTGTATCGGTGTGGATTCCGGTGGAACTTGAACTAAATTACATTCCAATCCATCTCAACCCATGTGAATTGATGCAAAAATACGATTACAAATCAAACAAAGTCTTAGTGTGCAGTGTTGGGGCAGGCTAGATATTAGTCACCCCAATTCGGTCCCCCACAAATGGGCAAGTGGCTGAATCAACCCGAAGACGTCGTTTTCGGTTCTCAAGCCTCTGAGAGCGGCGTGATTCGATGGTCGCGGTAAGGCACAACAGCACGACACTGAGGTCTATGCTTTCTGCGGCGGAGAGCCCTTGGCGAATAATTTGCTTGCGCTGTTGCCAAATGATCCATCTTCGTGTCGGAGCAGTCCGTCTTTACCTCGTTGTTTGTATGATTCAAATGAGCAGGTACCGAATATGAGCGCCCTCCACGGCGGGCCGAGGCAAACAGTGGTCCCCCAATGGACCGGTTAATAGGAGGAGCAGGGATGACCAGAAGGCCCACGCCCCGAAGGGAATATTCTGAGGGATCAGAGTAGGTAGAAGTGTATTTTGGTCATGTAAAAACTTACGTTCGACTATAAATAGGGCTCGTATGACTAGTGTAAAGGCGGGATGAGAAATTAATACAAAGAGTGTTACCTTTTCATTCAGTTCAAGCGTCCCACTTCTATTCGATAGTCTAGTTCGGTAACCCAGGGTTCTATACATTCGGTATAGACCAACATGCAGGAGAAGTAGATGTCTAAAAGAAGAGAAACTCCCATATGGACATGTCAATCCATCCTAAGCTATGGCCATTGATTAGGCAACTGTTGTTGCACTGGGAAGGCAATCATAATATGCCCCATCTAGAACTCGCCTATTTCAACTAAACATATGGTTTTCAAATAGCGGGATATAGACGCTATAGCAGCCGTAGTGACTCCATGCTTAACTTTTGCCCTCATGCCTCTATGCCAACCTTCATCAGAAATACTGTTTAGCGCTATAGCGCTGCTAAATTACCTAGCGTTAGCGTCTAAATAGTGGTGCTATATCTAATTTCACCAACAAGACATATCAAAGCCTGCTAAGCCATATTAGTACAGTTATCACTTGCTATTAATTTTGTATTGTGGATAGTTAAGCACTAGAGTTTCATGAACAATGTTGTCATATCATATTAGTAATGTTATCTAGTTGAACTTTAATTAAAAACATACTTTTGTACATAAAATTTGAAAATTTTCATGTGTATGCACCAGTTATTATTGTTTTTTTCATGTTTTTTTGAAAAAAAAAAAAACACTATATGTCATTGCGCTGCTGAAAAAGTTACGCTAATCTTAATAGCCCGCTATTTTAAACCATGAGCAAACATAGAGACATCGAGCCTATGGCTCGTTACTCAAACGGTATGTATATGAGCTCTATGCATGTTTGTTCTTCATGTTTACAGTGTTCTAGTCACGGTTCAAAAGGGCGACATCCTAGGTGCACCTAGGCATGACTAGTCGGTAGTCGGAGGGTGTTCGACGGACCTAGGGGAATAGACGGACCCCTAGGCATCGCCAGCTCATCGGCGGCACCGATTGGGGAGGAAGTCGCCCCGGTGGAGATCCGGACGCGTATGCACAGTGATGGAGGTGGCGGACCCACAGAGGAGAGAGATAGAGATGCTGGAGAGGGAGAGGAACCGTGGCGGCGACCGATGCGGGTGAAGGCAGCGGGCGCCGCATGCAGGTGCGGCTAGAACCAGAGAGATGAATAAGGTTGGACTCTAAATTGGAGATAGGCTAGGCTCTTGCCTCTTGGGCCTTTTCTATCTATCTGGGCCAACCTTTGTATCTTTTATGCTCACAATTTAACTTCTTATTTTTTTTCTTTAATAGAAGATAAGATATCTATATATTAGTATATGTTAAATACGCCTAGCCTAGCCTAGCCTAAGCGCTTAAGGGCGTCTACAATGGTGACCAAATAACTAGCTAGGAGGAATTCTATTGGCTATCAATGACACTTTACAAATAGCTAGCTAGATAAGTATAAAAATAATATAAAAGTAACATGTTGATTGGCTATCGAGGAGAGAGACCAAATAGCTAGCGACTCTCAAATAGCTAGCGACTAATAAATATCTAATCTAGCCCGCTCTCCTAGAAACATCTCTCTCACATAACTCTCAACTATAGTGTTTATTTTTTTCTTATTTAGATGTCTCATCTAGCTAGCGATTTGTAAAGTGACATTGATAGCCAATAAAATTGTTTCTAGCTAGCGATTTGTCACCATTGAGACGCCCCTAAGGATCATCGCCTAGAAAGCGCCTAACACCTTGGTCAACTTTAGCTTCAGTCAAATAATAATTACTCAGGTATATTTCGTGCCCGATACGGCAAGAAATTCATGCAGTGGTCCCTCGAGAGGCAAGCCTGATAGTGGAAACTAAGTTTATTTATATGCAGCATCATCATCCTCTGTAGTTAGTAAATTAATTTGTTTAGAGCATCCATTCATTAGAAGAAAATTTGGGAAGAAAGAAGAGGGACAGTTACTCACGAGTCCGCAAGGAAGAGGAAGAAGCCGTCACTGTCCAAGTGCAAGCCCACTGCCCAGAAGGATTCGCACCGGCCCGAGCTGCGCCTGACGGCAGCTCGCGGCTGTACGGAGGTCGACTTCGTGGTAGACTCGGCAGTCTAGGTGCATGCCAAGGTCGCGCATGTCGATGTGGCGCCACAGGTCGGGCTCCTCTTTCGTCGCGCGGCGCCAGGGCCGGCAGACATGGCCGGGCCCCATGAGGATGTCGACGACATTCAGCCGGCGAAGGACGGCCAGCAGCGCGTCCAGTGGCAGCTCCGCCCAGTCCCTCGTCTCCTCCTCCTCCTCCTCCTCCTCCACACCCATACCTTCCATAGGCCCCAACAGTTGCTGAACCGGAGGCAGCCCCTGATGAAGATTGAAGAAGACGTGGCCATCGATCGCCGTCCGGCCGGTGGCCTTTGCTAGGATGTCGTATTGTCGTTGTTTGAAAGAGTCTCCTGGCAGCCCGCTGCGCTTATATATATATTTTTTAAATTACACAGTACAACGCAGACACTCACAACACGCACGCACACTCACCCCTCTGAACACACGTACGCAATCCCTACCCCTATGAGCACCTCCGAAGGACTGAGCACCCGGCAGATCTGGAGATTCTCGAAGTCACCGTTAGCGCCTCGTCGTCGACGGGAACCTCGCTTACCACTTAATGCATAACACCGAAAATCCTAGGAAATTCCCGGGAAAAGGTGCGAGCACCGGGATTTGAACCCCGGTGGGTAGCGCCCCACCGACCGCCCTACCATTCGACTACAAGCCAATTCGCTCCCGCTGGCGCTTTATATGGAGCACTGGTTCATACGAGACCGACCGATCGAATTCGAAGGTCCATTTCACCGTCGGCGTTATGTACATGGTGCTGGCTCACCAGAAAGTGACATGTTTGTAGCTTAGCCGTTACTTAGCTTCTTGAGAAAGTCATGGAAATTTACAACCACTACAAGTTGGCTACATTCCGATAAGGCAGCTTTTTTTTTTTTTTTTGATAAAGTATACCTACCTGTATTAATTAAAGGAAAAGCAATACAAGTACACCGTATAAGGATACGGAAGATAGCTGCCCGCCTATAATCTATAAGAACCCCAGCAAATAAGAAAATTACAAACTGGTCCTTAGACCCATCCGTAACGAACACTAGCCGCAACCGTCTCTCGTCGAAGACCGCCGCCACCGCCCGCCGCCAAACCCCGGCACCAAAAGCCGGAGGAAACCGCCGACGTTGAGGTGGACTGCAGAAGACGCCGATCTCGCCAAAGGCGAAGAAGTCGTTGAACGCCCATCCGTCGGGATCACTATCCGAGTTGAAACGACAATGGTGGAGCCGACGATAGCATCCCGCATCACGGTGAAGCCGAATCCGGCCGAACCACCAATCTTCCGAAGACCCGCAGCCACCACCGCATCCCACGAAAGTAGGGGCCGGAGCCTCCACGCACCAAGGCGCAAAGACCTCGCCAAATTTAACACTCCTAAACAAGATCCAAGAGCGGACCTTACCTCCACACCCTGCCGCCGGGCGCCGGAGACGAACGCCGCCGAGATGGGGAAGAGAGCGAGAGGACATTATTCCTGGATGACGACGCCGCCGCCGCCTCAACGCCATCATCGGAAACTTTAACATAGACCTAACCCTAACCCTAACTCCGGGGACACACCACCAACTCGGGAAGCACCGGCCACACCCCATCGCCGGACGTGGAGGCCAGCTCCCCTCACCCACCGGCGCCGAGGAGGACGCCGACGGGAGGGGAGCCAGCAGCGAAGGGACCGGGCGGCGGCGGGAGTTGTCGGGCCTCTCGGCGAGGCGTCTTGCGATACGGCGTGGGACGTTTTTTAATAATAGGCAGCTTTTTTTTTAGTATAAGTTGTTTATATGGGGACTTTATTTTTATTTGATTACCCTAGAGATATAAACATGGTGGATAAAAAAAACTGGTAGGAGGGGCTGACATATACAAGGCCACTGTGTAATAAGTATCTAAATTATCTAAACCCGTGCCCGATGAAGACACATATATAAATTATCTAAACCCAACTCATATATACCAATATAAATATCCAGCCCATATACCACCAATAGTTCACACAAAGGTGAATTATAGAATGTGAAATTAAAGTAGATATCTTAATTCAACGATTAGTGTATATATAGTAAACTAGATAAAAACATGATGTAGTACGTATATACCAACACGGTGCGAAATTAAATACTTGTCATGTCCCTATTGTTTCTTGTTCTTGTACTGAAGGTGGCACTTTTTTTTTTTTTTTTTTTTTTTTTGAAACATTGGGTAATCTTTATTGATCAAATATAGTTATGGTGAACTGTCAGGACAGGGACATGGAGGCTGGATACACATTGGTGTGAGTCATGCCTAGCGACGTGTGCATGAGGTTTGTTATTGGTTTAGTCCTCGAATATGACAATTAATTGATTATCACAACAATTGGCAACAAGTTTGACCGGTTTGGGCCCAAAAACTGAGATAAAAAGTTAGAGGGGCACATGATGCCAACTTGAAGCTTTCATCAAGCCATAGTGGTCCAGAAGGCACTAGGTTCATTTGATCGATGAACAAGAACTTAGTGGTAGTTTTACCCCTTGAATATTTGGGATGATTACTTCATGTAAAGGCAATTCGGAAAATAGCAAGTGACCATATATATGAGATTTTTTTTTCCATCCAAGCGTCAAGAGACGATAGAACTTGGTTGCAAACACTCACCGTGAAGTAATCCAATTGTCAGTTCCGTGCATATTTGCTCTCCTCCCTCTAAATCTGAAATGTATATTTTTTGTGTAACTTTTGGAGCAATTCTGTGAATTTTCGTTCATAGGATTTGTCTGTGAATTTTGCACAATTTGTTGGTGCAAATTGATTTTTAGGACATGTGTGACTTGGCAGTGGTCACTTGAAAGATTTTCGATATTGAAATTTGTTCTTCCAATTTTTCTTAGTGTTCCTCAGATTTTTTGTGAAATTGCTGACGAAATCACAACCTTTTGGGGGTTTCTCTGTTCGAGAGGAGCACTCTTGGTATGGTAAGGTTGTAGTTAGAATCTGGCCTCCATTGGGTTTGATTTGATTGAGTTTTTATAATTTTTATGAGAATCTGGGCTCCTTTGAACAGGACATTCCTGAGAAAGCGGTCAAGGTATCACGGAAAGCAGCGAGGCTTGACGACATGGAGCTTTACAAGGCCCCAGCTGCAATCACAGCAGAGTACAGGTTTGATATGTTGGAGCTCCCATGAGTGTGCTGCTAGAAGGTGCTTACCAGTTGTTTTTTAGATTGTGAGTAGTCTATTTATTTTCTCCTCACCAGCTTGACAGTATGTCAAACCTGGAAAGTTGTTTTGCTCCTCTTGCGCATGTAACCTAACATTTGCCTCATCTTCTTATTATAACTAAAGCTGGGAAACCAGATATTTTAAAAAAAAACTATGAAAGGTCGAGCTGCTGTCTTATATTTTCTGTTCTTTTTGGTTGTAGCAGTACTGCAGTATTTCAGTGTCCATCAGCAGCTTTGACATGTTCTCCTATGTTCATTGCAACAGCTTGGTGTCTGAAACTTTGAATCAATTTACTTAATTTGCTTGATGTCCTGACTCTTCGAGTGATCGGTCGTTTTGAAGGCACATAAATAGTTCAGTTGGAGCAGAAATCTGTCAACTGAAGCATTGCATCGATAGTAAATTCTGGTGATGTCTGTCTCTGCACTTTCTAGTAGTTTAACAGCAACAGTTCTTTGGACGGAAATTGATGTGCTTCTATGATTATTCCTTGCTCTCAGGCAACTTTTAATCCTTCTTTAATTAGTAGGTAGCCGTAGTAGGTAGCCGCGGTAACTCATACCTGTAGTTTTCTGGAGCTTCAGTCTGAATTTGGAGTAGGGCAGTAGCTGACCGTGGAGTCAATTCTTAGACAGTATCCTTTTCATGATAAATTGATTTAACTTTAAGCGATCATGACTTGCATTTATGCATGAGCACTAGTTTATTGTCTCTGATACCACTTGTGAGGATCAGGAATTTGGGTAAGAAGAGAAGTAGTAGGGATAGGATTGTGAGGATCACAGATGGAATTAAAAGTATTAGGCCGTGCCGTCTCCACGGCCTCTAAGAATAGCCACGATAGTTTGGTCACTCAACCACGTATGTTGTGGTTTCTACGGTTCAGATCACTAGGTTCTTATTATTATCTTACGCTTTCTCCTCTTAGCTTGTTGATTCATCGCTCTCATAAAAACTATACTACTACTGCATGATCAATCTATCGCTCTCATAAGAACTATGCTACTGCATTTCTGGAGCCTTGCTGTCATGCATGATAAAAAATAGTAGCATTGATACTATGCTCCAGCAGCATGCATTCCTCTTCTGAGCGTGTATGGCCATGCACTCCACTCCACACAAAAGCTAGACATGGACGCTCTCAGCAGCATGCACGCTCTCAGAAGCACCCCACTGCATAGAAACAAGCCAGACATGCATGATACTCCTAGAAGCACGCCACTGCACACAAACAATCTGGCAACAGATGTGTGCTTTTACTTTTGTCTTCTTCTCTCAAGAGGTATGCATCATGCATAGTCACGAGCGCCATGACCACCATCTTTGATCGGCAGCGATGACAGGCTGACAGCCGCTAATTGCATCGACATGCAAGCCACTAGCATCCATCTCAGGCTCACTCTCGTTCAACACAAAGCAACGGGTGCATGTGTATATAGGTATATGCGTATACACACATACATACACATAGGCGCTGCTTAATCTTTCATGAAATATTAAATTCATTTAATCACTTGAGTTATCAATTCATAAAAGGAGAACAATTTTTATACACTCATGTCCTTGAAGGAGACCATTCATGCAACATTTTTGTACCTCTCTCATTTCTAATTATGCACGTCCTGATATAATGATATTTCCCTTTTATCCCAAAACACTTCCATGCCCTCAAAAGATTTGTTGTTGCAATGAACATCGAGTGAGCAATTTATTGTTCACTTGCAGAAATTTTTCCACACAACCGGTGTATTTTATCTTTGAAAAGACACAATATTGACACATCGATGTAGTGAAATGGAGCAAGATACCAGCGCTAGCAGTATATGATTTTTTTGTATAAGTGATGCTATAGAATGAAAAAAAAAAAAACTGATCAAGCGTGCAATTATTATACTTGATATTTTCGAACATGGATCATTTTTTATTTGCAATTCATGAAATGACACAGGCTAATAATATTTGAACCCATGGTAACTCTTCTATTTTAATTGTGTACACCTATATGTTGTCGTATTACAATTCATTGTTGCCTACAGTCAACCGAGAACCATAGAAATAATCAGCACAAGTCATGGTGATACTTTTACTTTTATTACACAGTAGACAAATGGGATGTTGTGTTTGTCTGATGCATGTTCATGAACCGACACAAGGTGCCATTTACTACAATGCCTAGTCATGTCACACTAATTTCTTGTACTTTTATTTAGGCCAGAAGGGCAACAAATGGGATGCATGCTTCGTCGTGATCCCATGAATAGTGTGTTCCGAGATTCTCCTCTTGCCTATATAATCAAGGTCTTCCTGCTGATTCATCGCACTCTCTCACCTGCCTTTGCCTTCCTATCTGAAACATCGTGTAGGGCACTGGAAAGTGAAATAGGAGACATCTAGTGCCATAATATCAGGTGAGATATACTGAAACTGATGGTCCTCTTGAAAATTGCAAATTTACATGCACAAAATATGCTCGGGTTTAAATTGTGTTAGATATTTTTTTCTTGAGAACCCGTTGAACAAGAAATGATCTCATTTGATCATGCTTCTTGTCACTTTTATTGTACTTAGGAACTTTATTTATGTATGGAGATGGTTTTATGCTCCCTATAGGTGATCCACCAATAACGTTTCATGGAGGGAGCGCCTGAGAGCAGTACACGGAAGAGGCGGAGAGAAGGCTCCTCCTCCCAACCAGGTGCACTCTCTTGTGTTTGCATTATATATATATAGATATTTTTGTTGTCTATAAGCAGCAAAATTGCTACCAATATTGTAGGAGTTGTTACACCATCTTCCGGGTGGGAGGACGATACGGGAAAGGCAGGAGCGTCGAAAGTCTACAATAAAAGCAAAGAAAGCAGGTAGTTATTGATGTATGCTTATAATCAGTTGAAGACATTTTAGTGTGGTCTTCGCTAGCCATAGACCTCTATAGTATATTAGGTTACTAGGGTGGATTCTTTGGGTTGATCAACTTATTTTGTAATGTTCTTTTAGGGAGGGTTGCAAGTTCGAGTAAGAGAGCATCAGAGCTAGGACAGGAGTGTCAGAGGCCAAAAGCAAGGGCACACAAAGAAGGTTAGTTGTTTTCATGTGTGTGTATCTACCGGTACTCATGCTTTGTAAATAGTGCTTGGTCAAATATAGAAGCTAGCAACATATGCATGCTGAAGAGGTAGAGTAGTTGCCTATTCTAAGGATGCGATTCATGCTCTTTTTGCTTATTAGTGTCCAGCATCTTGCTAAAAGTGGCAGACAACAGAATCCTTCAGCCATGCATATTACTATGGACCAACGGTCAGTCCCTTCCTAGTACCTGCCATCATAGATTATCTTCCGTTGAGATACTTTCAAGTACCACATATCTATATGGTCCACAATGTTTGATCTATCAAGCAGATCATCACCCGCAGTGAAGCGCGGGCACAGTGGCTTGTTACAATGAAGCCGCTCCTGGAGGGGATGAAATACAGGACTGTGAGTGCCTGGCAGTGGACGACTGGGCGGCAGTGGGCGACGGAAGCCGCGATGCCCTGTGCCTCGACCGCGACGGACTACTACGGCGCGCCGATTTGTTCGACAACACTCCTGCCTGCCTGGGCCGCTACGTATGGCCTATTGGGCCGCCGCACACGCGGACCGCAAGACGGCGTGCGATCCTCGGCAATGGTTCAGTTTCCTCGCTGCCACACTGCGTGTGCGTCGTGCGATGGTTCGGTTTCTTTTTTTTTTCTTTTTGCATTTTTCATTTATAGACTCTATGTATGACCGGTGGGCCGCAGGGTGGTCGGTGGACCTCCCTGACCACCTTGTGGGTCCGCCCCTGGGTAGAGGGGAAGGAATCTGGCTGGAGCCCGGGTTGAAATTCAGTTACAAATTGGATGATCCTCTCTTCTCACAACTCTACCTTAAGTACAAGAGGCTCTGCCTTTGTTTGGCGCACGCAGACGCTTACTAAGACCATTCAGCGCCAGAGTAGCAAGTGCTTGGGTTTCACAGGCCTCTTCGTCCTGAGCCGAGAGCTTGCAGCAGCAGCTTCCTTCCTTGCTGGTCCAACACCAGCGATGGCTTTCCTCCCAGGAGATGATGGTCCGAATAAGACGCGGCCATCAGTCTTTTGGGCTTCTCAGCGTATTGGATCACTCATTTTATGGTAAGGCTGTGGTTAGAATTTGTCTTCCACTGGGTTTAATAATAAACTTAATTAGAGATTCAACTGACACTACATTTTTTTATAAATTCGGTCAGACTTAGAGATTCTTTGACTTATCGAGAAGCAAGATGTGCATTCTTTTTGGGACTAGGGAGTGATATCATAACTAACAAACATGAGAGCTTGTACATAGCTTCTTTGCCTTGAAACTCTGTTTTGTATTAAACTAAAATTTGTATTCACTTTATGTATCTCTGAATATATGTATCAAATTTATGTAAAATTAATGATTTGATGTTTGAAGCTAAATACTCCTTAAGTGAGATTAGGTATATTAATAATGTCATAAACTATACTTTGTTTTTCCAAAGACACTCAGGGAAGAATTGCTCTGTTTGAAATGTTTATCAAGCCGAAGTCCTTATAAAGACGGCAAACAAGCTTGAGATATATATATTAATTCCAGCTGTTCCTCTATATGAAAAGTACAATCAAGAAGTAAGATATTTATTTACAATAAGCATGTAAAGATTAAAATTAAGATTTGTACATGATGTCATGAGATATTGGCAGTAACAAAAGATATCATAGTTTAAACAAAGATTCAACCAAATGAGTATAAATGAAAATATAAAAAAGAGTACAACTAATAAGTTTACAGTAGTCGTGTATCCATGGACTGGTGCATGCATAAATATGTATAAAATCTCCTGCCTTGATTGAACTGCAGTTTAGCGGAAGTACCAATCACTGCCGGGATTACCACACGGAAGTACCTCACAATGCCGTTGTAGAGGGTCCACTCCGGTGTTGTGGCCTGCAGCTCGATGGCACCTCACGACATCGCGAGCTCCTGGTTTGTCAAGGTTCCTAGGTGAAGCTCGGTGAGGAGGTCGATTGCCACCATATCGCCGATGGCCTCCATGGCCAGGGGCTAGGCGCGGTTGCCCTGGCGCCCTAGCCTCGAGCACCGGTCGATGTCGGTGTCGATGTTGACAGCGTTGCCGTTGCCGTTGTTGATGTCGCCGGTGCTAGCCAATCGTTGTCGGTGGCGCGTCGGGGGTTGAGCGTCGTATTGACGAAGCGAGGTCAATGGCCTCATGCATCATATGCGGCTCTTCCCATGTCGATTGCCTCTTGAAGCTGAGTGCGGAGCCCACCGACGAAGAGGTGGATGCGGTGAAACGGGCTCGAGAGGTCCATGTGTGTAGCGTAGGCCTCAAAGGCGGTGATGTAGTCATCTAGATCGCCCTCCCCGCTTGGGCGGAGCCATGTCGCCCGTGGTGTTGTTGTCGATGGGTGGCCGAAGTCACGCCCTCGTAGCGGGTGAAGGCGCCCCACTCGACCAACGGTCTCCTTCTCGACAGATTGTTGAACCCCGAGCTCAACAACACCGCCGATGGAAAGCGGGATACCGAGCGTGGAACTCGGGTTGATCTCTCTCGAGCCGGAAGAGCATCTCCATCTTGCCGATCAAGAGGTCCGGATCGCCGCCGCTATCGTACTTTGGTACCTCCAGCGCATCGCGAAGCGTGGGATGGGTGGTCCGCCGACTTGCGGCAAGGGCGCCGCTGGTGGCGCCAATGTGCCGCCCTAGCTCCTACGCTGGTGTGGGTGTCGGTGGGTGGAGGAAGCGGGCCAGTATTGGGTTGTTGTCGATGGCGTTGTTGATGACGATCCGAGGAGGTCGCCTTTGGGTGATGTTGCTAACCTCTTCTAGCTGGGAGGATGGAAGGGTTGGCGTCGTCGCCGCTGGCATCGTCGGGGACGGCCCCAGCCGCCGACGATGGCCATGGTGGTGCCGTCGCCGGTGTCGGCGTGGAGCGTAGAGGAGGGAGACGAATCTTGGAGTCGACGCGTGTAGACATGCTCCATGCGGCGAAGGCGTTCTTCAATCTCGTTGAAGCGGCCATGGATCTTGGCGGCTGTCCTCGGGGAGTTGCTTGAGAGCCATGCGAGAAGGTGTGGTTCTCGGAAGCCATCGGTGGTGGGAATCATCCCGGCCCCGGATACCAGATGTCACGGCCGCGTTGAGGGGGCAGCGGCGACAAGATCGGCGGGCGGGCGGCCGTCTCGGGCGACGGTGCTGCCCTAGGGCGGGGGAGGGAGGGGCGTTGGGAGGGGGGCAGGAGGCGGGGTGGTGTAAGAAAAAGACCGGGAATTATTTCTTGTTGTTTGCCCCTAAGAGATTACATCCTCCCTATTTATGTGACCCTCCTATGAGACTTGTATCTCAAGCAGTCTCTAAAGGTTTCCTAATATAGTTGGAATACCTTTTACAAGCAATCCTTATTTATTTTCTCGATAGGCGATTTCCTATAGAGTCGGAATATCCTTCACACCAAAAGTCCTAATCCTAATCCGAAGCAATGACGATGTAGAGGTCGAGGAGATGGCGGCGGCGGCGGCTACGCCGCCCCCCTTTCTAGGCCGTCCGTGGCCGGTTGGGCCACGCCTAGCTTGTCCTGGGCTG
This sequence comes from Hyparrhenia diplandra, assembly GCA_015847255.1. NCBI lineage: Eukaryota > Viridiplantae > Streptophyta > Magnoliopsida > Poales > Poaceae > Hyparrhenia > Hyparrhenia diplandra. The sequence goes on from JADLZK010013337.1 coordinate 596,832, forward strand.
GGCGGTCCTGTGCTGTGACATACCATAGTTTAAATAAGGATTCAACCAAATGAGTATAAATGGAAATATAAAAAGGAGTATAACTGATAAGTTTATAGTTTCCACCGTTTTTCAAATTATAAGTCGTTTTGACTTTTTTTGTTTCATCCATTTTTCGAAGTATTTAGACATATTATTATATATAGATGCAAAGCAAAATAGATGTAAAAAAAAGTTAAAGCGACTTATAATTTGGAATGGAGAGAATAATACGACGAGAAAGAGAACACATGTAGTATGTCTTAAAACAAACAGTAAATGAAAACACAACAATAATTATCCTTTATCAGTCATGGATACTTAACACGAACTTGTAATAATTCTTTAATCTCCTAAGTCTTCCCGCATAGGAGCAGTGGTGTACGACGGACTGGTGCATGCAGAAATATGTATACATTCTCCTGCCTTGGTTGAATTTCGCGCTTTAGCGGAAGTACCAATCACTACCGGGATTACCACACAGATCCGGATCTTCAAGACCCTCGACGTACCTAAATACTAGTGGCCCCCCAGGGGCTCTTGCCATCACAGGACTGCCGAAGCTGAGGTCGTAGTCGTCAACGGAGTCGTCCGGCAGCCTGAGCGTGTGCAGCCTGCTACACGCCGCTCGCACCTCATCGTTCATCTGGACGTGGAAGCAGTGGCGGATGTCGAGGGACTCGAGACGCACACAGCCACGGAGGATAGTCATGAGGCCGTCATTGCCAAGGCTGTTGCCGAAGAGTTGCAGGACCTGGAGGCCGTGCATCTTCCCGATCTCTGTGGCTTCGGTGTCGCCGATGCGGGAACCCCTGTGGAAGAAGTATTTGTTCAGCCGGAGGCGCTTCAGGAGCGGGCAGGCCTCGGCCGCTGCGCTGCAGGTCTTGGCGAGGCCGAAGAAGGTGGACTGGATTCGGAATGCTGAGTGGAGTGACAGTTCTAGCTCCTCAAGCATGTGGAACTTCTTTATTCCTTTGCCGAGGTCGTCCATCTTGTAGATGATGCTCGTGCACGAGATGAGACGAAGACTCTTTAGTTGCGGAGCCCTGCAGGAGCAGCACATCGGGTCGATACAGACAAATCTTTGGTCCTAACTTTATCCGAAAAACGAAATATTATGAAAAAAACGAAATGCTCCTTCAGTTCGAAATTATAAGTCAAGTTTTGATTTTTTAGTCATCCATTTATTAATGGATCTAGATCGGATGAACCAAAAAGATAATTTGAAACGAAGTGAGTACATAACAAGAAAGACCTTCTACTATAAGGTTTACCTGGCGATGTCCACCATATTTGACTATCAAACTTTGCTTGAGTTCGTTTTTATTTTTGTGTCACGTATCTCTCGGGAATTTTGGATACAGAACACGAACTTTTGGTCCTGACTTTATCTAAAAAACGAAATATATATCTTTACTAAAACACAGGAGTTCTTTACAAGGAACAACTTCTTTCATGGTTTGCGCTAGGGCGAAGTCCACCATATTTGACTATCCAACTTTGCCTGAGTTCATTGTTTGTCACGTAAAGTAACTACTATAAGAGCATATGTAGTAGTTGGATATAATATAATATCTGGCAAGACATCTTTGGATCCATTAGTACAAAAAATTTGCAGCTAAAATCAGCACTACTGGATCCAAATATATCTGCTCATTATTAGTTAAAGGCTGCTAAAAGTTCATATACACCTTCAACTATCTAGCCACCTATTTGCTGGTGAATCCAAACGATCTCGTACTGAAAAGTAGCTAGCACTAATTTGGCAACTATTAATAACTATTATTAGATACTCCATCCATTCTTAATTATAATTCGTTTTGACTTTTTGTTTATCCATTTTACTATATATCTAGACATAATATTATTGTTAGATATATAGCAAAATGGATGTACCAAAAAAGTCAAAGTGACTTCTAATTTCGAACGGAGGAAGTAACAAATTTTTAGTACTAATGGATCAAATAGGCCTTATATAACACAACAAATAGCAACCTTAAGTTTGTTCTTCTCCAACAGTGTGCTATAATAACATAAAAACTGATTTTATATCAGAACCTCGAATTATTTCTAACCAAAGTTTCTTTGTCTCTTACCACATTCTCACCTACAACATCCTCCATGTGTGCTGGTGTGGATTGCAGTGATACTTGAACTAAGTAACACTCAAATCCACCTCAATCTATGTGGATTGATACGAATATGACTACAAACAAAAAAAAAGCCTTAGTGTGCAATACAAGCATATGTCTAAAGAAGTGCAGTCACGTGGACCGCACCGGTCAATCCATCCTAAGCTATAGCCATTGATCAGTTGTTGCACAGAGGAGGCAATCATAATAAGCCCCATCTACAACTCGCCTATGTCAAGCAAACATATGGTTTTCAAATAGCGGGATATAAGGGGCTCTGTAGCGGCTGGTGGAGAGACTCCATGCTAAGTTATTGCCATTCATGCCTCTATGCTAACTTGGACCACTATTTAGCGCTATAGCGCTGCTAAATTGCATAGCATTAGCATTTAAATAGCAACACTATATCAGATTTCACCAATAGGACATATCAAATCCTGCTAAGCCATATTATACATTTATCATTTGCAACTAATTTGGTATTGTCGACAGTTAAGCAAAGGAGTTCGGTAAACCATGCTGTCATATCATATTAGTAATTGTTAAATAGACTTGTGAAACTTTAGAAACATACTTGTGTACATAATTTTTCAAAATTGTCATGTTTTTATGCATCAATTACTATTATTTTCATTTTTTTTGAAAAAACACACTATATATCATAGCGCCGCTATGGCTTTGTAGGCGATGTAAAAGTTATTGCTAATTTTAATAGCCCGCTATTTAAAATTAACACAACGGCTTCAGGGAGCCTATCGCTAGTTGTTCAAATGAAGGTATGTTTTTACACAGTGTTCTAGTCGGTAAAAAAAAGTTGATGCTGGCCTTAGGTGTGCCTAGGCGTGACTATGCACTAATCGGAGGGTAGACCGACCCCTAGGAGGCGCCATCTCTTGTTGGTGACGCCAGTGGGCGAGGAGGAGCGTCTGGCAGAGGTCATTGGTGGGGAGGCGGACCTTCAGACGCACGTTTGATGGCGACGAGCGCAGGCATGCGCGGATGCGCAGAGAAGATGAGTGAATGAGTGAGAGAAAGACAGAGAGATGCCGAAGAGGGAGAGGAACCGGTGGCGGCGGCTGATGTGGGAGAAGGCCCGTGGGCGTCGAGTGTGGGTGTAGCACGATGAGGATGGGTTATGCTCTTGCCTCTTTGGCCTTTCTATTATATCTAGGCAGCCTTTCTATCTATCTTGGTTCACTACACTATACCACAGGCCATCTACAACGTTAGAAAAATGGTCGCTATAAGCCGTTATAGCGTCTGATCATCGGTCGCTATAACGTTCTAGCAATTGATGTATAAGTCGCTAGGATGGGCATGACAACTACGGCGGCTCGGGCGAGTACGGCGACACCGGTGAGCACAGAGTACGGATGGCGGACTATACGACGGTCACGACGGCTCTCCTAACTTGACGGTGGCCATGATGGCGGGGACGGCACCTGCGGTGGCTACCGCCATGATGGCTCGGAGATGCAGCGCCGCTGGGGTGTGTGCGTGAGATGCAGTGGCGCCGGCTGCCGGCTGCATGGGATGAGTGTGCAGCGGCTGCCCCCGAGGTGGGGGTAAGTGCTAGGGATAAGGTTTCTGGGTTAGACTCTGACTTGTGGGTCACACTAAATTCACTACGTGGGAGTGGGCTGGGCTGATGAGCGCGCTATAATGAAAATGGGCTATAGCGACCGATCTTTGGACTCTTGGATACATTTATAGCGACCGATGGATTGACATAAGTGTGTAGCGACTGATGTTTCGTAGTTACGAGGAGAAATAGCGACCGATGGTCTATTACATAGTATATCATCCGACCGTGGGATGCTAATAGTAAATTATAGCGATCGTTTTGTGACGTTATAGATTGTCTTTGGTATAGTACTATTTAGTTGTTTATTTTTTCTCTAGAAGATAATATATTTATATTAGTATATGTACAAAAAAGTCTAGATCGACTACCCTAAGTGCTAGGCTAAGGGTGATCGTCTTGAAAGCGTCTGCTAGCACCTAGTTGAACTTTGGTTCTAGTCCTGTAGCTTATCATTCTGCCAATCTAAAAATAATAACTCAGAACTCAGGTATATATTTCACGCTCCATAAGGCTAGAAATTCATGTAGTGTCCCTCGAGAAACAAGCCTGATAGTGAGACTAAGTTATTTATATGCAGCAGCATCCGCAGTTAGTAAGTTAGTATGTTTGTTATTTAGAGCATCCATCATTAGAAAATTCCGGAAGAAAGAAGAGGAAAAGTTACTCACGAGTCGGCAAGGAAGAGGAAGAAGTCGTCACGGTCCACGCCCAAGCCCTCTGCCCAGAAGGATTCGCACTGGCCCGAGCTGCGCCTCACGGCAGCGCTCGCGGCTGTCCGGAGGTTGAATTCGCCGTAGCCTTGGTTCTTGGCAAGGTGGCGCATGTCGATGTGGCGCCACAGGTCGGGCTCCTCTTTCGTCGCGCGGCGCCAGGGCCGGCACACATGGCCGGGCCCCATGAGGATGTCGACGACATCCAGCCGGCGAAGGACGGCCAGCAGCGCGTCCACTGGAAGCTCTGCCCAGTCCCTCGTCTGCTGCTCGACGCCCTTACCTTCCATAGGTAACAGCTGCTGATCAACAAGGTGAGGACGGAGATGATGGTTTGAAGAAGACGCGGCCATCGATCAGCGGCGTCTAGCTGGTCGCTTGGCTAGGATGTCGTATTGTCGTTGTTTGAAAGAGTCTGGTACCGTGTTCCACTTATATGGAGCAGCTGAGATTGGATGCGAGGCCGGACCGATCGAAGTCGAAGGTCCATTTCACCATCGGCGTTACACGTACGTTGTTGGTGCTGGCTCACTAGAAAACGATATGTTTGCAGGTTGTAGCTTAGTCGTTACTTAGCTTCTTGAGAAAGTCATGGAAATTTACAAGAACTACAAGTTGGCTACATTCTGATATGGCAGCATTTTTTTATAGTATATAAGTTGTTTATAGGGAGGGTTTATTTTGATTTGATTACTATAGAGATATAAACAGAGGTGGATAAAAAAAAAAAAAAAAACAAAAAAAAAAACAAATGGTAGGAGGGGCTGACATATACGAGGCCACTGTGTAATAAGTATCTAAATTATCTAAATTTCGTATTAGTTCCTCGTATATTATACTAAACCTAAGTCTATGTTGCTAGTTTGAGGCTTTAAACGAATTCAAATTAAAAGGACGTCTAACTACAAAGTTATAATTTTTTGAGCTCTGCAGTTTTCATTTAAGAAGTTTTTCCATCCGAGGTCGTTTGAAAAAAATCAAATTTCAAATTTAAGAGATTCATACCTAGTTTTACATGGTAAGATGAATTCAATAAAAAGTTTTATACTACAAAGGTTCATATCTTTTGGAGACTTACAAAGTTTACTTTGGTCATTTATTCATTTGACAAAGTGTTAGCAACATTGTTTGTAAATTTTATTAATCTCTTTTCTAGTTCCACAAAACTATGAAAGAATACTAGAGAGATATAGGTTTTGTGAACAACTTAACTAACACTTTGTCAAATGAAGAAATGACCAAAATAAACTTTTAAGAGCTTGAGAAGTTATGAAACCTTGTAGTTGAAAACTTTTTTATTTGAACTCGTTTAGGCCTCAAAAATTGTCTTTGCCGATTGTTTTTTACACTCGAATAGAGTTTCTTTGCCGACTAGCACTCGGTATAAATACACTCGGCAAAAAAATACACTCGGTAAAAATACACTCGGCAAAAATGAAGACCTCGCCGACTAGCACTACACGTGCTGCCCCGCCACGCGCTCAATCTCTCACTAGGGTCTTCATTTCGGCGCACGTGTGCAAGTTGGTCGTTTGTCTGCCAATGGCGGAGCCACCAGTATGGCGAGGTCTGGCCTCCACCACACCTACAATGTAGACAAAACACTAGTATATATGTGTATATACATATACGTGAAAGTGAAATATGAAACATACATGGTTGTTGGCTGATACATGGATGGGATAGTATAGCAGTATCTCGTGGACCTACGTCAAAATCCCGCGGTCACGCAGAAAACTAGCGTACTCATCTTCATTCCTTCCTAGCGGTGGCTGCTCCGTATTTTAGTTGTCACGCTCGATGCTTGATGCGACAGTTCCTATTTTCTAAAACCAAAATCTATCAGCTACCACACATCCAAAAGTGGTGGCCCGTCAAGAGTAGAGGCGGCAAGCCGGCGATCGATGACCCCTGACGCGATGGAGGCCGATGGGGATGCAGGCGCCAGTAACCATCAGCGACGTCTGATTCCAGATACCCGGATTGGAAAAAAAATTGAGCTAGCACCGCTCCTACCCGTTGCAACAACATGAGTGGAAAGAGTCTTTTCGGTTACAAAAATTATAAAACCGAACCACAACAAGATGAATGATGATTGGCTCAGTGATTTAATGATATGCTTCCACGGGAAGGAGATATTTAAAGTACTTGATGATGAAGCAGTCATGAAGTGCTTTTAAGACAAGAAACCTCGGAGGATGAATCTTCCTCCGACAGCTCGCTGCACATAGTGCTTGTAAGGCGAATCTTTTGCCTCATGCATGAAGCATCAAATATAGGTAAATTAAATAACTAATTACACAACTTAGATGTACTTTTGTGAGACGAATATTTTGAGCCTAGTTAACTCATGGTAAGACAACAATGACCACAGACAAACGAAAAGTGCCACGGTGCTAAATTTTATGGAACTAAACACAGCTTATGAGTGAGCAGGAGCACGACACGCTGAGTAGAAACAGAACACGTGTAGTATGTCTTAAAACAAACTATAAATGAAAGCACAAGAATTATTTTGCTCCATCCATCATGGGTAATTCCTCCATTCAAAATTATAAATCGTTTTGACTTGTTTCGTTTCTCCATTTTTGCTATGTATCTACATATATATTATTATATCTAAATACATAAAAAAATAAATGTATCAAAAAAAAAAAAGTCAAAGCAACTTATAATTTGAAAAGGCGAACATCTAATAATGCTTTTGTATGATAAGAATCTTCCCGCGTAGGAGCAGCAGTGGTGTATCATGGACTGGTGCAAGGAGAATTTTTTTTTAGATAATGTGGTGCATGGAGAAATATATGTATACATTCTCCTGACTTAGATTCAATTGCGTCCCTTAGCGAAAGTACCAATCACTTCCTGGATTACCACACCGATCTGGATCTTCGAGATCCTCGACGTACCTAAAAGTTACCGGTGCCGCAGGGCCTCTTTCCATCTCCGGACTGCCGAAGCTGAGGTCGTAGTCATCAACGGAGTCGTCCGGCAGCCTCAGCGTGTGCAGCCTGCCACACGCCGCTCGCACCTCATCGTTCATCTCGATGTTGAAGCAGTGGCGGATGTCGAGGGACTCGAGACGCACGCAGCCACGGAGGATAGCCATGAGGCCATCGTTGCCAAGGCTGTTGCCAAAGAGTTGCAGGACCTCGAGGCCGCGCACCTTGCCGATCTCCATGGCTTCGGTGTCGCCGATGCGGGACTGCCAGTTGAAGCAGTACTTGTTCAGCCGGAGGCGCTTCAGGAGCGGGCAGGCCTCGGCCGCTAATCTGCAGGTCTCGGCGAGGCTGAACAAGCTGGATTCGATTTTGAAAGTTGAGTGGAGTGACAGTTCTAGCTCCTCAAGCATGTGGAACTTCCTTATTCCTTCGCTGAGTCCATTGTTCGAGAAGATGCTCATGCACAAGATGAGACGAAGACTCTTCAGTTGCGGAGCCCTGCACAGGAGCAGTACATGGATCGGTACAGAAAAAAAATTTTGGTCCTAACTTGTCCAAAACCGAAATATATTTCAATATAAAAAAAAAAAAAACTGGAGTACATTACAAGAAAGACCTTGTATGATATGGTTTACAGGAATTTCAGTTGCAGAAGACGAAGTTTTGATCCTGACTTTATCTGACAAACGAAATATATAATAGTAGCAGCTAAAATTAGGACTACTAGATCCAAATATACCTGCTAATTATTATTATTTTGACTCCGTATACCTGCTAATTATTATTTAAAGGATGCTAAGTCGTATTAGTTTCATTATCAGGTCTAGATTTGCTAATAGGTGCCAAAAGTTCATATACACCTTCAACTGACTATCTAATTAACTATTAAATCCATTCTAAATTGTAATTCGTTTGACTTTTTCAACCTTAACTTTGACCACTCGCCTTATTCAAAATTTTATGCGAAATATCACTTCTTTTTGTTGTGGTTTACTTTATTAACAAATAATATTTAAGAATGACTTAAATTTGATTGTTTTTGTGTAAATTTTTTGAATAAGACGAGTGGACAAACTTAGAGTCAAAAAAGTCAAACGAACTACAATTTGAAACGGAGAGAGTACCTATTAGCAGGTGGATCCAAATGATCTCATACTAAACGTAGCTAGCAATAAACTAGCAACTATTAACTATTATTGGCTAGCAAAATTTTTAGTACTAAGACCAACTCCAAGAGTTCGTGTAAAAAAAAGATGCCATTTAGCGATTATCTAAAGTGGAAAACTCGCTAAAACAATAGAGTCCTACATGCACAATCATGTTGACCTCTTGCATGGCACTGACCTTGGCTTCTTAGTCCTTACCAATCAGTGCACGAGAATCCGGGCGAGCTCCTGACTAATCAGTGCACGAGAATCCGGGCGAGCTCCTGACTAATCAGTGCACGAGAATCCGAGTGAGCTCCTGACCAGTCAGTGCACCAGAATTTGGGCGAGCGAGCGTGATGGCAAGTTGCGCCAACTAGCTATATTTATTTACCCAACCAGAAGCCGGGATAGATGAGACTTGGTATTTTACAATCTCGAATAGAATATCTGTTGTTATCGGGAAAAAAAAAAAAGAATAGAATATCTGTTGGATCGGAGACCATTTTATGTTGGGAATAGGCTAAAACCGAACCCTGTTTTGGGATAGCAACTCTCTTGAAGTTGCTCTAATGGATTTTTTTAGCACAATACTATTGTATCTGAACATGCCCTATATAACAGAATAAATAGCAACCTTAAGTTTGTGTTGTTCTCCAATAGTGTGCTATAATAGCATCTAAAATGATTTGTCTCGCGAGCTTTACAAGCACTTTTTTTAGAGAACTGCCACCACAAATGATTTACATTGACTACTATCTTAATAAAACTGCTACCACAAACGATTTACACTGACTGTTCCTTAAGAAAACTGCAACTATAGAAATAGTTTTTCTCTGAAAAAAAAACCTCCACTACAAATAGTTTTCTAAAATTGCAAATTGGGCACCAAGAGTCGAACACCTCAACACTCATGCCTCGTGTGTGACAAGGGCCAAAACCATCCTTGGACCTACCCCAAACAGATGAAAAGGAATGCCCCTTAGCCTTGTTTGAATGTAGTCATGTACGTACCCATCCATGTGTGTCGGTGTGGAATGCAGTTGAACTTGAACTAAATTACACTCCAATCCATCTCAACCCATGTGAATTGATGTGAATACGATTACTAATCAAACAAAGTCTTAGTGTGCAGTAGAAGCATATGTCTAAAAGAAGAGAAACTCCCATATGGATCCGTCAATCCATCCTAAGATATGGCCATTGATGAGGCAACTATTATTGCACTGGGAAGACAATCATAATATGCCCCATCTAGAACTCGCCTATGTCAAGAAAACATATGATTTTCAAATAACGCAGGATATAGTGGCGCTATAGCGGATGGAGAGACTCCACGCTAAGCTATTGCCATTCATGCCTCTATACCAACTTTGACCAAGTATTGTTTAGCGCTATAGCGCTGCTAAATTGCCTAGCGTTAGCATCTAAATAGTGGTGCTATATCTGATATCACAGGACATATCAAGGCCTACTAAGCCATATTGTACAGTTATCACTTGCTACTAATTTTATATTGTGGACAGTTAAACACTAGAGTTTCATGAACAATTTTTTCATATCATATTAGTAATGCTACCTAGTTGAAATTTAAATAGAAACATGCTTGTGTACATAATTTTTCAAAAAAAATCATGTTTTTATGCACCAATTATTGTTGTTTTTCATGCTTTTGAAAAAGAACACTATATGTCATTGCGCTGCTGAAAAAAAGTTACACTAATCTTAATAGCCCGCTATTTTAAAACCATGAGCAAACACAGCGACTTTAGCAAGCCTATGGCTCGTTATTCAAATGGTGTATAAGCTCTATGTTTCTTCTTCATGTTTACAGTGTTCTAGTCACGGTTCAAAAAGGAGACGCCTTAGGCGCGACTAGTCGGTGGTCATATGGCATCTGATGGGCCTAGGAAGACTAGCCTGCTCGTCGGCGACACCGGTGGAGGAGGAAGAGCGTCCGACGGAGGTCACCGGTGGGGAGGTGCAGCTCTGGACGCCGCACAGATAGTGATGGCGACGGCGACGCCACGCAGAGGAGAGAGAGATAGTGATGCCAGAGAGGGAGCGGAAACGGTGGCGGCGGCTGCCGCGGGAAGAAGGCAGCGGACGCCGTGTGCGGGTGCGCGCAATGAGGATGGGTGTCGAGTGTGGGTCCGGCTGGAACCAGAGAGATGATAAAGGTTGGAGTCTAAGTGGGAGATGGGCTGGGCTGGCTCTTGCCTCTTGGGCCTTTTCTATCTATCTAAGCCGGTTTTTCTATCTTTTGGTCTCACAATTTAACTATTTATTTTTTCTTCGGTGTATATGTATGAAAATGCCTAGCCTAGCATAAGCACTAGGCTAAGCGTCATCGCCTAGAAAACGTCTAGCAGCTCGTTGAACTTTGGTTAACTCCAGTCTAATAATAGTTACTCTGGTATACTTAATGCCTGATAAGGCTAGAAATTCATGTAGTGGTCCCTCGAGAGGCAAGCCTGATAGTGGGACTAGGTTTATTTATATGCATCATCATCATCATCCGCAGTTAGTCAATTAATTTGTTTAGAGCTTCCATTCATTACAAAAAATTCGGAAGAAAGAAAGGAAAAGTTACTCACGAGTCGGCAAGGAAGAGGAAGAAGTCGCCACGGTCCACGCCCAAGCCCCCTCTGCCGGGCCAGAAGGATTGGCACCGCCCGAGCCGCCTCACGGCAGCGCCGCGCTATCCGGAGGTTGAATTCGGGGTAGTCTAGGCTCGCCAAGGCGGCGATGTCGATGTTACGCCACAGGTCTGGCTCCTCTTTTCGTCGCGGCGCCAGGGTCGGCACACATGGCGGGGCCCATGAGGATGTCGGCGACATCCAGCCGGGCGAAGGACGGCCAGCAGCGCGTCCACTGGCAGCTCTGCCCAGTTCCTCGTCTCTTCCTCCACAGCCTTACCTTCCGAGAAGACGCGGCCATGGATCGGTGGCCTTGCTAGGTGTGTAGTATTGTCGTTGTTTGACAGAGTCTCCTGGCACCTCGCTCCAGCCTCCACTTATCTAGAGCAGAGGTTGGATGCGTGGCCGGACCGATCGAAGTCAAAGGTCCATTTCACCGTCGGCGTTATACGTACGTTGGTGCTGGCTCACTAGAAAGCGACCTGTTTGTAGATTAGCCGTTACTTAGCTTCTTAAGAAAGTCATGGAAATTTACAATCGCTACAAGTTGGCTAGTCGGATAAGGTAGCATTTGTTTTATAGTGTAAGTTGTTTACCGGGGGTGGTGGGGGGTGTGTGGGGTGGGGGGGGTGTTATTTTTATTTGATTACTATAGAGATATACTCCCTCTGTTTTAAATTATAATTTATTTAGTATTTTTTAGATACATTGCTTTTGCTAATACATTATGTCTAAATAAAAGAAATGCATCTAAAAAAGCTAGAACGACTTATAATGTAGAATAAAAAAGTAATAAACAGTGGTGGATACAAAAAGAAAATGGTAGGATGGGCATATATAGACAAGGACACTGTGTAATAAGTATCTAAATTATCTAAACCCAACTCAAATACCAATATAAATATCTAGCCCATATACCAATAGTTTTTTGACTCAAGTCACCAAGGGAACCCAACCCTATTTTTTTATTGTTTTTAATAATGCAGACTTGTTTCAGTTCGGCTCTAGGGGGCATTTCGCTTCCATGGGGAGTTAAACTCAGGTTTGCTGTATGCTACTCAGGTGCTCTAACCACTAGGCTAGAGGCCCGTCTGGCCATCTACCAATAGTTCACAAAGATGTGTTTATCGCAAAAAAAAAAAAGAATTACATAATGTGAAACTGAAGTAGATATATTAATCAACGAAGTGTATAGTAAACTAGATGAAAACATGATGTAGCATAAATTAAATAAACACCTAATTAAATACGATTTCATTCTGCCTTGCTTTGCTTCTCATGTCCCTATTGTTTCTTGTTCTTGTACAGAAGGTTGGTCAAGGCCAAATTAATGTGTCATGAGCACTTGGCGAACTGTCGGGACAGCAACATGCACGTTGGAAGTACAAATTGGTGAGTCATGCCTAGCGACGTGCGCATGAGATTTGTTAGTTTCGTCCTCAAATATGACAATGGACGGTTTGGTGTGGTTTGGGTATCATAACAATTGGCAACAGGTTTGACCCGTTTGGGCCCAAAAACTGAGATAAAAAGTTGGGGGGCACATGATGTGAACTTGAAGCTTTCATCAAGCCAAAGTGAAGTCCAAGGCACTGGGTTCACTTCATCGATGAACACAGTGGTTTTACCCTTGATTATTTGGGTTGACTGCTTCATGTAAAGGCAATTTGGAAAATAACCAAGTGACCATATATATATGGGAGCCGTTTGCCATCAAACCTTCTAGAGAACTCGCTTGTAAACATTCACCATGAAGTAATCGAATTGTCAATTTCGTGCATATTTGCTCTCCTCCCTCTAAATCTGAAATGTATCTTTTTTTTGTGCAACTTTTGGAGCTATTTTGTGAATTTAGTTCATAGGGTTTGGCGGTGCATTTTACGAAATTCGTTGGTTCAAATTGGTTCTAGGACATGTGTGCATTGGTGATCACTTAACAAATTCTTCACGTGAGCGCTATGACATTGAAATTTGCTCAATTTTCTAATTTTCTAAGTGTTCTACAGAGTTTGTGAAATTGCTGATGAAATCGCATCCTTTTGGGGATCTTTGTTGTAGTAGAGCACTCATGGTATGGTAAGGTTAATAGAATACTCATACAACAAATTGCAACTTCTTTTTCGGAAGCTCATCTCCTAAGTACTCAGAGTTAAGTGTCCTTAGCTTGGAGCGATGTGTGATCGACCGGGAAGTTCTTCCCGAGTGCGCATGAGTGAGGACAAAGTGCGCAGAAAAGACTGGTCTTGGTCTGTGAGCGCAGTCTTGATCCTTAGAGAGAGGTCAGATGTAAGTGGGCCCAGCCTCGAAGAGGCGGAACGTTACAAATGGTATTAGAGCCGACCCTTACGGTTTCATGGGCGCGTGTGTTAGTTGCGCAGGCATGGTGCGCATGGCTGGTGTGAACCCGGCGTGGTCACACAGTATGGCACATGAGCTGGCACTGGACACACGGGCGTAGCCAATAGGGGACGGTCCTAACCTGTTTACCGACGAGGACGTCGGTCTCCTAAGGAGATGAGTATGTGACACCCATCCCAGGGCTTAATAAGGCTGATAGAATAATCATACCAATAAGTTGCAACTTCTTTTTGGGTAGTCCATCTTCTAAGTACTCTAAAGTTTAGCGTGCTTGGCTTGGAGCAATGGTGACCAACCAGGAAGTTCTCCCCGGGTGCGCATGAGTGAGGACAAAGTCGTTGAAAAAGACCGATGCTGGTCTATGAGGGTATTCTTAATCCTTAGAAAGTTGTTAGTTGTAAGCGGACCCGGCCTTAAAAATGTGGGACGTTACAGAGGAGCTACCGGAGGAAGCAGCAGGAGATGAGCCTGTTGATGACCTTGGTCAAACTATTCTTGATGCACAGGAAGAATACGAAAAATAAAAACAAGAAGATCAAGTTTGAGTGCATGCTAGAGGACCACAAGAAGTTGTTGTACCCAAGATGTGATGCAGGGGCAAAAAAAAAAAAAAAAGGTGGGTATCACACTAGAATTCTTTGTAGTGGAAGACGAAGAATGGTGTTTTCGACAAGGCCTTGTAATTTTATTGACTATCCAAAAAATGATGCTTTTGAAGGCCAATGAATTACCTACCACCCACTACATAGGAAGCAAATAGCTTGTGTGTCCTTTGGGATTAGAAATCAAGAAGAAACATGCATGTCCAGTGTAAGATCAAGCAAGAGGACCCTGAGGGCGAAAGTCTCAGGAGGAAGATCACTGCCAAGGTTATGCGGTATGCTCCTATAATACCACATCTAAAATGTTTGGTTAGAAACAAGGACCATGCAAAGTTGTTGTGATGGCATAAAGGAGACAAGTAAGATAGATGACATGTTGAGACACACCCTACCGATGGGTCGCAACGGAGAGCAATCGATTTAGAATTCAAGGATTTTTGCAGATGATAGAAGAAACTCGAGGTTCACTATTGGTATAAATTATATACACACAATAAAGATAAAGATATCTACAAACGCAGATAGAGATACCATTATAGCACTTCACCAAAAGATGAACTCCCTGGTTTGAAATATTGAACTCAAAGGAATAGTAGGTGAATATAACTAGCATTTGCTTAATCCATTTTACAATCACGTATTTAAGAAACTAGCTAGATTAGGACATAACTTATGTCTTTGTAATTCTAATTTCAATAAACCTTGATTTATTTATTCTATCATGGACATTAATTCTTAATAAAGTAAGACAAAATTACTTTACTAAGAATAGACAAAAAGTCTACCATTTACCTATTGGCAGGAAGTGGGCTCTAAAGGATTCAATAAAGCTATAAAGTCATCTTTATGATAGTACCACTGGCTCCAAGCCAAAAGGGGGCATTCACAAGTAAACATAATCTAGGCACCATGCTTAAATTAAGAATTACTCCTCTAATCTAGAACAACCAAGATTAAGGTACTCAAACAAGAGTTGCAAACTTGAGGAACAAAATAAACCAAAACTTACTTTAATTATAAAGTCATATACCGAGATAATCTTAGAAACAAGCTCCTCTTGCGAAGAGAATGATCCCTTGAGAATACAGAGTAGATCCGGTAGGCTAGAACTTCTCTAAAAATACTCCTTACTAATCTCTTTATTTATAATAAACTTGATTGCTACTCAAGATCTATAGTAGCTAGTCCGGAATTTGTATAGCTCTAATCATGGAGACCTTGAATTTTCTAATCCTAAATGAATTCTCGTAATGAATTTTGCTCATGAATTAGGGTTTCAGGGGGTAGCTCGCCCTTGCTATTATAGCCTCATAGGATGAATCTCAACCCTTGGATCAAACCGACTTGATTGGATAACTTAGATGTGATCCCAAGGTTGGTTGTGAGAAGGTTCCAGAAGTAGGACATGTGGATCCACATGGCATGGCCGCCCGCCCCTTTGCCATGACCACCTAGCCCCACATTGTGACATGTGGGCCCCATCTTGTGCGCGAGGTGTCTTCTTTTGTCCTTTAGGTCATTAGAATTTCTACTAATCCTTCATTTTTTTCTTCCGTTTCTCTATTTCTCCTCTTTTCTACTCTCTAGATTTTTCCCTGTAAAACTGGGTATGCAAAAAAACCCATGGAACTCATTAGAAATAATAATCTTTTAGTGTCATTGATCTCATAATTGATAGCATATTTAATAGTTAATTTTAGATCTTATCTACCATCGCATTCGCCTTAAGTATGGATGGTTTTAATCAATCCTTTCAAGAACAAAGCAATGGCCATAGCACCGGCTTTGTTAATCTATGTATCTACAACCTTCCTCTCTGGTTATGCATGAAGCGTAAATTCAATATGATGCTGATACTCATCCAAGGCCCGAAGCAGCCTAGCAATGACATTGATGTGTACATGAGGCCACTAGTTGATGAACTTTGACTTTTGTGGAAAAAAAACCGGTGTACGTGTAGGAACACTTCGACTTGTGTGCTTTGTTGTTCGTAATAATCAATGATTGGTCGACTCTAAGTAACATTTCAGGATAGTTAAACAAGGGATATAATGCTTACACGCACTGTTTTGAGTATTGTATGTATATTTTCTTGAAAAACTGTCGAAAAGTTGTGTACCTTGGCTATCGTCAATTTCTTCCTAAGAATCAACCCCTAAGAAAGAAAGGCAAGCATTTCAAAGGCATGATAGACTACTAGCACACCCAAATGAGTCACCACCGGACTGGTGAGGATTTATTAGAAATGGTCAAGGATGTGAAAGTAGTCTTCGGGAAGGGACCTAGCAGCGAACTATTCCGAACGACACTGAAGGTCACACACCCATGTGGAAGAAGAAGTCGATATTTTGCGAGCTACCCTATTGGCAAGTCCTAGAGGTCCGCAATGCAATTGACATGATGCACCGAACAATGAATCTTTGTGTGAACCTGCTAGGTATCTTGAGTGTGTATGGGAAGCATAAGCACACACTTGACGCATGACAAGACGATGGACGTCAATACTTAGGCCCTACTAGCTTCACTTTTAGCAAGGAAGAGAAGGAAAGTATGTTTGAATGCCTAAACAACATCAAGGTACCATCGGATTCTCCTCAAATATACAAAGTGTATAATAAATGTGCCGACAAGAAATTCTAAAACTTAAAGTCCCATGGCGCCACGTGCTCATGACACAATTGCTTCCAGTTGCGCTATGAGGAATTCTACCACCAAATGTACATCTGGTCATTGTGAAGCTATGTGCATTCCTCAATGAAATTTAACAGAAGGCAACCAATCCACTAGATCTAGCTAGCTATGATATAGAATGATGTGGTTTAGTGTCTTGTCGACTTTGAGTTGGTGTTCCCTAAATCCTTCTTTAATGTCATGACACACCTCCTAGTTAACCTGGTCAAGGAGATTGTTATTCTCGGTCCCTGTGTTCCTACACAACATGTTCCCCTTTGAGAGGTTCATTGAGTCTTGAAGAAATATGTTCTCAACAAGGCTCGCCTAGAGGGAAACATCGCCGGGGCTTAGGAACGAGAGGAGGTCATTAAGTTTTGTGTTTACTTTATTCCCGACCTTTACCCGATTCCCGAATTGTGAAACGAGCGGAGGCTAAGTGGAAATGGGACACTGGAAAGAGAATATATATTGGTATGAAGGATGATAAGTTCAATATAGAATAATAAACAGTTTTTGTAACACCCCAGAAGAAAACACAACAATCCTCCGGAGGATTACCACTCTACATAACTACGGAGTACGTGGAAGCAAAACCTCAACATCTAGATTGAGCATAAAAATAAGTCTTCTACGATTACATATGAAGGATCCTCAACCTAACCAAGGCAAACCTCAGCTATTTACTACAAGATACAAACTGATTCTACAACCAACTATTATGTTATAGAGAATGTGATTGTTTGAAGTGTACAACATATGTGCATGCTACTCTCATCCCGCCAAGCATCCTCAAAGCTCAAGTACCCGAGATGGGGAAACAAGCGTATGAGGTTTATGGAAAACCTCAGCAAGCAAACTGCTTCAACCAAGTTGTTTAAATCATAGTCCCGATTAAGCATCAAATTTAAATTGCATAATAATAGAGACATCCAATGCTTTATATCAATATCAATATACTTACCAATTGTAATATAAAATGCTTCATAGAAACGTAAATATACTTACAAGTGTGATGCAAATGATGCAATGCAATGCAATGCATGACTTCACTTCTACCCACACAACCCAACAAGAGGGTGTGAAGGCTGCAACCACAATGCTCATCAATGTGCGTTGTTTGACCGGTACTTACCGCACCAATTTGGCTACGGTTTCTTCCAATGCATACCAACGAAAAGTGTGCAAATGCAAATGTTGCAATGTATGCACTTCTCAAACTTCATATACATCTCACAATTCATAATTTAGAAAGTAATACCACAAGCTATGAAGAATGTCAAACTTCAAAGTAAATCGATAATTCCAATTTCAGATTATCTGGCTAGTGTGAGAAACTAAAATTTAGTGGAGGCAATTTAAACAACAAAGCTAAAGCATGTGGACCACAGCGCCACGTTTACTTGCCTTAACCGAAGACCAAAAGTGGTAATGATGATCCAAAGCACCACCACCTATTTTACAACATATAACTTAGTATACGCACCCAATCAAACATGTAATAGCAAAAGAATAACATGTTTCTACACTCCAACCCCCAATTGGTAAAAACGACAACACAAGACATTTTCAAATAGTCGTAGTGCTACTTCTCTTTTCTTAGCTTTAAAGCTAGAAAAGATATACCATCAAGTTAGAACATTATAAGCATCTACATGGAAAACCGTACAATTTTGCTATAAATAGATGGATAATTTCTCTTTTATATTTACTAGCCCTAAAATGGCTGACAAAGTGGCATTGAAGACAAACTGTCCTGCAGTACAAGGTGGCTGACTTCACAAATCGATCTCTCTCAAGCCATCCAACCGAAAGTTAGAGTTGAGTACTCAATGGAAAGACCATACAAATTACTATGAAAACCTCTATAGCTAAATGGACCACTTCAGCCATGATGAACTCCTCAGTCAACACCCAAAACTGATGGTTGAAACTGCTGTAAGCTGATAGTAAAAATGACAGCCAACTTTCAAAGTTCGTATATAAAGTTATACTCAACCTCAAAATGTGTTTGTTACCAATCTAGAAAGCTTACCAAATTTTGCACAATTTATATTCAGATCACAATCTTCAATTCGGCCATGAAGAGGATGTAATATGGGTTAAATCTAAACAGCTCTGAATTTTCGACAGACTTGGACAACAGACTTAAAAAATTCACATCTCCTAAACCATTTGGCCTAAAAATCTTGAACTTGGACTTCGTAGAAAGATCTCTTAGTGATCTACATCTTCTTTATTCAACTAAAATCATAATTAGGCCTCTAAGATATCCTAAACTGTCGAACAACACAAACTGTCAAATCAGAAAACAGAAAAACATAGATTCGAGGTGTACCAATGAAAGGTCATCCATCATCCTTTCCTACCACAATCTACAACATCAAATCTACCTTGAACCAAGTGCTATGGCAGGGGATCAAAACTCACCTAGGGTTTTCCCCTGAAGAACAGTGAGAAGAAGTTAGGGGAAACATCAATCTGGCACCACTCCTTGATCCTATCATCGCCCTGGCTCGTTCTTGCTTTCCACCCTCAAGTTCCTTGCACCTTTGGAGAGGGAGATTAGAGAGAACCAGGTGCTGCCTTGGTGGAGGGGAAGAAGATCACGTAATGGGAGGAGGGAAAAAGAAAAACTGCGATGTCTTCCATCCAATGGGTCGGCAGATGGACACCAAACAGCCAAGGGCGGTCTCCATGTGGACTGTAGCTGTCCAGTACATCTATTTTTTTATTTGCTAAAGAAAATATTTGCATGTCTATAATCCATATTTAGCAAAACTAATTCTCGGGTGTTACATTCTCCCCTCCTTTAGGAATTCGTCCCCGAATTCTTTCAAACGCGGTTAATCAACAAAAAGAAGTGCTTCAAACGTGCTGAAAGAAAATTACTTATCAGACTCGAAGAGCCCTACCTAACTTGACATCACTCACTCAGGGAACTCTAATATTTCCACCGGCCATATTTAACCATCGTCTTGTTATATATCCACTGACTCAACTTCCATCATCTACTCTAGGTCTTTCGAGTATTTCCTTAACATGGAGACATGATACACTAGGTGCACTCAACCATAGACTTCGGCAACTACAACTGATATGCCAATGTGCCAACATGAGTGATAACCACATAAGGTCCACTTTACCTCAGGTCAAGTTTCCCTAAGTAACTAAACCAATAGTGCCTTTCGTCAGTCAAATCTTCAAAAACATCTCATCTCCTACTTCAAACTAAAGCCCTCCATCTAACAATTGCATAGCTCGATGTATGATGGAGAGACTTATATCAATTTTTGTTAGATGGCTAGACGTGATCTTCCACCACCAGAAGTCATAGGTTTCTCTGGCTATACAAGTCGTATGGGATTTGATTATCCAAAGTTGTCGAGCATACCGCATAATCATCCATCAAAAGTAAGCAACCATATATATTTCCAATAAATCAAATTTCCAAATACATTTGTATAAGTATATGTACATTTATGTGATTTTGAAATCTACCACACGTAACTGACCAAATCAATTGGCATAAAGACACACTCTCATACTTTGGGGTTCAGTAAGTGGATATCCACACCTTTCATGATTTTAATCATCAATTAGGTCCACGAGTTCAATGCCGAATTAGCTTTTTCATCGCTCCTTCAAGGAGAGGTAGAAATCTTCCACAAATATCAGGGGTTGGAGCAAAAGTACATGCGTAGCAGCAAGTGGTTACAGGAAAAATATGTTGTCATGTCATGTGTACAGAAGCTTCATGATATTGGATACACCCTGCCTACATTCTCCTCATTGGTGATACTTGCATAAGGGAGGAACATGCATCATGATGTTGCAGGACTGTCTGCACACATAGCTCGCACTACTACCTATTCGATTTTACGTGGCGGTTTTTTTAGATTTTACGTGGCGGTTTTTGTATTTGCCACCAACATAGGTCACGGTTAATCATCCCATTTTCCGTGGCGGTTTTAGCACCTCAAATAACCGCCACCATTAATGAAATAAAAAAATAAAAAAGAGAAACCCTAGATCCAGGCCCAATCGGGCCCAGATCCGCCGCCACCGACCACGGGCCCAGATCCGCCGCCCGACCGGGGGGAGGGAGGAGCGCGGCTCGATCCGCCACCGCGCCCGGGGAAGGAAGCAGGTCGGGGAGGGAGGAGCCGGCACCACGCGCTCGAGACGCCACCGCGACGCCTTCCCTCGACGTCCGGCCGTCGCCGCGCCGCGTCCGGCTGAGCACCCGCATTTGTCCGGGAGGGTGACCTGCCCGGCCGGAGGAGGAGGACCCGCCTGGACCTCGCTACCCGCGGAGCTCGCCCGCCACCGGAGCCCGCGGCTGGATCCCGCCCGCGCCGGCCCGACCGGCCGCCGGATCCCGCGCGCCGGAAGAGGAGTAGAAGGAAGGGGAGGGAGGCCATTGGCGCCGGTGGAAGGGGAGGGAGCGGCCGCGCTCGTGAGATGTTGTAGAGGAGGCGTCGATCTGTTGTGGAGAGAGAGGGAGGAGTGAGAGAGAGGGGTGGTGGCGAATGAGTGATGGAAAACCCTAGTTCCGGTATATATACGCGAGCCAGGATATCGGGCCGACGTGGGCTTCATTTGCTGGGTGTTTGGGCTCCATTTACCATGGCGATTTACCGTGGCGGTTATTAAAACCGTCACGGTTAATCAAAAATAACCGCCACGGTTAATTAGGGTATTTTACGTGGCGGTTTCTCAAATGCCCGCCACGAAAAATCAAATCCGAACACCTCGCAAAATCCATCCTGCAGTAGTGTCGGAGCAACCAAAATGATATGGTAATCTCGAAGTTGAACACCTTGCTTATGTCTAGATATATTATTTTGTCACGTAGCTACCAAGCATGGTTCTCAAAAACGTTTTGTGCCCATAACTACAGATTCATGTGCATGACTCAACCTATACTGGGAACAGCTGTGAATCCATTGTAACCTAGATAATGACTCGATTCAGTTATGTTTGGAGATATGCTAATGAAAGGCCAACACTCACTACAAACCGATATTAGGCAAAGGTACTTGCGACTAAGATTGGAGACCCACCGACTACTCAAGCACGATTAAATGTTGTTAGTACACCATGTCATCATAGGTGTGAAGCAAGGGAGGATGTAGTAGTCGAAGCGTTACTCTACATTTCGAATATTTGTGAATTCCTCATCGGTGACCTACACTTCATCAACTTAATTGTAGAAGAAAATCGGTAAACTTTTAGTAGTAGCTGAACATCTTTTGATTGTAATGATTTGTTTTTAAATTATGAAAATCTGTATGAATTTGATGAATGGGGATAATCATTGTAATTTGCTCGGGCACAATTTACCGAGAACCAAAACCGAACCGAGAAATACCGAAAAACCGAATCGAAAAATACCAAAACCAAAAATTTGGTTCCTATTCGGTTCTTGGTTGCTGGAACCGAATTCTTGAGGGAAATTCAGTATTTTACCTCGGTTTACCAAAACACCGATCTAGTACCAAAATTTAAAAGGCAGCCCACGTAACTACTTCAGCCCGCCCAGAAGCAACCCAACAATTCACCAGCGAACCCTAGCTCTCTATCTCTCAATCCACCAGCCGCAGCCGCCCATCCACGCCCGTCGCCCCGTACCCCACCCCCGTCCGTCGCGCAACACCCTCCCCACCCGTCGTGCAACGCCCGTCACGCAGACTCCGCCCCAGCCCGTCGTGTAGCACCCGCCCAGCCCATCGCGCCCGCCTTCATCGCTAGCCACGCGCACTCCATCCCGTTGACGGTCGCCCACCGCGCCTTGGTGCTTTGCCAGTCCGCTCCTCAACCTCAGACGGGCGGCTCGTCGGTGGCCCGACTTCCACGCCCGCAGCCTCGGCCAGACATAGATCGTCGGCGCGACCTCGCCCTCGCACTCAACCCGGTGGCCCGTCCTAGGCTCCTAGCGCTCTGCTGCCTTCTTTGCCGCAGTATGTTCGGTTTTTTCGGTAAATACCGAAACCCGAACTGAAAGTACCGATACCGTATTACCTCGGTATGCGACTTTTTCGAACCGATCGGTACCGGCTTCCTCAAGAACCGAATTGGTATAGGTGCCGAGGAACTGAAACCGATTGGTTCGGTATTACCGAATGCTCGGGGTGAATTGCAATATACGTGTACATTAATTATATATGTGCACATTAATTATTAGTTAATATATATATGTACATTAATTATATATGTAATTTAAAACCAAAATAAATCATGAATTAAAATAAAATCAAAAAATAATTCAAGAATTAATTATGTAATTTGAAACGAAAACAAATAAAAACTTAAAATGAAATCAAAAAAAAAAAAAACAACCATTTACTCTCAGTTGGAGATTCTAAGGGAGTAAAGGTCCCCGGCCACGTGCACGGTAGGACCTTTACTCCTAGTTGGATTCTCGTAGCCGGGGAGTAAAAGCTCCACTTCTACTCCCGGCTCCATAACTTCTACTTCCGAACTCGTTGTCCCGGTTGCATAAGTAGAGGGGGTTAACGACCGGAAGTAGAAGTCATTCGTGTAGTAGTGCCCTGACCAGTATAACTTATTTTTTATTCCAAATTTTCAGGCACATCCACATCCAACTCACGCTTTGATGTACGTAGATAGATTGAGTTGACGCTTTGATGTAGATAGATTGAGTTGGATGTGCCTGAAAATTCGGAATAAAAAGCCCTATTTGACTAGCAGAACATACACCTTGTTAAGAAATTAACAGTAGAATTGCCCTCGGACAACGAAGTTGTGGTACCAACCAAAGTATACCAAACAATGCGTAGAAAAACTTTGGCTCCTAATGGGCAGTCGGGCTGCAATTTAAATAATAAAAAAAACGCCAGAAATGGTTGCTCTTGGTCTTGTAAACGCTCTAAGAGAGTGATGGCTCCTTTGATGCATGATTGGAATCCAGGAATACAGTTCGTTCCATTTGTACGCGTTGCATGCCTGTCGATCCGACGGTGTGTGGACACGCATGTATATGCACATGCTGAGATGATGAATATACACCGTCGGTCCACTGTCCAGCGAAGTGGGCGGCAGGCGACGACTTTAGCAAAAGGTGTCAATAGTTCCCTTCTAACGAACGAAGTGCCAAGATTTTAGTGGAAGAACAGACTGACCAAGATGTCATGCACTGCAACCACCACTACTTCCGATCCTCCCATCCATACAATCCAACGCCACCAATCAGTCGTATGACCAACCGCTGCTACTGTTGATGGACAGCACAAAAGTAGTGCCCGGGGAGCAGATTAATTTCTGTAGGCAAGCCAAATGATTGGAGTTTGCACTTTGTACATTCCAGTAGTACTACGCGCTTATTACAGGAGCAATCATGTTTAATTGTTGCGTCTTTCGAAACATGCAAATTTAAATGTGTATCTGAATTGATTGGACGCAAGAATGTGGAAGTAGCACATCCATAAAACCTCTTTTTCTTTACAAGCAAAACTACAGTAATATACTCCCGCCCTCGCGTTGCTGCGGGGCTGCTTTAGTTTGTAACCACAAATTCATAACAACAAAACAAGAATCATATCATAGATATATATCCAGCAAAAATAAATCAATAATAACTTCGCAGTGTCGACGAATCAAGAATCAGCTGCGGCTGCACTCTGCGGGTAGCCCCTGCGGGAACCTCCATCCATCGTCGCAGTAGTTGTAACGCATGTAGTTCTTCTCCGCCCACTTGACGGTGCCCCACTCGGCGCTGTCGGGCTGCTTGTTCATCCACGCGTCGCTGCCGGCGGCGCAGGCGCCGCCGCTGACGCAGGCGTTGGCGGAGTATCCCTTGTAGGAGACGACGAACGGAGCGCCAGACCAGTCGATGGGGACCTTGCCCTTCTCGGTGGCCCAGTAGCTGCCGTCCCACAGCGTGGCGTGCAGCGTCATGGGCTTGGAGCTCGGGTACGCCAGGTCGGAGTACTTCTTGAAGCAGCGGATCACGTTGCCGTCTACCTTGAAGATGATGTTGCTCGGGTTCCAGATGATGGTGTAGGTGTGGTAGTCGGCGGAAGGGTCGAACCATAGGTCGAACTGGTGCTCCTTCTTGCCGTCGCCGTTGGCCCACACGTTGGTGTTGAGCACCACTGGGTTGCCGCTGGAGTTGCCCATGAACTCCATGTCGATCTCGTCGTGCCCATCGCCGTCGCCGGAAGAAAGCTGCATGCATGTGTACAGTTAGTACGGGAACATCTCTGTCACTACTGATAGATATGATTCAGGTCAGGGCAAGATATATATATATCGGCGATGGCTATCGACGACCCATCGACAACGTACGTAGAAGCAGGAGACGGTGCCGGCGGAGTTGCCGGGGATGAGCTTCATCTGGATGCTGAACTCGCCGAAGAGGTACTGCTCCTTGGAGTTGAAGCCGGCGCCGGAGCTGCGGTCGAGGTTGAGCATGGCCACCTGCTGGCCGGACGCGTCGTAGTTGGTGTGGACGGTGCCGTCGGTGTTGAATTTGTCGTAGAGCCACGAGTCCGCCGACGCGACGGCCGCCATCATCATCAGCAGGGCCAGCGACGACGCGAGCAGGGCCAGTGACCGCCGCGCCATGGTGTCGTCCGCCGCTACGCTAGAGATGAACTTGCTGGAAATGGTGGAGTTGGGTGGTTGTGTGTGCTGCTGTGCGGCGAAGCACGGAGAGGTGGCGCAGCTTTATACTGGTGGCCGGCCGGGGGCGTGGTGGTCTGCTCTTGTTAGCTGCTGCTGGGAAGCCTGGGATAGGGCAGACGACGACGTGGCGACGAGGCGTGGGGCACATTTCTTTTGCTTTGTCGGGTGGGTGCGCGGCGAAGGTTCGGCCGTTGGGATCGTTGGGGAGGACAGCACATGAAGAGAAGCTGCAATGATATCTAGCTAGCTAGTAGCTAGTGTTCATACATGTATTGGGAGAGTTTGGTGCGGTGTCCTAAGAAACATTTAGATTATTGTGGGACCTGTACAAATTAGGTGTGAGGAATATATGACGATGCCTTTGATCATCGCACAGCGTATTTATCGCTTACTTACATACAAAATCCGTCTAATTTATCGATTTGTCTCGATCCCTTGTTCGGCCCTTTACGATGCATATATATACGGTCGATATATATAACACTTTTCCTATACAACAGTACATGGCTTGAATCAAACGTTTCCTTCAGGCGACCCTGTAAACGCGCGCACATGCACATGCATGCATGTTGTTGCTACCTCATTTCACCGATGTGTTGTTCCATATATATTTGACTTCGACAACGTTTCTTTGAGTGATGCATGCATGCAGGTCACGTAAGGGAGGTGAAGACAAGGCATATCCTGGACGTTAGATTCCAATTTGGCGGTTGAAATCTGTTGCCGGAACTAGTGTTGTTTTCCAAGCACCTAAAACATAGCAGATCTCTATTATATAACAATTTGTACATATGGAGGTAGAAGAGAGAGGTGTTGCCATAAAAAACTCAGTCGGGTGGGGAAAGACCGCCCCACCGGCATTGTTCTTAAGAAAAAATCTCGATTTCCCGACCGAGAAAATCCCCGAACTCCAGTCCCGCCCAGATACTAAGAGTCGTAGCCCTTGGGAACTATGATCCTCAATCCTTCGGAGAGGACCTGAGCCAATATCCACCGTAACCCCTGGGTCGGTATACACCGTCGCCCATAGCTCGATCCCTACGGGACCTGGGCCGATTCTTCACTAGTGCATTGGCACACGGGACTGACGAGAGAATTTTTTTTAACCACAGCTTAAAATTCGCTCTCACGGAGAGTCGAACTCAGGACCTGTGCGCTCGAGTGTCCTAACCATCAGGCTAGGACCCCTTTGACAGAGAGGTGTTGCCATTAAAAAGTGTACTACTTCTGTCCATAAAAGAAAGATTTGTACAAATCAAACTAGCGATCAACTTTGACTAAATTTATAGTAAATAGCATTAAGATCTTTATCTTCAATTACATTTACTATGACTATGAAATATATTGTGTTACTAATTTAATTACACTCTTTCGTTAGTGGAGAAAGTATCAGTCTGTTCAGATGATTTTGGTGATGACTGATTTGGACTGATTTAATAGTATTACGAGAGAATAAATTCAAATAAGATGAGCCAAGGCAAGCGAACACGTTGTATATATAGTTTCACTGAAAAACGTATTTAATAACAAGATAATGGTGATGCATATATACACCAGGGTGTCGGTGGCCGTTATTTAATTTTCTCCAAAAGAACCGAAGACGCGTCTCCGCCGGTGCTTCGCCTATATTCTATTCAGGCTACGTAGAAGATCGAAGGAAACGCGTAACGATATATGCCAATCTCACGGTGGAAACAACGCGCCGCATTCAACTGGAACCAGGTGCGGATTGCCAAAGCAAGAAAAAGGCGGAGGTTCGGAATCGGCCAAATGAGACCGGCACTAATGAGGAGTGTTGATGATGATGGTCGCTAATCTCTGCCAAATTATTGCGTTAGTTACGCGTTCGTTGGTTAACCACTCGGCGTCACACCTATCGAATCAGCTAGGGGGCACCGACGTCGTCGTCGAGGCTGTTCCATGTTACTTTTCGCGTGGATAACGGACGGGTCTACTTCTAAAATCCAAACGCGATTAGCAATTTTGCAATTAGCCGGTTGGTGGCAGGTATCTTCACTCGCACTCCTCACTATGGACGGGGGCGGCAGGTATCGATCTCCTCTGAACGCTCTAGCTATACGCTGCGGTCGCTGCGCCATCGCTGTCGTCTTTCCACGGGGCAGGCCTCGATCATTTTTACACGTACGCCGAGAAGCATGCAGCAGGAGTCGGTGTGCCCGTGTACGTACGTGGTGGACGATGTCTGCGTTGGAAGATGAGGCCGGCGGTGGCGGCGTCGCGTCGGTTCGCAACGCAAAGCTACTACTTCCTCTGCTAGGGTGTCCCTTATGCGTCACGCTATCATCATGCATGGACAGATCGCGCGAAACTGCGAAATCCACCATGACCACTAACTCGTGTCTGAAGTCCTGTTTTTAAATAAATACTTGGTTCGTGCCCGTACATTGCTACAAGTTTTAAAATCCACATAAAGTAAGGTATTTTTTCACTAACATATTATGAAAAAAATATCTTATGCATCATGGTTCTGATTTGATTATAGGTGTAGGTAATCGAAACACTTTTTATATATGGTCAAATTGTCTTGCAAGCACACCTTGTAGTGCACTTCACTTTAGCTAACGCCTCCTTGGATGCTGTTTAGATTAAAATTGCATCTAAACTGTTTATTACAAGCCTGACAAGAAAAAATAAACATATAAATAACTAAATAACAATTAGGTTCTCCAGCGGGCATCAGCAGGGGTGATGTGTTGCTACGGTGGTGGCGGCGGGGGACGCCATTGCCCGCTCCTGTGCGAGCAAGGCCACTAGGCGTGGCGAGGTTGTGCAACGACCTCTAGAGGCGCCACCCGTCGACTTGCTCTACAACCTCGAGCATGCATGCCTTCTACTCTCAGATGATCTTGGTGTGGAGAGATGGAGGTGTGTGAGAGAGGTGAGATGGGGCCTGGAGGAAGGTGAGATGATAAGTTTGAGTGGCTACTTGAGGGGAGAAATATATGGAGGACTCGGGGATTGGAGGTTTAAAAGTGAATTATGAAAAATCCATGACATGGTTCTAGTGAATATCTCTGATGAGAGACTAGACATTTTGGCGACCTCCTTTGGTTGTACTAAAGGTACCCTACTCTTTACCTACCTGGGGCTGCCTCTAGGATCTTCTAAACCAAATGTTGTTGACTTTTGGCCAATGGTATCTAGATGTGAAAAAAAGTTGATGTCTTTCTCCTCTTTTCTATCTTTTCTATCTGAAGCAGGAAGACTTGAACTCACAAATGCAGTTTTGACTGCCCTTCCTACTTTACTATGTGCAGTTTTCTCTTGCCAAAAACTATTGTAAAGCAAATAGACAAATATAGAAAACATTGTTTTTGGCGTGGATCAGACATTAACAGCAAAAAAAACCTTCTAAGGCTGCTTGGCCCATAGTTTGCTTGCCTAAAGCAGAGGGAGGCCTTGTGTTCTTGATATCCCAACTCAAAATGAGAGCTTGATTATGAAGACAAATTCTATATATAACAAAAGACCTGTTCCCTAGCTAGGTTCAATTGGTTTGGGAAAAATATTAGAAGACACCCTTTACCTGATCACAGATTGTCTCAAAGGACCTATTTCTGGTGCAGGGATATCTCTAAGGCTGCGTTTGGATGTTGGCATTGGAGCATGGAATTCGGAATTGGAATTTGCTGCCACCAATGCCACCGTTTGATGTCGTTTAATTGGGAAACGGAATCACCAGCAAATACCGCGCGGCATTCCCTCTTCCTACACGCAACTCCCCACGATTCGGGCTCCACCCTCGGTATTGCTCGGCATTCGCTCCCCCTCGTCCATCTCGAAGAAAAAAAGGACCGAGAGCTTTCCTCCGCCCTTCGGCCGTCGGCCGAATCCGCCGCCCCTGCGCTTCCCGACACGGCGCCGCAGCGCCCCTCGTTCCTCCCTGCAGCCCGCGCTGCTGCCCTTCTCTCGGCCACCACTTGCCCTCATCCTCTCGCGTGGCGGGCCCCTACTCCTCGCGGGCCAGGCCAGCGGCGAGGCGCGAGCAAGCGGCTTCCCGACCCGGGGGGCGGGTGCGGGCGAGGGGCGAGCCGCGACGCGGCGGCGCGCGCGAGGCGTGCGGGCGATCGCGGCGCGTGGTGTGCGGGCGGCGGCGGCGCGATGCCCCCGGGGCGAGGAATCGCGCGGAGGGCGAGTGGGCGCAAATATACTTTCTCCATGGCGGCGGCGCAAGGTCTCCTTCCCCTTCTCGGTGGGATCCTCTCCTTCACTAATTCCGGTTGATTTGGGTCAATTCTATGCACATCCAAACAGCAGATTTGGTATTGTGAGTCATTTCAATTCAAGGCTGATTTAGAATTGGACCCAATTCAATGCCAAGGCCTTTAATGCCAACATCCAAACGCAGCCTAAGCTTGTTGAGAAATTCGAGTCCACTCCACACCCTCTATCCATGATGGTTCCGCTTGTTTCCTCATCTTTATTCTTATGCTAAGAAGGATTTCATTTTAGTTTGACAAGCAATAGTGATAAAACCCCTTCATGATCTTTTCCATCTTTTTCTCAAAAACGCAGAGAGCTGCATTTCATTATATTAAGAAGAAAGAAAGGGGCAAGAGCCCTACAACACACGCCACACACAACTCCTCGAAATGGAAAGTTACATTTGCGTACATTAAGCTAACCACAAAGGAGAGGGGCTGTCAAAAGGACGGACCCTAGCTCGACTAGACTCCACGGCCGGCGCTCTTCTCCGGCAAGGGTGAGAGCAGCACCAAAGGCTGGGGGCAATTCCATCAAAAACACAGCGATTCCGATGGTTCCGGAGAGTCCATGCCCCAAGCACAATGAGAGAGTTGAGACCTTTACGCATCGATCCGGTTGTTGCTCCGATAGCCTTTTCCCACCAAGCTGTCAAAGAAGTGTGCGGAGACTGTGGTGCCAAGGAATGGAGGCCAACCTGCCTTAAAAAGTGGTACCAAAATTGCCTAGCGAAGACACAGGAGACTAGAAGGTGGTTGATAGTCTCATCTTCCCGGTCACGAGAGGGGCATTGCTCGGGATGGGGCAGCCCCGTCGCGCGAGGCGATCCGCCGTCCAAGACCGATTATGGGCCACCAACCAAAGGAAAAACGGCATTTGGGCGGTGCCCGGGTTCTCCAAATCCTCTCATATGGTCCAAAGCGAGTAGATCCCGGGAAGAAGCCCTCATAAGCGAGACTTGGCTGAGTACTGTCCACTACTTGATAGACGCCAAATGTGGACATCTTCGACATCGGGATCTAACTTCGAAGTTGTACAAGCAGCTCCCAGAGATGGAGGAAGTCCACAATAACACCAACAGTGCGGGCTCCTTTGATATCCGAACCCAGCTGTGATTAGTAATGGCTTCCTGGACGATGCGTCGTTTCACCAATCTTTTGGGATGGCTTCTAGAAGTCGAGGTGCAAGATCAGCAATACACTGTCCATGAATCCAACGATCAGTCCGAACAGAGTGTGATTCCCATCGCCTACTTCGATACAGCGGCCATCGAGAAGAAGGCATTGACTTGGTCTGGGATCTGATCTTTTCCATCTGCCTATGCCAGTTGAAGCTTATGCTCAGTTTAATAACTTTTCAATCCTAATTGACAATATTCAGTTATTGCAGTCCTCATATACTTGGGGTTATCCTTGGGGACCTGGTTTCACCTCAAGGAAGGCATATAAGGCCCTGATAGGCCACCGACAGGTTCCTTCGAGTTTCAAATGGCTATGGAAATCTGTATGTCAAAAATAAATGGAAAGTTTTTTTTTTTTTGGGTTAGTCCTTCAGGACAGGATAAGTACCAGATCTTTGCTTAGAAGAAGAAATATGTACCTTCCTGATTATAAATGTGCTCTCTGTCATTTGGGGATCGATGAAGATGTCCCCCATTTGCTTTTCCACTGCCCTTTCGCAGCAGCTTGCTGGAATATGTTTTCTCTTATCATCCTTGCATCTATGGACCTTAATGATATTATTTTTGGCTTAAAAGATCAGCTGCATACTTCTTGCTTCATGGAAGTTATTGTCACGATGTGCTGAGCGATTTGGACAATGTGGAATGATTTAATTTTTAGGAATATTCAATTGCTCCCTCTGGCGATGCAAGGAAGTCTTCAAGAAAAATTGCTCAAGTTATGCTACGAGCAAAATCAAACCATAGATTGTGTTTAGATTTATGGCTACGTTCTCATTTGTATTTTTTCTCATTTTCTTCCTTTCTTTTTATGTTTCCGGAGAAATCCTTGTTTTATGTTTTAATAAAAGCCGAGTAGGGGACCTTCACCCTCCTGTTTCATAAAAAAAAAAAAAACAATTATTACTGTTCCTGGAGCCATCACCGATCGGGAGGGTTCAAGACGAGGCTCTGATCCGGGCCGTGGAAAGGCGAAGAAAGGCCAAGACGGTTCAGTTCTGTTTCCAAGCCCGGCTAATACGAATGAGCGATCTCAATTCAGGTCTGGCTTCCAAACAGGCCGCAACGATCCACTTGGAACGGACCATTCTGGAAAAACTGAACGAGGCCTAGGAAGTCCTTTCTTCATCGTCATGGTGGGCTTTGGACTGAATGCTCTCTGTAATCAGGACGCCCAGACTTTCTTCATATATCACCATCTTTTTGTGAGCTGTGTTTAGAGCTAGCAGGGAGGTCCTGGCATTCAGTTCTCCAATTGGTCCTGGACATTATTGTCCAGACAGAGACTTAACATATGCGCCCTGGTTTATTTAAATTGCAATTGAGCAGATATGGATAATATACAAAGATGGTGCATTGAGCAGAGTATACTCTAGAGTACGCCCGCTCTCCAAACAAAATTTCAATTCTCTCTTCGCGAACAAATTTAAATTGGCATCTGCTCCAGTAGTCCCTTTAAAAAAATTTGCACGAATCTTAAAGCAGGCAATTAAAGAAATTAATTACGTTATTATTTTACCTGGGTCTCGCCTGGTCCCAGCCGTCCAAGAGCAGCCCGAGCCCAGCCCTAATCCAGTCAGGAAGTAACGTCCATGCTCGTCTCCGTGACTCCTTCCGCCGCCGATCCGTCGTTCACTTATAGCCAGCAATACACTCGATCGCTACTCCTCCCCGTATACCCTACCTTCATTCTTTACGTCAAGGACTGCGGTGCCATAGTGCTCTCGCTCGACACAGACTTCGACGGATGCAAGCAGCTCATCAGGGAGGTGCATGCCGAGCTACCTACCTACCTTGGCAATTCGCTCAATTCCCTTCGGCTTGAGGGATAGAAGATTACGGCCATTGAGAGATGTACTGCATCAGTTCGATTGGGAGGTGCATGATTGGCCGATTGGGTGATTGTGCCGGGAGGCAATCAGGGGGGCATATATGCATTCTACAAGGGATGGTGATGTGACGTGTTCTTGGGCTTGGTGATCCGCTCCACGGCTATTACAAGTCAGCCTGGATTGAATTCCAATTGCAGGTGGGCAGGCCAACATTTGCATCAGCTATTCAGATCGGTGACACGGTGTCTACTGTCTGTCGATCGAGCAGCGAGCCTTGCCGGCGACGAGTAAAACGGTGTGGCGTGAATACGGAGCCACGAATTTACTTCAGATCTGGATTCGAGCTGGGCACGGGTTGCTCTTGGATGGGCTGGGCCAGGCGAGACCCAGGTGTAAAATAATAACATAATTAATTTCTTTAATTGCCTGCTTTAAGATTCGTGCTATTTTTTAAAAAAGGGACCACCGGAGCAGATGCCATTTAAATTTAATCAAACTTTAAAAAAATAATAAGATTTACAAAAACGAATAGGTGTTACCAAAGAACTAATATATATTTTAATATGAATAATAGATATGTACTTTGAATATAATACTTGGTTATTGATATTGTTTTATATGAACTCAGTCATATTTTTATAAATCTAACAACTTGTCTCAAACTTAGAAATATATTGTTCTTACAAAACAGTTAGTAGTATATTATTAGATTTTTTTTCAAAAGATCCGTATATCGGCTTTTATTGATAAGCGAGCAATAATAAGTACAAGGCAGCCAACGTGGTGAAAAACCACCACGCTGCGAAGCCCACCCACGTAACAACGAGAGAAAACGACAGCCCCAACTAAGAATTAGGACCGAAATCCAATGCAGGAGCCAAAGTTGGTCATCGTTGCCCGAAGACAAGCATAACGCATAGCGCGGCTCCGACCGACCACGGCCACGCCCTACCATCGACAACTCGGCCGAGGCGAATTCCACAACGACGCCTACGAGGAAGGTGACACACACAAGCGCCGCGCCGCCGTCCAAAAATGGACCGAGTTGAGTCTCGCCACCCGTGGAATGTGCTAGGTATACGACGCCCCACAAGGAAAGCGACGCCACCACGCGCCGCCGCTAGGCACCGGCGCGAAGAAGCTTCGGCCACGGCCGTCGCCCGGATACGAAACCCGGCTTGACACCACCGCCATCGCTGCCGGTCATCCAAGAAGAGCCTTGGGAGGGACATCGACACGCCGCCACGATTGCGGCCGCAGAGTCGGCTGCGTCCCACCCCGACCGACCGGGCGACAAGCTGAAAAGTAGCAACACTTTCGAAGACGCGAGACTTGTTGCCGCGTCGGTCGTCACGGCCATCGCCGCCAACCGCACCCGCCCGATGCCGATGCGGCATTGCTCGCCGGCGACCACCGGGCAAGAGCCCCGACAATCTTGGGCTCCGCCCCGCCCTCTCCAGCGCCCGGATCCGAAGGCTAGGCCCCGAACTTGGCGCCGCTAACGCCGCCGCCTCCGTCTTGACAAAGAACCACAAAACCAAGAAGATGTAGACCGGGGCCACAACCAGCCCGAGACAGGTCGGGCCGGCCTTGGCCGCCGGGGCCGTGAGGGGGAGGGGAGGGCGGCGAGAGCACCACCCTAGCGCCATGATCGCGTGTCCAAGCCGCCACCGCCCTCTTGTAGCACCGCCGGCCGTGTCTGTAGATCCAGCGATGTGGAGCCGGATCCGCCCCCTGACAACAAATTTGGTTGTTGAGACCGAGGTCGACGTCCCAGCCCGGCGGCGGCATCGCCATCGAGAGAGGACGAGGAAAGCGGCTGAGGAGAGTCGTCGCCGTTCCATCGCAGCTTCGGGCGCTAGCCGACGTCGTAAAGTCGCGACCCCGGGTCCCCGAAGCTGCACACAGCTCACGCACAGGAGGGGCCGCCCGGCTTCTTTGTTGCCCACGCCCGCTAAGGGAGGAAAGGGGGCCCGCCGCCGCCATCCCGGCCAGCCGGGGAGGCCATGCCGGCGGCTAGCTGCAGCGGCGGCGCAACGTAGGGAAGGGGAGGGGAGGTGCTGCTAGGGTTTGGGAGGGAACCGCCCGAGCCGCTTCGCGTGGGGCGACGCGGACGGGAGAGTGTTCGATCGATCTAGCGAGAGATGACTCGTGCCTATATTATTAGATTGACCTGCTCTTTGTGGATAGCTTAGATACTACTGACTTTGACACATCTGAAGAACAAATCTTGGGAACAGTTATGCAAGTTTAACTCAGAATAAAGATACAGCAACTTACAATGTTCAGTAGGGACAAGCATCCAGCCGAAATCACTAAAAGCTAAATCAGTAGGAATATGTCGACGTATGCCATTGAACTAGGTATATATGAGTTGGTCTAATGTACCATATCTACTATCTACTATCTAGTCATATACGGAGTATTGTTTGTAGGGGTTAGGAGACCAAGTGAGAATTGTTGAAACCTGACTATTGGGTGCAATTAGTAAAAAAAGGCCGCCTGCTCAGGATGGCAACCTCGAAATGTGATGGCGACATGTCCTCCCCACCAAGCCTAGCTGATGTGTTATTTAGCACGCGCGACGACGAGATACAGAGCAGCGACAAGAATTATTCGGGTCCAACTCCAACCACCATGCCTTCAGCGCAGGTTTTCCTCTGCCTCGCCGTCGTGCTTGCTGCTGCTGCTGCGGCGGCGGCGGCTACCACCACTCAGGCGCACCTGCCGTGCCTCGACAACCCGCCGGAGCGGTCTCTTCTCGGCGGCCAGGACGAGGCCGGCGAGGTCGTCCATGGCCTCCCAGGTGGCTTCAGGGCCTACGTCACCGGCGTTGCAAGCTCAAGGCACGCCATCGTCCTCGCCTCCGACGTTTACGGTCAGTCCCTAGCATGTTTCCGCATTTTAGAGTCGTCTAGGATTGCGTTTTGGGGAGGAAGCTTTCATTTCTCGCTCTAATTATTTGATTGATTCCTGCAGGGTTCGAAGCACCATTACTCAGGTACATATATGTAGCTTTATATTTCTGTTGCCAACATTCGATTCCTTTCTTGTTCTCATCTTCAGTGACATAGTAGCGTGCCTTTAAAAAGCTCTGTTCTTGGACCACCAGAGCATCTTAATTTTAGGAGACTCTGAAAAACAGAGTACGCAGACAGGCACTCAGCTAGAATGATCTTAGTTCTACCTTGGTTGTACTCCATACATCATTTTCTTTCCTGTAATACGTGCACGTCAACCAAGATTTAGACATTTTAACGTTTTGGTTAGCAGTTAGTCATTGTGATTATATTCCACTACTACAAGTACATTTCTAGATACAAGCATCTTTCTTTTATATATTTACAGAGGTGGACAGGTCGATATGTTATCAAATAGTCTCTGTTAATAGGCTAAACAAAATTTTTAGGAGGCTGTAGTAAACATTGGAGCCAAAGGGTGCTTAGTCCGGTTGGCTAAGTCACTCGAACGGCACTCCACAGTCCCGAGTTCGAATCCCGGTGGGGGAGCGAATTTCAGGCTGTGGTTAAAATTCCCTCGTCAGTCCGTGTGCCAAAAGACGGTTAAGAGCTCGCCAGTGTCCCTGTATGGATCGAGCGTGGGTTCCGTTGGTATACCGGCCCGAGGGCTACAGGTGTCCGCCCGGAGCTCGGTTGGTATACCGCTCTTGGGTTCGGTGTAATTCGGCCCCGGTCTTCTCCGAATGGATTGAGAATCGTAGTTCCCATGGGCTAGAAGCACCTAGTGTCGGGCGGGACCGAGGTTCGGGGATTTTTCGGCCGGGAAACCGAGGTTTCCTCTTAAGAACAATGCGGTGGGGCGGTCTTTCCCCACCCGACCGAAGTTTTTAGTAAACATTGGACTTTAAAGCCCTCAAGAATTATGCCAAATTTATTGAGCAAGTTTATCTTGGACTTGTACTAAACTTTCAGAGTACTAGCTTTTTATGTTTGATGGTGCCCTTTCGTTCTTAGCAAAATGTTTCAATTACCATTAGCTCCGTGATCAATTGCCTTGTGTATAAGGAGGGGAGATGTATATCAACTAAAGGTAGAAAGAAGAAATTGATCTATTATTGCAGTCCCCTTGTCAGACAGTAATGCTCTGTATTTATGTACAATCTAAGAGGCATTATC
This sequence comes from Hyparrhenia diplandra, assembly GCA_015847255.1. Lineage (NCBI taxonomy): Eukaryota > Viridiplantae > Streptophyta > Magnoliopsida > Poales > Poaceae > Hyparrhenia > Hyparrhenia diplandra. Next base: position 633,654 of record JADLZK010013337.1, read on the forward strand.
CAACAAAATTTGTGTCCTGCATGTATTAGTATTATAGATACCACTTTGTTACGGTTCTACATCCCTTTGTTCCCAGCCTTGATTTAGCTGTAATCTTAGCAGTATTGATTGATGGGCGTTTAATAATGCAGAAAGATAGCCGACAAAGTTGCTGAGGCTGGATACTTCGTTGTGGTGCCTGATTTCTTCAATGGAGACTATTTAGATGACAGGAAAAACCTTACGGAATGGCTCAAGGCTCACTCTCCGGTCTGACTCTGTTCCACACACACGTTTCATCGTCTTCTCCCTCTCAATTTAATTGATTGGGGACCTATATGTACATCAATCTTACAGGTAAAAGCTGCCGAAGACGCAAAGCCATTGTTTGCTGCTTTGATAAACGAAGGAAAGTCCGTCGCGGTAGGAGGTTACTGTTGGGGAGGTGTGTGAAATGCATATCAACATACAAATGAAATACTCCTTTCAGGGAACGCATAGAACCTACTGTTTCACTCCGGCTTTTTTGCTGCTTCGCTCCTTCACTGGCAGGGAAGTTTAGTGTGGAGGTGGGGAAAACCAACGAGGTTAAAGCAGTCTGCATTTCACATCCTTATAATGTGACTACGGATGACATGAAAGGTGCTGCTCCTTTTTCTTTCAGTGACCACAACCTTGCAGCTACTTCATTGTGGCTGCTCATTTTCATCTGTAACTATGTTTGTTCAAAACAGAGATCAAATGCCCAATTGACATCCTTGAGGCCAGTATGATTCGGTAACACCGCCAAAACTAGTGTACCGGTTTGTGCATGTATTGCGTCAAAGAGAAGAGGTGAGTTGCTAGAGATCATATTGGCAAACAGGACACCAGTTGCACAAACTCATTCCGTTGCCACTGTGTGTCGTTGCAGGTTCCCTACTATGCCAAGGTTTTCCAGGGAGTTGCGCATGGATTTGCCTGCAGATATAATACCACCGACCCTTTCGCTGTCAAAACTGCGGAGCAAGCCCTGTCTTACATGATCAGCTGGTTCGACAAGTACTTGAAGTGAAGACTATACAGACCGGACTACCCTGTCCGCCGTTATTAAATTGAAACAAATAAAATAAAAAGAGACTAAAAGGCGAACCCAACGTACTGCTGTAAACATTATATTCAACTTCGTGGCTGAAACAAAAAAAAATACATATATGTAGAGTGATCATGTTTCTTGTGTAATATTGCCACAAGTTCGTAAGATTTTGGACTCGCAAAAGTCCCAAATATCTATAGCTCTTTTTTGTTTAGTGCTCTGGATAATGTAGAGCTAAGTGAACATAAAGTCAGCTGTTAATTGATCCTACATATCCCAAGTATCTGAGAGAATAACTCCGCTAAATTCTAGAGCTGCCTCCTCATTACGCTAAGTTGATCCAGCATGCTAATTAACTAATCTTGCAATTATATGAGCTGCCTCATTACATCCTATATACATAAACAGTATAAATTAACATGGATATAGAAGAAAGAAGTACACCCTTTAACTGAAGATTTCTAATATCAGGGATAATGCAGGCCTGCATTGGATCTATCAAACCCACTGTGATCGGGAACATGCATTTCCGTTCCTTGACCCGGATCAGTCTCATCCCTACAGTGAAAACCCCTTTCTTAAAGGTAGTACCACGGCCACTAGTACAGAATCCGATTTTTCTCTGATGCTAGATTACTACAGATTTTCTTCACCAGCAGTTCATATGCAGTCAGTAGAAAAACAAATATGTGGGCCCAAATGAAATGATTTGTGGATGTCCAGAGGAGGGTAAATAGCCTAATTAAACTGTCTACATGCTCACAAAAACTAGGCAAAGGTGTTGGTACAAGAGATGACCCTAATAGCCAATACTTTGACTCTATGCAATACAACCCAAGTCCCCCTACAATTCTAGTATAGATCTCGAAAAGTTATAGATCAAAGTTATAAAACTTTGTTGTTTGCAACTTTCTCATTTGAATTCATTTGATGCTTCAAAATGTTGCTTGAAATTTAATTTAAAATTGTTGAAGAACTCTTATTTCTATTTTTAACAAATGGCTAAAAATTTCTAACTAGTTTTCTCCTTCATAGTAACTCCAAATGTGATGTTTGTTTCCTTATTTTTTTTAAAATCCTACTCAATCAAGTTATTGAGTTAATACTACTATTATTTTGGTTACTTTTCTTGTGAACATTTTGTAATTTGAATTTTAAAAATGACTACTTAAAACAACATTTTGAGACATCAAATGGTTTCGCTGAAGAAGTTTGACCATAAAAGTTGTAGAACTCTTCAAGATGTACTATTTTTATTTGGTCATTTTCTTCTTTTGACAAAGTGATATAACTTTGTTCATAATATTTGCGTATCTCTCATATAGTTTTTGAAACTACAAGAAAGATATATGATTTGTGAATAATATTACTACCACTATGTTGGATGAATAAATGACCAAAATAAAAGTTGTAGATCTCGGAAAACGCGAAAAAAGACACTTATTTAGGGACGGAGGGAGTATACTGTTTGGATCCAAGGACACCGATGGCTATTAAAGTTGATGAATAAAGAACAAAATGCCCATGCTCGACTCACTCTCCGACACACATTGGTAGTTGTTGTTTTATTACATCTGGTGTAGCTTCAAGTAAGGGCCGTATTTAAAGAACTAACATATATTGACCCCATTCAACGCCTCATCCTCTTATGCACTGGCTGCTATTATGGTAGCCCTTGCCATGGTTCACTATCGATCCATCCAGACGATATTTTGATATGACGAAAGCACAGTAAAATTGAAGACTCTAGCCCAAACCATAGTAAAGTTGTGAAACTTAACCATATCAATATTTTGATATGCCCAAACCCTAGCAAAATTGTGAAGCTTAGCCACATCAATATTTTGATATGCCCAAACCCTAGTAAACTTGTGAAGCTTAGCCACGTCAATATTTTGTTATGCCCAAACCATAGTAAAATTCTGAAACTTAGCCATATCAATATTTTGATATGCCCAAACTGTTGGCACTCAAAATTGGCTTGGATTAAGGCACGGTAAAATTCTAGACTTAGGCAATACTATGAAGGGCTAAACCACCGCAAAATTTCCAGAGATAGTCAAAATTCCAAGACTAAAGCACCGGATCCCATCAGAACTCCGAAGTTAAGCGTGCTTGGGCGAGAGTAGTACTAGGATGGGTGACCTCCTGGGAAGTCCTCGTGTTGCATTCCCTTTTTGGATTTTTTTTTTTCGAGATTATAATATATTTTTTAATTTTTTTGGCCACGCCTCTGCCTTTTCATGGTTCCCTTTAATTTTCGTAGTCGATTCGATGCACCCGCATGGTGCCGGGCGCACGGGCGGGCTGTGTCGGGGGCCAAGTCGAGGGCACGGAGGCACGGGGATAAGAGGAAGGAGGAGGCAATGTATGTCGGATGCGATCATACCAAAGACTAAAGCACCGGATCCCATCGAACTCCGGGTTAAGCGTGCTTGGGCGAGAGTAGTACTAGGATGGGTGACCTCCGGGAAGTCCTCGTGTTGCATTCCCTTTTTGGATTTTTTTTTTCGAGATTATAATATATTTTTATTTTTTTTGGGCCACGCCCTGCCTTTTCATGGTTCCCTTAATTTTCGTAGTCGATTCGATGCACCCGCATGGTGCCGGGCGCACGGCATGGTCGGGGCCAAGTCGAGGGCACGGAGGCACGGGATAAGAGGAAGGAGGAGGCAATGTATGTCGGATGCGATCATACCAAAGACTAAAGCACCGGATCCCATGAGAACTCCGGTTAAGCGTGCTTGGGCGAGAGTAGTACTAGGATGGGTGACCTCCTGGAAGTCCTCGTGTTGCATTCCCTTTTTGGATTTTTTTTTTTCGAGATTATAATATATTTTTTATTTTTTTGGGCCACGCCCGCCTTTTCATGGTTCCCTTTAATTTTCGTAGTCGATTCGATGCACCCGCATGGTGCCGGGCGCACTGGCCGGCGGCTGGGCCAAGTCGAGGGCACGGAGGCACGGGGATAAGAGGAAGGAGGAGGCAATGTATGTCGGATGCGATCATACCAAAGACTAAAGCACCGGATCCCATCGAACTCGGGTTAAGCGTGCTTGGGCGAGAGTAGTACTAGGATGGGTGACCTCCCGGGAAGTCCTCGTGTTGCATTCCCTTTTTGGATTTTTTTTTTCGAGATTATAATATATTTTTTAATTTTTTTGGGCCACGCCTCGCCTTTTTCATGGTTCCCTTTAATTTTCGTAGTCGCTCGATGCACCCGCATGGTGCCGGGCGCATTTGGGCGGCGTCGAGGGCCAAGTCGAGGGCACGGAGGCACGGGATAAGAGGAAGGAGGAGGCAATGTATGTCGGATGCGATCATACCAAAGACTAAAGCACCGGATCCCATCGAACTCCGGGTTAAGCGTGCTTGGGCGAGAGTAGTACTAGGATGGGTGACCTCCCGGGAAGTCCTCGTGTTGCATTCCCTTTTTTTTTTTTTTTTTTTCGAGATTATAATATATTTTTTAATTTTTTTTGGGCCACGCCTCTTTTTTTCATGGTTCCCTTTATTTTTCGTGAGTCGTCGATGCACCCGCATGGTGCCGGGCGCACGGCGTCGGGGCCAAGTCGAGGGCACCGAGGCACGGGATAAGAGGAAGGAGGAGGCAATGTATGTCGGATGCGATCATACAAAGCACTAAAGCACCGGATCCCATCGAACTCCGGTTAAGCGTGCTTGGGCGAGAGTAGTACTAGGATGGGTGACCTCCGGAAGTCCTCGTGTTGCATTCCCTTTTTGGATTTTTTTTTTTCGAGATTATAATATATTTTTTAATTTTTTTGGGCCACGCCTCGCCTTTTTCATGGTTCCCTTAATTTTCGTGTAGTCGCTCGATGCACCCGCATGGTGCCGGGCGCACGGCGGCGGGGGCCAAGTCGAGGGCACCTGAGGCACGGGGATAAGAGGAAGGAGGAGGCAATGTATGTCGGATGCGATCATACCAAAGACTAAAGCACCGGATCCCATCGTAACTCCGGGTTAAGCGTGTTTTGGGCGAGAGTAGTACTAGGATGGGTGACCTCCCGGGAAGTCCTCGTGTTGCATTCCCCTTTTTTGGATTTTTTTTTTTCGAGATTATAATATATTTTTTAATTTTTTGGGCCACGCCTCGCCTTTTTCATGGTTCCCTTTAATTTTCGTGAGTCGATTCGATGCACCCGCATGGTGCCGGGCGCACGGCGGCTGCCGGGGCCAAGTCGAGGGCACGGAGGCACGGGATAAGAGGAAGGAGGAGGCAATGTATGTCGGATGCGATCATACAAAGACTAAAGCACCGGATCCCATCGAACTCGGGTTAAGCGTTGCTTGGGAGAGTAGTACTAGGATGGGTGACCTCCCGGGAAGTCCTCGTGTTGCATTCCCTTTTTGGATTTTTTTTTTTTCGAGATTATAATATATTTTTTTTTTTTTTTGGGCCACGCCCGCCTTTTCATGGTTCCCTTAATTTTTCGTGAGTCGCTCGATGCACCCGCATGGTGCCGGGCGCACGGGCGGCGTGGGGGCCAAGTCGAGGGCACGGAGGCACGGGATAAGAGGAAGGAGGAGGCAATGTATGTCGGATGCGATCATACCAAAGACTAAAGCACCGGATCCCATCGAACTCCGGTTAAGCGTGCTTGGGCGAGAGTAGTACTAGGATGGGTGACCTCCCCGGAAGTCCTCGTGTTGCATTCCCTTTTTTTTTTTTTTTTTTCGAGATTATAATATATTTTTTTTTTTTTTTGGGCCACGCCGCCTTTTCATGGTTCCCTTTAATTTTCGTAGTCGCTCGATGCACCCGCATGGTGCCGGGCGCACGGCGGCGCGGGGGCCAAGTCGAGGGCACGGAGGCACGGGATAAGAGGAAGGAGGAGGCAATGTATGTCGGATGCGATCATACCAAAGACTAAAGCACCGGATCCCATCGAACTCCGGGTTAAGCGTGCTTGGGCGAGAGTAGTACTAGGATGGGTGACCTCCCCGGGAAGTCCTCGTGTTGCATTCCCTTTTTGGATTTTTTTTTCGAGATTATAATATATTTTTTATTTTTTTTGGGCCACGCCTCGCCTTTTTCATGGTTCCCCTTAATTTTCGTGAGTCGCTCGATGCACCCGCATGGTGCCGGGCGCACGGGCGGCGTCGGGGCCAAGTCGAGGGCACGGAGGCACGGGGATAAGAGGAAGGAGGAGGCAATGTATGTCGGATGCGATCATACCAAAGACTAAAGCACCGGATCCCATCGAACTCCGGTTAAGCGTGCTTGGGCGAGTAGTACTAGGATGGGTGACCTCCCGGGAAGTCCTCGTGTTGCATTCCCTTTTTGGATTTTTTTTTTTTTCGAGATTATAAATATTTTTTTTTTTTTTGGGCCACGCCGCCGCTTTTTCATGGTTCCCTTAATTTTCGTAGTCGCTCGATGCACCCGCATGGTGCCGGGCGCATTGGCGCGTCGGGGCCAAGTCGAGGGCACGGAGGCACGGGATAAGAGGAAGGAGGAGGCAATGTATGTCGGATGCGATCATACCAAAGACTAAAGCACCGGATCCCATCGAACTCCGGGTTAAGCGTGCTTGGGCGAGAGTAGTACTAGGATGGGTGAGGGAAGTCCTCGTGTTGCATTCCCTTTTTGGATTTTTTTTTTTCGAGATTATAATATATTTTTTAATTTTTTTGGGCCACGCCCCGCTTTTTCATGGTTCCCTTAATTTTTAAGAAGTCGCTCGATGCACCCGCATGGTGCCGGGCGCTGGGGGCGGCGGGGCCAAGTCGAGGGCACTGAGGCACGGGATAAGAGGAAGGAGGAGGCAATGTATGTCGGATGCGATCATACCAAAGACTAAAGCACCGGATCCCATCAGAACTCCGGGTTAAGCGTGCTTGGGCGAGAGTAGTACTAGGATGGGTGACCTCCTGGGAAGTCCTCGTGTTGCATTCCCTTTTTGGATTTTTTTTTCGAGATTATAATATATTTTTTAATTTTGGGCCACGCCCGCCTTTTCATGGTTCCCTTTAATTTTCGTGAAGTCGCTCGATGCACCCGCATGGTGCCGGGGCGTACGGCGGCGTCGGGGCCAAGTCAGAGGGCACGGAGGCACGGGGATAAGAGGAAGGAGGAGGCAATGTATGTCGGATGCGATCATACCAGCACTAAAGCACCGGATCCCATCAGAACTCCGAAGTTAAGCGTGCTTGGGCGAGAGTAGTACTAGGATGGGTGACCTCCTGGGAAGTCCTCGTGTTGCATTCCCTTTTTGGATTTTTTTTTCGAGATTATAATATATTTTTTATTTTTTTGGGCCACGCCCGCCTTTTTCATGGTTCCCTTTAATTTTCGTAGTCGCTCGATGCACCCGCATGGTGCCGGGGCGCACGGGGCGGCGTCGGGGCCAAGTCGAGGGCACGGAGGCACGGGATAAGAGGAAGGAGGAGGCAATGTATGTCGGATGCGATCATACCAAAGACTAAAGCACCGGATCCCATCGTAACTCCGGGTTAAGCGTGCTTGGGCGAGAGTAGTACTAGGATGGGTGACCTCCGGGAAGTCCTCGTGTTGCATTCCCTTTTGGATTTTTTTTTTTCGAGATTATAATATATTTTTTATTTTTTTTGGGCCACGCCCGCCTTTTTCATGGTTCCCTTAATTTTCGTAGTCGCTCGATGCACCCGCATGGTGCCGGGCGCACGGGCGGGCGCCGGGGCCAAGTCGAGGGCACCTGAGGCACGGGATAAGAGGAAGGAGGAGGCAATGTATGTCTGATGCGATCATACCAAAGACTAAAGCACCGGATCCCATCGTAACTCCGGGTTAAGCGTGTTTGGGCGAGAGTAGTACTAGGATGGGTGACCTCCCCGGGAAGTCCTCGTGTTGCATTCCCTTTTTGGATTTTTTTTTTTTTTTCGAGATTATAATATATTTTTTAATTTTTTGGGCCACGCCCGCCTTTTTCATGGTTCCCTTTAATTTTCGTGAGTCGCTCGATGCACCCGCATGGTGCCGGGCGCACGGCGGCGCCGGGGCCAAGTCGAGGGCACGGAGGCACGGGATAAGAGGAAGGAGGAGGCAATGTATGTCGGATGCGATCATACCAAAGACTAAAGCACCGGATCCCATCAACTCCGGGTTAAGCGTGTTTTTGGGCGAGAGTAGTACTAGGATGGGTGACCTCCCCGGGAAGTCCTCGTGTTGCATTCCCTTTTTGGATTTTTTTTTTTTCGAGATTATAATATATTTTTAATTTTTTGGGCCACGCCCGCCTTTTTTTCATGGTTCCCTTTAATTTTCGTAGTCGCTCGATGCACCCGCATGGTGCCGGGCGCACGGGCGCGCGGGGCCAAGTCGAGGGCACGGAGGCACGGGATAAGAGGAAGGAGGAGGCAATGTATGTCGGATGCGATCATACCAAAGACTAAAGCACCGGATCCCATCGAACTCCGGGTTAAGCGTGCTTGGGCGAGAGTAGTACTAGGATGGGTGACCTCCCGGGAAGTCCTCGTGTTGCATTCCCTTTTTGGATTTTTTTTCGAGATTATAATATATTTTTTAATTTTTTTGGGCCACGCCCGCCTTTTTCATGGTTCCCTTTAATTTTCGTGAGTCGCTCGATGCACCCGCATGGTGCCGGGCGCACGGGCGGCGCGGGGCCAAGTCGAGGGCACTGAGGCACGGGATAAGAGGAAGGAGGAGGCAATGTATGTCGGATGCGATCATACCAAAGACTAAAGCACCGGATCCCATCGAACTCCGGGTTAAGCGTGCTTGGGCGAGAGTAGTACTAGGATGGGTGACCTCCCCGGGAAGTCCTCGTGTTGCATTCCCTTTTTTTTTTTTTTCGAGATTATAATATATTTTTTAATTTTTTGGGCCACGCCCGCTTTTTCATGGTTCCCTTAATTTTCGTGAGTCGCTCGATGCACCCGCATGGTGCCGGGGCGCGGCGGGCGCGCTGGGCCAAGTCGAGGGCACGGAGGCACGGGGATAAGAGGAAGGAGGAGGCAATGTATGTCGGATGCGATCATACCAAAGACTAAAGCACCGGATCCCATCGTAACTCCGGGTTAAGCGTGCTTTGGGCGAGAGTAGTACTAGGATGGGTGACCTCCCCGGGAAGTCCTCGTGTTGCATTCATTTTTTTTTTTTTTTTTTTTCGAGATTATAATATATTTTTTAATTTTTTTGGGCCACGCCTCCGCTTTTTCATGGTTCCCTTTAATTTTCGTAGTCGTTCGATGCACCCGCATGGTGCCGGGGCGTACGGCGGCGTCGGGGCCAAGTCAGAGGGCACGGAGGCACGGGGATAAGAGGAAGGAGGAGGCAATGTATGTCGGATGCGATCATACCAGCACTAAAGCACCGGATCCCATCAGAACTCCGAGGTTAAGCGTGCTTGGGCGAGAGTAGTACTAGGATGGGTGACCTCCTGGGAAGTCCTCGTGTTGCATTCCCTTTTTGGATTTTTTTTTCGAGATTATAATATATTTTTTAATTTTTTTGGGCCACGCCTCTGCCTTTTTCATGGTTCCCTTAATTTTCGTAGTCGTTCGATGCACCCGCATGGTGCCGGGGCGTACGGCGGCGTCGGGGCCAAGTCAGAGGGCACGGAGGCACGGGGATAAGAGGAAGGAGGAGGCAATGTCTGTCTGATGCGATCATACCAAAGACTAAAGCACCGGATCCCATCGAACTCCGGGTTAAGCGTGCTTGGGCGAGAGTAGTACTAGGATGGGTGACCTCCCGGGAAGTCCTCGTGTTGCATTCCCTTTTTGATTTTTTTTTTTTTTTCGAGATTATAATATATTTTTTAATTTTTTTGGGCCACGCCGCTTTTTTCATGGTTCCCTTAATTTTCGTAGTCGTTCGATGCACCCGCATGGTGCCGGGGCGTACGGCGGCGTCGGGGCCAAGTCAGAGGGCACGGAGGCACGGGGATAAGAGGAAGGAGGAGGCAATGTATGTCGGATGCGATCATACCAGCACTAAAGCACCGGATCCCATCAGAACTCCGAGGTTAAGCGTGCTTGGGCGAGAGTAGTACTAGGATGGGTGACCTCCGGGAAGTCCTCGTGTTGCATTCCTTTTTTTTTTTTTTTTTCGAGATTATAATATATTTTTTAATTTTTTGGGCCACGCCCTGCCTTTTCATGGTTCCCTTTAATTTTCGTAGTCGCTCGATGCACCCGCATGGTGCCGGGCGCACGGGCGGCGCCTTGGGGCCAAGTCGAGGGCACGGAGGCACGGGGGATAAGAGGAAGGAGGAGGCAATGTATGTCGGATGCGATCATACCAAAGACTAAAGCACCGGATCCCATCGAACTCCGGTTAAGCGTGCTTGGGCGAGAGTAGTACTAGGATGGGTGACCTCCCGGGAAGTCCTCGTGTTGCATTCCCTTTTGATTTTTTTTTTCGAGATTATAATATATTTTTTATTTTTTTTTGGGCCACGCCGCTTTTTCATGGTTCCCTTAATTTTCGTAGTCGCTCGATGCACCCGCATGGTGCCGGGCGCACGGGCGGCGTCGGGGCCAAGTCGAGGGCACGGAGGCACGGGGATAAGAGGAAGGAGGAGGCAATGTATGTCGGATGCGATCATACCAAAGACTAAAGCACCGGATCCCATCGAACTCCGGTTAAGCGTGCTTGGGCGAGAGTAGTACTAGGATGGGTGACCTCCCGGGAAGTCCTCGTGTTGCATTCCCTTTTTGGATTTTTTTTTTTCGAGATTATAATATATTTTAATTTTTTTTGGGCCACGCGATCCTTTTTTCATGGTTCCCTTTAATTTTCGTGAAGTCGCTCGATGCACCCGCATGGTGCCGGGCGCACGGCGGCGGCCGGGGCCAAGTCGAGGGCACGGAGGCACGGGATAAGAGGAAGGAGGAGGCAATGTATGTCTGATGCGATCATACCAAAGACTAAAGCACCGGATCCCATCGTAATCCGGTTAAGCGCGTGCTTGGGCGAGAGTAGTACTAGGATGGGTGACCTCCCGGGAAGTCCTCGTGTTGCATTCCCTTTTTGATTTTTTTTTTTTCGAGATTATAATATATTTTTTAATTTTTTTGGGCCACGCCGCCTTTTTCATGGTTCATTTTAATTTTCGTGAGTCGCTCGATGCACCCGCATGGTGCCGGGCGCACGGGGCGCCGGGGCCAAGTCGAGGGCACGGAGGCACGGGATAAGAGGAAGGAGGAGGCAATGTATGTCGGATGCGATCATACCAAAGACTAAAGCACCGGATCCCATCGAACTCGGGTTAAGCGTGCTTGGGGAGAGTAGTACTAGGATGGGTGACCCCCCGGGAAGTCCTCGTGTTGCATTCCCTTTTTGGATTTTTTTTTTCGAGATTATAATATATTTTTTAATTTTTTGGGCCACGCCGCTTTTTCATGGTTCCCTTTAATTTTCGTAGTCGCTCGATGCACCCGCATGGTGCCGGGCGCACGGCGGCGCCGGGCCAAGTCGAGGGCACGGAGGCACGGGATAAGAGGAAGGAGGAGGCAATGTATGTCGGATGCGATCATACCAAAGACTAAAGCACCGGATCCCATCGAACTCCGGGTTAAGCGTGCTTGGGCGAGAGTAGTACTAGGATGGGTGACCTCCCCGGGAAGTCCTCGTGTTGCATTCCCTTTTTGGATTTTTTTTTTTCGAGATTATAATATATTTTTATTTTTTTTGGGCCACGATCCGCCTTTTTCATGGTTCCCTTTAATTTTCGTGAGTCGCTCGATGCACCCGCATGGTGCCGGGCGCACGGGCGGCGCCGGGGCCAAGTCGAGGGCACGGAGGCACGGGATAAGAGGAAGGAGGAGGCAATGTATGTCGGATGCGATCATACCAAAGACTAAAGCACCGGATCCCATCGTAACTCCGGTTAAGCGTGCTTGGGCGAGAGTAGTACTAGGATGGGTGACCTCCCCGGGAAGTCCTCGTGTTGCATTCCCTTTTTGGATTTTTTTTTTTTTTTCGAGATTATAATATATTTTTTAATTTTTTTTGGGCCACGCCGCTTTTTCATGGTTCCCTTTAATTTTCGTAGAGTCGCTCGATGCACCCGCATGGTGCCGGGCGCACGGGCGGCGTTTGGGGCCAAGTCGAGGGCACGGAGGCACGGGATAAGAGGAAGGAGGAGGCAATGTATGTCGGATGCGATCATACCAAAGACTAAAGCACCGGATCCCATCGAACTCCGGGTTAAGCGTGCTTGGGCGAGAGTAGTACTAGGATGGGTGACCTCCCCGGGAAGTCCTCGTGTTGCATTCCCTTTTTGATTTTTTTTTCGAGATTATAATATATTTTTTAATTTTTTGGGCCACGCCCCGCTTTTTCATGGTTCCCTTTAATTTTCGTGAGTCGCTCGATGCACCCGCATGGTGCCGGGGCGCACGGCGGCGCCGGGGGCCAAGTCGAGGGCACCTGAGGCACGGGATAAGAGGAAGGAGGAGGCAATGTATGTCGGATGCGATCATACCAAAGACTAAAGCACCGGATCCCATCGAACTCCGGGTTAAGCGTGCTTGGGCGAGAGTAGTACTAGGATGGGTGACCTCCCCGGGAAGTCCTCGTGTTGCATTCCCTTTTTGGATTTTTTTTTCGAGATTATAATATATTTTTTATTTTTTTTGGGCCACGCCCGCTTTTTCATGGTTCCCTTTAATTTTCGTAGTCGCTCGATGCACCCGCATGGTGCCGGGCGCACGGGGCGCCGGGGCCAAGTCGAGGGCACGGAGGCACGGGATAAGAGGAAGGAGGAGGCAATGTATGTCGGATGCGATCATACCAAGACTAAAGCACCGGATCCCATCAGAACTCCGGTTAAGCGTGCTTTGGGCGAGAGTAGTACTAGGATGGGTGACCTCCCCGGGAAGTCCTCGTGTTGCATTCCCTTTTTGGATTTTTTTTTTTTCGAGATTATAATATATTTTTTATTTTTTTGGGCCACGCCCGCTTTTTCATGGTTCCCTTTAATTTTCGTAGTCGCTCGATGCACCCGCATGGTGCCGGGGCGCACGGGCGGCGCGGGGCCAAGTCGAGGGCACCTGAGGCACGGGATAAGAGGAAGGAGGAGGCAATGTATGTCGGATGCGATCATACAAAGACTAAAGCACCGGATCCCATCCGAACTCCGGGTTAAGCGTGCTTGGGCGAGAGTAGTACTAGGATGGGTGACCTCCCGGGAAGTCCTCGTGTTGCATTCCCTTTTTGGATTTTTTTTTTTTTCGAGATTATAATATATTTTTTAATTTTTTTTGGGCCACGCCCGCTTTTTCATGGTTCCCTTTAATTTTCGTGAGTCGCTCGATGCACCCGCATGGTGCCGGGCGGCGGGCGGGCGCCGGGGCCAAGTCGAGGGCACGGAGGCACGGGATAAGAGGAAGGAGGAGGCAATGTATGTCGGATGCGATCATACCAAAGACTAAAGCACCGGATCCCTAGAACTCCGGTTAAGCGTGTTTGGGCGAGAGTAGTACTAGGATGGGTGACCTCCCGGGAAGTCCTCGTGTTGCATTCCCTTTTTGGATTTTTTTTTTCGAGATTATAATATATTTTTTATTTTTTTGGGCCACGCCCGCTTTTTCATGGTTCCCTTTAATTTTCGTGAGTCGCTCGATGCACCCGCATGGTGCCGGGCGCACGGGGCAAGGCCGGGGCCAAGTCGAGGGCACCTGAGGCACGGGATAAGAGGAAGGAGGAGGCAATGTATGTCGGATGCGATCATACCAAAGACTAAAGCACCGGATCCCATCGTAACTCCGGGTTAAGCGTGCTTGGGGAGAGTAGTACTAGGATGGGTGACCTCCCGGGAAGTCCTCGTGTTGCATTCCCTTTTTGATTTTTTTTTCGAGATTATAATATATTTTTAATTTTTTGGGCCACGCCTCCGCCTTTTTCATGGTTCCCTTAATTTTCGTAGTCGCTCGATGCACCCGCATGGTGCCGGGCGCACGGGCGGCGTCGGGCCAAGTCGAGGGCACCGGAGGCACGGGATAAGAGGAAGGAGGAGGCAATGTATGTCGGATGCGATCATACCAAAGACTAAAGCACCGGATCCCATCGAACTCCGGGTTAAGCGCGTGCTTGGGCGAGAGTAGTACTAGGATGGGTGACCTCCCCGGGAAGTCCTCGTGTTGCATTCCCTTTTTGATTTTTTTTTTTTTTCGAGATTATAATATATTTTTATTTTTTTTGGGCCACGCCCGCCTTTTTCATGGTTCCCTTAATTTTCGTGAAGTCGCTCGATGCACCCGCATGGTGCCGGGCGCACGGCGGCGCCGGGGCCAAGTCGAGGGCACGGAGGCACGGGATAAGAGGAAGGAGGAGGCAATGTATGTCGGATGCGATCATACCAAAGACTAAAGCACCGGATCCCATCGTAACTCCGGTTAAGCGTGCTTTGGGCGAGAGTAGTACTAGGATGGGTGACCTCCGGGAAGTCCTCGTGTTGCATTGCCCTTTTTGGATTTTTTTTTCGAGATTATAATATATTTTTTAATTTTTTTGGGCCACGCCTCGCTTTTTTCATGGTTCCCTTAATTTTCGTAGTCGCTCGATGCACCCGCATGGTGCCGGGCGCACGGGGCGGGTCTGGGCCAAGTCGAGGGCACCGAGGCACGGGATAAGAGGAAGGAGGAGGCAATGTATGTCGGATGCGATCATACCAAAGACTAAAGCACCGGATCCCATCGTAACTCCGGTTAAGCGTGCTTGGGCGAGAGTAGTACTAGGATGGGTGACCTCCCCGGGAAGTCCTCGTGTTGCATTCCCTTTTTGGATTTTTTTTCGAGATTATAATATATATTTTTTTTTTTTGGGCCACGCCGCGCCTTTTCATGGTTCCCTTTAATTTTCGTAGTCGCTCGATGCACCCGCATGGTGCCGGGCGCACGGCGGCGTTGGGCCAAGTCGAGGGCACGGAGGCACGGGATAAGAGGAAGGAGGAGGCAATGTATGTCGGATGCGATCATACCAAAGACTAAAGCACCGGATCCCATCGTAACTCCGGGTTAAGCGTGTTTTGGGCGAGAGTAGTACTAGGATGGGTGACCTCCGGGAAGTCCTCGTGTTGCATTCCCTTTTTGGATTTTTTTTCGAGATTATAATATATTTTTATTTTTTGGGCCACGCCCGCTTTTTCATGGTTCCCTTTAATTTTCGTAGTCGCTCGATGCACCCGCATGGTGCCGGGCGCACGGGCGGCGCCGGGGCCAAGTCGAGGGGCACTGAGGCACGGGATAAGAGGAAGGAGGAGGCAATGTATGTCGGATGCGATCATACCAAAGACTAAAGCACCGGATCCCATCGTAACTCGGGTTAAGCGTGCTTGGGAGAGAGTAGTACTAGGATGGGTGACCTCCCGGGAAGTCCTCGTGTTGCATTCCCTTTTTTTTTTTTTTTTTTCGAGATTATAATATATTTTTTTTTTTTTGGGCCACGCATCCGACTTTTCATGGTTCCCTTAATTTTCGTAGTCGCTCGATGCACCCGCATGGTGCCGGGCGCACGGGCGGGCGTCGGGGCCAAGTCGAGGGCACGGAGGCACGGGATAAGAGGAAGGAGGAGGCAATGTATGTCGGATGCGATCATACCAAAGACTAAAGCACCGGATCCCATCGAATCCGGGTTAAGCGTGCTTGGGGAGAGTAGTACTAGGATGGGTGACCTCCGGGAAGTCCTCGTGTTGCATTCCCTTTTTGATTTTTTTTTTTCGAGATTATAATATATTTTTAATTTTTTGGGCCACGCCTCCGACTTTTTTCATGGTTCCCTTTAATTTTCGTGAAGTCGCTCGATGCACCCGCATGGTGCCGGGCGCACGGGCGGCGCCGGGGCCAAGTCGAGGGCACGGAGGCACGGGATAAGAGGAAGGAGGAGGCAATGTATGTCGGATGCGATCATACCAAAGACTAAAGCACCGGATCCCATCGAACTCCGGTTAAGCGTGCTTGGGCGAGAGTAGTACTAGGATGGGTGACCTCCCGGGAAGTCCTCGTGTTGCATTCCCTTTTTTGATTTTTTTTTTTGAGATTATAATATATTTTTTATTTTTTGGGCCACATCCGCTTTTTTTCATGGTTCCCTTTAATTTTCGTAGTCGCTCGATGCACCCGCATGGTGCCGGGCGCACGGGGCGCCGGGGCCAAGTCGAGGGCACGGAGGCACGGGGATAAGAGGAAGGAGGAGGCAATGTATGTCGGATGCGATCATACCAAAGACTAAAGCACCGGATCCCATCAGAACTCCGGGTTAAGCGTGTTTTTTGGGCGAGAGTAGTACTAGGATGGGTGACCTCCCGGGAAGTCCTCGTGTTGCATTCCCTTTTTGATTTTTTTTTTTTTTTCGAGATTATAATATATTTTTTATTTTTTTTGGGCCACGCGATCCTTTTTCATGGTTCCCTTTAATTTTCGTAGTCGCTCGATGCACCCGCATGGTGCCGGGGCGCACGGCGGGCCGGGGCCAAGTCGAGGGCACCGGAGGCACGGGGATAAGAGGAAGGAGGAGGCAATGTATGTCGGATGCGATCATACCAAAGACTAAAGCACCGGATCCCATCGAACTCCGGGTTAAGCGTGTTTTGGGCGAGAGTAGTACTAGGATG
This sequence comes from Hyparrhenia diplandra, assembly GCA_015847255.1. Taxonomy (NCBI): domain Eukaryota; kingdom Viridiplantae; phylum Streptophyta; class Magnoliopsida; order Poales; family Poaceae; genus Hyparrhenia; species Hyparrhenia diplandra. Next base: position 650,289 of record JADLZK010013337.1, read on the forward strand.
GGTGACCTCCCGGGAAGTCCTCGTGTTGCATTCCCTTTTTTTTTTTTTTTTTTTTCGAGATTATAATATATTTTTTAATTTTTGGGCCACGCATCCGCTTTTTCATGGTTCCCTTTAATTTTCAGAGTCGCTCGATGCACCCGCATGGTGCCGGGCGCACGGACGGCGGCGGCGGGGCCAAGTCGAGGGCACGGAGGCACGGGGATAAGAGGAAGGAGGAGGCAATGTATGTCGGATGCGATCATACCAAAGACTAAAGCACCGGATCCCATCGAACTCCGGTTAAGCGTGCTTGGGCGAGAGTAGTACTAGGATGGGTGACCTCCCGGGAAGTCCTCGTGTTGCATTCCCTTTTGATTTTTTTTTCGAGATTATAATATATTTTTTATTTTTTTTACCACGCATCCGACTTTTTCATGGTTCCCTTTAATTTTCGTGAGTCGCTCGATGCACCCGCATGGTGCCGGGCGCACGGCGCGCCGGGGCCAAGTCGAGGGCACGGAGGCATGGGGATAAGAGGAAGGAGGAGGCAAGGTATGTCGGATGCGATCATACCAAAGACTAAAGCACCGGATCCCATCGAACTCCGGGTTAAGCGTGCTTGGGCGAGAGTAGTACTAGGATGGGTGACCTCCTAGGAAGTCCTCGTGTTGCATTCCCTTTTTTTTTTTTTTTTTTTCGAGATTATAATATATTTTTTTTTTTTTAACACGCGATCCGACTTTTTTTCATGGTTCCCTTAATTTTTCGTAGTCGCTCGATGCACCCGCATGGTGCCGGGCGCATGGGCGGCGTCGGGGCCAAGTCGAGGGCACCTGAGGCACGGGATAAGAGGAAGGAGGAGGCAATGTATGTCGGATGCGATCATACCAAAGCACTAAAGCACCGGATCCCATCGTAACTCCGGTTAAGCGTGCTTGGGCGAGAGTAGTACTAGGATGGTGACCTCCTCGGGAAGTCCTCGTGTTGCATTCCCTTTTTGATTTTTTTTTTTCGAGATTATAATATATATTTTATTTTTTTTGGGCCACGATCCGACTTTTTCATGGTTCCCTTAATTTTCGTAGTCGCTCGATGCACCCGCATGGTGCCGGGCGGCTGGCGGCTTCTGGGCCAAGTCGAGGGCACGGAGGCACGGGATAAGAGGAAGGAGGAGGCAATGTATGTCGGATGCGATCATACCAAAGACTAAAGCACCGGATCCCATCAGAACTCTGGGTTAAGCGTGCTTGGGCGAGAGTAGTACTAGGATGGGTGACCTCCGGGAAGTCCTCGTGTTGCATTCCCTTTTTTGATTTTTTTTCGAGATTATAATATATTTTTATTTTTTTGGGCCACGCGCATCCTTTTTTCATGGTTCCTTTAATTTTCGAGTCGCTCGATGCACCCGCATGGTGCCGGGCGCACGGGCGGCGGCGTCGGGGCCAAGTCGAGGGCACGAGAGGCACGGGATAAGAGGAAGGAGGAGGCAATGTATGTCGGATGCGATCATACCAAAGCACTAAAGCACCGGATCCCATCGAACTCCGGGTTAAGCGTGCTTGGGCGAGAGTAGTACTAGGATGGGTGACCTCCCGGGAAGTCCTCGTGTTGCATTCCCTTTTTGATTTTTTTTTCGAGATTATAATATATTTTTTATTTTTTTTGGGCCACGCATCTTACTTTTTTTCATGGTTTCCTTTAATTTTCGTAGTCGCTGGATGCACCCGCATGGTGCCGGGCGCGCACGGCGGCGCCGGGGCAAGTCGAGGGCACGGAGGCACGGGGATAAGAGGAAGGAGGAGGCAATGTATGTCGGATGCGATCATACCAAAGACTAAAGCACCGGATCCCATCGTAACTCCAAAGTTAAGCGTGCTTGGGCGAGTAGTACTAGGATGGGTGACCTCCGGGAAGTCCTCGTGTTGCATTCCCTTTTTTGAATTTTTTTCGAGATTATAATATATTTTTTAATTTTTTGGGCCACGACTTTTTTTCATGGTTTCCTTTAATTTTCGTAGTCGCTCGATGCACCCGCATGGTGCCGGGCGCACGGGCGGCGTCGGGGCCAAGTCGAGGGCACGGAGGCACGGGGATAAGAGGAAGGAGGAGGCAAGGTATGTCGGATGCGATCATACCAAAGACTAAAGCACCGGATCCCATCGAACTCCGGTTAAGCGTGCTTGGGCGAGAGTAGTACTAGGATGGTGACCTCCCCGGGAAGTCCTCGTGTTGCATTCCCTTTTTTTTTTTTTTTTCGAGATTATAATATATATTTTATTTTTTGGGCCACGATCCGACTTTTTTCATGGTTTCCTTTAATTTTCGTAGTCGCTCGATGCACCCGCATGGTGCCGGGCGCATTGCTTTGGGGCGCGTCGGGCCAAGTCGAGGGCACGGAGGCACGGGATAAGAGGAAGGAGGAGGCAAGGTATGTCGGATGCGATCATACCAAAGACTAAAGCACCGGATCCCATCGAACTCCGGGTTAAGCGTGCTTGGGCGAGAGTAGTACTAGGATGGGTGACCTCCCGGGAAGTCCTCGTGTTGCATTCCCTTTTTTGATTTTTTTTCGAGATTATAATATATATTTTATTTTTTTGGGCCACGCCGACTTTTTCATGGTTCCCTTTAATTTTCAGAAGTCGCTCGATGCACCCGCATGGTGCCGGGCGCACGGCGGCGTCGTGGGCCAAGTCGAGGGCACGGAGGCACGGGATAAGAGGAAGGAGGAGGCAAGGTATGTCTGATGCGATCATACCAAAGACTAAAGCACCGGATCCCATCGAACTCCGGGTTAAGCGTGCTTGGGCGAGAGTAGTACTAGGATGGGTGACCTCCCGGGAAGTCCTCGTGTTGCATTCCCTTTTTTGATTTTTTTTCGAGATTATAATATATTTTTTATTTTTTAACACGCCGACTTTTTCATGGTTTCCTTAATTTTCGTAGTCGCTCGATGCACCCGCATGGTGCCGGCGCGCACGGGCGGCGTCGGGGCCAAGTCGAGGGCACGGAGGCACGGGATAAGAGGAAGGAGGAGGCAAGGTATGTCGGATGCGATCATACCAAAGACTAAAGCACCGGATCCCATCGTAACTCCGGTTAAGCGCGTTTTGGGCGAGAGTAGTACTAGGATGGGTGACCTCCGGGAAGTCCTCGTGTTGCATTCCCTTTTTGAATTTTTTTTTTTCGAGATTATAATATATTTTTTATTTTTTTACCACGCATCCGACTTTTTCATGGTTCCCCTTAATTTTCGTGAAGTCGCTCGATGCACCCGCATGGTGCCGGGGGCGCACGGGCGCGTGTGGGCCAAGTCGAGGGCACGGAGGCACGGGATAAGAGGAAGGAGGAGGCAAGGTATGTCGGATGCGATCATACCAAAGACTAAAGCACCGGATCCCATCAGAACTCCGGGTTAAGCGTGTTTGGGCGAGAGTAGTAATAGGATGGGTGACCTCCCGGGAAGTCCTCGTGTTGCATTCCCTTTTTTTTTTTTTTTTTCGAGATTATAATATATATTTTATTTTTTTTAACACGCATCCGACTTTTTTCATGGTTTCCTTAATTTTCGTAGTCGCTCGATGCACCCGCATGGTGCCGGGGCTGCACGGCGGCGTCGGGGCCAAGTCGAGGGCACGGAGGCACGGGGATAAGAGGAAGGAGGAGGCAAGGTATGTCGGATGCGATCATACCAAAGACTAAAGCACCCTGATCCCATCGAACTCCGGTTAAGCGTGCTTGGGCGAGAGTAGTACTAGGATGGGTGACCTCCGGGAAGTCCTCGTGTTGCATTCCCTTTTTTTTGAATTTTTTCGAGATTATAATATATTTTTTTTTTTACCACGCATCTTACTTTTTCATGGTTTCCTTAATTTTTCGTGAGTCGCTCGATGCACCCGCATGATGGTGCCGGGCGCACGGGCGGGCGTCGGGGCCAAGTCGAGGGCACGGAGGCACGGGATAAGAGGAAGGAGGAGGCAAGGTATGTCGGATGCGATCATACCAAAGACTAAAGCACCGGATCCCATCGAACTCCAAAGTTAAGCGTGCTTGGGCGAGAGTAGTACTAGGATGGGTGACCTCCCGGGAAGTCCTCGTGTTGCATTCCCTTTTTTTTTTTTTTTTTTCGAGATTATAATATATATTTTATTTTTTTTAACACGCATCCGACTTTTTCATGGTTTTTAATTTTCGTAGTCGCTCGATGCACCCGCATGGTGCCGGGCGCACGGCGGCGCGCGTCGAGGGGCCAAGTCGAGGACACGGAGGCACTGGGGATAAGAGGAATGAGGAGGCAAGGTATGTCGGATGCGATCATACCAAAGACTAAAGCACCGAATCCCATCGAGAACTCCGGTTAAGCGTGTTTTGGGCGAGTAGTACTAGGATGGGTGACCTCCCGGGAAGTCCTCGTGTTGCATTCCCTTTTTTTTGAATTTTTTCAAGATTATAATATATATTTTATTTTTTTTACCACGATCCGACTTTTTCATGGTTTCCTTAATTTTCGTAGTCGCTCGATGCACCCGCATGGTGCCGGGCGCGACGGGCGGCGTCGGTGCCAAGTCGAGGGCACCGGAGGCACGGGATAAGAGGAAGGAGGAGGCAAGGTATGTCGGATGCGATCATACCAAAGACTAAAGCATAGGATCCCATCAGAACTCCGGGTTAAGCGTGCTTGGGCGAGAGTAGTACTAGGATGGGTGACCTCCCGGGAAGTCCTCGTGTTGCATTCCCTTTTTGAATTTTTTTTCGAGATTATAATATATTTTTTTTTTTTTACCACGATCCGACTTTTTCATGGTTTCCTTAATTTTCGTAGTCGCTCGATGCACCCGCATGGTGCCGGGGCGACGGGGCGGCGGGGCCAAGTCGAGGGCACGGAGGCATGGGGATAAGAGGAAGGAGGAGGCAAGGTATGTCGGATACGATCATACCAAAGACTAAAGCACCGGATCCCATCGAACTCCGAAGTTAAGCGTGCTTGAGAAGGAGGAGGAAGAGTAGTACTAGGATGGGTGACCTCCCGGGAAGTCCTCGTGTTGCATTCCCTTTTTTGATTTTTTTTTTTTCGAGATTATAATATATATTTTATTTTTTTACCATGCATCCGAATTTTTTTTCATGGTTTCCTTAATTTTCGTAGTCGTTCGATGCACCCGCATGGTGCCGGGCGCGCACGGGGCGTCGGGGGGCCAAGTCGAGGGCACGGAGGCACGTGGGATAAGAGGAAGGAGGAGGCAAGGTATGTCGGATGCGATCATACCAGCACTAAAGCACCGGATCCCATCAGAACTCCGAAGTTAAGCGTGCTTGGGCGAGAGTAGTACTAGGATGGGTGACCTCCTGGGAAGTCCTCGTGTTGCATTCCCTTTTTTGAATTTTTTTTCGAGATTATAATATATATTTTATTTTTTTACCACGCATCTGACTTTTTCATGGTTTCCTTAATTTTCGTAGTCGTTCGATGCACCCGCATGGTGCCGGGGCGCGTACGGCGGCGTCGGGGCCAAGTCAGAGGGCACGGAGGCACGGGGATAAGAGGAAGGAGGAGGCAAGGTATGTCGGATGCGATCATACCAGCACTAAAGCACCGGATCCCATCAGAACTCCGAAGTTAAGCGTGCTTGGGCGAGAGTAGTACTAGGATGGGTGACCTCCTGGGAAGTCCTCGTGTTGCATTCCCTTTTTGAATTTTTTTTTTTTCGAGATTATAATATATTTTTTATTTTTTACCACCACGATCCGACTTTTTTCATGGTTTCCTTTAATTTTCGTAGTCGCTCGATGCACCCGCATGGTGCCGGGCGCACGGCGGCGTCGGGGGCCAAGTCGAGGGCACGGAGGCACGGGGATAAGAGGAAGGAGGAGGCAAGGTATGTCGGATGCGATCATACCAAAGACTAAAGCACCGGATCCCATCGAACTCCCGGGTTAAGCGTGCTTGGGCGAGAGTAGTACTAGGATGGGTGACCTCCGTGGAAGTCCTCGTGTTGATTCTTTTTGAATTTTTTCCAAATTTTTAAGCGTGCACCCTTTTTCATGGTTTAGAGTTGTACTAGGATGGGTGAAGTTAAGTGTGCTTGGGCGCCAGAGTTGTACTAGGATGGGGGTGAAGGTTAAGCGTGCTTATGGCGAGAGTAGTACTAGGATGGGTGACCACCTAGGAAGTCCTCTAGGATGGGGTTGCATTCCCTTTTTTGATTTTTTTTGAGATTATAATATATATTTTTTTTTTTTTGCCACGCATCTTGCTTTTTCATGGTTTCCTTAATTTTTTGTAGTCGGTCGATGCACCCGCATGGTGTCGGCGCGCACGGGCGTCGGGGCCAAGTCGAGGGCACCTGAGGCACGGGGATAAGAGGAAGGAGGAGGCAAGGTATGTCGGATACGATCATACTAGCACTAAAGCACCGGATCCCATCGATTTTTTTTTTTTTCGAGATCTTTTTTAAGTTGCGTGCTTGGGGAGAGCAAGACTAGAATGGGTGAAGTTAAAAAGCGTTTTTGGGCGAGAGTAGTACTAGGATGGGTAACCTCCCGGGGAAGTCCTCGTGTTGCATTCCCTTTTTGATTTTTTTGTGATTATAATATATATTTTATTCTTTTTTTGCCACGATCTCGCCTTTTCATGGTTTCCTTAATTTTTTAAGGTCGGTCGATGCACCAAGATGGTGCCGGGCGCTGCGGGCTGGCGTCGGCGCCAAGTCGAGGGCACGGAGGCACGGGGATATGAGGAAGGAGGAGGTAAGGTATGTCGGATGCGATCATACCAAAGACTAAAGCACCGGATCCCATCGTAACTCCGAAGATAAGCGTGCTTGGGCGAGAGTAGTACTAGGATGGGTGACCTCCGGGAAGTCCTCGTGTTGCATTCCCTTTTTGAATTTTTTTTGGAGATTATAATATATATTTTATTTTTTTTGCCACGATCCGCCGCTTTTTTCATGGTTTCCTTTAATTTTCGTAGTCGCTCGATGCACCCGCATGGTGGGGGCGCGACGGGCGCATCGGGCCAAGTCGAGGGGGCACGGAGGCAATGTGGATAAGAGGAAGGAGGAGGCGAGGTATGTCGGATGCGATCATACCAAAAGACTAAAAGCACCGGATCCCATCGAACTCCGGGTTAAGCGTGCTTGGGTGAGAGTAGTACTAGGATGGGTGACCTCCTAGGAAGTCCTCGTGTTGCATTCCCTTTTTTTTTTTTTTTTTTCGAGATTATAATACATATTTTTTTTTTTTGCCACGATCTTGACTTTTTCATGGTTTCCTTAATTTTCGTAGTCGATTCGATGCACCCGCATGGTGCCGGGCGGCGCACGGGGCGGCGGCGGGGCCAAGTCGAGGGTACCTGAGGCACGGGATAAGAGGAAGGAGGAGGCAAGATATGTGGGATGCGATCATACTAGCACTAAAGCACTTCGGATCCCATCGGAACTCCGAAGTTAAGCGTGCTTGGGCGAGAGTAGTACTAGGATGGGTGACCTCCTAGGAAGTCCTTGTGTTGCATTCCCTTTTTTTTTTTTCGAGATTATAATATATATTTTATTTTTTTGCCACGCATCCGCATTTTTCATGGTTTCCTTAATTTTTCGTAGTCGTTCGATGCCCCCCGCATGGTGCCGGGCGCTGCGTCTGGCCAAGGCCGAGGCGAAGTCGAGGGCACCTGAGGGACGGGGATAAGAGGATGGAGGAGGCAAGGTATGTCGGATGCGATCATACCAAAGCACTAAAGTACCGGATCCCATCGAACTCCGAAGTTATTGGTCGATGAGAATCCCCTTCATTGTTGAAAATGAGCAAAGTCGAGGATGCACGTGATCCAAAGAATGTCCTTCAATGTAATTAGAAACTCCAAAGAAGGTGCTACCCCAGATGGGTACTCGTTGTATTCTCGCATTCTAGTTTATAGAAAGGAGACATTAATATGGGAAATAATATTAATAATATTAATATTTAAAATGGAAACATGAGCCAATGTGGTAGACTGATCACAAAATATGGGAACACTAATCACAGGTGGTCTTTGTGTCTTTGTTGATGTTAGTCTAGGGTCCAAAAAAGTTTTAGCTATAGTTTGAGAATGTATTTTATGGTGATGGGCTGTTGCTAAGTCACTGCAATAGCTTCTTTGTAGGTCGTCGCCTATGGCTATCTAGCCACCCGGAAAAAAAATTGTAGAAAAAAATGACAATGGTTGCTCAACTACAATTTTTAAAGAAAACCTATAGCTGAAATTGTTAACTAAAAGGGGATATCATTTGAGCATACATTTTATAGCAAGTGAACTGATGCATGAACTTTAGGAAATGGAAAAAGGTATGTGTTTTATAGCCAAATACTACCTCGCTCCTCAAATACATGGTATGGATACAATTTTAAGACAAAATAAGGAGCCTAGCAAAAGACCGCTTTACCCCCTTACTAATTAGGATGGAGTAGTACAATTGTTATTTTCCTTATAGTTACTAGCTGGTTGTTTTGGGTGATGCCAAGTTTATAAGTCAATATTTCCTTTCAAAATGGACACAGAGGGTAACTGGAAGCGGCGATGCTTCGTGGAAGAAGCCCATCCGCAATCCTTTAAACTCGCAGCCCTAAAACACCTATTTACCTCTCCCTTCTTGCTGACCTAGCTTAACTTTGTTGTTCTTGTTTCGCTTGTGCAGCCACGTGCAGTTCTCCTAGTTGTAGCCCCCCTCTTTGTACAGTAGTGTTGTTGATTTTTAATAAATCCTTACGGTGGGGGTCCCCCCGTTGTATTTAATTTTCAAAAAAAGGAGAGGGGATTGAGGACCAAGATCACTTTGTATTTTGGTACAAATTTTAAACTTCGGGATCCCTTATATTTCGGGACAAAGGGAGTACACAATATCATTACCAATTATTGCATATGTGATAACATCTATGCAACAAGAGTAGCACAAACTAAGTACTAAAATTCTACTATAACCCATCTGCTCATATAAACTATTTTTTTTTCTCAAATATTCAGGGAGAGCTGCATATCAATGCATTAAGAAGGTTCACACATAAATTTGATCAATGTTCACACTTTATGCGTTCATGTTTACTCTAATCTTCTGTTACTTGTTCATGAAGAATGACGAAGCACACGTATGTCAATATCATACATTAACCCAATTCGGGAGCTTCCTCCTGTTCCCATAGCAAACAAACATATTATTGAAGTAGAATATAGTCATAAACAAAGGGGGATACAAGATAATACTAGAATCTAGATGACATGAAGATCTAGAATCCCGATTGAGTAGCTCAACTCTACTTGAATGCTCAACTCTACTTGAATCTAACTTGCAGCTAGCAATGCTCAACCTACTTGAATCTAAGATGCTAATCTTGAACTAGAACTGGAATGATTGAGTAGCTATTCTAATCTCTAGTAGAGATGATCTCTTTTCTTCTTCTTCTTCTTGATCAAATGAATAATCATAGAATGAAGAAAATTACGTAGCCTTGGGGTAAGGGGGCCTTGCTTGTATAGGGGTCTTGGATGCACCGTAGCCCTCGGATCAAATCGACCTTGGTGGTGGAGAACCCACCTAGGAAGCTAGAGGCCGACATGTGGGTCCAGTCACACGCCTATGCTCTCGTGGGGCTCACCGTGCTCCCGATTTGCTAGGTGGGCCCAAGCATCTAGGCTTGACTCCTAGTGTCTTCTAGATTATTCTTTCGTAGGGAGCCAAGTTGGAATATGCTTTGGATACGTATTCATTGCATATTCTCTCTTTTTTCCTGTTTAATCCCTACAATTTCACAAATTCACCAAAACTCGTGGAAATTGTCGGTTTTAAGAAAAGATCGGCTCTTCTTGCCGTTAGACAAATGCTCGAGAGGAATGTATGATTCTCGCTTTCTTGTTGTTATGGAGGTCCATGATTTGTTCACAACAATAATACAAATAGCTTAGTGTCTTCATTGGTGGTGGAATCAATTGGTTTCTGCTTAGTTATGTGTTATAAGGACTTGCGAGATCAATGTTGACGAATCCGACATGAAAGAAACCAATGACTTTAAAGAAACAATGGCTAAAGGGGATGGCCAAATTAGCCAATCGCGTGCATGGGATCCGCCATGTATGGGTCGGACTAAGATCAACGTTGATGAATCCTTCTCAATGTGGACCAAGGAAGTGTGACAATTGTGGAGAGGGACAATAGTGGTCCGATAATCTTCACAGGTTGGCGCTTCTTAGTGCATTGAGATAGTACAAGGAACCATAAGCTCTAGCATGTGTCAAAGGACTACATTGGGCGCTTCAATGGGGTCTCCCACAAATCATCGTAGAAACCTACATGTGCTTGGGTTGGGTTGCAGCGAGGATCAAACACTAAGGGCCCCTGCTCAGTTCAGTCGGATTAAGGGAGGATTCGTTCCGGCTCATGCAATCTTACACAAAAATAAACCGACGATCCGGCTAGAACTATTCCAGAGGCCAAACCCAGAATCGAACGAGGCCTAAGTCTTGGACAGATTGAAAATAAGGGAAATGTTAGAGTGTTGGCTGTCTTAACACAAATATTTTTTCCCACCAAACTAATCTAAAATGACAACATTATATGCTACACATAGTAGAACATTATTTTATCTAACAAGTTCCACGAATTTTGGTGCTCCCATTTGTTTTGTAGGTCTTAAAGACAAATACATGGAGAATCTCACCAAAATACATTTTTCTCATGCCGATTCATGCAAAGCAATAAAGAATACGCAAAAGCAAACACACTCTACATGCCGATTTTCTACTATGAAAAAATAGGATTTCTCATGCCGATTTTCTAATATGAATTTTTAAGAATTTTCATTTTCATTTGAATACCCTAATAATTCACAGATTTTTTTATAAGTTTGACCATTTTTAAAGTGCAACAATTCAAATTTTAAAAACTTTAGCATGTTCTCAGGCCATTATCATCTTTGTTATCCACTCTATCAACATACAAAATATCAAGATTTTTTTTTTAGCTCTCTAGGTACCCCTTCCTTGCTTTTTAAATTATATTTCTGATAAAAAACTTTTGTCGGGTATATAGAAATAGGATACCCCACGAAGGCCTCGACTAAAACGCGGTAATGCACGCTTAAGGCCCAAAGGAACGAAGTGTTGTGGCCCAACTTGGCCCATCAACACCCCTTCGCTTTGCTTGAACCCCTCAAACGCCCAAAGCAAGCCAACATCTTGGTTCGCCAATCCCTAAGGGTCCTCGGAAGACACTATCCCATAGCAAATTTCTAGTCGCGCCCATGCCCGCGAATGGCCATAGGTGCAAGATACCCCTCGCGCTTTCTTTGATCCGCCGTCGTCGTGACTCCACCCCAAGAGTTGATTTTGCTAAGTCCCGTGGCTTAGCCATGACCCTCTCTCTCTCTCTCTCCCCTCTCCTAGGGATAACATGTCCGCCGGGACCGCACATGCCTTGAGCACCGTAAGGCTCCACTTCGCATCACCCCCTCGCTCAGGGCCATGCTTGAACAGAGCACGGATGATGACAACTCTACGCCTAATCTAGTCCTTGTCGTGGCAAATGCGGTGAGCCCGACCGCTTTTCAGAGTACGACGGCCGACTAGGCTCACCTTTGGCCATACCGTCAGCAGCACGCCTCTCCCCTATAGGGCGAGGTATGACGGTGACTATACTCCAAAGTACCTAGGGTATAGGCCATTATTGTGCCTAAAAACTTGCCCTCCCCTTGACTTCCATCCTTCACGGACCGACAAAGCTAGGGCAAATGCCTTCTACCACGTTCTCTAGTTGATCGAATCAACCACGATGCTCCATAGCACCCGAAGTACAAGGTATTGTGCTGCCTAACCCACAAATTCCGGGCACCGATGACCACCTACGACGATACAATGGGCACTTGTGGCCAGGTATGGCTACACCCAGCTTCTACAGAGGAATCCCCACGGCGATCACTCCTCCACGTGACAATCGCTCATCAATGGGGAGATCAAGGACAAAGGTGCAACGATTCTAATGCTACATTCTTCTCTCATTGTTTTTATCTTTCTTTGATCCTTTGGCCTCATAGGCCAATATAAGCTAGCCTCTTCCTTCTTCTATAAAAGGGAGGGCCCAACATTAGACCTAGGGATCATCTTCTTCATCACTCTCATCGACCCAGAGCAACCGTAGCTCCCACATAGCTCACTAGCACATTGGAACCTGGCCTGAATCAAACCACATAGAGACTTGGGATCTGCTCTCTCTCAGAAGTTTGTAACCCCTACTAGAAGCACCTTGACGGTGCAAGATTACACAAGCAGCAACACCCACCGGACAATATCGGGACATTATGCCCGAACTAGTATAAATCTTTGTGTCTCATTTTTGCACACCATCGTATCTCGAAGCAGTCTTGACGCCCACGATCCTGTTTTACTATCTAGTGCTCTTGGGAGCCTGTTCCCACACACCGATACTTTTGGGAATATCAAAAGTTATTGTTAACGGGACGGACCCGTGGTGTATGACTTAACAAGTTTAGGGGCCAGAAATAAATTTTCAAAGTTCAGGGACCTATATGTAGCACTTAACAAGTTTAAGGGCCAAAAACATGTTTTCAAAGTTCAGGGGCCTATGTGACACTCGATTACAAGTTTGAGGGCCTGGTGCATTTAACACTTTATATAACATTTTGTCTCCGCTTGTCTTACGGTTCAGTTATTGTACCATTAAATTAAATGATTAGTTTTCTCTAGGTTGCAGCATTATCCCATTGTCGTTTGTGTTGACGTTGGTAGTGCACTAACCAAACAACACCAAAAATACCTATATAAATACTAGCTTCCCACCTCCAACCACCATAAGAAAACTCATAATTTAAAGGTGGGGACTGGATCGTTTCTAGTGGCTGATTTTGACTCGACGCTGATTTATCGTGAGAGAAAAACACTGCTGAAAAGCAAACTTTTTTACCCTAATGTATGGCAGTCTACAAAAGAGAATTTCAGGAGCCAGTGAACAAATGTGATGTAATCCACAGTTTTGTAGGAAGGAGATGGAGATGTATGAGTATTCTTCAAGATACACAAATAAAAAAATATTCATCAAGACACGATCTTTGTCTTTGGTTGTTTTCGTTTCGCTTTCCTTGGACTATTGGACATTATTTGGCAGGATGGTTTGTTCCTCAGTCCTCATGGACAGTGGACACTGGCTTCCTTTTGTTATGCCTCCATTCAGACCTGTTGTCTTCATCTATCTGCCGAGAGAACAGCCGCTAGACATAGCACCAGGCATGGGCCAACAAACTTAGATTGCAGAGCATAATCTTGAAAATTTCAAAGACGCACACTCACACTGATCACGCGCGCAGAGAGAGAGAGAGAGAGAGAGAGAGAGAGAGAGAGATGGGTGGTTCATCAGGCCTTGTGGACTGGAGAGGCCGTCCGGTGAACCCCAAGAAGCACGGAGGAGTGAGAGCTTCAATCTTCATTCATGGTAGGACAGTATGTAGTACTAGCACAGCATCCATAGTTCATGGGCGCTGTTTCTTTTGCGTGCTCTCAGACCCTTGTTCATAATCTGTTGAGTCCAGGGATCGTGGATGGTAGTGTTTTAGATCTGCTTTCTAATGATCTAAATTAAAAGTATGCACACACCACACATCTGGTTTATAGATAGCTTATTATAATGCCTTCTTTAGCTAGGTTGCTCATCTCACCTACTCCTGCTCTTCTTTTTTTTTTCTTCTTTTTTTTTCTTTTTTGTATTGTAAAATAGTTCAGACAGACGTGACCTATTTTGCTTCTCTGGATATTGACATCACCATGCTCGATCTTGGCAATCAGTTTACGTTCCATTTCACACGCTCACAGTTGTACTCGTTGGTGCACCTCTTCCCTGCAGCGCTCGTGCTGCTCAGCAACGCAGCCAACATTGCCAATATACTGAATCTTGTAACCTACCTGCGGGAGGTGATGCACTTGGATGTGGCGAGGGCCTCGACGATGGCGAGCAACTTCTTTGCCGCTCTGCAGATGTTCTCCATCCCAGCAGCCTTCCTTGCGGACTCCTACATCAAGCGCTTCTACACTGTCCTGATCATTGGCCCAATCGAAATACTGGTATAGTATAAGTTGTTTCTCCATTTTTTATCTTTTTTCAGACAAGATGCCTCAATTTTAAATTGTTCCTGCTATGGTATTACTTGTTTCAAGGAAAAAGATAATATTCCTGTTCAAACTTCAAAGTCATGTTCTATATGCTCAAAAGTTTGCTTGTCATGTGATCAAATCAACTACTAGTTTTGTAGTGGAGACTGGAGACATAAGTCTTGTCATTTTCATCTTTGTTTCATCGTCACTAGCTAGTGTAATAATTATCAGATTGAAACAATATGCACTCAGATCCCATACGACCCATAAACATGCTCATGCACATGTCGCAGGCTCGCAGCACTCTGCTGCGAAGTGGTACAAAACAATACTATTGGCGATAAGATGTTTTTGCTTTAATATGGACGGACATATTTGTCGGTCTAACATGATGTGTATAGCATTGAACCAGCACAGATCTTTGTTGAACGCATAACAGAAGATACTGCGTTAGGTAGCGCTCCAGAGAGGATTCTCAGGGAGAATCACTCCCTAGGCTGCCAAACACATTTTTTGGGCGGTTTTTTTTACTCATTCTGTGAAGTGATTCTCTAATATGAACCAAGAGTCTTGTGAGCTGAAAAAATAGTTTCACCTGATTCTATAATTCTGATTTTGAATATTTATGCTAAAGAATAAAAATAATCATTTTGAGCCACATAATAACTTCAGAGCACAACTGAAGAATCAGGAGCACAGCTATGCCAAACGGACCCTTAGGGGAATATTCAGGTGTATTATATATATGTCCCAAAAACGGCCCGTGAGATCAGTTACAAAGTTTGTGTTTTAATTTTTTCTATGTGTTTACAAATCAAGATGCCATTGACTCATGAAACAACTGGCACCAAGTATCTTATCGTCCTTTGCTTCCTAGGGCGATTGTGATGTGCTGCATTTGCGAGGATGCAGCAGTGACTAGAACAAAATTTAATATGTGTGGTTTCCAAACTTCTTTCAACTCTTAGTGTATCTTATTGCCTTCTGGTTTGAATCTAGCTAGTACAAAGTTTCAACAGCTTCATTATTGAGTTGATCGGTGCCACTCAGATCATTTGAGTAGATTTATGGACAAGAAATAGTGTTCTGCTGCCTTTTGGGTTACAGCTTTGGAATCTCTCTCCGTGACCAATAAGTCAGTAAGCACTGGAGGTTGTTGATCCAGCTGCTGTTCTACATTACTATATTCTCCGGTGGTGGTCTGTCACTCTGCTGACTTTATTTAGGTGTCGCGTGTGAGTATATAGTTGGTAATCTGTCACTCCGACTTTATTTGGTTGGGTAACCAATAATCATTGGTACCCCATTTGCGGGGACTTGACAAACATGTCACTGAAATGTGGGTGAGTCCTAGGCAGGGTAACGATTTTCCCCTACTTTTATATTTTACTCATTCAGATAATTAACATTTGTTTAGATTTTTGAATTGTAGTTTTTTTTTGAAAAGCACTTCTACACTGTCTCATCTTTGGCCAAATCGAAATACTGGTATGGTATAAGTTGTTTTGCATTTTTGTTTTTCCAAGAAGAAGCCTCTAATATTCCTGTTCAAATTATAAGGCATGTTCTATACATGCTCAAAAGTTTGTTTGTCATGTGATCAAGTCAACTAGCTGTGTAGTGGAGACACAAGTCTTGTCATGTTCATCTTTTGTTGCATCGTCACTAGCTAGTGTAATAATTGTCAGATTGAATGAATGCACTCAGATCCAATCCATAAACATGGTCATGCACATGTCGCAGGCTCGCGGCGCACTTAGAAGTGGTAGAAAACCAAAACTATATATTGGGATAAGATGCTTTTTTGTTTTTTATGTGAACTGACATAATAATGTCGTCACTCGGATATGATTGTATACTAATGAGCCAGCAAATATCTTTTTTTTCAATGCATAACAGAAGATTATTAAGTGTTTTGTGATGCATTGCATTGGCGAGCTAGGATGCAGCAGTGACTAGAACAAAATTTGATAGATGTGGTTTCCAAACTTCTCTCAACGCTTAGTGACAAGTGTATATATTGCCTTCTCAAATCATTGTTGAGTTGGTCGGTGCCACTCAGATCATTTGATTAGTGTTATGCTGCCTTTTGTGTTGGAGCATTGGAATTCCTCTCCGTGACCAAAAAGTCAGTAAGCAGTGGAGGTGGATGCAGCTGCTGTTCTACTGTGTTCTTCAGGTGGTGGTCTGTCACTCTACTGACTTTATTTAGGTGTCACAGGTCAGTGGTTGGGTGATCTGATCATGTCACTCCGGTGACTTCATTTGGTTGTGGTGGGGTAGAACCAATAATGATCGGTACACCATTTGTGGGGACTTGACAAACGAGTCACTGAAATGTGGGTGAGTTCTAGGCAGGGTTGGTCCTACTTTCATTTTTTAAGCTGATATAATTAACATTTGTTTAGGGTTTCAAATTTTATTTAAAATTTTACAGTGTTTCAAAAACTTTTGCGAAAATTTCAGCAGTTTCGGTTTCTGCTTGTCCCGTCTGGTATTTGTTTCATACTTTTCTTCTGTCCTAAAAAGAACGGACAACTACGGGTTGCAATGTTGCAAGCTAGTTAAAGTGGTTTTTGCGTTTGACGAAGTTTAAGTTTTAGTGAATAATATTCACATTTATGGCTCCAAGTCAATTTATTATAGAAATATATTTATAAAGTATAATAGTATGTATTTGATATATAAACATTGATACATTTTATTTATAATTGGTTACAAAATAATATAATAAAACATGATATCGTGTTAGAATTGTATTCTTTTCTGGTGCGTTATAACCACTAGAATTCCTAGGTCATTGGGAATGTGTAAAATCATACATTCCCCATGTTTTCTCATTGCTTCTGATGTGTTTCCCTCCTTATTTTTGGGCTCATTTTTTATTATTGTTTTCTAGACATTTAAATTCTCCTTTCTCCTAAAACTATATTGTTTAGGGCATGTTGTGATCCTGGCTACAAAAATTAGCACTATGTTTGGATCCTATCTCCTTTCTCCTAAAAACTATATTGTTTAGGGCATGTTGTGATCCTGGCTGCAAAAATTAGCACTATGTTTGGATCCTAATTAGAAAGACCAAATTTGAACTAATTTTAAACTAATTGCATAAACAGTGACTAATTGGTGAGATAAATCTATTAATCCTAATTAGTTCATGATTAGAACATTTTTTACTGTAGCATCATATGAGATAATCATCGGCTAATTAGGATTAATAGATTTGTTTGACCATTTTTTCACTGGTTATGTAATTATTTTTAAATTAGTTCACATTTAGTCCTTCTAAGTAGCATCTAAACATAGTGCTAATTTTTAACGGTTTGAAGAACTTCTCCAATATGTCTTGTTTTCGCACCGTTAAAAATTTTTTGAATTTTATCATTAGTAGTGTACAAAATGCTTAATCATACTTCAATTAAATGTGCAATCAGATTGAACCAATTTTCAAATCAAATCAACTTTCCAAGAACCAAATTAACTAGAAATGTTTTTAATTGGGCATATTCAGATTGAGCCAATTTTCAAATGGCTTTGGAAAACTTCTTGCCAAGGTAAACATAAAAGTTTCTTCTTGCTTATTCTCATAGACAGACTAAGCACTAGAAACATGATGATGAGAAGAAGAAGAATGCATTTAGAAAAACTACCAGTGTGCTCTCTGTCAGTAGTTTGTAGAGGAAACAGCTATGCATTTGCTCTTCTACTGCCCCTTTGCCAAAGAGTGTCGGTATTTAGTGACTTTCCACTTCACCGGTCATCTATCAGTTCTGAAATCTTCCAAGCTTGCAAAGCTTTAATAAAGGTTGAGTTTTCCCATCCTCTTTTTGCTGGCAGTTTGGATGATAAGGAATAATGTGATATTTAGAAACAAAAATCCTTTGGTACAAGAATGCAGAAGATATGTATATGTGGAAGCTCGTTTCCTAATGCTTAGATCAAAGGCTTCGGTCGTCCGTTTAGAATAATGGTTAATTTCCAATCTGTAATCTGCTGGGTTTTTTTCTTTCTCTGTACCTTGATCCCTCTTGCTTGTTCTCATTCACTTTACTGTCTTCTTTCAGTCTTTTGTGAAATTTGTATTTGGTCCTATTTTAATAAATTTGCAGTCGGAGCCCCTTGCTCCTCCTGATTACTGTATTAAAAACTAAAAATGTTTTTAACCATCTGATTATTTAAAACAAAAAAGATGTAGGACTAACTAAGCACGGTGATGTGCAGGGCTACATCCTTCTGGCCGTGCAAGCGCATGTCCCATCCCTGCACCCCGCCACCGTGCGTTGCCGGACAACAGACAACCACCACCTGCGAGTCCGTGCACGGCTCAAACCTGAGCCTGCTCCTGCTGGGCCTCTACCTGATCCCCATCGGCGATGGCGCGGCTCGGGCGTGCCTACCGGCTCTCGGCGGGGAGCAGTTCGACTTGTCCGATCCAGTTGAGCAGAGGCAGGAGTCGAGCTTCTTCAACTGGTACACCTTCGCCATCTCGACCGGTGGCTTCGTGGGGCTCGTCGGCATCGTGTGGGTGCAGAACACTAAAGGCTGGGACCTCGGCTTCCTCGTCTGTACCTTGACTGTGATCCTGGGGATGCTCATATGGATTGCCGGCCTCCCGTTCTACAGGAACCAGCTACCAAGTGGTAGCCCCATCACAAGGATACTGCAGGCATGTATTGATCAAACATCATTATGTTCACTTCATGGATAATGTTTTGTTTATTTTGTTCTTGCACGATAGTGCTAATAAACTTTTCACACCCTCATTAGGTTCTTGTAGCAGCATTCAAGAAAAGAAAAGTTGCATTACCAGCCAATCCCAGTGAGCTAAAACAAACAAGGGAAGACGACGCAGGTGCCCTCGAAATGCTGCATAGAACCGACGGATTGCAGTAAGTATCTAGAGAACATTCCAATTATTCCTTCGTAAACGACATTGGTGAAATGCCATAAAAAGCTTGGTTGAATGTGTGTCCGGTCATTTATATTACCCCACATTTTTTGTCCAGCTGCCTTGACAAAGCCGCAGTAGACACAGGAAAGACCGGTGCCTGGACACTCTGCAGCGTAACCCAGGTGGAGGAGACCAAGATCATCCTCCGGATGGTGCCCATCTTCCTCAGCGCTGTCCTCGGCTACATCCCGGTGCCGCTCATCCTCAATTTCACCGTGCAGCAGGGCAACACAATGGACACCAGGCTCGGCGCGATTCACATCTCACCGGCAACGCTATTCGTCATCCCTACGGTTTTCCAGATGGTAATCCTCGTCGTTTACGACCGCTTCATTGTCCCATTCCTAAGACGAATGACTGGGTATGTGGGCGGTGTCACGCACCTTCAGCGCATCGGCATTGGGTTCATGTCAACGGTACTGGCTACTGCCATTGCAGCCATAGTGGAGGCCAAGAGGAAACAGGTTGCACAAGACAGTGGCCTTGTGGATGCTACAACTGGAATTCCAATGTCTGTTTTCTGGCTCACCATACAGTTCTTCCTCCTAGGTATTGTGGATGTCACCTCCTTTGTAGGCCTGCTTGAGTTTTTTCTACAGTGAGGCCTCCATGGGAATGAAGTCCATTGGGAGCTCCATCTTCTACTGTATCCTTGGGGTGTCTGCTTGGCTGGGGAGTCTGTTGATCCAATTGGCAAACCGAGTTTCAAGACACAGTGACGGGACAGGAGGCTGGCTTGATGGGACAAACTTGAACAAGGGGAAACTTGATCGATTCTATTGGCTGCTAGCAGTTCTTGAGGTGGTAGCACTATCAGTGTATGCCTTTTTCGCTTGGAGGTACGTTTACAGGAATAACCAAAGGGTTGTGGTTGATGGAGATAATAAGGCTCCATCAGATGGTGCCATAAATGT
The DNA here is from genome assembly GCA_015847255.1 of Hyparrhenia diplandra. NCBI lineage: Eukaryota > Viridiplantae > Streptophyta > Magnoliopsida > Poales > Poaceae > Hyparrhenia > Hyparrhenia diplandra. The sequence goes on from JADLZK010013337.1 coordinate 670,258, forward strand.
GATATGATCATCTGCAACTATTATATTTGAAAGGAGATATTGTGAATCGTGATGTGGACAATATATGGATTGCCATTCACTCATGCAAATCATCTTAGAAATATATATCTGCTGGTTTCATACTCCCTTTGTTGGTCACAAATAAGTGATGGTGTTACACAGTATTGGAAAAATGTAACTTTAACCAGTAGATTTTGTTGTATATTGTAACATAATATTTGTAATGTTGACCCCTCATATGGCAATTTGAGTTGAAAAAGACATGTATGCAATGTTGAGCAAACTATACCAAATGTAGTCACTATTTCACACATCTAACTGTTTATTACCGCAATTAAGTTTACTTCTTTTCTCTTATTTTTTCCAATCCCCATATCATATCATCCCATGTATTAATTACAAGATATTAACCATGGAATAGGTGGCACAACAAGAATCATGTTTGCAGAGGACCAGATAGCACATATGGCAACCCCACAAGCAGTGAAGGCTTACTCCAACTGTAAAGCGTTGGGCTGTCACATTCACAGTCGCCTTCACTTTTGCATCATGGCAGTGCAGCGAACAAGCTTGAATTGACTATCTGCTTGACATCAACTCCAATCATGTTCCTCTTTTGTTTGACATGTCACACAAAAGAGGAACACGGCACGCCATGGCAAGTCAAATTTGCATTTCCCTGGAAATCTAGGACAGCAGTCTCGACATACAAACACTCTTTCAGCCCATTTGCTCCCCACTGAAGCATTTCCTCAAATCACAAGCACTTGATATGGGCTTATATCTCGTCGAATGTATGAATTCGTGATAGACTTGTTACATTACAAATTATCCAAGGCGTATAATATTGGGAACTCAGTCAGGAAAATCTAGTTGGAGATATTTCTAGCCAGCAAGTTCCATCGTAAATCTGGTATGAGCTCGGACATTGTTCCGAGAAGACCCGACAAATACAACCCGTGCATATTGTTCCATGTTTCCAAACCTTGGGAATTCATATAAAGTTCTCTGACCTTGGACTGGAATACCACTTCTTTGATTGTGTGGCTAGTGATGGTAAGCTAGCAAAAATACCCAAAACCACAATCGAGACAAAGTAAGAATAAACAACTACCATTCGCTCTCGCCTTAATCTGATAACCTCAATCAATTGTGAGTCTTTATAATTATTATTTATAACACGGGAGGTTTTGCCCTGTTGAGAGTCTAAATACATGATTACAAAACTAATTGGGACACCATACACCTAGGCTTTACTCATACAGATGTATGCTTGTCCAAGTGTTTATACTGGGCAGCTTATTCGTTGCTGCGATATATGGAAGTGTATAACATGGTTAGGTATTTATGCATCTATAGAGAGGATGCAGGGCAGACGGGCGAAGTACATCCATGTCTAATGTTAGGTGAGATGGAGCAAATTCATTCAACCATCTAGTCATGGACGCCCCTGCTTATATATAATAGAATCTCTGCCTCCAACATTGCTCGACAACTTTTAAAAAAACAATTTAACAGCTGTGCCTAGCTAGCTTCTTTCATTTGTATGTTTGTAGTATATACAGAAAATCTGAATCTTGCTAGCAGCATCTGACCCGACTCAACTGCGGCACTGGAATCAGAGGCTAGAGCCCAATGAATGGGCATATACACCATGTGTTGGATGACTGGACGTAGGTATATCAGTATATATATATCAACATAAGAGGCCTTTATGTTGGAATACGAGGAATCTAGAACCGAGTGTGTTGCCAAGTGCTAAGGAAATTCTACTCATCAAGACACTCGAGAGCCAGCTGCCGGTAGGTCCGTTGGTTCATCTTGATTTGATCCATGCATGGTGTCATGAACCACATGAAGACCCAGAGTTTCTTCAAGGGTGGCTAAAGTAACCAGAGTAGTTGGACTTGTAAATTTGTAATAGCCAGGCTTGGCCCGAGTAGGAGTAGGGGCTCAACAAGGGGAGTGAGTTCCAAGGGGAGATGGCTGTTTAAGAGTCGGTGACGGATATCGAATAACAGAATCCATGGACACATGGATTAGCCGAATAGCTGCTCAAGATGGACACAATCAGCAGTGGTGGGTTCAAACCCGGCACACCAAGCCTGATTGTGTCCATCTTGAGCAGCTATTCGACCCATGTGTCCATCTTCCACCAAGCACATGGAGCCCACCTTCTCCAAGTTGTTTCCATGTTACCGTATTTTTGAGTCTAACTCTTTGAAAAAAATTAGCAACCATGGTAGCGGTGAATCATCAAAAACATATTTCCATGTTAAAAGTATTTGTTACATTAATAATAGCTAATAGTTAATATCAAATATAAACTATTAGTTTTCAATGGCCCACGTAGGATACAATCCAACTCCACGGATGGCTTAATCGTATCCAATACTACGGGGTCATCAGAGTATCACTTCCATTCGGCCTAGATGAAGGCTGCTCCATAGGAAAGAATTGTAGCTTAAATGCACTAACATGACATTGTCTTGGAATCTGATAATAGAGTATGGCTATGCACTAACCCACATCAATATCAATAAAGGGGCCATGGGAGTGAAAATCACTTCTTTTTGTGGGGAGTGGCTCTTTCTATAGCAGTTCAATGATGACTCAAGATTTAGCTGCCAGAAGAACATTGTGTATGCATGCATTGGCGCTAACAGTACATGCTTGGGTGTTAATTCAACCACAAAAACACTTTGGTTATCAATATATTGGTTACAAATGCAAAGGCCGGGATGGATTTCAAGGGAACCCATATGTCAAAATTGTTTTCCAAGGTTCTCGAAAAAAATCATATGCATATTACAAAAACATCTACCATGTGTGGAACTAGGGGGCATATGCCCCCAAATGTAGTATAGAGTTACAACTTATGACCCATATTAAAGCATTAATTAATATAACCTATTTTGTATCATAATTCTAATTTATATCAACATGCAACTTTTGCGTTGACATGTGTTTCATCAATAGGAACCAACCTGGAAGCTCCAAAATCTGAAACTTTAGCATTGTAGTTTGCATCTAGGAGTATATTAGATGACTTGATGTCACGATGGAAGACCGAGACTGAGGTGATAGAGTGGAGATAACAAAGTGCTGCTACAGCTTTAGCACCCATGATAATGAGAACCTGCTTTTTGATGAAGGATTAAGAATCTCATATAAGGAACCATTGGAAACAAAGCCCCAAAGTGATGTCACCTTCGTTTCAAGGCAATATCCAAAAAGTTCTAAAAAATTCTGATGACTTATCTATGACAGACTAGCAACCTCATTAATGAACAGACTAACCTCACATTACTCAATGACTTTTGATACTTTGACACAGTGATGAGATAAGATTCCCATGTAAACTATGCCATGCTTTCCATGACTAAGGATACGTGTTTCATCAAAATTGTTTGTTGCTTTTTCTAGCTCTTCCAAAGAGAAGATTATTGTCGTGTTAATTGTATTTTAATCAGCCAATATTAATTGTTCAAGGAGAAGGCCTTTGTTCTCGATGGAAATATTTCTTGTCCGGTTTATTTTGAGCATGTCTTCTCCATCTATGAACAACAACGGTTCAACACAAGCCACACTAAACCCAAGGTTCTCAAAAAATTATATGCATATTACAGAGGCATGTATCATGTGGCGAAACTAGGGGGCATGTGCCCTCAATGCAAGGAATTAATTAACTTGTTTTGTGAATTCTTAAGCAGTCATCACATGATAAAGAGAATGTGTTTTCTCGATGAAGGATTAAGAATGTCATATAACGAACCGTAACCTTCACGAGTAGTTTATGATTTAGTCAATTGTGTACTGTAATCAAGTACAAACGTACCCTAATAGAGGAGTCTATTTATATTTGGTGCATTGAATAACTATGGAATCATTCAAGACCTTTAACAGCCAAAATAATCCAGCCTAGGGAGAGCATCCATGTCGCTCCGAAATCTACCATTGGTCCCATTGTTTTTTCTCGAAATGCGTGGAGGAACAAAAGGATTATGTTCTCTTGTTTCTATGATCACAACAATATTACACATAACTCAAGGTCTTCGTTAGTGGAGATCAACATTGATGACCCAAAGGGAAAGAAACCGATGAATTCAGAAAGCAACAATGGCTAAAGGGGGACGACCAAATTAGCCAAACGTGGGTGGGAGTTCTCACCTACGGGTTGCACTAAGATCAGCGTTGATGGCTCCTTCTCAAAGCAGGCCAAGGAAGGAAGTGTGGCAATTGTGGCGAGGGACAATTGCGGTTCGGTAATCTTCACAGCTTGGCGCTTCTTAGTGCATGTCGAGGGCATCGGTCCCTAGGGTAGCCGGCCCTCGGCCTACAGAGTTCGTAATCTCGTGATGTCGTCATCTAGGGTTGAGGTTTTGCCCCTTGGCCGGCTAGGCTTAATTGGAGAAGGGAGAGAGGGAGATTAGATGAATGATAACCCGCTTAATTCTCAAATGACGAACTACATTGACTCTTAAGTCGTGGCCTTAACCGACTCCACAAATCACTCCTATAATTAAGGGATACTATATGATCTTTCCTGAAGTAGCCACTTTATGGTGTAGAGGTTGCCTCATTCGCAACTGTTGCCTGGTCACACGCGCGCTCAGTAGCTCTTCTCACGTCGCGTGCACGGAGAGTTCTTGAGTACGCGCTGCCCCACATGACATCCCTCCCTCTCTCAAGGATCAGCTCATCCTCGAGCGTAAATGTTGGGTACTTCTCGCTAAGATGTCAAGATCCTCCTAGGTAGACGGAGCCACAAACTGGCCCTTCCAGTGGACGAGCACTTGGCGAACATCGCGCGCCAAGAGAGCCCCCTTCACCTCCGACTTTTGCTGGCCCCTACTCCACTCCTACTATTTCTCTCTCGTGATTGCATCGTTGTTCTTCTTCCCTACACCGGCCTGGAGTACCTTCACCCTACCAGGAGGCCTTGCACCAGTGGCATGGCCTCCCGGCCTGCCTGGGCCCAGTGGTGGTGTGTCCCTAGCGTGGCCTTCTTTAGTGGCAGCGCCCTCCATGGCGCGACCTTTCCTGGGCGGCATCCTCCACGGGGTAGTGTGCCTCCCCAACCATGTGTGTGGCCTTCCCGGGTGATGGTGACCTCCTCTACACGAGCTCCACGCCCAACGCCCGGTGCCACCTCGGCATGCCTCCCCAACGACCGGGCGTTTCCCTCCCTCGCTAGCTCTACTCATTGCAAGAAGAACATGGTAGAGGATGACATGTGGGGTCTAGATGTTATCTTGTGCAAGGATGGATTTGGGGTTGCCTGTTTTAGGTAGTGTTCTTAGAGTAAACAACGAAATATGAGTAGTATGAAAATTGGTACTCCCTCTGTTCCAAATTATATTTCACTTTAGCTTTTCTAGATACATTGATTTTGCTATGCAACAGTTATACACTATGTCTAGATTCATAGCAAAAGAAATGAATTGAGAGAAGGCAAAACGACCTACAATTTGGAACAGAGGAAGTAGCTATCTAAATAGAGAAGTAGGGAGTGTGTTTTATATAGTATTGCTGGAGATGCTCATTTTGGGGCATGGTGGCAATTAATGCTGGTGTCTACTCCTACTGAATAAAGCTCTCTCTTACTAAATAAAAAGATATCGACTTTGTAATTAGATGGCAAAAATCCAACGAGGGAAATAGTTGGATGGCCAAATGTTAAAATATTAGACTAAAGTTTTATCCATGAGTTTGTATTATGGGACACAAATTAGCCCATACTATTGTCGGGTGGGGGCTGGTTCTCCACGGTATAATGCCCACACAAATCTATTGCCTCCCACATGCCACATTCGAATGAGCTACCTACAACAAGAAAACTCATCGTCCGTTCCGAATTATGGGTTGGCCAAGCTCTCCAGCCAGACCTCATCGCAGACTTCGGCGTCCTCATCGTTGTTACGGTGCCACGTCCACACTGCTCTCCTGTTGTCCATGATCCTCAGCCGGCCGTGCCCAAAGCTTGCCTCCCGGAACACCGACAGGTGCGCCAGCTCATGGTCACTGACGAATCTTCAGAACACAAGGAGTTTAACTGTTAGTAGTGTTCATCAACGCGACTCACATGCATTAAGCCTTAAATGAGAGGAAATCATGCGGTCTGAATGATACTTATGAGCTTTGTTGTTGCCTGCGTCACCAATGGTGATGTACACCGGGCCCTGGTTGTTGGCCTTGTTGTCATAAATCCTCTCCTGTAACGAGTAACACAAGTTACAGAATACATGAATAAAATGTCCAACAGCTAAAAGCCATGAGAACTAAACAATTGATACTAGCTAAATGTAATAATGTAATATACTTACAAAGCGCTCATAGGCATGGGTGTGAGAGGCGAAGACGACATCCACGCGCGCCTCGTAGAGCAGACGCTCCATGGCCGTGCGCATGCTCTCGGCCTCGCCCTGGTGCGCCCGGTTAGTGTTGTACCATGGCACGTGCATGAGCACCAGCAGCCACGGCGTCCTTCGCCGGTCCACCGCCGCAAGGTCCCTCCGCAGCCACGCGAGCTGCTCCGATCCGTCATGGAACTCGGCGTAGGAGCCCAGCATGATGACGTGCACCGCGCCGCCGGACGCGTTGAAGGAGTAGTAGAGGTTGGAGCTTGAGCCGCTCTCCTCGTGCGGCATGCGCCACCGCGCGTCGTACGCCACGAAGCGCCGCACCGGCTTGCTGGCCTCGCGCAGCGTCTCCTTCTCGTGGTTCCCCTCCGTCACCATCCACGGCTGCGCGCTCGCCAGCGGCTGCACCAGACGCCCCCACGAGTCCCAGAGCGGCTGCTGGCCGTCCGCGTACGAGAGGTCTCCGGGGACCAGCACCATGTCGTGGTCCGCAGCGGTGGCGCCGATCTGGGACAGCGTCGACGCCGTCCACTCCGTCTGCCCCACGTCACCGATGACGATGAACTCGATGGGCAGAGTGGACGGAGGTGCCCGGAGGCTGAACTCGTCGCCGGCCATGCCGCACCGGTAGTAGTAAGTCGTGCCCGGCTCTAGCGGGCCGATGGTGACGTGGTGTATGGCGCCCGATGCGTATGACAAGAACTGGTACGTGGTCTGGTTGCCCGTCTCGGACGCAGTGTACTCTCCCGGAGATGTCCGTACTCCACCACGGACGGTGCGCTGCGGTCCTCGGTCACCCAAGTAATTCGAATGTCGTGCGCCCCCACAGCCGAAATGTGCACCTGTGTTGGAGAAAAGACGACAGCTTATATAAACTGCATCTTTGGGCCGCCGGGAAAGCTAGCATACTATGCACTGCGTGCTTGAACGTGTTAATCGAAGCTGCAGGCACCTGTTGAGGATGCGATGCCGGCTTCTCGTGCACAATGACCACCAGCGGCCGTTGCGATGGCCGGACATACTCGTCGCCATGGAAATGGACGGACGGCATCATGTTGGAGACTCGGGTCCTAAAGATGTTCCAGCTGCTCGTGTACAAAGAGCGCCAGAAGTTCGCAAATGACCGGGCGGCCACCATTTATAATACACACTCATGACTTGCAAATACATAGTCTACACATGGTTCCTTCGTCGTTCGTTCTTGAAATGATATTTTATGGAAACTGGTTTGAGGCGGTACCGTGGCAACCAAGGCGAAACGTGTAGTTGGAGAGACAGATGAATGCGCGTCTTAGGAAGTCAAAGTTTAGTGGCAGATGCGTGTATATGGGTTTGGATATCTTTGGGTGATGGAATGGAAAGGCAGGCACACAGACATATATATACTACTACGAACTTACGAAGCTGTATTCGGTGTAAAGTGATTGTTTTTGTTCTGCAGTAATCAATACTAATTTCTGTTGATCTTTCGTAGCTCTCCCACAAATGGCCAATCAATCAATAATATGCAAGGTCAGTCGTCGAGGAAAGCAAAAAAATAAAATCCGCGTTGCCTCAAGTCATTCTTAAACATGGAAAGGCGGCTAACACATGACCCACTAATCTGGATCAATATTGGATTTGGATCTGAGGAACTCTTCCTCAGGCCAAGAACATGCATACTGTGGGTCTGGCCACGTTGTGTACGAGAAAAGCAATGTCTTTTGTAAGCCAGAGGATGAAATCTCCTCTTGTCGAGTTTGTTAATTTGTTTGATTTGTTCATTCCTTACATACTTGGCCAGGTTTGTTGAAGGAGGACCTGAAAGTGTGAAGAATAGGGTTGACGTGATACCCTTTGGGGCTTCATGGTTCCAGGTTATATCAGGTGGGAACAGCCCTCACCGTGCTTATACAAGAGTCATGGTTACAACAGATTGTATATCACTAGCAGCGAAATGATTTTCACTCGATCTATTCTCAGACATCACTCGATCCGCCTCCCCTTGATACGCCCCGGCGCGGGCGACTCCGCCTCCTCCTCCTCCCTCCCACCACTCTACCCAACCTCTCCCTCCTTCTCTCCCTCGCGGCGTCCCCTCCTCCATTCGGCGGCAAGGCAGCGGGGCACGACCACCCCTCCCTCTCCGGCGGCAAGGCGGATCCGTTGTTGCCGGGTAGATCCAAGTCGGCGTGTGAGGAGGAGGCCCGTGGCGGCGGGATCCGGCACCGAGGAGCTCCGGCGGCGGCGGCCCCTGGATGGGCTCGGCGGGACCATGGATGGGCTCAGTGGGCCTGTCTAGGGTTTTTTGCTTTTTTATTTTTTTGGAGCCATTAACCGCGGCAGGCATCCTAATGTGCCCGCCACGGTTATCTATTAACCCGACGGGCAAAGGAGCCCGCCACGGATAATCTTTGGATTAACCGTGACCTTTGAAGGGTGACGGGCGCCCGCCCGCCACGTTAAATACCAGGCGCCTGTCACCTAACAAAATTTCAGTACTAGTGTATATCTAGATCTAACTAACTAGCTTGTACAATAAGGAGGTTACACACTGAACCTAGACATACCTATCAGAACCGATATACAAGATATCACATCATTTAATTACATCCCCTCAATCTTAGCCACTTTGAAGGTTGAGATTGTCTCGAAATTGTCGCAGCTTGACAACCGGAAGAGCTTTAGTAAACTCATCAGCCAATTGATCTCCAGTTGAATATACTTTATCTCCAATAACTCCTGTGCCACAATTTCTCGAACACAATGAAAATCAATCTCTATATGCTTTTTTGTTCATGCATGGAAAATGAGATTTGCAGAAAGATAGGTCGCTCCAAGTTTATCACACCACAACTGTGCTTTGGGACGATGATGAACCCCAAGTTTAGTTAACAATTTTTGAACCCATAACATTTCAATAATTGCATATGCTAGCGCCTTGTATTCATCTTCGGTTGGTTGCATTCTTGCAGTCCATGTAATCAAGTTATCACTGAGAAAGACAACAAAGCCTCTAGTGGATCGATGATCATCTATGCATCCAGCCCAATCTGTATCTGAGAAGGGCGAGTAGCATAGAAGTAGATTTACTAATTTGAAGCCCAAGTTTAATAGATATATACCGCAGGATCATCTTCGCGACGCTCCAATGCACCGTGGTGTCTGCATGCAATAACCGACAAACTTTATTGACGGCGAAAGCTATATCCGGCCTTGTCAATGTTAGGTACTTTAATGCTCCTACCAAAAACTCGGTATTTGGTAATATCATCGTCCAAGCTTATAACCCACTACTATAGAATTGATTTTGCAAGACACACCTCAAAAATTAACCGTCTTTGGCGCCCCATTTGCCCGCCACGGTTAATGTCTGATGAATGGTGGCGGGCACTTTTGCTCGCCTCGGGAAATTGATTAATCGAGGAAGGCAACTTGAAACTATTAACCGTGGTGGGCACCCTAATGTTTCCACCACAGTTAATCGATTAACTGAGGCGGGCATTCTATAAGGCCCACCTCCTAAAATGTTGTGGCCCTACTGGCCTAAACGAGGCCCCCTAACTGCTTCTAGTATAAATATAGGTAGTTAGGGTTTCTTACCTCACTCCTACCCCTCACGGTCCTTGAGCCCATCGCCACCCCTCCGCACGTGACCCGATCGTGTCATGCCGCTCACCTCCTCCCTACGCACGACCCGCACCCCTCCCTTCCCTCCGCTCTTCATTGCTGGGCCTCTCTTCTCTCCGCTCCCTCCTCCATTTGTGCCTCTGACCTTCTTTATTTCCGATGGCAACGACTTGATCTTGGCATGGCGATTCAAGTCGTGGTAGCGTGGCGGAAGGGCCATGGGAGAGCGATGTGGGGGCAGCGGCCCCAAATTTGGGCGGTGTAGTGGCACCCCCTTCTCTCCCTCACAGCTCCCCACTTTTTTTCGGTGGAGGCATTTGGTGGATAAGTGAGCTCACCATCTCTCCTCACATTTGCTCCCAATGACCACTTTGTAGGTCCTTCTCCGTCGAGTGGAATGGTGGGGTGGCACTCCGTGGCCACATCCGGGAGGTGGAGAATTTGACACACCTGCATCCGATGAGGAGGCGGGTCTAGGGTGGAAGTGGTCGTGCGCTTTCCCAATCCACGTGTTGGTGCAGCGGACCAATCCGGCGGCAGTGCTCCCTTGGTGGCAAATCTAGCGGGGATTGACCGGATCTGGTGGCAGGGGCGCTGTAGCCCTTGATGGGCTCGGCAAGGCCTATCCAGGTTTTTATTTTCTTTTTTGTTTTTTGAAACCATTTTACACGGTAGGCACATCTAAGATGCTCGCCTTGGATAATCTTAACCATGGCAGACAAAGGGGCCTGCCACGGTTACGATTAACCGTGACATTGCAACCACGGCAGGCCTATTTGCCCGCCATGGAAAATAGAAAATGTTTGTCACAGTTAAGTTTTTTGTAGTTGTGACCATCCTCTATACTTAGTTTCTCAGTACTAGAAAGGGGGGTGTCTATACGTTTACATTTTGTCATACCTAATCGTTGAAGCATCACTAGCATACCTTTCTTGGGTAAGAATCAAATTGTGGTTCCTCTGTTGACTTCGATGCCCAAGAAGTAATGGAGATTGCCCAAGTCCTTCAATGCAAAATTCCGTTGGAGATAATCAAGAAGAGCTTTGCCTTTGGTGATGAGCTTGCAACTATAATATAGTCCACATACACCAAGATATAGAGTGTGATGACCTTTATTGTATAGAACAATGATGTATTAGCTTTGGGAAGGAACAAAGCCTAATGCCTTGAGTTTCCCACATAGACGGGCATACCAAGCTCATGGAGCTTGTTTGAGTCCATATAGTGCCTTATCCAATTTGCACACATAACCAGGATACCGAGATTCAACATAACCCAGTGGTTGATGCATGTAGACCTTATTTTCTAAAACACCATGAACAAAAGTATTTTTAACATCCAGCTGCCTAAGTGAGCATCCCGTTGACATTGCAAGAGACAAAATGAGTCCAGTTGTTGTTGCTTTGACAACCGTGCTGAATGTATATTCATAGTCACTCATTCATCTTTGCTTATACTCCTTTGCAACCGAACCAGCTTTATACATGTCAATTTCTCAATCAGCTCTCCTCTTGATCTTATAAACCCATTTGCATCTGATAATATTCTTGCCCATGGGAGGTGGAACTAGGCGCCATGTACCACATTTGAGTAAGTTACGATGTTCATCCACTGCCAAGGCCCAGTTCTTATCATGTAAAGCATCATCCACGGAGGCTGGTTCAGTGTTGTTTGCAACCATACACAAACGAACGGTACCATCAATGTAAATTTTGGGTTTGCTAATACCTCACTAGGCCCGCGTGATAGGGCGTTGAGCCGGTGCATTAGCATAAGGCGTAGAGTCAGCAACAGGTGCAGCAGAGACATTGCTAGTGTATTGTTGCATATTTCGTAACAGTTGTTGAGTTTTAGAAGTCCTAGGACACCCAAGGCCCAAGGTGTCCTCACCTCCTTCCTCATTGTATTTAACAATAATATATAGGTTCAGGTACTGAAGGATTAGGCCAGTCTCAATAATAGTTTTATAGTATTAAATGAGCTGACACGGCGTGGACTATATGAAGATAGAGATAACAAAAGTTTTATAAGATAAAGTGAGTTTCATGGGTACGAAACTCATCTACACTGTTTCCAACAAGTCTTGGAAACTGCAATCAATGAGATTGGCCTTATTACTCATCTCTCTCAAAATAGAACAAAAGGAACTAAAGCATTACTACCAAAGGACGTTCGTTACAGTGATGTCCCACCCGGTATTGCTACGGACTATGGTTTTGATTTGTTTGGCAGGGCGTGGAGGAGGATAGCTTCGACGGTGATGCCAGGACCATAGCCGACAAGGAGCCCCCAATCGAGGCCTTCCCCACCGTGGGCAGGCCCTGCTGCTCCGACATGCGCCGCATTTCTTCCAAAACTAGGATGACTGAGGAACACCTTGTGTTGCCATATTGCCTCATCACAGCCCTTGACGCCGCCAGCTTCTTCCCCTCGAGCCGCAGCTCGTTCTCAATCCTGTCAAGTATACCGCGTCCACCGGGATGCACCACCCAGAAGACCTCCTCGTTCAAGTCTGGAACGGGCACCACCGTGGCCTCCTGCAGCAAAAGCTTCACCAACCTCTCCACCGAACCAGAGACATGCCGGGGTATGTCTCGGTCCAGGGTGTACACTATCCCTTCCTCCCGGAGCTTGGACACCAGGGCCTCCTCGGTCCCCGGAACGGTCTCTTGGCACGCCGACACAAGCTCAAACATGGCGCACTCTTCAGCGGTGGGGTTGCTGCCCACCACAACAGCACCAGCAGCGTCACCCAAGATGGCCTGGCCGACGAGGTCCCCATGTGGACGCCGAGGGGCCTCGGAGCGACAGGGTGCACACCTCGGAGCATACGGTTGTTCTCTGCAAGGTCCTTGAGAGGCGAAGCACAGTACAGCCACCGTGGCAGCCGGTCTGGTACAGCATGAAGCGCTTGGTCGATGGCTTGAGGCCAAGGAGCCTGGCGAGCTCACAGTCCGCGCCAGGCATGCAGCCAGTGCTTGACGTACTGGCGACGAGGTGCGTGATGTCGGAGGCCTGCTTGCCCCAGTCACTCATGGCCTTGCGTGCCGCCTCCACGCCGAGCTCGGGTACACCCACATCGGCGAGCTCCTGCCCGCGGGTGAGGGAAGGGGAGCTGTACGTTGTGATGGACGGGCTTTCCCTCAACAGTTCATCGGACATGTACAAGTGTCGCTTCTCGATCATGGTCTTCTCACCTGAAATTTATCATGTGCTACACGTATCAGTGCAAGTACAGGACTGCAGGTTAAACCAGAAATGCATCAGCAAACAATTCAGTGAGAGTTATATTATTACCTTGTTTATTTATCATTCACTAGAAACAAAATTAAAGTTATTGAACTATCACTGACTTAATGGTCATATTATTTGGCTAGATGAATGGCCTAGCTAAAAACACAATTATACGCAACTTTCCCGAGTTCCAAATTCAGCAGATTATTGGATTACACACAACAATAAATGTAGTTCTATAAAGAACAATCGTTTGTGTACATGCCTCGACTTACAAATGTTTGCAAATTTCGCCTTCAAATCCACCATGTGATTGCTTCTGCTAATCTCAAAATAGTAATCAGAGAATGAATTTTGGTGAAACTCATGCAATGGAACAGCTTTGCCTACTCCCAAAATGGTTGCATTCCCACCGTCATGACGACAGACGACTCGATGACTATTCACATCCGGTGCTTTCAAAGAACCCATCAAAAACTATATTATGCTGGAACTAGACGAAAATAGTGCAGATGATCTATTCGTTTGGGTGCCTTGATCCTTGTTATTATATAGGCATTTGTGGTGCGCCCGAGTTGTAATAAACTCACATATACAATGCCAATGGCGGGTGCGAGGTGCCTTGCACCTCTCCTTGGCAGAGAGTAGCTTTTCCCCACCGCTCACCTTTTTTTTTTTTAAGGGTTTCTACTCTTTCCAGATTAGAAAACCTTGTAACTCCACTTCTTTTATAAATAGAAACTAGCACTGTCTCGTGCCTTCCGTTCAAAAAATATCTGTATAGAATGCCAATGAATTATTGAACCAGCAACCATTGATTAATTGCCCAACTGTCTCGTGCTTGATTAGGTACATTATTTGGCATCTAGCCTAGACAATATAACTTACCCCACTATACACAATTTATGTAATATACTCCTATGGTACAACTTAGTTATCATAATAAAGAAAACTTCATGTTCTCTTGGAGCCTAATTATATATGGGAAGGCTGAGAAATTGTCACATTAATAATCCGACCAAAATATTTCGCAAAAAAATATAATAATCTGACCTAAGTGAAACAAAAAAAAAATCCTATACAACCGACGCCATTATTATGAGATAAACCAACTATCTTTATTCACTACAACCAACAGGAATCACTACAACCAACAGGAATTAAGGAGGCTGCAGGTATGTAGGGGCCAGCCGCCCATAATCATCATCGCACGCGAAACACGCGAAAGCGTCACAGGGGATTTGAACACGCGACCTCACCATTTCTGCATCTACTCTTCAAACCACTCCACTCCAAATTGATTTTTGTCTATATAAAATATTCGTTCTCCTCATGTGATCTTCAACTGATTTTGGGACTCTAAACTAATTTAAATAGAAATTTTATCAACTATAAATTTGTATAACTATTCAGGATCTACAACTTTGGTTTTGGCTATTCCTCCATCGGAGAACATTTAAAAATTTGGAATTTCAAAGGTGAGAAATGTAAACGTAATTTTCTTTGGATACATAATTTTAAATAAAAAGTTCTCAACTACAAAACTTTATAACTTTTTTGAAATTTATAACTTTTGTTTTGTTTATTTCTTCATCGAGAAAAATTAAAATTTCAATATGAGAAATTCAAACTAAATTCTCCTCGGATAGATGATTTCAAATGAATTAAATGATGTGAACTACAAAGTTGTATAACTCTTTTGAGATCTATAACTTTGGTTTTGGTCTTTTCTTCATCAAAGGCCATTTAACAAAAAAAATGAATTTCAAAATGTGAGAACTTCACAAAATTTTCTAGATCCAAATGATTCTAAATAAAAAACTTATCAACTACAAAGTCGTAGATCTCTTTCAGACATACAAATTTGATATAAAGTTTATCTTCATTCCGACTTCATTTTACAAAAAAAACTTATGAATCTTACTGTGCAGCGTCTACTTAGGTTGCTCTAGATGTTTGTCTCTAAAAATCTATTTGTATGGATGGTTACATCTATAGCCACATCTAAAAATAGGGTCTCACACCCGAGGCGATGGGGCCCAGAGGGGCCGACCCTAGGGGCCACGGCCGACCCGGGGGCGGGCCGGGCCGGGCGCGCGCCCCTCCCTCCGCCGCCACCTTCCCGTAATTT
This sequence comes from Hyparrhenia diplandra, assembly GCA_015847255.1. Taxonomy (NCBI): domain Eukaryota; kingdom Viridiplantae; phylum Streptophyta; class Magnoliopsida; order Poales; family Poaceae; genus Hyparrhenia; species Hyparrhenia diplandra. The sequence continues at coordinate 685,594 of JADLZK010013337.1, forward strand.
CTTCGGCAATTAAAGTAAGAGTTCGGTTACGATAAGATTAGAATTTTTGGTGTGCGGGGAGATTATTTCACGATATAAGGAAGTCTCCTATTAGAAAAAGAATAAGGACTTGCTTGTAAAAGATATTCGAATCTATAAGAAAACCTTTAGAGATTGCTTGAGATACAAGTCTCATAGGAGGGCTATATAAGTAAGGCATCTCTTAGGGACAAGCAATAAAGAATATTTTCCCTGCTCCTACCCTGGCCGCCGCCCCCCTCCTCTTCCCGCGCATACGCCGCCCCTCCCGCACCAGCGTCGCGCCCTCACGCGCTGCCCTAGGGAAGCCACCGCTGCCGTGCCACCGCCCCGGCGCGGCCGGTCCCGTGTCGCCACCACCCTCCCCATCACGGTTGTGGCGGTTGGTATCCGAGAGGCCGCCGATCCACCCACCACCAAGGGCGGGCCGACTCAAAGAAGGCATTTGGAATCTCGCCAAGAAGTTTGATAAGATCACCACCCGCCTCGGCGCCCTCGCCGATAGTCTCCATCCTCGGTACCAATCCAGGGGATGAGCATAGCGCAAAGGCGATCGCAAACTGGAGGTCGGTGTCAAGGCAGCCATGGAGGAGTCGCCGTGCTTTCCTCAAGAACATCAAGGAGAACGCCAAGACGGCCCGGCGAGCCCGCTTTGGTGGCGGAGGTAGAGGCCCTCGGCGTGCGGCGCCGGCGGCCATGGCGCCCCAAAGGCGGTGCCGGCCCCACCCTCGGCTCTGCTCTAGATTCATTCCCGAGACTCACTCCTCACCTGCATAAGCTCTCCTTCCCGACATACGGCGACAAAGAGGATCCCCTACCCCGGCTGAACGCTCGCGAGCAATTCTTTAGAGGGCAAGGTATGCCAACAACCGAGCAAGTCTGGTATGCATCTTACCACCTCACAAGAGGAGCACAACAGTGGTACATGCGCTTATCTCAAGAGAAGGCGGTGACAGATTGGGCGTGCTTCGCCCAATACGTCAACAAGCGCTTCGGTCCAGCAACACGACGCAACCCCTAGGCAAACGGCATCTCTCCGCAAGACCGACACCATTGACGAGTACACCGAGCTATTCCTGGTGCACGTGGCTCGTGTCGGGCACCTCGACGACCAGTAGCAAGTGAACATCTACACGGCTGGCTTGGGAGAACCCCTGAAGACCGACATCGACCTGCGGGTCTCGAAGGACATGGAGACGGCCATGTCACTTGCCATGGCGTATGAGCGGCTGCCTCACCATCCTCTACGGCTCGGCAAGACACCATTGCTGGGCCGGAGGCGCCACCGGCGGCCGGGCCGTGCCCGTGACACTTGGCGGCGCCAGTGCCGCCCATGTCAGCAACTACACCACAACCGTTCAATCGGCTAACACTAGAGGAGATGACAAAGCGACGCAAGGCGGGATTTGTGCTTCAATTGTGACGAGCCATTCTCGCTCGGTCACAAGAGCAAGCACCTCTTCGACATCACAGTCTTCAACGACCTCACGACGGCGATGACAATCGATGGCGCCCTTTGCATAGGAGGGAGCTGCCCTTAGGGTCCTCATCGGGGATCCCAACTCCCCGGTACATGGTGTCCACTCTCTCTACCACGTTGGAGTTATTTCAGGCGCTGGCATCAGTATCGTCGTCGACTCGGGGGGCCACGCACAACTACATCGACCCTCGTGTGGTGGCCCGCGGCTGGACTCCACACGCGGCCGGTCGCGGTGGCGTGATCGCGGCATAGGCGCCCTCGACATGCCACGTAGCGGCGTCGGTAGCGCCGATCCGCGCCGACGCCGACATCTTCGACATCGGCGCCTCGTCCTACATGCGGCAGCGACATCGACGTCATCCTCGGCATGCCATGGTTCGCAAGCCTGGGAAAGGTGACCTGGAATTTCGCATCCAACGAGCTCACATACTACTGGCAGGGACAAGCAAGGACGTTCGTGCAAGCGCCACCACCATGCATCGACACGGGGGCGCCACAGACCGAACCACTACGGTCTGGGATCCCCACGGGCACCCGCAGCTTCGCTTCACGCCTTGGCAAGCGCCCAAGGCACGCCAGTGCGCTCGACCTCTACGACACATCCTCAGGCGTCTTTGTACAGCTACGTCAGCCGACACTTGAGGAGGAGCACCTACGACAGATAGCCCTTGACATCACCACGGGCGTTTTGCCCGGCTTGGGCAATTTGGAGGGCGGCTTCCTCCTCTTCGACGGTCGTTTCTACCTCCCGGCTTCCTCCGCTTCTTGCCCGGACCTGCTAGACACCCTCCTTCAAGGGGAGTTCGTCGGACGAACTACCTTGCCTTGGGCACCTACACCGCACCTCCGACGTCGGCTGCCCCAACATCCATCTTGCTCGGCGGAGTGTGGCCACGACGCCACCACGTAGGTGCTGCACGCGTCGTCTTCCTCGACAACATGGATCATTAGTTCTTCAGCGTCGACAATGTCTACATCAACTATGATGCCGACGGGGAGACACACCAGCTCTCACCCTATATGTTTGACATCGGCTCCTTCATATGCGGTACGATGCTCAACCTCATTTGCTTCTCCACCAACGCACCGCGACATCACCATGTGGCGCCTCATGCCCGTCTTCATCACGCCGCCACCCCATGATCGCTTCATGTTTACGGAGAGCCCCCCCTCGCAACATGCATCATCACGCACCTTGAAGCCTGGGATTCCAAGGGAGTTTCTCCTTACAGCTCGTAGAGACAACAGCATTGCAAGGGTGTGCGGTGCATCGGTACATCTACCGCGGCTACATCGGCAAGCTTCACTACTTCATGGAGTTCGCGCCCGATCGTGCCGGGGAGAACATGATCTCGCAAACCCGGTGCATGGGAGGTTAGTTCTGGCGTTGAGCTGATCATGCCCGGTACTCGAGTTCACTCCGGGTGTTACGGTGTGGACATTCATCCAGCGTGAGGGACGGCCGGTCGGAGAAGGGGGGGGGGGGGGAGATGTCACACCCCAGGCAATGGGGCGCGGAGAGGGGCCGGCCCTAGGGGCCCACGGCCGCGAGGGGGCCCTCGGCCCGCACACGCACACCTCCCTCCGCCGCCTTCCCGTAATTTTTTTGGCAATTAAAGTAAGAGTTTGGTTAGGATAAGATTAGGATTTTTTTGGTGTGCGGAGATATTTCCACGATATAAAGAAGTCTCCTATTGGGAAAAGAATAAGAACTTACTTGTAAAAGGTATTCTAATCTATAAGGAAAACTTTAGAGATTGATTAAGATACAAGTCCCATAGGAGGGCTATATAAGGGGATGTAATTTCTTAGGGACAAGCAATAAAGAATATTTTCCCTGGTCTTACCCTGGCCGCCGCCCCCTCCTTCTCTTCCAAAAGCACGCTGCCCCTCACGCGTCCGCGGCGCTGCCCTAGGGCAGCCGCCGCCTCCCGCCACGCCGCCGCCGCCCCGCCACGCCACGCCCCGCCCCGGCGGCGGCCGGTCCCGTGTCGCCGCCCCCTCCCGCCGTGGCTGTGACAAGGGGCATTTATATATAGAGGAGGCTGAAAATACCAGCAGTCCCTACAAATGCATTTGAAACGTTTCTACAATGATTTTTTATTGGTGATTCTACTAAACAAGCATTTAATAGTTCGGAATTGAAATGCAAATAACAATATAACAATATTCTTAAGGTAGATTTCCCAATTAATTGCCTTAGGCATTGGTTTTTAAAACTTCAGAACTTCTCTTTTGTTCCGATAGCTACCATGCAGTTAAAAATTTGAATCACCCGGTTTCTTTTGACTTGACCCTAAAGGTTGTGTTTAAAGAGATTATTCAAGTAGTGCTTGCGACATCTGGGGAGCTACCGAGTTAGTATATGAAACTAAGTCACTACTATCTTGCAGACACCTGAGAAAGTGAGAGACGCATATTTTTTTTCTGGATGACTATACCGGTTATCTCCTTCCATTTCAGTATGTGTATATGACAGCTCCATGCCGTCCAATCGAAGCAGCTGGGCTTTTAATTTTCTTGCTAGATGTAGTACGTTTCTAGGCCTGATTCGTTGTGTCTATGTCCATGCGAAACACGCGGCGTAGATATATACATGAGCATGGGCACTATCACTTTCCTTGCGACTTAAGTAGATGTCTGAATCGAGATATCCGTCCACATAGAACCGTCTCTCTCCTCGTGGTCCATGGGGACGTACGGAGGATAGCTAGTTAAGGCCACAATCATGAACATCTTATCTTAACAAATAGTAGGTAAGAAAACACACTATATTAACCCAAGCCAAGAATGCATGACCCAGGCATCTAACCAGAGCACAGAAAATTAGCAGCACAAAAGACATCCATTGAGCAACATACAATGGCCTCGTCCATTGTAGTCCCCACCGACGACGAGCTGCTGCAGGCACAGGCCGATCTATGGCGAAACAGCCTGTCCTACCTCAAATCCATGGCACTCAAGTGCGCCACTGAGCTCGGCATACCCACTGCCATCTACCGCCTCGGCGGTGCTGCCACGCTTGCCGACCTGATTGCCACACTGTCACTCCCCCAGGCTAAGCTACCGTTCCTTGGCCGCCTCATGAGGCTGCTGGCCTCGTCCGGCGTCTTCGCTGTGGATGGCTCCACTGATGAGGCTGTCTACTCCCTCACACCACTGTCATACCTCCTGGTGGACGGCATTGCTGCCGATAGTACCCACATGAACCATGCACCTTTCCTGCTGACGGTGACCGCAACCCACTACATCGACTTGGCAATTGACCTAGCTGACTGGTTCAAGAAGCAAGGCAAGACACCTCCTTTCGATCACAAGCACGGAGCATCGCTATTCGAGGAGAGTATGGACAAGAAGGATCCCGGGTTCCACAAGATGTCAATGCTGGGTTTGTTGGTCCATGACAACTTTGGGACCGACATTGGCGTGCGGGACTACCAGGACGTTTTCAAGGGTGTGCAGTCACTGACCGACTGCTGTTACCATGGGGATGGCACGACAGGGAGGGCCATCGCCAAGGCCTTCCCACAGATCAAGGTCACTGTGCTAGATCTTCCGCAGGAGATTAGCAAGATGCCGGCTGATGGTGTTGTTAATTATGTTGGAGGTGACATGTTCAAGTCCATCCCGCCTGCTCAAATGGTGATACTTAAGGTACAAATATTGGAACTAGCTAGTGTTTCTTTACTGCAAAAACATGCATAATATACATGCGTCAATAATGCTTACGAAAACAGTTTGAATGAGAGACGTCAACCTGAGGAAATAATTGTTTTCTGTATAAGATAACAATCTTATCTATGATATATTCTATGTGATGAACTTAACCTCTAGAATTTTAGTGAGCGCGACTAATATCATTGAAACTTCAATTTCCATGGAAGATGGTGCTGCACCACTGGAGTGATGAGGACTGCGTGAAGATCCTCGCCAACTGCAAGAAGGCAATACCTTCACGGCAAGAGGGAGGGAAGGTTGTCATCGGAGATATTATTCTTGACCCTGAGGCAGGACCAGTTTTGTATGAAACTCAACTCCTAATGGACGTCTGCATGATGCTGATGAAAGGAGGCCGGCAGCGGGACTTGAATGACTGGCGTGACCTCATCCTGAAAGCAGGGTTCAGTGACTATAAGGTGCTCAAGAACTTTGGAGCTCGTGGTGTCCTGGAGGTCTATCCGTAAGACTTATTGTCCTCGATCGGCGCATCTTTATATTGTGGTTTGGCGCGAAGAAATCTACATAATACATACAAAAAATAAAGGAAGTGTGTCCTACTTTTCTGAATGATCGTTTCATGGAACATAGAGTACCTAGCTTTGACGAGCTTGGTTGCTAGACGATCTGTTTAAGTTCCATTTGGAGAAGTACCTAGGCACATCATCATGAGATGTTACATGTATCATATTATTAAAAGATACCATATGTACTATCTTGTAATTGGTCTTGTATTATCGGCCACGTACAAAGTGAGCCTCTCCATTAGCCCCTGTATGCATAGGACTGTATCTCGGAAAGCAGGAGCAACTATTGTACGGTTACCAAATACATATATCAATAAAAATCCAGGAGAGTCTCTGAACTGTTGTTATGTATCCCTTCGGCCCAAACTACTGCACATTATTAGTTTTTCGATAAGTTAAACTTTTTTTAGGTTTACTTGATTTATACAAAATAGTATCAACATTTGTATTCTCTAATTAACATGTTTATTATAAGCATATATATTTCACTTGGGTCATTATTGGTGGCTTTAATCTTGATTTGATAGGTAGACAATTCACTTGGGCTAATTCTCTTCCTCCTCCAACTTATGAAAAGCTTGATGATAGGGTCTTAATGATGACTGAATGGAAGTTTAAATATATACCCTATGGCGACTATACACTTGGGCTTTAATCATTCAAAATGGACTGTCTCAGACCATACATCATTCAAAATGGACAACAGCCCTCATCGGAACAACAAAACTATTCAAAATTGAAAAAGCTAGTTCTCTCATGAGAATTTCTCTCATGGAGTTGTAGAAGTATAAAATAAGGTATAGAATAAGCAAGTGAGGGGTAAGTTAGTTGGAATGTCAGAGGTATAAACTCTGACAAAAAAAATGGAATGCTATTAAAGACCGTGTTATGTCAACAAACTGTGATGTGGTTTGCCTTCAGCAGACTAAAAGGCAGTCTTTTCGATCTTATGTTTATTAAAAACATTTGTCCTCCATCTTTTGAAGTTTTTGAATTTCTCCCCTCAGAGAGGTTGGACTGGTTCTTCACTTGAGCCAATTGGTTTATTACCTATCCTAATACCTTTGCCATCTCTTTGGTTATGGAAACATTTGACCGCACTCCATGTACTATATATCAATTTCTACCTCTTTTCCAAAGAGAAGTGTGTTCAAATTTGAAAACTATTGGCTTCAAAATGACGACTTCTTACCTCTTGTTCAGCACTTTTGGGCCATTCTAACAAGTGCCTCCGGTAAAGCTAAAGTAGAATGCATGGCAAGTTTCCACTGCTTTAGGCTACTCTACTAAGACTCGAGGGCCGACTTCACGTAACTAAATGGCTTAACTAAACTAAAAAGAAACTAAACTGGGATAAATCTGAACTAAAGGCGTACTTTGCTTAACACTCAATATATTCAGCTAAAGCTGGATGCGTATTATATTATATCTTGCCTTGGTAGAGCAAAACTTTGAACCCAACACAAGCAACTCTCCAGGTTTAGCGATATTGATGGGTTCCAGCCTCATTCCACTACTTACGCTTCCCGCAAGAGAAGAGTCTTGATTTCGAGAAGGTTGTTCTTACTTTTCAAAGACTTCGGTTCTAGCTTTAGAGTGAACAAGGCAGCACCTCTTTCGTGAAGGCTAGATGCACCTATTCTCACGCATACTATTCCCTTGACTTTCCTATACTCACAAACAACTATTGAATTCGGTGACAAAACCTATATCATGCATGCCTCTCTCATATACATCCGCCCCCGATGCTTCATCTAGTGTTCCCTGAGAATTGGACTTTACACAAGATTCTGGTAAGGATTTTTACTATAGTAATAAAAAGAAGGAAAGACAAGCTTCAAATGTCAAGCTGGCTTCGTACACCTATCCAACTAGTTAAATTGAAGAAAGACTGGAAGGTGTGTCAGCAACAGCTATTGATGGGTTAAAAGCAAAGTGCGTTTCTGATTCAACAAATTAGTAAGTAGGCGGGTAACCCTAATCCCGATATCCAGTCCCCGGGATACTTTATCTTCTGCTGTTGAGTAAGCCAAATCTGCAACTGACTCGGGGTATAAAACTAGACCCTGAGCTTTAATATGTATACTACTTCCTTTTTGAAATGAACAATAAGCAGGGCGAGCCACAGTTTAGCGGGACACATCACCAACCAACCCAAAGTCCGGTCCCAACGGACAGATTTCTTCGAGATATAGGTAATCCAGCTACATTAACTGCTTATTACGAAGAAGACGAATCAGAAGTACGCCCCACTTCATCAATGCCAAATTCAATAACTTAAGGATTGGAGCAAAAGTCTATCTAGTCTCAAATTATCCATTGAAAATATGAAGTTAGTCCTAACTTTCTTCATTCATTTTGAAGAGTTCAGAGATCGGTCTCTCCCAGAATGGAAATCAGGAAAAATCCTAAAGGCACATTACTTGCTCTCCTTTAGCAACAACACACATATTGGAAGGAAAGACGTACTATTAAGTGGGTCACTCTAGAGGATGCTGGAACAAAATTTTTCCATTTCAATACCTCTATCAAGTTCAGAAGAAATTCTAGGTACAATTCTTTTGGAAAAAAACTCAACACCTTGTTTAGATTTGAAATACTCCCTCCGTTCTAAAGTATAGTTCATTTTAGCTTTTTCAGATACATTTCTTTTGATATGCACCTAGTTATACACTATGTTTAGATGTATAGCAAATGAAATGCATCTAGAAAAAGCCAAAAACGACCTATAATTTGAAACAGAAGACATTATAGCACATCCCTGTCTTGCATGCGGCTGGTAGAGAGATTGTATGCACATTGTAGAATGTAGATCGCTCTTAGGCAAAAAAAAAAAAATGTTGTTGTCGACGCAAATGTCAGGTGTTATGCTGACCAACAGACCAATACATACACAAAAAGGCTGGCTGCAACCGTAACTGGTGGAGAAAAATGGTGGGTGTTCTATTTTTGTGATTAAGCATCTTGCTTGATCTGTGAAGAGAAAAGTTATTATAGGTATGTACTCCCTCCGTCCCAGTACAAAAGACGCTTTACGATTCACAGAAAGTTTCAAAATAAATGGCGTTATAGCTCTGGTCCCTAGATTGAGTAGTAGGCTGAGTACAATACCTGTCAATCCATCAATTGTTGTCATCCACTACATTGAATAAACAATAAAAAAAAGGCCGGCGATGGGAAACTGGGAGTATCCTCTCACACGTGGTCATGAATGGCCTGGTCCACTCAAAAAAAGAAAACAACGAATGGCTTGGTCCTCCCCATCGTGCTCCTGGCTCATCTCCCTCGTCTCCAACTCCATCCCCACCGCCACCCAGCTCTCGGCTGCGGGTCTCCGATGGAGGCGCGTTCGGAAGGAGTTCAATAGCCACGCGCGGGAAAGGAGCTCGGCAGACGGCAGAGGCCGCGCCCGCCCTCTTTTCCTCCGTGACCTCTCTCCTTGGTGACGGCTTGCCTTGGCGGACCGCCGGCGAGCCGGCGACTGCACCCCGGCGCCCCTCCCTCCCCGTATCCTCTCCTCCTCCTCCTCCTCCTCCTCCTCCTCCTCATCTCCTTCGCAGATCGGACATGGCTGGTGCTGCGCGGCGCCGTCGCCGTTCCACGACTACCTAGCCAAGACCCGCCGCCAGATCGGGGTCGGCGGCGATGCGCGCCCTCGGTCGCCCCGAAGGTTGGGGTCGGCGGCGTCGCGGCCTCCAATCTCGCCCCGAAGGTGAGGGACGGAGGCGACGGCGCGATGCGGCCTCCAATCTCCCTCGAAGGTGAGGGACGGAGGCGAAGATGAGGGACGGAGGCGACGGCGGCTTGCGGTCCCAACACGGGCACCTGCATCAGTTTCCAAAACGTCCTTTATATTGGGATGGAGGGAGTACAACAAAGAATGGATAAGACTAACCAATGCATTAATCAAAGGCATAACAGACATGTCACTTCATGTCCGCGATCTTTCAACAACTGTGTTACTGGCCGGCGTCTACACGCCATGGAGTTGGTTCTTACTTCTCCTTGAGTAATTAGAGCCTGTATTGTTCTCTCAAAATAATCGAACGTACATTTGAAAAAGTACACAAAGCACGCGTACCATTGCAGTCGGAACACAGGTTAGCAAAACAATACGTGTTGACCATGTCTGGTAGGGGGACTAGGGGCATTCCATCGGGCACATGATATGCAACTCCTCTGGAGTCATTCAAACCCAAGCACCATCAAACAATTGTTGTAAGCCAACTAAGAAGCAAAGTAAATGCCTTTTGGGGAACTGAGAAGGGATGCACGCCCAAGTGACGGAGGGGCCGATGCTGATCCGTTCACATTTTGTTCTGTAGGGGCAGGAACATTTTTTTTTACTTAGGGTGGGCTAGCTGTGGGAGCAACAGAGAAGCGTAGGCGTACGCATGGGCCGCACATCTGCACGCTGCCACCGCTGAGCATCTGCGTGATGCAAACTCTGGGTGAGAGGAAGAGGCGGCAAAGAACACGCTAAGGGCAATGGTACAGCTCGTTGAGCACCACGAGAGGCGCGAACCTCCCGGGAGGAGAGACATCCAGGACGGAGAGGGTGTGGAGGAGAGAGATGCGGGACGGTAGTGCGGTGTGGCCGTGGTGTTGCCGGCCGATGCGCCGCGGCGAGCACACGCCTTCGGGGGCAGGGGGATATGGGGGGCGATGTGCTAGACGCGACGAGCGATGGGAGGCGGTGATGGATGTCCGTGGGCGGCGGGGGTGGACGTCCGGGGGCACCAGGTCTAGCAGTGGAGGCGTGTGGGCAGTTGGGTGAGAGCGGCGAGGACGGGCAGGTATGGAAGCAGCGTGGAGAGAGGGAGAAAGAGGTGCTTTTTTGTTTTGCTATAGGCTAGTTGAGCGGGTGTATGTTTTGGGCCAAAAGATTGTGGGTAGCAGGCCAAAAACATCGCGACTAACTGTTCGAAATACTTTTAGCAATAGACAATCCATCGTTAACAACTGCCAGTCCGATGACGATCTTTGGCAATTGACCTTACAATGCTAAATATTAACTTTAGCAACTGATATCCATTGCTCATTAACGGTCGTGGTGTAGTGATATATATTTTGTCGAAACTGAAACAGTTTAATTTTTCAGGCAGTGAGAACAATAATCTTTGTGAGATTAATCTCAAAAAAAAAAAAAAATCTTTGTGAGATGGAGTATATGAACAAAAAAGCTCACCGTTGCACTGTCCCTTCCGTAGGTCTGGAACCCTGACATTACATGTCTAAGCGCCATCGCTGTCCTCGTGATCCACGATATACGATAGTTAAGTCACAGATTTTCAATTCAGTGACTTAATTAATAACGGTAGATAAGCTACGCACACTATATATTAACACTAACACCCTAACTCGCATAGCATCCAATTAAAACACAGACCATTCGATCGACCAATGGCAGCCGAGTCCGAATCATTTATAGTCCCTACCGATGCTGAACTCCTGCAAGCGCAGGCCGACCTATGGCGCCACAGCCTCTACTACCTCAAATCCATGGCACTCAAGTGCGGAAACAAGTTGCAACAACTATGTGTTGCAACACCTAACAACATCAAACCAATCATTGTGCGCCATGTGTACAGATTTGTTTCCCACTCCTTTCTCTCTCCTTGCTTCATTGGTGGATGAATGTGTTGCACGAATCTTGATGTATCATGTGCTGTTGGATAATAGGTGTTGCAACACATAGTTGTTGAAAATAGCACTTGCACTCAAGTGTGCCGTCGAGCTTGGCATACCCACAGCCATCCACCGCCTAGGCGGCTCTGCTTCACTTCCTGACCTGATCACAAGCCTATTGCTCCCCCAGTCCAAGCTACCATTCCTTCACCGCCTCATGAGGCTGTTGTCCTCATCGGGCGTCTTTAGCGTGGCTGAAGAATCCGTTGAAGCCATGGCCGTCTACGGCCTCACCCCCTTGTCCTACCTCTTGGTGGAGGGCATCGCTGCAGACGGGCACATCAACCACGCACCTTTCTTGCTCACTGCGACCTCCACTCGATACATGGACCTGGCCATGGGGCTGGCTGACTGGTTCAAGAAAGACACCAAGGCAGCGCCTTTTGATCATGTGCATGGAGCGTCGCTGTTCGATGAAAGTATGGAGCTTTTGGATCCGGAGTACCACAAGATGTCAATGCAAGCTTTGGCAGTCCACGACAACTTTGCTGTTGACATTGCGTTGCGGGAGTTCAGCGGCATATTCCAGGGGATAAAGTCATTGACTGACTGCTGCTACCATGGTGATGGCACCACGGCGAAGGCCATTGCTATGGCCTTCCCGCACATGAAGGTCACCGTGCTGGACATTCCACAGGAGATTCAGAAAATTCCTTCTGACGGTGTCGTTAACTATGTTGGAGGTGACATGTTCAAGTTCATCCCACCTGCACAAGTTGTGATGCTGAAGGTAATATGTATAAGTGGGACACAAACATTAAACTCTTTCTATTTTTCTCTGTGTGTTGAAATTATCAGGTTTTGATTGTTTAAAATTCTTTCAAACGTACAGCTGCATCCGTTGTTGTCCATGATTTTATGATAAACAGACTTGCTTTGAAGCTTTTATCATGACCTCACCTAATAGGCTAATACTAGTGAAAATTTCACATGGTAGATGGTGCTACACCACTGGAGTGATGAGGACTGTGTGAAGATACTTTCTAATTGCAGGAAGGCCATACCTTCACGAGAGGAAGGAAGCAAAGTCCTCATCGGAGATATAGTAATTGACCCTGCCTCAGGGCCAATGTATGAAGCACAACTTCTAATGGACGTTGCCATGATGCTGATGAAAGGAGGACGGCAACGGGATGAAAATGAGTGGCGTGACATCATCATGAAAGCTGGTTTCAGTGACTATAAGTTCGTAAGCAAATTTGGAGCTCGAGGTGTCTTGGAGGCCTATCCATAAGATCTCTTGACAAAAATCATCTTATATTATGGTGTGCTACCTACAAAAAGAATAAAGGGGAGTACTGTAATATTCTAAATATGGTTGTTTCAAGGAACAAACAGCTTCCAGCTGATGTAACAGTTGTGATTTAAATCCATTTAAAACTTTCATTTTGGATGAGTACGAATGTACTTTTGGCGATATTTATATGATACAAGTATCACCTGGTCAAGCATAGAACTCTACAGGTATGGTCAAAAGTCAAACTACCTAAAGTTTGACACTTCAACTAAATTTATAGAAAGTGATATCAACATGTGTTACTCATATAGTTATAATAACAAATCTACTAATTTTACTAATATTATGTCATCATGAGCTTTGATGGGTTGACTTTAGTGCAAATTTTTAGAAATCAAAAGGGGTCATAGCCCCTACAACAAAGATTTATTCAAAATATTAACCATGTCTCGCTTAGTAGAAATCATAAGGGGCCTGAGCGCCTGTGGGTGTGCTTAGGATTGCCCTGACTCCTTCAAAGGGTGTGCACGAGCGTGCCGATTGGTAGGGATGAAAACGGATTGGATACGAACCAATATCATTGATATCATATTTGTTTTCATATTTCTGCTCAGATTTGGATTCGAACACAAATAGTTAGCGGATACATCTCGGTTACATATACGAATAATGAGTATGGAATATGGCATGAATTGGATTCGAAAAATGTCGAATACAAATATCTTTGTGGATATTGAGTTAAAGCAACATATATATATTCATGACTAGAGCATAAATTATGTCGGAAACAGAGTCTTGTACATGACTAGAGCATAAATTATGTATTCGAGCTTGATATGAGCTTCCATCCATGGTTTTCGATGCTCACATGGATCATCTAAAGTAGTGTTTGGTTTGGAGTCAAGGTGGGGTGGGGTCCTCACTCTATTTTGGGATGGGACGGGGATGAGACTGACTTTGGATTTTGTGACGGGACGGATGGGACAACTCCAAATTTTTTTTTTCGTTGAGGAGGGATGGGACCGATCCATTTTTGTTTGGTTGGGGGTCATCAAAAGCGGGATCACCTACTGACACATAGGGTTCATGGTTAGTATATTTATTTTCTTTTCTTCCATCTTGCTTTATCTCCTATCTCCTTCCCTTCATCCTCTCCGGACAACCTCCTCTGCATCTGTCCTCGTGCCTTCTATGTCGGCGCACGCATGGAGAGCTCGCCCGCTCGGCTACGCCTAGAGCTGGATCTCTTCTCCCAACGCCTTGACAGAGTCGCGCCGCCCCGAGTCTTCTTCCCTGGTGAGCCCAGCCGGGCACCACCATGCCTCCCTCTGCATGACACATAGGATGTCGGCGCCGTAGGGGCTTGTGCCGCGCAACCACCACGGGGGCCTGTGCCCCGCCACTGCCGAGCGATGTGGTCCCACGACCCCGCTAGTGGTGGATGCCTCCTCACCACCGAGTTCTTAGGTGGGTTGCCCACTCGTCTCTTTTCTACAAAGCAAGAAGGAGTTCGGCCTCGGGCGATGAGGAGAGCACTAGCGAAGAGCGAGGATGCCACTATCTGTCAAAAAAATAGAAAGACGCAACGTCAAGGAATCTAGAGGGAATATGCTGCTTCCTCTGTTCCAAATTATAGGTCATTTTGCCTTTTCTAGATGCATTTCTTTTACTATGCATATAGACATAGTGTATGACTAGGTGCATAGAAAAACAATGTATTTAGAAAAACTAAAGTGAACTATAATTTAGAATACGTGGGACGTCCCTGCCCATTCCTTAGACTCTTATCCAAACAGTCTCGTCCTAGGTCCATCCCCACATATCCCACCAACCAGACACTAAGGTGACGGCCAATGAGGATCGAAATCAAAAGGCAAATTACCGAAGAGATTAAATCCATGATTCAAACTAAGAGAACGACTTCTTCTTGGCCCTACGAAAGACAAAGCTAACTAAAAAAAGGTTGCCATGAAATTGTCCACGCTAGGGGTGGGGAGTTCCTTTGAGGAGAAGGTAATTCCTAATAGTCCAAACTCCAAATGGCCAAATCCATTACTATTATTGCATTTATCATGAAGAGAGGGAAGCCAAGTTAGTTTCTGAAGAGCTCCACCGCCGGTAGAATGTTGGAATAATCATGTGAAGTTCCAATGGGAAAATCATTTGGCTTAAGTTGCCTTAGGACCTGTTTGATCCTTGAAATCGAATTCATTTTAATAATATAAGTTAGGAACATACTCCTTCCGTTTCAAATTATAGTTCACTTTGGCTTTTCTAGATACATTGATTTTGCTATGCACCTGGTTATACACTATGTCTAGATACATAGTTAAATAAATGAATTTAGAAAAGCCAAAGTGAACTACAATTTGGAAACGGAGGGAGTATTAATTAAGCTAATACAATTGTATATGATATAAATTTGTATAATATATTTAACCATACAAGGCACAACAATATATAAAATTAATTTCTATCTTCTACCCTATGAATTTGAGATCGGCTTATATGCGAACTTTAGAAAGTTGTACAATGTCAAGTTCCAAGCAAAATATCATCAAGTAGATTAATTCCCCCAAAATAAAAATGATTTTTTCAAAGCGTGCATTGGCATGTGCTGCATTAAGAGAAGTGGGATCCCACAGATACAACAAGAAACGAGGGGAGGGGCGACCCTCCACCTTATAACCCAAACAACGGAACCCTCTAAAAACCTAACTATGCCGCAAAACCATGTCACAATGAGCGCCAACACAGAAGACCGTCCAACAAGTAGCAAACATCGACAAAGCATCCGCCAAGCGAACCATCAGCCGTCACTCTTGGCGGCTCAACGGCTCGCCCAAGAGGAGGCCGACCACACGGCGGTAAGGAATCCACCAACAACGACCATCAACCGATGCTCTTGGCGGGTCGCGGCTGCCCAAGAGGAGGCTGATCACGCGGCAGCAAACCATCGCGCCAGCGAACCCACGGCGGCATAGCGGCAAAGCATACGCCAATGAACCACAGCGGCAAAGCATCCGCCAACGAACGGTGACAACCAAGCGGATAGGTCAAGAGTTGTAAGACGAACCAAAGCGAGTGGGATTGAGTGCAACGGGCACAAAGAGGGACTCAAAGAGGCACTCCGACGAGAGCAAACTCCGGGCAAAGAGCATAGACTTCGTGGTGCTCAAGCGATGCCTTAAAGAAAGGCTTTGACATCCGCAGAAGCCAACACCTCTGGAAGAGCACACGAGAGCCTTCGACCCAGACCGACTGTGACAATAAAAAACTTTGAAGACACGCGGCTGGCGCCATTGTTGCCGGCCCAAAAACAGTCTAGGTTTTCACCTAGTTTTTGAAAGTGTAGAGGCACTGGCCAGCCTATGGTTCCTCGGGGGCCGGTCGAAGCCCAGCGGCACAAGCACAAGTCAGAGCACCAGGCCGCACACCAACTCGTGGCGCTGACAAAGGGCGCGAAAGTGATAGCCGGTAAGCTTGTCGGATATGCGGACCCGGCGACTCTAGAAGCCACCGGCCGTAGATCGGGCACCGGCACAAGCTCCGGCACGGCCGGGCGATCCGCGCACCCGCGAGGTCCACGGCGCCCGGGCAAAGGGCGGGAAGCCGCCACCGGCCGGCGCGCGCCGCCCGGCCGGGCCGCCACCGCCCTCGAACCCTAGAAGAGCGATGTGGGCGCCCACCCAAGCCACCACGCACGGATCCGTGGAGTGGGGTGCGGATCGGCCCGAAGGGACCCGGATTTAAAGCGAGCCCGCCGCCAACCGACCGCCATGGAGATCCGGGTTGAGTGGAGAAGTGGGGGAGGGAAGGGGAGGTGTTGTGGGTGGGCTTTGTGGCCGCCATAGCTCCGCCGCTGCTAGCCAAGGAAACAGCGACAACGGCTGGGGAGCTCGAGCAGCAGGGTGGCTGCGGTGGTGGAGGAGTCACCCCAGTCGCGGAGCTCAAGAATACTACAGCACCGTTTCAGTCTCCAAAATAAAAAGGATTCAAACTGCCCCTTATGGAAATGAACTATATGAGTTTCCTTTTATATTATATATATTTATCTATACTTGACATGTTTGGTCAAGTGCATGACTTTTCAATACGTGTATCTTTCCCAGCACAAAATTCCAATCCATATCAATGGAAGATAATCTCAATTCGTATAAAAATTATATGTAATATGACATCGATGACTAGAATAATAATTTCTGAAATTTTCATGTCGCTGGATAATCTTCAGAATTTATTTTATTTATTCATAATAATCAAAGTGAGCACCTCTGTGCACGAAATAAAAGGAAGGATTTAAACTGCTAGAGATTTGGTGCAAGTAGGAGTAATTAATATTGGCAGAGTTAATGTATTTATTCCACCCAACTAGATTTGACCTGCCATTCTAGCATTTCGTCATTATTATTATTCTTATAAATAAATACAATCGATCTAGAATTCCCTGGGATACAAACGATTGATGTGCTGTGGAACAAAAAAAAAGAGTCATATAGCCATGGTCATAGTATCCAAAAGATGGATTAGAGTAGTTTTGTTATTGCAGTTCCTTTTATGCAATGCAGAATCAGCATTCGAAGATATTGCTCCAGAATCAATCGTCAAATCGATTAAGGTTGGCTGCTTTTTCTACTTCCTTCACCTGATTCCAATGCATAATATTACGATCGATTACCTTTGTGCAACGAATGATGCAAGACTACAATTTTTAACCAGATTGGATATGGGATCGTTGACTGCGTCGATTTGTATTCACAACCATCTTTGAAGCATCCTTTGATGATGAATCACACTATCCAGGTATCTATCTGTAGTCCAATCTGTTCGTCTGTCTGTTGTGAGATTCAGATGAGTTCGGTTCTGAGCCCTGTCCTTCCCCTTGAACGCAGATGCAACCAAGCTCTTTTCCAAATGATGTGCTCGGTGATGTCCGGTCAAAATCTTCATATTCAGGAGAAGTGACAAGTGATATAGAGTGTCCAACTGGATCTGTTCCAATCCTAAGAAGCCACAAAAGTTTTAGGAGTACGATGCCATCAGGAGCACTGATGGGGTCTGGTCCCGATTATGATCCTAATAGTACTATCCGAGTTAAGTCTTAACGATTTCTTGTGCTGCCAGTCATGCTCCGTACCTTAATTATTAGTCGATTTCTAACATATATGGTTTCAGTTGTTTGTGATAATAATGTATATGTTTGGTTTGATTTGTAATACACAAAGCTCTTGTATTGTATAGTTTGCCATGGTCTCTACAGGACGTCATTCAGATCCAATCCATGGTTCCGAAGCAGAATTCTCAGTCTACGAACCAAGTGTAGGTGAGGGACAATCACCAAGGTTTAGTTCAGCGTTCCTTGCAGTACAGAACGGAGACCCGCCGACCTACAGTATGATAATGGTGGGATGGGATGTAAGTTCTTATTGCCTTATCATATCAATATTATTATTCATCACTAGACTTACACTGTCCATGGTGAGAGGTGAGTTTTTTATCTCAGGTGAATCCACAATTTTATGGCGATGATCGTGCCCATTTTGAGATTGTGTGGGTAAGTGAAACTGATAGTTACATAATGATTTTTACTTGGGCAGAATCATGGCCGGCTTCAAAATAGAAGATGATTTTGCTATATAATTTGGTAAAACAGGTTGACAAGGGCACTGCCTGCGCAAATCTTGACTGTCCTGGCTTTGTGCAACAAAGCAAGCAGGTATTTCCTGGATTGAAAATAACCCCTGTTTCAACTGTAGGTGGGCAGCAAAGCTACCTTCATGTGAATGTTTTCAAGGTAACTAATTGTAAAATTAATGACATGAGAAATCTCATGGTACACATTTCTATTTTTTTTTCCTTTTGAATCCATGCTCTATACGTAGGCATAAAACCCGTCGATAAACCCTGCAGGGCCCAAAAACTGGGAATTGGTGGTTGATATATGGCGACGGCCACCATCCAGTAGGCTACTGGCCAAAGGAACTCTTCACTTACATGGCTGATGCCGCAGACGCCATCAGTTGGTTTGGCATGGTGGCGGCGGCGCGTGGCGAGCCGACGCCACCCATGGGCAGTGGCCAGTCACCTGACCAAGGAGAAGGCAAAGCTGCCTACTTCGAAAACATTAGAGTTGTCGATGCGAGCAACAACCTTGTGGTTCCTAGCCTCGGTGGCTGCCAGACGCATGTAACGGAACCAAGCTGCTACGCGTTAGGCCATTTTACAAATTCTGATGATGGTTCGGGTCTTCGTTTCCTCTACGGTGGAGGAGGTTGCCATCCAGAGTGAATTTGTATTCTTTATTCAACCTTGTATTAATACTCAAGTCTTCTGGTGACTTATGCATTAGATAGGCCATTGTTCAAGGCCTACACAATTATCAAACTTTAGCAATGCGTTGGCACCACACCATGGGCGCCCCCTCCCTCAACATGCACTACATCTATTTAAACTTGTTTGCTGTTGAAAAAAAAAAAAAAGACAAACGGCTGCGCATACATGAACTAGAAAGCGTCACTGCGAGTATTTCAAAGAACTTAAATGAAATTAAGTGGAGATGATGTTTTTTAGAAAAGAAGTGGAGATGATGCGGATAACTTGTATTAAGAGGTTGGAAGTCAGTAAAATGATATGGCTATCAGTGGAAGAAGATATTAATAGTTAGCAAGGGATGATGTGGGTGTCTTGTTTTTTTGGATAATGGATAGTACAATCCGGCCTCTACATCCGTGGATGTACACAGCCAATTATTACAGAGTTTGAAAAGCAAAAAAAGCAATGTCTTTAAAATAGACATAGGAATTATAACAAACAAAAAAAGGTGTTTCCACCCTCTATTTGAAATTTCTAAAGCAACCATCTCTAAACGCTTGCTCAAAACCACGAGGGCGTCCTTTGTTTGCTCAAGACGTTGTAGCTGGACCTAGGAACGTAGTCTTGTTGAAATATAGTTGTAGTAGGATAGCTCTATAAGTGATAGATTAGAGTCCACAGTTATTAGAACCAAACAAACCATTCGATCCATCGCTGCAAGAGGGCCTCAAATGTCAATCCAGCTACGTCTCGCATCCAAATAGCATGGAGATAAATAACTTTTTTTTTGCATGTGTGCCAGCCAAACATCATATTGTCAAGTGGCATGATCCTGACCACTGTCTTAGTGACCTTTATATTTGATCAAGACGAAGGTAAAATACACAAATAACATTCTATACATCGAACAAAGTTTCTTTACACTAGACCTTCATAATTTTGAACTAGAGAACGGTAAACTGACAGAGATTGCAAATGTCCAAGCTCCATATTTTCAATGAAATTACAACACAGTGGCATACACAGTTCAGGAAACATGATTCATGTAACCAAATCATGATGCTGTACCCAGAAGCTTCTGGATGTCATTCTGCAGAAGAAACCACGAGAACGAAAAATCATTGACTCGTTCAATGGGCCGAATATGTGCAACTGTGCAGTTAGGTGGAGAAACAAACCTCTATCTTCAAAGGAGAAGTCGTCGGAGCATATCGCTCAACAACCTTGCCATCTTTGTCAACAAGAAACTTAGTGAAGTTCCATTTAATACCATCGCCAAGAAAGCCACCTTTCTGTGATTTCAAGTACTTGTACAATGGTGCAGCGTCCTTACCATTCACATCAATCTGAGAAATCAAGTGAACAAACTTTTAAATCTGCACCTATATCTGATTAACTTGTACCTTCCATGAACCAGGGGATATCAAATACTGACTCTGATTCCAAATAAGCTTATTTGAACTCACGCATATGTAACTAATCAGCCATCAATATAAGGTGCTTATCATATATCACATAATGTATTAGTAGGTAAATTAAATATAGTCAAAACTGGAAAAAAGAGGTAAAAAAAAGATGCTTCAAAATTGTTGATGAATTCCTTATTTGCAGAAGCTTGATAGTGCCAGATGAAGTTATATTTAGAGGCATAAGCTTACGACTTACTCCGTACTAAAGTTTAACAGAACTTTCACAACTTTAACCTTTACTGCTCAATATTGAACTAACATTATTTGCTAAAAGTATTGAGCTAAGTAAAAGCGAGAAAAGTATTACTGGATTTCTTATCAAAACTACTGTTTCTGCTTCTGTTTCTGTTTCCATTCCGAAAAATTACTACTCCCACCAATTGTAACTATAATAAGTCGTTCAGGATTCATGACATTTGCCAGTCAAACATTTTTAACTGTGACCATAAATACATAAACCATTAGGTAGACTAATAATGCAAAGACTAAAGAAAAATATTTGCCATGAAGCAAGTTTCACACTGTATGATCCTATTCATTTCAATTATCATAGTTTCAGAAAACTAGCTGGTTCAAAACCCACCATGCAATGTGAATCAGGTGGGTCTGCAGGAGAGGGCAGCAGCCAATGCAGCATGGTGGTTGCCTTCCCTGCCTGGACGCACGCCCCAACGCCCCAGGGTACCCCAGGGCTTTTATCCATCCCCATCAAGGTGAGATTGTCATTGATTAGGCATGCAATAAGGGGCTGAGGCAGGCCACCAGCCACACACACACACACACACACACAGCCAGGTAAGGATCTCCAACCCAGACGTCAAATATCGGATGCCCAGGGAGCACCACGTGCCAGGCATCCTTGTCTGGAGAAAATCCAAACATGCACTAAGATTCGGTTTACGAGATTAGGAATAAAGGATTAAAGGGGAACGAAAGGATGAATCAAGCAAGAAAAAAGAGGTTATCCTCATCACTATCCTCTGCCCCTGCTACAGTTCACACTGGGGATCTTCCTGCTCCAGTCGAACACCATAATACCATATATGCTGGTCATGCCACTGCAGCTCCTCTCTCAAACCCCACTCTCACCGCTATTTCCCCCTCCCCACTTTCTTGTAGTCATGCACAACAGGTTTCTGAAACTAAAACCCTAGTAACAAGGGTTAAGGAATGTTTAAATTTCCTACTCTGTTCACATCTCTGCCTGGTCCAATCAACTTGATTATAACAAACTTCCAATTTATAATAAATGTCAGTCACCCCAAAGGACCCTGAAGAATGACAACTAATATGACATGCAAACACTATCATCTAGGATACCATGAGATAGAAATGTGGGTTGTTTTTATTTCACGTATTCAGATGTATGATAGAAAACTCTGAATTCATAATATGTTAGTTACTGCAAAAGAAAAACTCACAGATCGAATTGCTTACCTTGTCAAAAATAGGAAACTCTGCTTTGAACCTGCTACAAACTGTCTCCTGGATATCTTCATTGCTGCCAGGCTCTTGACCAGCAAATTGATTACATGGGAATGCAAGTATCTCTAGGCCTGCATGCAAGAGTGGAATGAAGCCAATGAAAATGAGATAAACATTTTGATAAAGGAAAGATATAGTTTCATATTATTTCAGGTATGATTCTGCACAAGAACCCATAGTGAAAGAACAAACCTTTTCTCTCTGTACTTCTCATACAAGACATTTAGCTCTTTGTAATTGGAACTTGTTAGTCCACTACAAAATAAGTAAAACCAATGAACCACAGGTTTCACATATGTTCCAACTGTGAAATACAATAAAAAAACATTGCTCTATCATCTATTTCTGAGGCATCTTCATTCAGTCTTACAACATGAATTGAACAAGGGAAAACATGTACAACAAAGCTCAAGTTTTCTACAATGGAATGACCTGTTTACAACATGAGTAGTCTGCAGTATAGTAAGTAATATGTATATAGGCATAGCAAGCAACAAGCAAAAACATACATCCGTCTAAGAACAGAATATAAAATGCAAGATTGTACAGCAACTCAAATTCATAGTAAAAGTTGAGTTCAAGACAGATGCCAGATCACTCTATCATATCAAGTTAAGGAAAACAGATACAGCATGATGGATAACCCTATCATTTTAACTGCCCTAAAGATTAACAAGTAGATTATATGATTTTCGCTCAAATGAATAAATTGAAACCTGGAGTAAGGGACAGCCATTTTCAGCAGATAATCAATGATATATATTTTTTAAAATGTTCAATTGATATGATGTAGGCTAGATTGGAATTTTAAACAATAAAGTTAGTTTCAACAGTTACCATTTTGAAGCAACATTGACGATAAGAAGAACCTTTCCAGCATACTCGCTTAGTTTTATGTCATCACCCTAATATCCTTTACAAGAACAAAATAAGAGTTCAGAAACAAATCTGCAAAGACAGAGGTCCATAATATGTAAATTGAGGTCACAGGTAACAATGCACAGCTATGAAATTTGAAGAAATATTCCGCCTATGTTTACTGTGCTGGGTGCCAGCAAAAGATGCAGAACTTCCTGATAGGAGGCAAAGTAAAGAGAAAAGGTAGATAACTTTATTGTGATAAAGACAAACGACACTTTTTCACTTTTGATGACAGGTCCGCCCAACAGTGTATCTTTGCGGAGAGAAACAGAGTTCCACGCAATTGAATTAAGACAACGGTTCCCCCAGGTCAAAATTTTTGTTTTTCTACCTCGTCACGTTTACATCGAACCCCAGTGCAGATTTCAGTACTAAACTCGAGTTCACAAGAAAATAAGGTATCTTGAACAGCAAAGCCACCACCATCTTGTCACCAATTACTCCAATCTAAATCAGGATTTCACTTCGGCAGCGAAAACAGCCCGAATCTTTCAAGTAACAACGAGCAGAGGAAGTAGCAGAGAGGGGAAAGCAGAATTAACGCCTAACAGATCTGCAGGCACCAACCACATACCTTAACGGTGATGTCATAGATGGAGGTAGGCAGGTCGTCGCCCATTTGCGGGACTGCCGGGGTGAGGGAGCGGAAGACGAGAGCAATGGCGACGACGAGGACGGCGACGGACAGGAGGAGACGGGGCCCCCTGAGCCCTCTTGTAGCCTCAATCATCGGGGCGTACCGGCGGTCGGTGGAGGCGGGTGCAGCAAGAAATGGGACACCAGCCGGCAGCAGCCGATCGGTTTGACTAGCTATGGTCAACATTGGCGTCTTCATGATTTTTTATTAATCCTTTATATCAAAACTATTTCTAAAAATAACACTGTTGACATTTTTAAAATCTAATCCATTTAACCATGTCATCAATCAATCATCAATCCTATATATGTATATATAATCCTATAATGCAGCCCACGTGGCACGGCATGATTGCCAGCGTGGCAAGTCAGGATTGGCGCGTGTGTCGCGCTATCGACTCGTGCATTAGTGGTTGCACCCCTGCGAAGCATGGCTAAGGCAGGTATATTACTACTGGCGTCGCCTATCTCATATCTTATCTCATATAATGTTACGTAGGATTTTTTGATGATGTGGAGAAAAGAGTGAGCGAAAAGAGATGAGGTGGTTGCTTCACGAAACAACCGTCTCAGGAGCTAAAATTTAGGAGACAACTATTATACCACTGTATGAGTTGTTGTTGTCATGCACCTCACAATCCTAATTTTTTCTCTACCCATAAATTAAGGAATTACATGTTACTATGAGACAACTTAAACGGACAATCAATGTACTCTATTAAGTCATCCATGTCACTATATGAGACCAGTTACGAGACAATATCAATGTGTATGCCCTAAGGAGGGTACAGAGCCACCCCGCAACCTCTCTCCCCCTCCTGCCTCGTTCTTTATCCATCGGCTCTTGGTCTAGAGCGCGTATCGCCGCCGCCACCCAAGACCTCACTGCCTAGCCCGTCCGACAGAAACTTGAGGAGGTCACCCTAAGCTCTCCTCCTCTGGCCTCCCTCCCTTCTTTCTTCCGCCATGCCTCCAGCTCGAACTAGTGGCGGCGCCCTCGAACCTTCTCCATTGACCCATCGAGGAGTGTTCTCGAGTCCTAACCATGGATGAAAGCTAGTTGTATTATGCTGAGGTAGAGGAGATAGAAGAGAAATGAGTTGTATGACTAGCCTTGCTCTAGCGATTTCCTTAAGCATAAGACATGAAGTCAACTTTGTTTTCTTTATTAAGAAAAACTTATAATTGATCTGATTCCCTTCTCACCATGCATGAAGCTAATTTCCTTTTGTTTTAAAAAAAATGATGTGATGTTGTTGGGTGTTTGCTTCTATTATATGTATAAGTTGTAATTAAAAAAGGGAAAATAGAATAACATAAAATTTGTCCTTATTTATCGGTAGGGGACTAGGGAACTCTGAACATCAACATAACAAATAGGATGACTTCCAAACCATAAGTAACAATAAGAGCGGGTGAACTCTAAAAATCTCGAATAGGATCCTAGCTTGAATAGGGTCCTTCGTCTTTTTTGATTGAACCTTTGTGTAGATCTTTCTTTTCTGAGGTCTAGTCGGTTAGGACATTGGTGTTGGGTCGTCTTTCTCCCCCAAATGTACTCTTGTTGTTTGTTTGTGTGTTTGTTTCGTGTGTTTTGGGGCTCGTGGTAATCCTAGGATTACTTGCTTTGGACCCTTTGTATCGGTGACCCGGCCTTTCTTTGGCCTTTTATCTTAATGCAAAGATGCGGGTGAAGTCCCGCTTCGAAAAAAAAAAAGAATTGGGATGGCGCGGGGGTTTACAATTTCACCAAAAATTTCGTGAATTTCGGTAAGTTCAGTGGTGGCGAAAGAAAAATCTGAAATTTGGTAATACACTAACTAATACATGTGTTACATAATTCTAGACTCGTATTTTCTACAGTTAATATTGCATATCGTCCTATTTAATAGATGTGCAATCGTGAATCTTGTTGTAAAACACACGGACTCTGTCCTAGAAGGAAAGGAGAAGGAGGAATCCTAATTCTAGTCCGTTTGTATGTGGGCTCTTACCGAAACTCTTAGGCCTTGGCGAGGACTATATATACGTGGGAGATCTATGTTGTAATTACCAATATTCGGAAGAATAAAGAATAGTCTCCTATCTTGTGTCTACTTGTTCTACTTCTTTCATCTACTACGTGATCATGAGAGACGGAGAGGGAAGGTCCCTAACCGCCGCGACGGCGTTTCACAACACGTTATCAAGACGACAAGCTCTTCGTCGGCGTCATCATTTGAAGCCGCGCCCGATCTTCAGACCGCCGCTCGTGCCGACGCCCGACGCAACTACGCCGGCGGCGTCGACATCCCCCCGATGTTGTTAGCGGAGCGGATCTGCGCTACCTCGCCGCCGCGAACTGCAGACCGCATCGACTCATCGTCCACGCCGGCGGTCCCCACGGCCTAGCCGAACTGTCCTAAGTGACAGTCTTCGCTTCTTTTTGAATTCAAGAACAAAAGGTATGGAAAAACCACGTCTCGCAGATTGTGTTTGTCCTTATTATCCGGCACTTCTTCGTCGTATCGTGTATGTACGCGTAGTTTTTGTACAAGCAGTACACGCATGTGCCTACATATCGTATTTTTATAGCACCTATATATTTGCATCTACAATACGAGAGTTGAATCTAGGGTAAATAGAAAAAAAGAGGGTATGGTGATTTTTACACGCCATTATTAGTCACTAGCACGTGACCTTCCATCAAGGTGCTAGCATGCGCATATCAAAGGGCATACTAGATTCAGAGAAAAATCTACCGGCATCAAAATCGATGGGGAAATAGAGTACAAATTCATCAGCTTGAAGTCTGCTGGGTGATTGAAATCATATTCAGCACAGAAGCTGATTAATTGGCATGCAAGCCGATTATTTTCACCGTTTTACATGCATCTAGATCTACTAGTAGTAGAAGCTCTACTGTACTCACCAATTTGAATATTCAAAGAAGAATCTCAACTAGAAGTTGTTCGCTCGTATGCACGCGAACTTCAACACTTGCAGCTGTTGCGCTTTGCCATCCGCACGCTCGAACGCAAACCGATGTGTCCTGCCCTCGCCCGCGCCTTGCCATATATCCTATCGATAGCATGCGTGCCGCCGACGGCCACAGAACGCCGTCACCGCAAGCGGCCCGTTTTCTGGCTCTTGCATGCCCGTACATGACCTCCAGCAAAGATGTACGCAAGAAGATGTCCGCTCGCAAGCGAGCATGTGTGCTTGCATGAGCGCACTTGCGACTCACCGCTTGACTTCTCGGACGAAGACACGCTGTCAAGTTGTACTGGCTGGATGGTAAGGATAAGATTTCTCCAGGGTGCACAGCCTGGATGGGTGGTTTTATGACTAATAATCTTTCCTGGAGAAAGTATTATCATGGAAACTGAATTTTATAGCAGATTCTGAAAATCTTGTGTTGCGGTAAATAAAATATCCATGAGTTCTCTTTCTGAACCCCCTAGATACTCGTATGTTTTCCTGGCATAATTATTTTTGGGATGAATGAATACTTGGTGTAAATGCATATACCATAATCTAAAAAAAAAAATGCTAGGATGCTTCTAAGAATATTTTGAGCAACCATCCACTATTTTTTTTTGTACCTTACTACTCGTTTACATGTAGTAAACTTATTAGCACATGATCCAAGTTATGTTAATATGCATGCCTTGAAAGAAAAAGCAATATCCTAAAATTACTCGAAAGTAAAAAAATATTTGTTACGGTCATTATTAAATCTATGTAGGATATTTTGCTACCATTGAAGTGTAGTAAACTCAGTATATATATATTTCGAATTACTCTCTAGAATGAGTATATGGCCGATAGAAGTAACAAATGCTTTGTGGGACTCATTGCATGAGTAAAATCCCAAAAAATATGATTATAGAATATCATATTGCATTGAAAATCAAATTTTAAAAAGCTTGTATGCTTAACTTATTTGCTCTATAAATGTCTAGAAGACAAGATGGTAAATAAGATTTTATCAAACTATATTCTTGAAGAAGTGTCTCTTGTGTATAAGAATATCAAAAGAGCAATGTAATACTTGAAGTATTTGAATTTACCATCGAAACTACTCATGAAAATTGAGTTAGAATTTTTAGACACTTTATAAACCGGGATATTAAGTTACAATAATTTTGAATGTGTGGCTTGCATATATTACTTTGCTTGAAGGCGTGTGACTACATATCATAACTATTGAATATAAAGCATGAAGCTACCGCTTGTCAAGTATAGAAGTTAAGACATGCGAAAATGTTTATTATTTGGAACATATAAAGTTTATCTTGAAGAAGAACTTAAATCATGTGCTTATTATCTTTGAAGTTATATCCCGACGTATTCATAGTAGTGGTGGTGGTGCATTAAGTTTTAATTCCTGTTGAATTAAGTGGTTAATGGTTAATTTGTTAGCTTGAAGACTAATATGAAATATTTAATATTCTTAGTTGCAATTCTTGTTATTACTTGAAGTAAAATGTGCGAACATCTCATGGAATAAATTAGTTTTATATGTTTCACATATAAACAATTGCCAATTGCCTATCAAAATAATTTTTGCATTAATTTATCCATAAATAAGCCTCAATTAACTATGAAGGTTATAGTTCTTTGTGCATCACTACCATGTAGGTAGATGGAAAACTGAATTTTCTAAGAAGCACATGAACAATTGGACTAAACTAGCATATTAATTGATCTTAGAAGGATCGATTTAGCCAAATCCTAAGTATTTAATATTTTTAGTCCATGAACTAAAAAGTTGTATCCTACCCTAAGTCTATTGTTGTACACTGAATAGTACATTGGATATGTGAATTTTATGCCATAATCAATGAATACTAGAAGTATGATTGGATTCTATGAAGCATTAAAAGTGACTATTTATAGATAATGCATGAAGCAAATCGCTACTTGAAGTAATTATGGCATGAAAAAAGGGGGAGGAATTTTGGTTAAAGGCATAAGAAGATGTGGATAATATATAGGCATAGCCGTCCTAAGTCGATTTTTAAGTGCATGTATCGAGACTTGAAGTTTCGCCCCGCATCCCTTACGGCCGAAGTTAACTTTCTCTCTTGCACTAATTGCATGTAAGCTCGTAGCTCACGTATTTTTGTTGTTATCTATTATGTTAGACTGAATACTAACATTCCACATTACACACGCATGTGTATCTCATTGATTTGCAACTATCTTCACTCTTGCATGAATATTAGCATAGCGGCTATAGTTGTAGCTAGTAGCTATATTTTTTGCGCTTCTCTCATAATCAAATTGGCTAGCTAGCATGCTATGTCTATATGGTTCTAGTTGAACTAAAGGAATGATTTGCTTTCGATGCATCGTATGCATAAACTAGATTGGTCTTGGGCCTTGAAGCCCGAGATCGGGGGGGAGCGAAGTTTACCAAATTTTGCTCAATGAAGATCAACCCATTTGATGGGATGAATAGTTATGGAACTAAGATATTGGATAACACAATTATGATGATTTGGGATTTATGAAGAAAAAAGGCATTAAGAGATTTTTTGCATTAAAGGCAATTAGAAAATTCTAGAAGAAAATTCCATGTAAATTTGAATGTTGCGTATTTTATACATTTGAAGTGTATGATTTATTTTTTTTTATGAGAACTTGGATTATTTTTTAGGCTAATTAATAAATAAGCTAGAGAATGAAATAGTTTTCTAAGCTATGATTTGTGCATATTAGGGGAGAACACCCCTGATTTTGTAGGAATTTGAACATTCTTAAATGCACTTTAAGTATTCTAGCTCATTTTGCATAATGAATAATAACCTCCATTTTGAAATATGTGTGTGAATATTTCCCATAAAATTTAATCATAGCATACATAAATGGGCCTCCACTTGTAGTTGGAGATATATGAATTTGAATTAAGCCCATGATAGGGGATATATTTTGAAGTATGCTATTAATGATCCAATATTGGCATTAGGAGGAGAGCAAGCCTATATTTTGAATGCCAAATATTATTTCCATTGAAGGAAAATGATCTTAAGAGAAAATATTCCTTGGAGCTTGAAGCAGGAATACTATCACACACTAAGTCATACAATAGTTTGACTAATGCTCTTGTGAAGAAGCTTTGAAGCGAGCATATGCTAGATATTTTGAAATGAGAGGAGTAACTTGAAGTTATGAACCGGAAGTTGTGTTTACTAGTAGTAAACTAAATGTTATATACTATCAATCTAAAATCTACGGGGGGCGCTTTGTGGGTTCTAGTTTAGCGTATACACGTTAAATAGAAAAGAAATGGAACTCCTCCATTCTCATGAAGAGAACGCCTCCACAAGAAGAAGGTTAAACACCTCATGAAGAGGATCATCATGAAGATGATATCCAACACAATTAGCGCGCACCTCACTAGTGTTGGGTATGCAGAACAATATATCATCTCTTGTTTTGGGAAATGATAGAGATAAAATACTCTCACATTGTGAGAGTATTGGGAGAAAAGAAAATAATTGTCGACAAACTATCTCTTTAATTGCAAATATTTCTCTTATGAGAACCGGATCCGGAAAATAAAGTCCATGGCAAAATCGCTTGTAGCGATTATATCGAGTCAATGAAGAAAAGCAATTGAGGTTGAATCTCCTAATAAGAAGAAATGAATGTTCTGCTATATCTCGGCAAATGAAATGAATGAATATCGAATATGCAGTTAATTAGTGGATTATGAAAATCCATATAATTCCGAAGAATATAAATCGTAACTTATAGAAATCTCATACTAAGTATTAAAGTTTAAGGTATATATTCCCGAATGAATATTTAAGTCTCAAGAAGAGCATGTCCTAGAAGGATTACAATCATTGAATGATTTTATAGTGAATAACTCAATGTCATTGTGTATATCACTCATCTCGATGCAAGAGAGAATGTATCTCATAGAAGAGAATTGTTAATTCACCGAGAATGAATGTACATCCTTGAAGGAGTTAATCCATGAAGGATTTACCAGTCAATTTTTGAATAAACACCATTCATCCCTGAAGTGAATATAGACCCGAGAGAAAGAAAATGAGGAATCTTAAATACCGTGAAGGTGTCATCAAAACACTTAGAAAGTGTATGAAAAGCTAGCATAAAGTTAATGATATCCTCTAAGAATACCATAGAAGGTATGAGAATAATGGTGGTTTTGGCAATTGAATTATCCCCTAAATGCCAAATACAAGGCTAGATTTGTACAATCAAAATCTCAAAGATTTATAGAATACAATTTGAAAATCCACTAAGGATTAATTATAAGTATTCAAACTCTAGTATAAGTTTGATACACTATCTTGAAGATATTAAATATTAATTTATTTAACCCCATACCTCTGAAAGGATCTAATTCTCGAAGGATAATATTTATTTGTTTTGCACTGACTAATTGGTGGTCATTATGCATTTATTTACACACGTTTATAAAAAGTGTGGTTTGAACAATGAAGTTCAAAGTTTGGCTTTATTAGGGGAGCATATTTTATTGAATCTGCCTTTAAGGTAAACCACTAGAATTACAAAGATCAAGTAGATCATATTTGCTAAAACATTGAAGTGTATGCATAAATTATGAAGATCAATATCTATTCATAAAGAATAGAATATCTGAAGAATATATATGACCAAGAAGGTTAAATGTTGTACTCTTTTTTTTTTTTTTCCTATGTGTTTTTACTCGAAGGTTTCTCACACAAGGTTTTTAATGAGACAACATGTGCAATGCAATTAACGAATGCGATGTACTCTTTTCTCCAAGAACCTTTTTTTTCCCACTTTGGGTTTTCGGATGGAGTTTTTGATGAGGCATATGCATATCGTGGTAATCGCCCCAAGGGGGAGTGTTGTAAAACACACGGACTCTGTCCTAGAAGGAAAGGAGAAGGAGGAATTCTAATCCTAAGTCCGTTTGTATGTGGGCTCTTACCGAAACTCTTAGGCCTTGGCGGGGACTATATATACGTGGGAGATCTATATTGTAATTACCAATATTCGGAAGAATAAAGAATAGTCTCCCTATCTTGTGTCTACTTATTCTCGCTTCTTTGATCTACTACGTGATCATGAGAGACGGAGAGGGAAGGTCCTAACCACTGACGACGCCGTTTCACAACAAATCTTACTAATATTTGTTCAACGAGCGACTTATAAGCCAAGGCTCCTTCCCGATGAAGGCGCTGAGAACTCGTAACCGCCTAATACAGCTTCGTCGTCTAGCTCCGTCACGTGCTCCTCTTGCTGTTCGACCCCGAATCCGTGCTTATTCTTCCTCAAATTCCGTCCGATTCGCGGTTATCCGTCACAATCTCATCTCGGATTGTGACAGGAAGTTAATGAGAGCGACCGTGTTTTGTTGCTGGCCAAAAATCCCACGCGACTGTACCAGGCCGGATCGATCGCCGCGTAAGCCTGGCCACTACGACTCGGACATGACCGATCCCACTTTTTAAACCCTAGCGGTCAACGAAGGATCCAATCTCCCGCGCGTCCGACGTCCACGAGACAGGAGTTCCAAGGTTGGAGGCTCTGCTAGGTCGTCCTAAGTCTCCGATCTTCCGTCGGCGCGGCGACTCGACTCTCCACTACAACAAGCTGCCGCCGGGGAGCGCCGTGCGGAACCGCCATACGTTCCCGGCCTGCTGTCCGGCCGTGAGTGAATCCGTGCAGGAATCCGTGATGCCGACGTCGAAGATGCCTTCGTTCGTCTATGGCTTCAAGTGCATCGTCATCGGCGACACAGGTCCGTCGTCGTCGTTCCAATCTTCAGTATTGACATCTACCTTCCTCGTGCTTCTCCTTCCTTCTGATGATCTGATCAGAGTGTATATCATACGGAAACGATTGATCACGTACTGTTCGTGCTGACTGACTAATATATTTCGTTGCATGCGCTTTATTAGCTGTGGGGAAGTCATGCCTGCTGCTGCAGTTCACGGACAACAGGTTCCGTCCGGTCCACGACCTTACCATTGGCGTCGAGTACGGCGCCCGCGTCGTCGCCGTAGATGGCAAGCCCACCAAGATCCAAATTTGGGATACGGTTCGTGCTAATCACTGCTAGCTGCTTCTGTTACATATCCCCAAATAAATATATATGAGTAAAGTCTATGACCGGTCCTCGAACTTATACGGGTATGTTATCCCGGTCCTCGAACTTTAAAAGTGTGTCATTTAGGTACTTAAACTTTGTTTGGGTCTCATATATATCCAAACGGGTATGAATTCATACCCGCTAGCAGAAATAAGACTTAATTGGTTAAATTAAAAGATTGACAAGGGTTATAAATGAAATCGTCTGGGCACATAAATCTTCCAAATATTTACACCTTTACGAGGATTATTCTGACATAATTGTCTTTTACTACGTCGTTGCCGCCGCGCAGGGGGCGCAACCGAAACGCTGCTGTGGTGCATAGGCGCCAAGTCACGCAGGCGAGCAGCTGCTGCCGTTACCGCATAATGGCGCAGGAGAGCCGCCACCGCTGCCGTGCACCACGAACTGCCGCCATGCAGATGAGCAGCAGCCGCGGCCGCGCACAGGCACACATATGATCTGTATTCTTTGGAATACATGCACATGTGAGAGAGGAAATGTGCGTGTGGCTTAGTCTCTAGCGTACAACGGCAACAGTATGCCGTCCGCACCATTGGGGGCGGCTCGTCACCAATGGATAGCTGAAGCTGCATGGCGGTGGCGTGGCTGTGTGAAGGAACTACAGCGTGTGAAACTTGCCCCTCTGCTGACTCGGTACTAGCAGCCACATTGGCGCTGCCGTTGGGCACAAGGGGACGAGCTAGCCATGGCCATGAGAGAGGTCAGAGGTTGGAGATAGAGCTGACATGTAGGCCCGTACCTGTTTAGATGTATATGAGACCCAAACAAAGTTTAAGTACTGAATGAGACACTTTTTAAGTTTGAGGACCGGGATGACATACCCTGCACAAGTTCGAGGACCGGCCATAGACTTTACTCAATATATATAGCAGGGCCGTCCCTGGGCATGTGCGAGGTGAGCGACCGCACAGGGCCTCCAAATTCCAGAGGCCTCCAAGAGAGTTGCTAAAGATAAATAACTAAACTAATGATTTAGCCAACCTCAAAAATAGAAAACCATGCAAAAAAAAAAAAAAAACTAGAAAACTCTAACAATCTTTCTACTACGGCGAATGTAGATGACGCGCGGCACATGCAAGCTATATTTAGCATGTTAGAACTTCAGAATACATGACTTGCTATTTTAGAAAACATAATACAATAGCTGTTGGACTTCTTTTTCTTTCCAAAATAGCCAAATATAGACTACTCAACATGGATGATACCTCTTCTGTTGGAGTTGCTCGTAAGCTTTGGCCCATTAGCACTCATGGTAGCCGTGCAGCCTAATAAAAATGATTTGGTAGCCCCCCAGGACATCGTTAGTTTCCAACTATCACACAAACCTGTTCATCTCCACCGTATATCTCTGATACCCTATCCGCCGCTAGCCCGGCCGCGTTTCTGATCGAGCGTCCGAGCGGCGAGCGTGACAACTGACGGCAACAACGAGTTATTAATCATTCTGTAAATTATAACGTAGGTGCCATTCTTCACATAGCTTATTGCAATGTAGTATATCATATCATAAATCGTATTTTTGCTATGTTTTTTTCAAGCTAGTAGGCCTCATTTTGTAGTTTCGTACAGGGCCTCGGATTTCGCCGGGACGGCCCTGTATATAGTGGAGTAGTCGTCGTCTGACACAGTTATTATATGCTTGTAATTTCCTGCACATCCATTATGATCACAGCACAGTATTGCTTATAACTTTGCATATGCAGGCTGGCCAAGAAGCATTCAGATCTATAACTAGATCGTACTACAGAGGAGCTGCTGCTGCCGTCTTGGTTTACGACATCACCAGGTAAAACTACGATTATCACGTGGTACTGAATTTGCCTGACACTTTGGTCCTTATATATCTTATAAACATCAATCTGCAGGAGGGAGACTTTTAATCATGTGGCGAGCTGGCTAGAGGAAGCCAAGCAGCTTGCCAGTGCACACCTGACAATAGTGCTCGTGGGGAACAAATCTGACCTGTCGAATAGGCGTACAGTCAGCTATGAGGAGGGACAACGGTTTGCCAACGAGCATCATCTGCTCTTTATGGAGGCGTCTGCAAAACCGCGCAAAATGTTGAGGAGGTGATGTTCTATATGGATCCCCTGTATATATAGTAGTGCCTTTCGGGTGCAATTGCACTGCAATTTAAATTTGGCAAGGTTATAAAATAATAACTTATGTGGTGCAGGCATTCACTACTGCTGCTAGAGGAGTGATCAAGAAAATTGAAAACGGTGTTTCTGATAAGGTAAGCTTTATGTGCCTCATTCTCGCCCTTGGCGTTATGATTGCGTCGTTGGTTAATATTTTATTTTACTTCTATTGTACTCTCTCCGTTTCAAATTATAGTTTGTTTGACTTTTTTAACCATAAGTTTGACCACTCATCTTATTCAAAAAAATTACAAAAAAACAGTCAAATTTAAGTCATTCTTAAATATCATTTGTTAATAAAGCGAGCCATAACAAAAGAAGTGATATTTTGCATAAAATTTTTGAATAAGACAGTGGTCAAAGTTTGAGTTGAAAAAGTCAAACGAACTCCGATTTAGAACGAATTTAATATTATATATTCATCTATTTTCTGTATTCCCTGCAGTCTCTTGACATTGTCTTCCCGCCTTCACCTGATGACGTCTCAGCTGGTGGTGGTCGCTGCTGCAGCTAACTATGCCGTTGGTACCCATGACGAAACAAATCGAAGTCCTTCCAAATATTCATGGTGCATTGTGAAATATTCATAGCTACAAAATTCGTACTGCACGGGCTAGTTCGATGATCACTGTGTTTTTGATGTTTAGTTATTATTTGAACATCCAACTGAATGTTAGTAAAATAGTAATCCATGGGTTTTAGATCTGTTACCGGGCAGATAGACGACTATTTTAAGTCATCTCATGTTGATAGGAGGAAAAAATGTTAGTACATATATATCATTTGTGGGCTTAATGCAATTTCTTGAGGCAAATGGGTGATGCATTCTTTTCCCTCTTTTGTGTTTTATTTTAGGTCAAAATTCCATATGGTCAAAAGCGAAATTGTTTCTTGCATATGTTTAGGTTCGAATATGCATTTTAATCTGCAATGAGGCATGATTACATTTCTCACTTAATTGCTCCTATTGCATTTAAAACTGATACCATCTTGGTGCTACCCAAAAGATATTAATAACACATCTTATGTTCTTAACACACATGCAACATGCTAAGAAAAGCTATTACACACATGCTAGTCTGTTGATTTGAGTCATGGCTAGATCTATGCCTTAACATCAAATCTCCGGTGTGATAAGCCCAAGTCTTAGTGTACATAAATCACGCACTACTATGCTAGAGTACTCGCTGCAACATAAGTACATCCTTAGGAAGCCTGAGCAACTCATAACAGAGAACATTACGGCCAGGTTCTTAAAGGTTCATTGGTTCATATGCTCAAAAAAAAAAAAAAAAAAAAAAAAGAGGTTCATTGCTAATATATTGCTACAACGGAGCACATGGTTCACGGGACCAATCTGCCTCGAGCACTTGCTACAGCTGGAGCAACCTGCGTACTATTGCAACTAAGCTGCTCCCATGCTTCAGCACATAGAGATGGCATAATGCATCCCCAGCGACGTTCCATGCAAATCCACACTTGCTAACATCACCATGTGCACGTGCAGAACCATAAGCGATCTGGTATATCGCGCAGGCCTCAGCAAACACTGTCTGGTGATCTCTTGGGGTTTCTTCAAATTTATGAGCGCTGTACAGAATCTGCAAGTTTGCAAGTCATTATTACATGATGTAGTTAGTACCAGCTTAACAGGATGCCTGGATGGGACTGGGCGTTAGAAGGATCAGATAATTACCTGCTTATACTTTGCGTGAACCTGCTGAAGCTTCAGGTTCTTTTCCTTCTTTGAGTCAAGCAAGAAAAGTGACGGCCTGGTCTCCCTCAGGTACTCTTGATAGCGGTTTCTCCACATCCCCATGCACATTGCTGATACTTCCACATCAGTGAAGCACTGGAGGAATGATATCTCTGAGAAGCCAAGCAAATGAACAAGATATGTATTAATTCTCGTCTATGACATTAGTTAATAGACGTGACCAATATCACCAATTAACCTATAAACTTCCAAAGAAAAATGCTCCTTTCATTAAGTAATAACTCTCAAGCAACCTGGTTGGCATCCAATTGTTGCAATGGAATATCAATGCAAAATAGCAGCAACACTAAACTTCAAAAGAAAATATGGTATGGAGTGAGCAAAGAGATGGGCAAAAGGTGCTAGTGCTTTGCAAATTCGAGATGCCCAGCACAGTTGAAGATAGAGTTTGACTATTAAGTATTTACTGTGCACCTATTAAAAGCTTAGAGCATAGCTGCAAATTATTGTAGCAAAAGAATTGGTGCCTAAATGAATTCAACAAAAGCCTGCATGAAACTTCAAAAAATAATGCAGTAGCTCCCATAAATAACATGTAGAAATCTCACTACTTCTCTGGTGACAGTGAAGCTTGTCTACGTAGAACATATTCAAACTGGAAATCAGGAAAGGCTATAACCACTCCAAAGGTTATATTCAGCATAAGGACAAAGCAAGCTCACCTATTGGAAGTCTGTCCTCCATTTGTTTAAGTGCTTCATCGTAGATAGCACCCAATACAGATTTCGAGTGGTATGAGTGGCATCCAGTTTGTTCCATGAAGTGTGGATAATGTATGACCATCAACTCTCTTGGAACTTGGACCTAGTCACCATGACAAAGAAGAGAACGAAAGGCTTAAGTTCAGTTCAAGTAGGATGCACAACTACTTGCACTAAACCTTTGTCTTGCTAAAGATAGAAACTGCTGTTAGAAAAGGAAGGAAACAAATGAAACAAGAAGCAAGCATAACAACCTACACAGTAACTGAAATCAATAATATGCTAATAAACAGTGCCGGTGGTATGGATCAATGGCTTCCTTCAGCATTGAGAGAACAATGTTTCCATATTCATCCTGAAATATCTCATTACCATAATAACATTATATGTCAACAAAATGAGATCACAAACATGATGGAGGAAGTGGTTTACCTTCGCAAGGTACATCTTCAATCATTGTAATATTAACAGCAGATAGATCAACATCAAGCTTGATAGTTCTTGACAATATCAAAGCAAAGCTGCAAATAGAAGATTAGAATATTAGCTGAGTGTAGGAGAGATAAAATGAACAGACATGTATCATGTATTGGCAACTAATAGTTCCTTTGTAGTTTGTACATGAGAAAAAGTTGCAGAGGCTCTAACATCCCAAGAGAAGTAACAGTGGAACATGGAGAACGATAGTAAACCACATATAAGAGTCTTCTTTGTCTCAGTGGCACAAAAAACTTGACTTATCCAAAACCTTACTCTAATAGATTATCACAATGCATTTGCTTTTTGTATCCATGGAACCATTCCCTTATGTACACTGCTGTTTGGTTACAGAGTTGTTCTGCATTTCTCAAACCAAACGAGCTGTTAAATACCAGGGCCAAGCTGATACATGCTTTGTTAGATATTTGATATTTCCAATATTTCTGCCCCACCCATCACAGCTTATCCCAACACACCTTAATTTCGACAAATGTGGCTTAATGCAGCATTTTGTGCTTTAATGCGAACTTAAAAGCTTAGATGTCATGAGCTTGCTCAGCACATCAAGCATAATTGTTTTAAGTAAAAGAATATATTTGGTAGTTAGTATTGTAATTTGGTACCTCCATATGTATTAGGGGAGGCAAATTGCACACAAGCCTTTGTACTCTATATATACTGCCCAAGAGGCTAAATGCAATCAGGCGCATTATAAGCAATCCTTCCCTGCTCTCATGGTATCATGAGTTTAGGTTTTTCGTCGCATGGCCCAAGAGAGATTCATCTCTGCCTGGGGAAGCCCTGGTAGGAATTTGGCCATCTAGTTAATCCACTGCCACAGCGTCCATCTTACTGCAGCAACTGATCAAAAGGAGTGCTTAACATGGGTGCTGTCTAACTACTTGCCGTGGGCAGCATCTGGTCACCGTGAAGCTCATTGTCATCCTCGAGCCACCCAGGACCACGGCCATCATCACAATCTGTCACAATGGCGCACCATTCAATCATCTCAGGCATCAATGTGACATCACTACATGGGTTTGTGTTAGTCTTGATTTCTCAGTCTAACAGTTTGCAATGCTCCCACCACAAGTCTGGTATTTGGTAGTTAGGATATCTAGTAATGCTATATAGGGGAACAACTTGTTGGAAACATAGAACACAAGAACAAGATTGAGACTAGAACTTGGGCTGCCAGAGGGGGCAGCTTGGCACTTAGGCGCTTGGATTGAAATGAAAAAGATGCAGGAATACCTTACACACAAGACTTGGAGGCCAGCCCTTGCCCTTTATAGGCGGGTGCTCAACCACTCCCCACAGCATATTCCAACTTGCCTTTTTAGGCAGGTCCTCTGATTCTTTAGGCGGTCACCAACGTGCCTTACATGCTTGGCAGCCAAGGTACCATTACAGGCTACAGCTAATGTAAACAAAGCAAAAAAGATAACTAGGCTACTGCTAATCAAGAGACTGGGGTAATTCTATCAATTCTCCCCCTTAGCCTTGTCTTCCCTTGGGGTGATCTCCTTCAGGCCTATCCTTCCCCTCATCTCCTGGAACTTCATCTTGCCCAAGGACTTGGTTGGGATGTCAGCCAGCTGATCATTATGCTCCCATCTTCAGACAGCTGCGGATGAAGTGATATCCTTTCATGGAAGACAGGGTTCTTGGCTGACAGTCTCAACAGACCTTTCAAGGCGCTCTGCCATCAGCCTCGACAGCCACATTGCTTGTGTTGCAGCTGTGGTGGTCGCGAACATACTCAGCTTCACAACAAAGAGAGCGCCACAACATTTTGCTTCATTTATTTGCAGCTGATCAAGCAGTTCCTCAAGAAGAACAGTACACGACTTCTACTCTTGCTGGTGTCCATATCACCCGGTGAGGTCGCTGTTTCAAGAATACCCGATGAAAGCGGGCCTTGCCTGAGCCTTGGTGATGTGAAAGCCCATAGTCTTGGGTGCCAGCTAATAGCGGAGGGTCCGCTTCACCAAACCGCCTAATGCTCCACCATCAGCCCCCTCCATGAACCGGCTGGCCTAACCCAACAGCGAAAGGCTAGATCAAGGCGAAGTGTGCACTAGATAAGCGCCAGAACGCCCGATCAGCCAGCCGGTAGTGGGTGGGCTCAACCTCCTCGGCCATGTTGTGCCTGCTGAGCCTCAGCCGCTCCATTGGAGTATGGGCTGGATTACATCCGTCATACCCCAAAGCTCCAAGATCCTCTTGGCGTAGTGAGTCTGCCAAGAGTGATCCTAGAATCATCTTGATTCATCTTCGAGCGAGGTAGAAGCTTAGCAGTCGAGGTCGCTCATGTCGAAGACCCTCTTCATCGGAAGCCTTGAATCTTGATTGCTTGCTTGCTTGAGCCGAATGATGATCGGATCATCGACGTAGACACCGGCGAAGCGAGAACAAAGTCGTCGGTGAGTATCGGTATCGGTATCCGGATACGATATGTATCGGATACGCGGATATGCACTTTCTTAAAAGAAAACCCACTAAAATGGTGTATCCAGTAGTATCCAGTATCCGGTGGTATCGGATACGGTCGTCACCCCCTTCAAAGTATCCGTGTAATATGCGGTTGCCATGCGATACATCTCCGCCCTCGTGGCGCTTTCTGTTGAAGCCCATCTCCTTGAGTGTGGCATCGGCCGATTCGGGCTCGCGGTGCGGCCGTGAGGCTATAGAGAGCCTTATGGAGGCGGTAGACTTTTGTCCTCTTCTCCGGCGGCGGCATAACCCGGATTCTTCTTTGCATGAACACCTCTTCCTTGAGGTCGCCGTTGAGGAACGCCGATTTGACGTCCATGTGGTGGACACGCCACCCTTCTTGGAGCCCGGCGCGAGGAGGACTGAACGACTCCATCGAGCCACCGAGCGAGGGCGTCGTGGAGTGGTCGATCCCCTCTTCTTTGGTAAGTCTTGGCGCCACCAGCCGTGCCTTGTGCTTGATCACCACGCCTGCTCATTCTTCTTGAGCTTGTAGAGCCCATTTGAGGGTGATGGGCGGTGGCCGCGAGGGCGACACACCAACCCCAAGTGCGGTTCTTCTCCACCACGCCGGCTACTCCTCCATTGCCACCCGCCGACACGATCATCGTAGCTGGCGAAGTTAACCGGCTCCTGGGCGTGTGTCAAGTGCGGCTCGCCCGAAGGCGCGAGGGAGGTGGTGGTGTTGATTGCGAGGAGCTAAGTATGTTGGCGATGGTGCGCATACCGAGCAGCTTCGTCGTCGTCATGGCTTGCATCTAATCGCTCTTCATCATCCTAAAGCGGTGGCGAACTCCACTTGCTCTCCATTCATCGCTGCTGCAGGGGAAGCAGCTGGTGACTCTCTATTGTTAAAATTTTCCCTCCATTTCATAATAATAACTCCTATTGTTAGAACAGCGGCTAGGCAAGGATTGTGGTATGCTAGAGCTTTGATCAATGCTAGGCAAGGATTCTATTGATTAGTTCTATTTCTATAAGCTAAACCCCCTAGGCTATACTTGCCCACATATGTGTACCTTGAACCCTCTTAGCCAAATGATCCTTCGTGTCATCGTGTGATATCTCACTTACATGATATCACTTATGCCAATCCATGACCCTGATATCTCACTTACATGATATCACTTATGCCAATCCATGACCTGATATCTCTCTTACATGATATCACTTATGCCAATCCATGACCCTCATTAGGCAGCACAGTGTCCTTAGTCACCAATAGCACTAAGGCTGAACATGCAGCCATAGCAACTTATACCGCGCCAGCCTCAAGGCAGACAAGTGAGAGACTGAGAGGTCACCAGGTCGACAACAAGGCTGTCATGGCCTAGCTGCGTGTTGATGCTGCATATGCAAGCCTTGAACACAAAAAGCCAATACCACCTGCGAGTAAGACACTTGCGCTGACAAGCATGGCAAACCAACACGCCTAGCTTGAGGGATAGGAAGAATGGTGAAGCCACTGTGTTTGTTGGGCTTGGTTGTGGGCTTGTGGCATTGCATTAGTCATGATTGGGATAAGTTGTTACTTTAGGGAGGGAGGGGATGATGAGTGTAAGCATGATGTGGAGGCATGGCCTTTGCATGGTCATGTCCTGTGCACTGAAGCTAGGAGTGTTGGTGTCCAGTGGGGCAACATCATACATGATAACGATAGGGCACCATAGTAGCATAGAGTCAAAGCAAGACAAGGAGTAAACCCCTATGTGATAAGGATGTTGTGTTCTTCATATTATCGGGACAGAGCCAGTGACTTGATAAGGCACACAGGATAGGGATGAGGTATTCCAGAGGCATAGTCACCAACAAAAGGAGATTTAGTGCCTGACCAGGAGGCAGAACACAAAGAAATAGGAAAGACCAGTTTGGAGGAATGAAGCCAAGAGCTACGGGCAGGATCATCTATCAATCAATAAATAAACAAGAGGTGCAACAGATAAGCTATGAGGAAAATGTGGTGGAAATGACTAACGAGAAAAATAAACTGCACCCATCTTTTGCAGTGGCATTCACAAATGGAAAAGTATCATGATGGCACCAAGGGAGTGAAGTAAAATAACTAATGCAGAAACATTGAAGAATACATCACAAATCTCACAAACTTTGTGAAGTGTGGACCACTATCAGCATATATATATTCTATTAATGGTGGAAAAACAAAAATGTTTAATTGAAGCTAAAAGAACAAAAAACACATACAATGTTCCAACTTAAATACTCAGTAATGGACAGTGACTAGACTATTAATAAGATGGTAAACCTGGACATGTATTTCACAATGTCTGAAGCAGTATGTATGTGCATAAAGATTCGAGCCTGATCAATTGTTTTGTTGCTGAGAATATAAGGGTGATCCCTGTCCCATTCAGATTCAGTGCGAACAAAGTAACAACTGACAGAGAAGCTGTTTTTGTAATGATTGGTCCTTTTCATCGGTTTTCCTCCATTCTTGTAAACTGTAGAGATAGATCATACAACAATACAAATTATGATCAGCCATGAGACAAAATACCCCATTTTTTTTATAATACTGCTATTCAGAGCAGCCACATAAAAAGTGAAATCTCGGCTTTAGGGAATACTTTAGAGAACATGATTCCATTTCCCTTTGTTACTTCTTCCATTAATTTCATTTTCATTGAGTCCACTGAACTCACAAGGCATGTATGCGTGCAGAAATACTAAACTGTACATAAAATCAAATTTGTTTACTACAGAATTCGTAAGAGTACAGTGCAGATATTGCATGACATGTACACAAGCAGAAATACTATGCTATACATAAAATCAGTCTTTTACTACAGAATTCATAAGAGTATAGTGCAGAAATTACAACAGACACATCTGCAGTACAGCTACAACATATGTTTGTGCTACCAGTCAATGTTCCTGGGCAATGTTTGTGCTAGGCTTCCAGGCTCCACCTATCACCGAGTGATAGCCTTAATTAACTGGTATGAGAAGGAAAATGATGAAAGGAGAGGATCAATGGAGCTGGTATTATATTCCCTTATTCAAACTCACAAAGGTTACATTTCAGGAATAGTGCAGTCCCTTTTATAGGACTTGCAAACTATTGGACAGCAGTATACCATATTCTAGGCCTTGTTTAGTTCCCTCCACATTCAGATTTTTTTATACTCTCTCTCCATCACATCAATTTTTTGGACACATAAATGAAGCAGTAAATGTAGGTAAAAAAAATAACTAATTACACAGTTTTGTTGTAAATCACGAGAGCATACGGTAATCTTTTGAGCCTAGTAAATCCATGATTGGACAATATTTATGCAGTGCATGCACTTAAAATCAAGTTGCCTTTTACTCATGAAAACAAATTAGTTGTCCAACATCGAGGTATTGCCTTAGTGTTTCTAGGCGATTGTACTTGTTCTGCTCAATTAGAGCTATGCCTTGTTTAATAAATGGAATATGACATACTACAACAAAGAATGGCATAATCAAGCACCCACGAGTTTCATGACCCTAATTCATCTTCCTCCATGTCTAACAACCCCAAAAAAACTAGACCAGCCTAGGAAGGATTAGGTGTTATTTTATTAAGAAAAGAGGCACCCAGATACGACTTGATGCTGGATTGTCCCATACATCCACATCCTTGACCAAATGAGCAAGCTCAGCTTATCAAGTCATAAACCGCTCTAGGCACAAAATGCCTAGGTGTAGGCAAGGCAGTGATACTGATGCTCCACCTAGCACCTAGGCGTCACCTAACACTTTTTGTGAAAGACAGGCAACACATTTTTGACAAAAACTGCTAATGTAACCTTGCCCTTACAGCTGTATTCTAGTGTTTGCATGCATGCTGGGTTGCCATAAACAGCAAATGTAATCTTGCCCTTACAGCTATGTGTTTTGATGTTTACATTGCACACTCATTCTATTTGTTGCTTGTGCACTGGTTTTTAGAAAAGATAGCGCAAAGCAATATTACTTTTATCACATCAAAACACTTGAACCATACCATAACAAGAGAATAGATAAGTGGCTCCATGATAACCAGAAGTAAATCTTACTTGCCATCTTGGCACCAACTGTTAACTTATCTAAAAAACACGTGATACATAACAAGAAGTAAAGCTTACCAAAAAAACGGTACCAACGCAAGCCAAGAATAATACCACTATCAATGACTCCATGATAATGTTGATAGTGTGCAGCAAAACTATGATCATCATTGGTATCACCAGTTACATTTGCAAAATTCACAATGAGGACATTATCGTCACCAAGAACTGTCTGTAGATGATTAGCTGTGCTCTCTATGTATGGTCCCTAATATGCAATCAGTAAATAAAATCAACCATCATACATTTCCACCGTGTAACCAAACAAATATATAAGTGAATGGATTAGTAATTTATTTTGGTCAAAACAAAAAGGAAGGAAACATGTAGCCTTGTGATATTTGATGAGTCATATATAATTATTTCGATGAAAATTTGCACACATCCAAAACTTGCATCAAAAAAAAAAAAAAAAAAACAATAGGAAACACAGTAAAATAA
This sequence comes from Hyparrhenia diplandra, assembly GCA_015847255.1. Taxonomy (NCBI): domain Eukaryota; kingdom Viridiplantae; phylum Streptophyta; class Magnoliopsida; order Poales; family Poaceae; genus Hyparrhenia; species Hyparrhenia diplandra. The sequence continues at coordinate 730,338 of JADLZK010013337.1, forward strand.
ATAAATCATTAGGCATGATAAGGTAAGTATTGCATCAAATTAATGAACATAAATAAACAACATGATCAATAACTGCAAAACAAATTCTTCTTGATATAATGATTCACAGCTCTCTTGCATGTTCAAGAAAAAATAACTGGGAAAATAACAGAAAATGATGAGCACAGGAAAAGCATACCTAAAAAATATGTCATAGAACTACTAAGATTTCTACAAACCTTAAATGTTGTAACAACTGATCCATCTTTTATATCAACATTACAGTAGTAAACCTTTTTCTTGCTTGGATCCCAATCAAGGTTCTGCATGTATCTGTTGGCCCAAACTAACTAATATGGGAGGAAATATGATGAGAGGGAGAAGGGAGGAACCAATGGAGCTAAATAGATCCTTTATTCAAACTCTATCTTATAGCTTCACACTATAAGGTTACATAGCAAAAGGATTCTATCTCAATATTCATTACATCTCATCTCATGCTATATCACACATGAGGGTTACATGTCCTTTTATAGGACTTTAGGTTTTGCTACAGTTCTGCTACAGGAACCGACCTTAATTTACAACTCACACTACCCTGGAAAACCAACCAGCTGTCACAGCTAGAAGAAAAACCAATTTTTCTCCTGCAGCTTGCTTGCTGTTTTCCAGCAGTGGTAACATTCAAATTGCATAGCTCTACTAGCAAAGTACTAGAAACTTCATGGAGCTCCCTCATCCATGCTAATATGCCTATATGACAAGATTAGTCCTAACAGTATCAAGTGAACAAGGTTAGAAACCCAATGGGACTAATGTCATCATGTACTACATCTAGATTAACAATTAAGGAAAAGATAAAACAAGAAAAGTTATCAATTCATATAAATGGTTGCAAACATGCTAAGAGTCAGATTAGGTAGACTAGGTCAGCAGTCCATTTGCTTCTATAACTAAGCATAAACAGGTGGAAATCAACACCAATGATTTGCTGTAAATATAAGAAAGAACAACCAAATTTCATGACTTATCCATAATGCAGAGAAGCAAGTAGCAGCATAATATGAGAGGACACAAAGCCACAGGAAAATTATGTCCAAATGGATAAGTTCAAAATGATATAACCTTTACTCTATCAGATGCAGCCACAAATTTGTGACTGAATTTGTGCCATATTTCTGATTCGAAATGAGGCATAGACAGAAACTTCAAGAACCTAATTTCTTCTCTATTTAGCACATCTTCTATCTTGTTGCTGTGTGAAGAGACAAGAAATTAGCTGATACAAAATAAATATAAAATGAACATGCTTTTTGAAGCAAGCAATAGATATTCAACAGCTAAAACCATATGACCTGACAATACTATTTTTGCAAGATACTTTCATTATTATGTTATGGCTAGGAGGTGCTGGACCAAGACTCCTTAGGTGTTAGTCGTGGTCTGTCTCAGGGCCGAGGCTTGAAGCCTCTGCACCCTATGATGGAAGAGGAGGGATTAGAGAAAGGTAGAGCCGTAGGAGAAGATTGTTTCATTTCTTATCTTCCTGAATATGATCTCCAGGTTAATATAGGCACATACAAGTAAGTGCTAATGTCTCTCAATTTGTCCTAACTCTCATGATACTATCCTTCCTCGGCTGATTGCTAATCAGTTGGCTGCTTTGCCTTTCCTGCTTCTTTGCTGACAAGGCTTTCCCACATATATTTATATTAACAGGCTCTATTAGATATATTGCCGCTACATGCGTAAATTTGAAGCAGTTCACCCTACTAAAGCGGAAACTTACCTTCCAAAGGTAGCCAAAGATCAAAAAACCTTTGAAAACTCAAGTTCTCCAAGTGCTAACATTTGAGGGCTTGCATTTTGAGAACCAGCACTTGCATTTTGAGAACCACTAGATGATGCCTTCTGAGGTTTTCCAACATCAAGGTTCCATGGTGTTGCAGCTACAAACCTTCCCGAAGGGGCAACCATTTGCTCAACACGCACAGAAATTGCTTGCGACGGATTGTTCAGCACCCTAGAGCGAACAATCGCACCTGGTCGAAAGATCCCAACAGTTGATTGGAAGGCCCGCATCCCATAAGCTGGTTGCCATCAGATGAAGATCCTTCTGCCTTGTTAAAAAGGAAGATATCAAAACTACGAGAAACACAGTGTTGTGAATAAAAAAGAACATCATAAATAAACTAGATATGGCATTTTATTAAAACAACCAAAGACCCATAAAAATCTGATTGATATAGGTGTACACAAAAAAACACCCAGAGAATCTCAAAAAAAACCATGGACATTTAGAACAACGCTGACAAAACCAAGGGCACGAAGAATGATATTGTAGAAGTCCAAAAAATGTGAGACGTAGAAAAGGCAGAGATACAGTATATGGTGACTTTAGGCAATTTTTGGACCGTTTGATGACGGATAGATCTTGAGTCCATAATATTTTCTAAGGCATCGGTGGGCAGTACATCTGCTACACTGCTTCAGAGCACAATGAACAATTAAAAAACCAAAAAAAACGTATGGGGAAAAAAACGCAAATTTCCAGTATAACCTTTTCAACTCATTTTTCTACTGAATAATGCTGATTTCCACAGGTTCTATGAGAACAATCTTGACAACCAGCTACACCCTCCGTCTCAAAATAACTCCTCATGTTTGACTTTAAGATATTATGTTTGACCATTTCGTCTTATTCATATTTTTATACAAACATCATCCATTTTGATGTGACTTATTTTTACTATTAGAGATACTTTAATAATAATTTATTTATTTCCTAAATTGTATAAATAATTTAAATAAGGCGTGCGGTCAAACATGATGTCTTAAAGTCGGCTGTGATGAGTTATTTTGAGACGGAGAGTAATTAATAAAGACCCAATTCCTTCTTTGTTCCTTAGGCCTTTTAGACCTCCCCACTCCATTTTGCCTGCTTTTACTAACCTTTTCAATCTCTATAAGTCAATGTAGGGTCCCAGGTCCCTGCAGTTTTTCTTAAAAATAAATATAAAAAAAGACCCAAGAAGGAACACGACATGGCAAAAGGGAAGCAGTAATCGAACTCCAAAAGCATCTCTGAAATGTACAGTACCAAGAGCCACTAACACAAACGCTCCTGTTTCCGGCATAATCTTCTAGACTCACGCTCCTACCGCGTAATGGTGGCATCTGCAAGTTAAATCTGGACAAGGAGCAAATTAAAAAAGACCGCCCGCATGAGAAACGCAACATAGAGAGGGGGCAGAATAACATCCTGGAACGCAGTAGTACCAAAGAGCCATAAAAATTCAAAACGGCAGACAAGAAACGTGGGTTCAGAAAGGAAAGCGAGTGTACTACACTCGAACTCAACGCACAGGGGAGAAAAAACAAAGGAACGACCTGCCACCGCGCGCACGATAGCCGATGCGAGGGTCTCGCTATCCGCCGACGGCCCCCGCCGACAGCGCGCCGCGAGCCGGCGAAGCGCCCGAACCGCCGCTCCCGCGTCGACGCTGGCCAGCGCCGCGCGCGCCGCTGGTGAGCCGGGGTACGGCTCCGCCCCACGTGGCGCACAGCCCCTCCAGCTCGGCCTCCACCGCGTCGGGGAGCACCCCGCCCGGCGGCGGGACGAGCATCGCGCCGCTGCCCGCGATGAGGAGGAAGAGAGGAGAGAGACAGGGAGTGTAGCGGAGGAATGGAGATGGTTGTCGGAGCCAAAGGAGGCAAGGACGACGCAGCGGCGTTGGACTGGAGGCAGTAAAAATGGCGCAGGGGTGAACTAGTGAAAGTGAACGACACATTTGCATTATAGTACGAACATTTCTATGTAGTTACAACTGGGTCAGTCGCGGACGAATAGTGGCGCTGTGTATGACTCATTTGGTAATTAAACATATTATTGTGAAGGGTTTTTTTCTCAAAATGCAATGGTTGCCAATTTACCCTGGCATCCCTGGTGTATGCGAGAAGGAGGCCGGTATGGCGTATGGCGCCGCTGCTGCACGCTTGTACTACTGCCGTGCGAGACGAGATTTGTCACGGGCATGACTTGTCACGTCAAATATTGCCTGAATTTTTTTTTTTAAAAAACTTCGACAATATAAATCCATTGTACAAACGTTTTAAATTTAGATTTCTGTTCTTAAGAAACGTTTACAATTGGAATTATTTTATAAATTTGATTGGCTAGTGTAACTAATATACCGGAATACTTTAAAAATTCTAGTTTTTACGGACACGAAACAATATAAATATGGTCTATTGGTGGAAGTTGAATGCCCATGGATATCTAATGATACCCTCCAGGTTAAAAAAACTAGAAATTTATTTTTTTCCCAACAAAATTTGAATTCATAGTTTATTTCCAAAATCCATGATGTCAAACTTCTTCTCTACCTTCCACCTCTACCCGTGTGTTGCATCGGAAACAATAACAGATTCAAACTTTTACTTGCCGGCGACTTAAAAAATTCCAATATTCATGCAAATATCGACTTCTTCATACCAAATTTATGTTATCATGAAAAGAACAACATATAAATGATGCATACATGCTTGACAATATTTGATAAAAAAAAGGAAAAAAAAAATATATAACACCTTGATTCATTAGAGGAATGATTATATAAGCCTACATGGACAAAATTGATGTCAAAGTATTAATTGGCAGCTAAAACCAATAAATAATTTTAGATTTAGATTACATACCATCTACTCATATCGAGCTAACTAAACACAAAACCAAAGCATCATTGACAACCTTGTCACATGATATGCTAAAATGAATCATTCATTGTACTATAATGATCAATCCATTAGTCTTCTACACGAGGGGTTGTCTCCAGCAGTCAGACCTAAAAACCCGAATGTATTTCTTTGGTTTGCCTAGCGCACGGTGAAAGGATTATAGCACCCAAAACTCTCGTCTCCAACAAGCGGCGCAAAAAGCTTTTTCCTTGGCCTCGCTCCGCCCTTCTCTCTTTGTGCGCTTTGCTCTCCGTTCACCGCCCTCGGCGTGCACCAACTCTCCCTCACTTCGCGCCCTCCGCTTCCCTCGCTGCGGTTCCCCTCACTTGATCGCGCCCGCCCCGCGGACGCCTTGCGCCACCACTTCCACGCCCGGCGGCCATATCCTTCTCCCTCTCCTCACTCCGCGTTGTCGTCGGGAGCGCCACACGCACGCCTTACCTACTCTATGCCGCCTCCGAAAGCAAGCGCCATGGCCGATAAAAACACGCTCACCACCCTTTGTCGTATTTGTAATACGCGCCCTCTGCGCATTAGTATCTGCCGCCTATGGCTCCTTCCTCCGCCTCGAGCTAGAGGTCATCGCCTGCGTCCGTGCTAAAGACATCTCGTCATTGTCTTTCGCCTCCTCTTCGGCTTGGCGCTTCAAACCCTTATGGCCGCGCCCGAAAGGTCCCTGGTTTTTGGTACTGAGTGATAATACCTGGACTAATAATGTGATTGAGATAATGCTCATGAGACAAGTCCAATATGCATGATGCAATGAAGGAGCTTGTTGCATATGAAACATTCCATCAGTCATGTGATACAAAATGGTGATGATCAAGACAAGGCTTTCTTGATGGAGCTCTTGTGAAGGGCAAGTCCATGCATTGAAGCGATGGACCCGCGAGAATCTCTAGTTTGGTTTTGGATAATTGATGACATCCTAGGACTAATCCTTTATGCTAAGTGTTTTGTTTGAGGTCAAGATCGATGGACCAATGGTGTGCAACGCGGATGATGGTGAAGTGGATCATGATCCAAAAGATGATCAAGTGCTGTTGCATCAGGTAGTTGAGATGGATCGGAATGGGCTCAAGGCAAAGGTATAACCTATAGGACCCATTTTCATTTTACACTTTCGGGTCACCATAGGAGAAGTTTATGACCTGATTTAGGATAGATGGCCGGGTCTTATAAAGAGGGCAAACTTGTTTGCATTTCTTTCATCTAATGCCCACTTGAGCGAATTTCCTTTGCATATGCAGATCGAGTTAGTGATGTGGCTAACCCTTCGATTGTGAAAATCCTAAACACACTTGCACATGGTGATGAACTTGGTCATCTGGCACATTTGCAAAAGGCGGCGATGGTTTTTGGGATGAGATGACATGGGAATTATTTGAATCAGCCGATTGTTTTCTTGGAAAAGACTTTCGAAAAAATGAGAGGCTTATTATATATACATGCCTATGCAACATGTGTATATATATGCTATTCCTCCGTACACAAGTTGCTTGCTTGTTTGTTTGTATGTGTTGGAGAACGACAATTCAAATGGAAAACTTGATTGGTTCGGCTGCTTGCTTGTCATTTGAATTAAATATAAACGAAAAGCGCGTGCTGGGCTGAGTTGCTGCTGGTCCTTGCGAGCCCGCGCCGGCCTGCTGGTCTGTTTTGCAGCTGCCGCTGATGGGCTGCGCGAATGCTGCTGAGGCCAAGTCGAGGAGCCTGGACGCTAGGTCCGTTTTGGTGAGTGCGTCCGTGGTTCTTGCGTAAACCGATGGTTTGAAGACCAACGGTCCGATTTGGCTTTATCCATAAATAGAGGGTGTGTGTTCCCCATCGTTGGTGCTTAGCACCTTGGGGACTTTGTGTCCAACTTGAGAGGGCGTGGGCTCCCGCCACTTATGATTCAGAGTTCATCCCGTCAAAGTGAGGACCGTTTGGGGCTGCTGCTGCTAGTTGGTCCAGACCAGTGGCATAAGGGTGATAGCTGCTGCTCTTTGTTGTTTTGGATATGCCAAATCCTAGACGGTTTGGTGGCAAGAGACTCCCCTTGGAAGCTCGGGAATCTTGTGTGGTGTCCGAAGGAGGATTTCTCCTCCTCTCTCTCGATCTCACGAAATCAAGTGACACTACTAGAGCGTGTCGGTGAGATCCCTGGTGGATTTGTGGTGTCTTGGATTTGAGGTAACTTGAGAGTGTGTTCATTTGCATTTGTGATTCGTGCCTTGTGGGGAGGTGGTTGAGAATTACAGTCAAGAAATTTCTTAGGTGAAACACCAAAAGGAAACCACCCAAGGTGTTTTGGACATTGTTAAGGAACGGGGGGAAGTTGGCGGTCCCGATTGATTCCTTGCAAAAAATCACCGGTGTCAATTTGTCTAGGGGTTTGTATTCTCCAAATCACAAGTGCCAAATTGATACTATATATACCTTGTGCTTGTCTTTGGGTACCTCTCATTTACTAGCTTGTGTAGCTTGTTAGGCGCTTTGCTTTAGTTTGTGAGCTCCACCTTGCCCCTGCATTGCGCAGGTCGGCTTGTCCTTAGTGTATCTAGTGAGCTTAGGATTGGCTCATGTGCTTTTGCAGCGTTAGAATTGTGTAGGAGCTCACCCTTGTTTGAAGTCTCACGGTGCATAGGCTTTATTGTTTATATTGCAATATCATCTTCGGTGAGGAGATTGACTAACCTTATCATCTTATTTTATCATTTACTCCTCTTTTGTAAGGATTTAGAGTCATATCTTGAGGGGTGAAGTTTGTGTAGACTTGCCTAATTGTTTATATTTGTTTAGTGTAATCCTAGCTTTTTCAAAAAGGTTGGTCACCCCCTAGTCCCTATCTCAGCCACACGTCCATGTGGTCAGAGACTCTAGCAACTAAATTGTTTTATAGGTGGCTTGTCCGAGCACAAGACATTTAGAGGAGAGAGAACTAAACAAATTTGAGTTTTATTCCTTACCCCAACAAAATGCCTAATCTATTTGCTTGTTCGCTTGAAGGCTATTTTCACCCCTCTAGTTTTAGGATTTTTTAGTAGTGGGATCGTCTCCGTTGGAGGCAGTCTAAGCTACCCTTGCAGCTTATCACAACATAGATGCCCTCCAACATTGGCTTAGTAAACACATGAAAGAAAGGGATAAAAAATGTTGGGGAACATCTTCGACATCCGGTTGTGGATACCTCCTCGTCATCGTGCCGCGTGTGGTCATGCCACTGCCACCATCCATCGTCCCTGATACTGCAACTCCCTAGATAGCTCGCCATCCCACATGTACCCGACACCTATGAAGATAGGAGTGAGACACGATTTTGAGCGATGATCAAGGGCACATGTCCACCAAATTGGGGAGTCAGGCCACCATATTGAGGTGCCTA